>CM021731.1:70118340-70147863 GCA_011075105.1 Heteronetta atricapilla | reverse complement strand
CGGCCTGTAGCTCTGCTTGGGGTTGTTGTGCCCCAGGTGCAGGACCCGGCACTTGGCCTTCTTGAACTTCATACAGTTGGCCTCGGCCCATCAGTCCAGCCTATCCAGATCCTCCTGCAGAGCCTTCCTACCCTCGAGCAGATCGACACGCACCTAACTTGGAGTCACTGCAAACTTACTGAGGGTGCACTCCATCCCCTCATCCAGATCATCGATAAAGACGTTAAAGAGAACCGGTCCTAGTACCGAGTCCTGGGGGACTCCACTAGTGACCGGCGTCCAACTGGATTTGACTCTATTCACCACAACTCTCTGGGCCTGGCCATCCAGCCAGCCCTTAACCCAACGAAGCGTATGCCAGTCCAAGCCATGAGCAGACAGTTTCCTGAGGAGAATGCTGTGGGGAATGGTCTCAAAAGCCTTACTGAAGTCAAGGTAGACCACATCCACAGCCTTTCCTTCATCCACTAAGCGTGTCACTTTGTCATACAAGGAGATCAGGTTCGTCAAGCAGGACCTGCCCTTCATAATCCCATGCTCACTGGGCCTGATTACTTGGTGGTCCTGCAAGTGCTGTGTGATGACGCTCAAGATAATCTGCTCCATGAGCTTCCCTGGCACCGAGGTCAAACTAACAGGCCTATAGTTCCCTGGGTCTACCTTCTGGCCCTTCTTGTAGATGGGCGTCATGTTTGCTAGCCGCCAGTAGAGTGGGACCTCCCCCAATAGCCAGGACTGCTGATAAATGATGGAAGTGGCTTGGCCAGCTGTTCTGCCAGTTCTCTCAATACCCTCGGGTGAATGCCATCCGGCCCCATCGACTTGCATACATCCAAATGCTGTAGCAGGTCGCCAAACATTTCCTCAAGGATTATGGGGGCCACAGTCGGCTCCTCATCCCCTTCCACCAGCTCAGGGTACTGGGCATCCAGAGAACAACTGGTTTTCTGCTATAGACTGAGGCAAAGAAGGCATTAAACACCTCAGCTTTTTCCTTATCTCTGGTAACTAAGTTTCCCTCCACATCCAGTAAAGGGTGAAGATTCTCCTTAGTCCTCCTTTTTGTGCTGATGTATTTATAAAAAAAAAATTTTGTTGTCTTTAACAGCAGTAGCCAGATTGAGCTCCAGGTGAGCTTTGGCCTTCCTAATTTTATCCCTGCACCGCCTCACAACATCTTTATACCCCCCCTGAGTGGCCCGCCCTCTTTTCCATAGATCATAAACCCTCTTTTTTCTCCTAAGCTCGAGCTGCAACTCTCTGTTCAGCCAGGCCAGTCTTCTTCTGTGCCAGCTCTTCTTTGAGCACATGGGGACAGACCACTCCTGAGCCATTAAGATGTCCTTGTTGAGGAGTACCCAGCCTTCCTGGGCTCCTCTGCCCTTCAGAACCGCCTCCCAAGGGACTCTGCCAACCAGTGTCCTGAACAGCTCAAAGTCTGTCCTCTGGAAGTCCAAGACAGCAGTTTTACTGGTCCCCCTCCTGACTTCACCAAGAATAGAGAACTCTACCATTTCGTGGTCACTCTGCCCGAGACAGCCCCTGACCACCACATTTCCCACCAGGCCTTCTCTGTTTGTGAACAGAAAGTCTAGCGGGGCAGCTCCCCTGGTAGGCTCGCCAACCAGCTGCGTCAGGGAGCTATCTTCCACACTCTCCAGAAACCTCCTAGACTGCTTTCTTTGGGCTGTGTTGTGCTTCCAGGATATGTCTGGGAAGTTAAAGTCCCCCAGGAGAACAAGCGCTGACGATTTTGCAACTTCTTCCAGCTGCCTGTAGAACTTCTCATCCATCTTCTCATCCTGGTTTGGCAGTCTATAACAGACCCCCATCAGGATGCTTGCTTTGTTGGCTTTCCTGCTTATCCTAACCCATAGCGACTCGATCTTATCATTCCCAGCCTCAAGTTTGATGACATCAAAACACTCTCTAATATAAAGAGCCACTCCACCACCCCTTCTGTGCTGCCTCTCCCTTCTGAAGAGCCTATAGCCACACATTGCAGCATTCCAGTCATGAGAGTGGTCCCACCACGTTTCCGTGACGGCAACCAAGTCATAGCCTACCTGATGCACAATGGCTTCCTGCTCCTCCTGCTTGTTGCCGATGCTGCGTGCATTAGTCTAGATGCACTTCAGTTGAGCCTTTGCCTTCTCCCCCAGCCTTGCCATTGTTCCCCCTGGCACACCTCTAACAAGCTTTGAATCAAGCTAGTGAAAGAATATGAAGTACTTTGTGAGAAACAGAGGGATTTATGCACATCTTTGTGAAAGGTAAAGCCTTGATGTTATGTTCTTGGTTTAGATAATATTTTGTTGTTGTTGTTTGTTTGTTTTGATAACTACACCAAAGTTCCCAGAAGTGTGCTGCCCCAGGTTATTGAAATGCTTTTGGAGAATCCCCAGCAATACAGCTTTTTTTACCCAGAGAAACTTGTTTTTTTCAGCCACACCTTCCACAAATCTAGACCTGAAGAAAACTTCATGGTTCATTTTTTCTTCTAAATGTAACAAAAATAAAAACTGCTTCTGATTTTCTGATTCTTCATTCTTACGTGAGTTATGTAGGAAATCTGTGAATTCAAAAATCAAATGTCAGCACACCTGTGGCTTTTTATTTTTCTTTATCCATAGCCTTTCATTTATTTGTGCTACAATTCACCTGCAACTGTACTCCCTGCTCCTTTTATATATTGAGACTCAACAGAAGCTTCACCCAAACATTTTTTTTTTTTTCTTACTAGTTCCTAAACAGCTGGTTTTTAAAAGATTATTTTACTCCCTTTCTCATTTTAGGACTTTTCTACCATGTTTTGTAATTCAGTTCTAAAAAGAAAGGAGCAATATTAAGTGTTTGGAAGCTACACTGGCCTATGTTTTATTTCAACAGTTATCATTGTTAATTAAGAAATTCCAGAGGAATAGTAAGCTTCTGCTACAAAGGACAGAGCAACTTGTGCTATTAATCTTCCTTTGCAATGGAAAGAATTCATGTTCACACAGATAAATGGCCATTTGTACATGACCGCTTAAAAAAAAAAAAAAAAAAAAAAAAAGTGCCTGTTCACATTTTCTTGGGAATATTATTAACTAGTGAATTATTTATTTTAAAGCATAATTTTTCATTTAAAAATCTTAGAGTACGTTGAAGTACGTTGAAGGAATATGGGAGCTTGCAGCACCTCACTGCAGTTCCGTGAGGTACTTGTTATGAGTACTTTTATGAATGGGTAAAACAAAGAAGAGACCAACTTCCAAGCTACAGAATATTCAAACCCATCAGTGTATTAGATGAAAAGCAGAACATATGCTACTCTTCTACAAGTGCTACAGCAAGCGATGTACTTTTAAAAGTATTTGACGTGATAATATGATAGCACTTATCTAGATGAACAGAGTAAGGTTATCTGTACTTAAATAGAGAAAATATTAACTATTGTGACAGATTGTAGCAATTGACATTCTTCCTTTGGCATCACTAAGATAAATACATTATATAGTTGAGAATCGCATTAATAACAATTATAGAAAAGTAGTACTAATAATTTTTTCTATTAACTTACAGAACTAAGCAAAGAATGGAATGCTTACAATGCCTTTCTTGATATAGGATAAGAAAAAAAAAAAAAAAACAAACTGAAATTTTCAGTCAGGTTGCCATATACTCCTTTAGTCCACAAAGTTCAGATCTCATTTTCATTGGCAAATCAACAACAAACATTTACCCTCCCTCCTAACATCATTTGCTTGTGTGTTGTGTTTTGTACAGGTGTAACTGTTGTCAAGCTTTGATAATTATATTAATTTTGTTTGGCCAGTGCTAGAAGACAAGCCATCTCAGAAATAGTAGTGAGGGGAATGGTGATGTCCTGAATACCAAATTCTATAATGAGCTCATGCCTCTTCTGTTTGTGAAATAGATAAGAACTTACTGAAAAAGGAACAGCCAAAGATAAGATTAACAACCTTGGTCACAACTTCAGTTCTTCATTAGCTCATGCATTAAACCATCACAATTCCTTTGCTGAAATCAGAGATCTTGGAAATGTGCATTACTGCTACTCAAACAGATGTAGTTCAAAAAGAGGACAACAAAAGAGTATTCTTAAGCAATCTATAAGGACTTATTTTTTTCCAAATTACTATCATTTTATTGTGGAATACTTGTTGTATAGTCTAAATGGATATGGTAAGGGTTTATATTTTGGTTTAATTATTTCCAATTTAGTTACAGAGGTTTGATATATATATTGTGGCAAAATCTTTAATCCAGACATCGAGACTTAAGTTCTGAACACTGAAGAACTCTGAAAACTTTAAAATATTGCCTATGAAAATACAAATATATATGTATATATATATATATATATATATATATATAATATCTATATACACACATTCAGCTGTTGGAATATTTGTTTCTTATGTCAAATAAACCAACTGGTAAAATCTGCTAAACCATAACTAGGTGTTTATCTGTTGAAAGTCAAGAAAGCTGCCCTTGCGAACAAGCACTTAAATTTTATTTTGCCCTACACCACCCACAGTCTGTTTACTCATCACACACACAGACTTGCTGTAAAGCAAGCAGGAGGGTAATTTTCAGGTTTGAATACTATGTGTGAGTGATAAAATTAAATTTAAACCCCAAGTAAATACACAGGTGTTCAAGCACACAGGTTGGTTAAGAGCTTTCACAAGTAGGCAAACAAACAACAAAGAAATCCATAAAGGTGTAACATAATATCACAGAAAAGAAAGACCTCTATAAGACAGTCATAGACTCTTTCACAAAAATCCAATAGCTGCATACATTATTATGATTCTAAACCTATGTTTAATCAACTGTATGGAGGGCTGACTGCTCATTGTAGCAACTGAGTAAATTTGATGATAATGAAGATAACCTGGTCATCATCCTGGTGTATTGATTACATCTGTTCAACAGGAACATGCTGCAGTGTTGCTGAAGAGATGCACTAATACAGATTGAGGTTTTTGGTTTTCTCCCAGTTTTTCAAATATAAGGCATTCTTCCTGGCAGAAGTTTAAGCTCTCTGAGGATGTATAAACTCAGATTCTTGACCATCTAGAGACCAGTGAAACTCAGATGCTTGATCAGTTAAACAGACAACAGATCTCAATCAATCGTCTAGCAAAATCAATTTTTCTTGTCCAGGGTTTTCTCCCCAGATATATGCAGAAACACTACTTCATTCCCACAAAGAAGAAAAGCTGGAGGGATTAATGAGAGGTTTAGGTGGTTATGGATGGGGAACAGAGATAAGAGGAGCCAGACCAGGTACTGAAGTGGTCAGCAAGATGTGCAAAGGAGCTCTAGGTAGGAGGGACAGTGACTTTAACTTTCATCAGGACTGATATTTTCCCTGAAACTCTTCTCAGGCACAAGCTCCCATCTCATATCCTCCTCTCCACCACAACCCTCAGAATCTGCTCTTGCCACCTCACATCGCACCTAACCAATTCTCCAACCTGAGGAACAGCCATCACTCCTGTGCCTCTAGTGTTGCTGGGAGAAAAAGGGGAAACAAGAAGAGACAGAAATTTGGCCCATTCCTGCTGCTGAGACAAAGTTCATGTCACAAAACAGTTCTCTTTGGCCAGCAGCAGTGTGATAATGCAAGCATCAGGGATAACTAGCTTAATAAATTATACCTTATTTTATTTAGATCTGACACGTTTACTTTGCAAGGGGGACCAAAAGAAGGGGTTGCAGTTAAAACCCTCAAGGTAGCATAGAAGTTCTTTGCCTAACAAGTTACCCTCCCCCAGTACTTAATTAACTTCACACTAACAGGTTCATTTTCTGAATTAAACAGAGCTTGGCAGGTGTACCCACAGGACAATGAAATTAGTGGAAGCCTTCTACTCAAAGTTTATTATAAAAGATTATACATATTAATCAAAATGAAATTGTTTTTGCATTTTAAAAAAATTTACTCCTTTGTCAAAATGAGAAAGTATGTCAAGTAATGAAGTTCTGGGAGTACGATGATGCCTAATTTACTGCAGCAACAGGCTAGAAAGAATAAGAAAATAATTAAATGTGGAAAGATCACACATTTTGCTGATCTGAAATGTCTGGGCAATGCTGCAAGTTCCATGCATTTTGGTACAGAAGTATTTTTTAAAATTATTTTTTATTATTATTTTTAAATAACATAGCTAAGTAAGCACAGGAACATGTAGAAACCTTGAAGATGTTTCCAAGAAAACATAGCAATTACATTGTATTATTCGATTTGCATTACTAGAGGGACAAGGCACAGAACTCATTGGAGAGGACCCTTCAGCAGTAAATGCTGGAAGAGAAATCAGCATAAAAGCAGCTTCATTAGCTTTATGAGCTTTGTTTCTGAACATATTTTTTAATACTAATGACATACAACAAGTATATTCCAGACAGCTTACTAAATAAAGGCCATCAAGATTATCTATTCTTGCTAGACTTTGGGTGTAGGCACTAACTAATGCAAACCAGAGGAGATAAGTATCAGTAACTTATGAAAAATGCCATTACAGCATGCTAGAAGCAAAACAATCATGTGAAATGAGAGGAACAGAACTCAATATAGCGTGCAATGACTGTAAGCTTCAGTGCCCACATACTAAGCTTTTTGTACTGTAATGGTCTGATACATTCATTTTGACCCAGAGACCAGAGATAAATTGTCTTAGCAATATAAACAAACAGCTACGTAATTAGGGCAAAGTTTTTGGAGAACATAGTGATAACATATAAAAGCATTGTTGGGTGATGGGGAAAAAAAAAGCCCTGGAGGTAGGAGGTTTAATCTGAATAAGCGAAAGAGTATAATTGCTTCTCCAAATTACAGCACACTAAAAGAAAAAAACAGACAAGCAACTGGCACTGATATTTGTTTGGCATCTATTTAAGTGTATCCAACCTGAAGAGTTCCTTTCATTGTCCCATTTAGAGTTAATTGAGTTTTGCCTATATAAAAGAAAGATTTTACATGTGCAGCTGTGAAAGTGTCAGAGCTGAGAAATTCATGAGAAACCATGGGATTCCAAAGAATTTCTATCACTTACAATTTCTTAAAGTAATATATTAAAATAAAGTTTCCAAGCAGTGAGGTTAGCACAGAAGTCAAAAGACTGAAGTAGTAATTTTATCTATTAGCTTTTACAAACCAGCACTATTTAAAGGGTTAAACACAGGCGTACACTAGTTGCAATGCAGAATTTCATGTACAACTATGTGTTTTACATCCCAGGCATAGAAATAGAGGTATTTAACCGAAATCCTGTGTTGATTTGGCAACAAGAATTCAGTTATGGCTTTAAACTTTCCCAAAAACATTATCACTATAAAAAACAAAGTATGACATAGTTTTAGAAACAAATGAAACAGCAGGCCTAGAATATATTCCTTCAATTTGGGAAGAGTTTCCCCCCCAAAAAATAAAAATAGCCATAGCTGATGGAAGAAAATTTCACAAACTGATACTTTTTTTTTGTGAACACTTTTAAACATAAGGTAGTTTTATTATAAGATATCTGCTCATTGGAAATTATATAAATTTGAATTTAGTTGAAAATACAGTGAGGGAGATAAACATTTGTTGTATTTTAACTGCAGCTGAATGACCAGTAGTTTTGCAGTGTTCACTGAAACTGGAATGAAACTGGTATTGTGTTTAAACAAATAATGAAATGAAGATGTATACAGCAATTTATTTATTTATTTGTGAAGAACTTTTCCTTGTAATGTTTTTCTTTGAAATCTAGGAAAATACAGAAGAGATTTTGAAAGATATATAATTCAAGCATTTAAAAGAAATGTAGCTTTGAACCTTTATACAATGATCTGCAGACATAATTCCATCTCATATAAGAAGTTTCAATAACTCAATAGTATCATCTGAACTCCAATTTAACACATTGAAACTAGGCAGCCATCTTGCTCTGTTACATATGATGTTGTAGTACAAAAGGTAGTGTATGAAAAACATTTGAATTTAATGAACAATTGTTCATATTTCAACAAAGAAATGGCTTTTCTAGTAATTCCAGAATAAGATTGTCTGAAGGTTAGCAAATAAGATTGTTCATCCACATGGTAGATACCAAATTAACACTTAAAAACACAGTAAAAATCTTCACTCGTTTATCTTCAGGTAGCTGGACAGTCTACCTGTTTTCTAGACAGAAATAAACCAAACTCTGAACTTTCTCAGCTTCAAATCCACTATGAAACACCATAACCAAATTATACCATTTAAATTTATAATTGCTATTTTAGAGTTTATTTTGAAATTTTAAAAATTTTATTTTCATAATATTGTTCATCAATTCTGAAATACAGAAAAATTGCGTTACCTCACTATACAACTGTTCTCTCTGTAATAACGTTGTCTCTCCTATCTCTCTTCTTCCTCTAATCCACTTATCACAACCTATTAAGTAACAACACGGAGCTCCCTTAACTTTCGCTTCCAATTTCTGCATCTTTCTCTGGCTGATACTGCCCTAGAAATAATTTCTGTAGGAGCAACATATTGTTAAACAGTCAACATCACTTCTTAAGAAAGTAGGCTATGGGGATGAAATGTTACTCTTACAAATAGAAGTCACTATTCTGGCTTGTAAGGGTGTGATGTCAACACAATGCTCAGAAGGACAGCAGTATAACACTCAGATATCAGTAACGTAAAATTTATATACTCTGCCTTAGTTAGAATGACAGTTTTTCATCCCAGCCCTCCCCTTCGTGGCCACAACCTGAACTCCTATGAAAACAAATGGTGTTCTCATTCCTTCAAGTTCTTCTGCACTCTTTCCCTCTAATTGCTTATAGACCCACCAGAATTGTTGGGCTTTTGATTTTATAGCTGCTGATAGCCATGCTTTCTATCACAGGCGTAGCTCAGAGAAGCCACTGCAGAAGGAAAAAGGAAGGATAACTGGTGTGTACAATGTCTAACACATTTTTCTGTTGAATGCTGCCAATAGAAAACATATGGTGCAACGTGGCTTGTGGATGGTGCTAGACCACATCAGGAATGACCTATGCAGTTTAGCTGCAGACATCCTGAAGTACCATCACTGTGCTTTTCCTTTCCCTCAGTGTACTTTACATAAAAGGACACAATGAATGCAACAGATATGTGGCTATTACTAGAAAATGTTTAAGCATATAATTCACATATGTAAAACTTGGTCTCATAAAAACCATTAAAGTTGAAACTGTTACAAAACCATAACCATAACAGCAAAGTCAAAAGAAAATATATACTCATTAATTTCTTATTATACCGTGGTAAACAACAGAGCCACACTTCTCTGTGCATTGCAAACATCACGTTTTTTCCATCTTTTATTGCGGGGGTGGGGGGAGGAAGGGACTGAGGGAAAGGTGATGGGAAAGAGAAAGAAGTATGTGTTGTTTGGCACTATTTTCTCTAACAATAAGAACCTGAAGTAAGAACAAACCTGTAAGAAGGGTTGTACAGGGTCATCCTCACAAGAGGACATACGCAATGTTACACTTCAAATTTTCATGACAGATGCAGTTACCTACTGTCAAGTGTCATGCAGCTCTATGAGCATAACTACGTGCAGTGTAATATGAATCTTTAACTGAAAGCCTCAACATATTATGAAGCCTAAACAAAACCTTTAGAAAATGATTCCTCTCTTTATTAACTTTATCCTCATACATACAGACAAAACATGACAAAGACTGTGAGCCCAGTCTTCCTCTTCACATCCTTTTCAAAAACATTAGACAAATGAATCTGTTGCATTATTTCCATTCTCTGTCCTGCTACTGAGATTCACATTAATAATTTGAGTATATCAAACATGAGTCTTTTACTCAAAGAAAGATACATCCTTTGCAACTTTTTTTTTTTTTACACAAGACAGAAATTCTCAACCATGTATCTCAGGATCATATGACACCCTTCATGAAAAATTCTATCCCTACTGTAAAATCCTGTGATATGATTAGAAAACTTATGAAGAATGTAATGACATGCAACATATTTTTTGTCAGAGCTTCTGTTACTAAAACAACTTTTTCACTTCAGACTTTTCCATCAGATTGGAACCATTGGTTGCAGAGACTTACATGATACATGCACTTGATTATATTTTGACAACCTTCAGTGGGCTGTTATGCTACAATCTGTTTTCCAGAAAGGAAAGTATAACCACAGTACCAAGTTCAATATTTGGAGGTTGGTTAAGTTTCTCATTAAACTGATGTTCAAGTACATCTAGCATTTTTCCTTAGCATGGCAACTTGCCAGCTAAACACTGGAGAAATTCAGACACTTATAAATTAAGTTCAGAAGTAAGTTTGTTGAAGTGACAAATTATATTTCAAAAAGAAACGGGAGTTTTTGTCTCTCGTTGTGTTATAGTACAGTGCCCTCCACTGGCCAAATATCCTCACTTAAAAATAAAAGTAGTAACTGAAAAGTTACTCTTCAGGCTAAAAACAAAAGCCAAAACAATAACAAAAAGAAAAGCAGGGTCAATTCCTGAGAAAACTACATAATTTAATAAATTTATACCAATGCCAGTCTTGCTTTCATATTACTTGCTAATAAAGTGCTTTGAGGTTGAAATAGATCCTCAAACAGACTTTTTAGAGAGTTCAAAATTAAAAACTATGGTACAAAAATAAGAAATACTAAAAGGGTGTAATTTAACATCAGGCTTTATAATGGTAAGAAGCATACAACCAGATTAGTAATTACTACTGTCAGCTGAATTTTCATTATTCTACCTTTTCTGGTTCAGAAATGTCAGGCCACCACCCAAATTCCTCTTTGAAGTAATTAATAATGCAGTAGACAGAACTAGTTGCATCACTACTACCTATATTATACATACACCTAAGAAGGAGGATTGATACATGTCAACAGCACAATGAGGGAGCTGGAAACAAGATAGAAATGTCCTATCTTCATTGTTACTGTGGATTGTGCACCTACAAATTTTTCATCTCTCCCCTTCACTTCATCTCTGTTTCAAAAATATGGATGAAATGTAAATGTGGTGAAGGTAGGCAAACTATAACAAATCCAGGAATATTTTGCACTCCAATGGAACTTGCTGCTGACATTTAGCCAACCAGCTCCTTTGGGGTGATGTTAACCCTTATAAAACCATTCCTTTAGTAGCTAGTTAATAGACACTATTGCTTCACAACTTTCTCAGTAACAATACAGGCAATATTCACATAATATTAAAAGTACCCAATCGCGCTTTCAAAAATGAAGCAATATTTTAAGATAATCAATGAACATTTACAAAAGGCCAACAAGCAGCACAATGGATCCAGTTGATGATTAAGGAACCTAGCTCTTTCATTCTCAGTAATAACAGCTTTATAACTAATACCCTTTAGTAGATTCAATTATCCACACAATATTACTATAATTACTAGATTTGATAGTATTCAGTGTGATAGATTTGTTGCTGATAACGTGAACTGTTTCTGTAGTTACACTGAAAGTGACAACTATAAAAGGAATTGTGATAAAAACACAAAGCTAAATGGTACTTGCACAAATAAACTAAGAACTCAGTAAGACTTGAAATGCGCTTTGTGTCAAGAGTTATACACGGCGGGATTTTCAAAAAGAGCCAAAGAAGACTAACAAGAAAATATTATTAGTTCCTGATAAAAACCTTCACTGCCATCTACAGATGGAAAGAACTACTGGAAGAATGAAATAACGCCAAAAATTGGGCAAAACACCTTTCTTTACAAGCACTGATCTATAACTTATGTTATGTACAGCACCTTTTTATTTGAGCACTTCTAACATAAGCTTTAAAACCTATCATAAGTTTTATAGCTTGTTCCATTCACTTTGTATATAATTTCTGTTAGTGGGCAATGGAGAAAGCCATTCATATCCTATCTGTCAATCTTATGATAAATCAAACAGTTCCACTAGAATAAACAAACAAACCACCGTTTCTGAATTTGTTTTTACGGAGAAAAGTTAAATGCCAAGACTCAGTATGAAGCACCTTCTTTTGACTATAGCTCTGTGGATTACAAACAGAGGTGGTATTGTCCACTCCATTGAAAAAAAAAAAAAGTGTGAAGTGCCCCTTTATCCCTGTAGATCCCACTTCAGGTGAAGTGGGGAGCAGCCTCATGCTCTGTTCTTCCAGGTAACCCAGAGCAAACACAAACACAGATGAAAGAGTACCTTCTTTGCCCTGAGTTAAGCCTCAGTCCTCACAGAAGGTTCTGTTCCTCAGTAAAGATTCATTTGCCTATTTTGCTTCATTTTGTATCAGGATTCAGCAATCCTGAAACAAAGTCATTCTCTTCCTCGGAGTCTCAGTTTTCCTTGTTTGAATGGAGTGCTACACTGCACTCTGTTATTTACAGGGCCTCAGAAAGAATAGCAACTGTTGGTCTCACTCTCAATCCATGAAAGGTAATTAAGACCCCCACTTTCCCATAGGGAACAGGTGTAGCTATCAATTCCCTGGCAGCCTGTTCCAGCTGAAGAGTTATTACTACAGCTGTTCAGCTGACAGCAATTACCACTGATGATGGTCATTGTATGAGGATCTCACCTTCTAAAGGTTTCCTCCCAAGAGAGCTGATGTGATGACTGCTGAACTGCAGCATTACACTGCTTTCTGCTAAAAGAGACCAACTGATATTTACCTTTATGTGACCTTAGTGAGCTACAAAACACATACTCAACCACAGTTGCTTAACCATGCTGACATATAGAATTTTTAACTTTTGCTTTTCCTTACAGCGTGAAGAGCTTTAAACACCACAGCTTTAAACCACAGAACTCTGAAAAACAAAAACAGGATATCTGTTGTTAAAACTGGTGCTGTGTATATTTTTCCTGAGACTGTGCTATCTGGGACCAAGTTGGAGTAATCTTTCAATGCAGTCTATTGGCCAAATTCTCTTTCCTGCTGGAAGGTTAACTCTGGTGTGCATCATAGAAAATATTTTCATGGTCAAAGGTTGTTGTCATCACAATCTGCATAACATGAAGACCAGCTGGAGGCAAAAAAAAAAAAAAAAATCAAGGCTGAGAAAGTTATGTTCACTGGTCTCCTTCGCTCTTGCAAAGTTCCAGTACAGCAAAGGAGAGTCCAAAAAGAGAAAAATATCATTTGCAAAACTTCATCTTCATAACAACAATAGCAAAAAACTGAATCACATATAGTGGATGCTCTACCAGACTCAACAGAAGGTACCTACTGCTCCTTAGTAAAGCATACCATAACTCTGATGGTGGCAAAACCTTTTCTCCTTCTGTTCCAGAATCTCTTTTCAGTCTGGAATAATCAACAGACACTGGATTTACTGCATGTGGCAACTCCAGTTAGTAGTGGAATGCAGAAGTTAATAGCCCCTGCCTCTAGTTTATTATAGATTGAAACACAGAATCAAGGGCCAACAGAATTTGTTCCTTTGTAAGACAAACAAGTACCAAGGAAAACAAAAGGAACAAGTAGAAGACTCAAAAACATATGAAAGAGGATGCCTCAACAACTTCCACATTAAGGCTTCATGTCCTAAGTCACCCTACAAGCTTTATGTTGGAAGCAGTGGTCTCTTGTGTCACAGTTCAGTTCTGTCCTGGGGAGCGTTCCTTCCCAGCCAAATGAACTCTGAATTGCCACAGGCTGCAGCCTCATAGCTGCATGCCCCTTAATCGGAGGTAATTTACAGTAGTAGGCTGCTCTCTCCCTTCCAAGATCTACTTACATATTACCCTGTATTCTGTTTATACAAATGTCTGTTGCAAATTTCACAGGATCTCAGCAAGCTACTCACTTGGGCCCATTATTTTAGCTTCTACTACTCTTCCTTTTTTCCCAAGGAGTTCTGATTCTGCAAAAGTACCTGTTAATACAGATCTACAGATCTACAGATCTGTAGTTGATGATCTCGTTGTCTATCAAGCAACATATCCATCCAACACAGTCCAAAGACTGTGTAACTTAACACAGCTAAAACACATCTCTGCTATTTAATTTCTGGTTTGAACTGGGGTTGGTTTAAATGACAGCTTAAGTAGCTGCCCTTAAATGTTCAAACTAGGAAGGACTACAAATCCAATAGGGTTTGTCTCTGCTCCCATTATGATGTATATTTCACATACCAAACTCATATGAATGATAGGTTTTATTTGCATTTTTGATGCTTGTAGACACAAATCAAGAATTAGCAATCTTACAGGTTACTCACTTTACAGAGCTCAGTAGTATCAGCTCTTTCCTCAAAGACCTTGTGATACACAAGATGGGCTGCATCAGACAGGTAAAAGAGGTAAAAGTCCTGCCAAAAATGGATAAGAAACTTAAACAGAAATCAATTTGCCACTTTTTTTGCCACACGTTTAGTGTCATTTGGAACTCTCTCTTGCCTTCTTCGTTATTAAGTAACCTGTTATAATTATACAGGAATTTACCATTTTTACAAACAGGCCTAATTCTATACTAGGCCCTCTGTCTTTGTCACATGCATGTACATACAGTAGGAAATTAGGAAGAAATAGAGGCCTCAAGATATAATGTCACAGAGAAAGAAGCAGCACCATACATTATGCTGAGTCAAGCTGGAAGAAGGATTCATTTTTGAACTGATTTTACAACTTCTGCCAAAATAATCAGGTGATGCAAAGAAAGTGCCAAGGTTAGAAAGAAAATGCAAAATTATAAAAATTAACTTTTCAGCACCATAAGTAACATTCACAAGATTTAGACCACAAAACCTTTTCTAATGTATAATTTAATTTAGAAACATAAAGACCAAACAAGTGTGCTGTAATAAGTCAAATATATATGTGTATATATATATATATATATATATTTTCCTACATTTAAAGCACAGACAGAACATCATTTTGCAGTGTCTCTGTGCACTAATGAAGTCATATTTTAACTGCTCAACAGAGAATGAAAAATTGAGTGGCTAAGTATATTATAGGCAATAAGGTAGCTTAAGCACTTGTTAAAAACAGAAGAGTCCACTACTCATCAACAAAATGAAATTAAACAAATCTGACAGCATTTATGATTAAATAAATATGTTCATATCTAGCAACATCATTTTGATTTCCGGTTTGTACAACACAGAGGCAGCCAGTATAAATCAACATAGCTCCACTCAGGTCAACAATTACATGAGGATTTTACCCAAGAGCCTGGGCCAGAAATCTTCAGCAAGAACTTCAGACAACCACAGAATTATATATTAAATATGATGGTTTCATTCCCTGGCTCAGGGAATTTTGTGTTTTTCCACACTTTTGCCCAGATCACTGGAAACTGACATGTGAACCATTCAAAGCAAATGGATTTCTACAAAAAGACATCTCATACTTGAGCTCTGTTTTTAAGTTTGCTATTTCATTTTATTTTTATTGACACTTCCCACCTTCTAGCAGGACAGCACACTAAGCTTGCACTAAGCTTGCACTAATCACTAACACAAAAATTCCAATACTGGATGTATTAACTGCTTAAACCTGGGCAGTACTGCAACCAACTGAACTGCTTTGCTTTCACTTAAGATGCATTCTTAAATGGTGGTATCACCAATTTCCAACCAGCCTGAAAACTAAGTTACTCTGAGAATAATGCACATATGCATTAAAAAATACAGTTGTAGACTTGATATTTCATGTTTAAAAATCAAAATATCAGCTTAGAAAATTATAAAAAAAATGTTACAGATTTGGAATAAATGAATAAATGTATACAGTGAGATTTATTTTGTAACTTATACACTTCTTCGAAGGCAAGGAGAACCTTACCATTTGGCAGCTTGACCTCACAAAGAAGCATCTTGTGAAATTTACATCATTGCAGCATACTGTCAGTAACTGTTGTGTGAAAGCCATGTTTTCACATACTTTGCAAATTGAGAAGGTTCACTGCCTCACACCTTTGGCTGAATTCTACTGTTGGAAGAATTTTTGCTTAATTCACTGGCTGCATTGTTACTCTGGGATCAGAATTTGTCTTGCTGATGATCAAATGCATGTTATTCTTTAATGAGATCAAACCACTTCTATCACAAATCATTCCAGGGAAAAACAACAACAACAAAACAAAACAAAACAACAACAACAACAACAAAAACACAAAGCCACGTTCCTTCATTCTAAAGCATGAAAAAATGTCTACATGAGAAAACATGAGAAAACAAAATAACTGTTTTATCCTGCTCGTCTACATGGTTAGAATAAAGCAGAGCTTTTAATAGGAAGCAATATATATTCCTCCATTATGAATTCCAAGGCATGCTAGTTTAGGTATAATATAACTAAGTGCAAAGCAAAAGCCATGCTGATTTAGAAAGCTTGCACATGTGATGACTTACCTGCTTATACTTCTGCTAAAAGACAAAACAAATAAGCACATTAAGTATAACTAATACTCAAGTAGGAGGTAAGTGCATGTTTGGCAAATACAGGGTTAATAATTATTATGTTACTTTATGTTTTAGAAATGACAGGTTTTTTTTTTTTAAAAAAAAAAAAAGTTATGTTCTGTGCTTCTTCAATAAATTTCACATTATAAATGAAAAATTAGATGCTACATTTTTATTAATCAGGACTCCTCTTAATTTAATGCAACCTTGTTTCAGCAAAATACTAAATAGAATTACAGACATTTAAACTAAAATTATCAGTAATAAAGGTAAAAACTACCATGTTTGATTTTAGAAGTATAAAACTATATGAAATGGTAATTTGGCTTCATTTTTAGATACATTTATATCTGAATCTGCATTTGTATCTGTGTATCTGTAACTTTTGACATGTTTTTCTATACATTTAAAGTTCATTATGGGTATTCAGAAGTTGAAATTCATACATATATTATAGGTAATTACTCTTAGAATTTAATAATCATTAATGTACCGATACTTATTTGCAGGCTCATTCTGTTTATATTTTTATGACATTCACATGAAGAGAAATTAATGAATAGACAGTATATTACTTTAAAGTCTGAAACACATTACTTGAAAATACTCCATATATTTAAATATTTTCTTTCATATATTTGGTTAGCTTTCTACTATTCCTTTCCTAATTTTACACAAAATAAACAAAGAAGAGAAATTCTAACTCTAACATGAGCTAGAAATGCAAGCAGTTTAAAAGATGCACTGTACAGAATAACACATAATACCACCATTTTTTATTGTACAAAATAGGAGAAATAAGATTATGTTTCTTTCCAAATGCAAAATTCTTTTTTTGCAGTGAGCTGACCTTAAAATGTACAATTTGAATGCAACAATTCATAATTCTCTGATTTAGACCAAAATACCATGTTGTGAAATTACAAGCACCAGGATATCATGCATGAAAGCACAGGATAATTACCATAGATTTAATATACATATAACCTCTATGAGTTACCTGCACAGAAAGTAATCATATGAAGAAGAAAACAACAACAACAACAACATGCAAATAGCAATCCCACTATAGACTGGCGCAACATCGCTTTCAAATTTGTCTTGAATACTGCTGTCAATAATTATCTTTGACTGAAGACAAGAAACAATCTTTGTTCCCTAAAATATCCTCCAGCATAACTGGGACCCCTGAAAAGAGTTTTCACAAATCCTGGTAATCAGTTCATGGCATTTCTACCTCTCATCCTCAGTGCTTTCCTATTAGACTTCAAACATACTTCTGTATCTCAGAAAATTATTATATTAATTCACAGCCAACACTGGCAAAACACACTCATTAAAAGCAAGGCTTATAAACAGCATATTCATTTCATTTGCCCTCGTTCCTGTCCTGTGTACCTAAGACTGTCTCTCACATATAGGCAAATGCAGTTGGTTTAATCCACTGCATTTGCACAGGAGGTCAGAGAACGTGAGACAGGAGTCCTGACGTTGTACCATAACTAGCAAGCACACTCCTGTGTTCTATCCAGGATCTCTAAGACCATTACAGGTGTCAAGCAAATTTAAGGAACCCTCTGTCATTAGGTCACCTCCCATACCTGACGTCTTAGTTGCTGGGAATGAAGAAACTTATGCAGATATCATTAAAATGATAATAATAATAATAATAAATAACAGTTTTACAACCTTTCTTCTGTTCTTCTCCAGGAAATACAAATTTCAATGCTTCCTTTACATCTAGATGTATCTTCTTAGATAAAAACAGGCTACATTCTATTTTGCCTCTCATGTGAAGTCACATGGTGACCAGCTTACATATGCTGTATGTAGCCCACCAGGATAATTTGTCTACATACAGTTTACTCTTAACTGCTCTGTTTCTCTGAGTTCCCCTGAAAGCATGCTGCATTAATTGTTCTGGCATCCTGCTCCTAAACATCTTCTTTCCGAGGGAAAAGCCCTTCAGCCTTTCTCAGATTGGAAATAAATCTACTGAATTTTAACCTGATGATAAGCATACCATAAAGCAAACTTTGCTCACTTCTTCTGTTGAAGAAAGATTTCAGCATATGTCCATCCTGTGGAACTAATATGGAATAGTTAAAAAATAATTAAATTGTATAATCTAGTCCTCAGTGGATATTGCAGTAGGAAATTCAAATGGATAAGAACTGGAAAAAATAAATAAATAGAATTAATACTGTGTGAAACTTTTCTCTCTTAAATCCGTAGACTACCCTTTTCTGAATACCAGAGCTACCACTGCAAATTAAGAATAAACAGTACACAGCAACAGAATGTAGTGCCATTTCCATACAAAACAGTTTCCCCTGTCATTGCTGATGTTTTTGATCCTGTCTTGCTGGCATGAGAACATAAATATATACTTCAAACTTTTGTTTTCCAGATTTTTTTTCTGGTGTTTTCAAGTGCGTTTGTTTTTTTTTTTTTTTTTTTTTTTTTTGATTCATAAAGCCTTAAAAATTTTCCTTTGGACATGAAATCACCCAATTGACTTAACTGTTTTTTACAATATCCTCAAGAATCTTCCACCAGCTCCAAGGCTAAACCCTGCTGACTTCTGTTTCCAAAAACAAATTCAGCCCCTTTAACTTAGTGGTCTGAAGCCAAAATAACAGTTCACAACATGTACTGCTCTGAATTCCAATTCCATTTTTCTTATAAATGTTTCATTTTCCTATCCTATAAGAATCAAATGAAACAGGTCTGCAAGTTTAGTGCATAACATTCTTTGTCCTGCATTTTTTTACTAATTTTAATATGCTATTTTTTTGTTGTTGTTAGATTGACAAATATATTCTACATTTATTTCTTATTTTTCTTTTGGGCGTCTTTGAACAAAAATAACAATATAACATTTTCCAACAGCAGAGTATTCTTCAACACGTTAGCCCAGTAATAGGTGGAAAATATGCATGAATCTGACACAAGATTTTACCTCCCACTGGAGGGACAGATGTGCAAGATCTTTTCCAACATTCTATCTGAAAGAACTCAATAAAAGCTTATCGTAAGTAATATTATATTCAAGCATTTGCTGGAAGGTTTTCCCAATGACATTTCTATGCTCTTTTGCAAGTGTAAACTCTGGCAAGTTTTTTAATCAACATTAATATAACATCTGAACAATAATTAGACCTTCACAACGTTGTGTCAGCTTTACTGTGTCTTTAGGGCATACATTTTGGCTAACACAAGTTCTATTCACCAGCATTGTTTGCATCAGTTTCTGCATATAAAATAAAGCCTGAAAATGATATCTGGATGCACTGGTCCATCCAGGCCTTGCTGTATTGCTCCACTTCACATCTGAAATACTCCAGATTCTCTATCCCCTTGTATCTCTATCCTCTGTATATTGCACAGAAAAACAAACAAACAAAAAAATCAAAACACAAACAGAGATGTTCTGCGTGCAGATACTAACATACGTATTTCAAGAAACAGTACCATAAGCATTTCCCAAATCTGAGACGAGCAACCTAGAAGTTCTCTCAACAGTCACAGCAAACTCACTGGTAATGGGGACATTCTGTTCTGGTCAATTCAGACACAATCAGTATCTCCTTAATAATTCAACTTTCGTATTTTTCCAACATAATTTCCTTACAATTTGACACGTAATGTAGCCTTTACATTTTCAGGTTGTATTTATGCATAAGTATTTCATTTATGTTTTCAATCAAATTATACATTAAACATACTAGGAGCACTTCAGAATTCTACAAAGCATAAGCCTCTCTGTGAAAAACAGCAGGAGGAACTGTTATCTGCCTTAATAAATAAATAAAGCAAAGACATCAAGACTGTAAGCCACCCATTGTATGGCAATTCTTCTCTTTCTGAACGTCTGACTACTTCCAATAAGCTTAAAGCTAAGCATGTTATAGAAACATTCACATACAGTTACCTAAGACTAAACTCATAAATCATTTAAAGTGCAGTCAAAGAATACTACTTTTATTCAGTGACAAATACAATGCAAATACAGTTGCACTTTATTATCAATTAAAAAGCTACTGAAAGCTACTGTTCTACTTACTGTGCCACATCAGATACAGCTGGCAGTGGTGACTGTTCTGTTAAAAAGTCAATGTCATCAGTGAAGCTGTTGACTCGTGACTTTTCTTGGGTGTTCCCTTCTAAACATCTTTTCACTGCACAAATAATTCAAAGAGATCATAATACATTAGGGTGACAACATATACAAACTATTTCCCTTATGACATTGTACACTACATTAGAGAAATAGTTCTAATACATCACGTTTTTTTTTGGTCAGATTCACTGAAATCAATGCTTAACATATGCCATACAAAAATACAAAGTGCACATACACAGTTCAAATACACACGAACCTCTTACAAAACAAGCTCTTCAACTTGAGAGCTACCTACTTGTAAGCAGAAATTCACCTTATCTATAACTTCAATTTGGACGTGCCAATAGGTGGAAATAGTCACTTTCATTTCTGCAGTTAATACCACATGACATGTATGCTTAAATTTCTCTAAAATCCTTCTTTAAACTTACTGTTTTCATCATATAACTGCATTTTGTATTGAGCACTTTATTTGATCACTGTATTCATCCTTGTTCAAAAATTCTCACAGGCTAAAGCCTCAGGTGTTTGAACTCAGGAAACTCAGCAGGGTAACTACAATGGATAACAAAGATCGTACTGCCCCTTTGAACATACTGCTTATGTTCAAAACAGAGGAAAGCTACAAAATTCACTACAGACTAAGAATATATAAAATGACCAACAAATGAAGGAATTCACTCAGACTGTAAAAGTGTAACTAGCCTTGTAAGTCATGAAAAATAATTGTTTTTTAAAAATTTGAGTAAATACTCATCTCCATGAAGTACAGGTCCGAGTTCACAGAATGGCCGAGGTTGGAAGGAACATCTGAAGAACACCTAGTCCAACCCCCTGCTGAGCAGGATCACCTAGAGCACATTGCGCAGGATGGCATCCAGGTGGGTTGTGAATATCTTCAGAGAATTAGACTCCACAACTTCTCTGGGAAACCTATCCCAGTGCTCTGTCACCCACACAGTAAAGAAGCGCCCTCTCATATTTGGCCAGAACCTCCTGTGCTTCAGTTTGCATGCTTTGCCTATTGCAATTCACCTTTCACTGGATACTACTGAAAAGAGTCTGGTTCCATCCTCTTGACACCTTCCCTTTAGATATCTATATACATTGATGAGGTCTCCTTTCAGTCTTCTCTTTTCCAGGCAAAACAGGCCCAGTTCTCTCAGCCTCTCTCATATGACAAATTATCCAGTCCTCTAATCATCTTAGTAGCCCTCCTATGAACTCATTCCAGTAGCTCCATGTCCCTCTTGTACTGGGGAGCCCAGAACTGGACACAATACTCCAGGTGAGGCCTCACCAGGGCTGAGCAGAGGGTGAGGATCACCTCCCTTGACCTGCCGGCAACACTCTTCTGAATGCGCCCCAGGATACGTTGGCCTTCTTGACCACAAGGGCACATTGCTGGCCCATGGTCAGATTGCTGTCCACCAGGACTCCCAGGCCCCTCTCTGCAGAGCAGCTCTCCAGCAGGTCAGCCCCCAGCCTGCACTGGTGGTGCTTCCTCCATAGGTGCAGGACCCTGCATTTGCCCTTGTTGAACTTCATGAGGTTCCTCTCAGCCCATCCCATCAGCCTGGTGAGGTGCCTCTGAATGGCAGCACAGCCCTCTGGGGTATCAGGCACTCCTCCCAGCTTTGTGTCCTCAGCAAAATTGCTGAGGGTGCACTCTGTTCCAGGTCGTTGATGAATAAGTTGAACAAGACTGGACCCAGTACTGACCCCTGGGGGACACCGCTAGCTACAGGCCCCCAGCAAGACTCTGCCACTGAGCTCAACACTCTGAGCTCTGCCATCCAGCCAGTTCTCAATCCACCTCACCATCCACTCATCTAGGTCACACTTCCTGAACTTGTCTATGAGGATGTTATGGGAGACAGTGTCAAAAGCCTTGCTGAAGTCAAGATAGACCACAGACACCACTCTCTCCTCATCTACCCAGCTAGTCATGTCATCATAGGAGGCTATCAGATTGGTTAAGCATGATTTCCCCTTGGTGAATTCATGCTGAGTACTCCTGATCACCTTTTATCCTCCACATGCTTGGAAACAACCTCTAGGATGAGCTGCTCCACCACCTTTCCAGGGATGGAGGTGAGACTGACTGTAGTTGTCTGGGTCCTCCTTCTTGCCCTTTTGAAGAGTGACATGACAATGGCTTTCTACCAGGCCTCAGGCACCTCTCCTATTCTCCACAACCTTTCAAAGATGATGGAGAGTGGCCTAGCAACAACATTAGCCAGCTCCCTTAGCACCCATGGTTGTATTCCATTGGGACCCATGGATTTGTGGATATCAAGCTTGCTTAGCTGATCCTCTTCGACCAAGGGCAGGTCCTCCTTTCTCTAAGGTCTAAAATTTTCATATTTCTTTTTTTAAATTTTCCCCAGTCTTCCTTTTTCTACTCATGTATTTGAAGAAGCCCTTATTATCCTTGAAATCGCTTGCCAGATTTAATTCCAAATGGGCCTTGACCTTCCTCATTGGAACACACTTCACAGAGTCACAGAATTGTAAGGGTTGGAAGGGACCTTGAAAGATCATTGGGTCCAACTCCCCTGCCAAAGCAGGTTCCTCAATGCAGGCTGCCCAGGTAGGCGTCCAGACAGGCCTTGAATATCTCCAGAGAAGGAGATTCCACAACCTCCCTAGGCAGCCTGTTACAGTGCTCTGTCACCCTCCCTGTGAAGAAGTTCTTTTGCATGTCAGTGTGGAACTTCCTGTGCTCTATCTTGCAGCCATTGCCCCTTGTCCTATCCCCACAAACCACTGAGAAGAGGTTGGCTACATCCTTCTGTCTCCCACACCTCAGGTATTTATATACATTGATGAGATCCCCTCTCAGTCTTCTCCAAGCTAAACAGACTGATTTCTCTCAGCCTTTTCTCATAGAGAAGATTCTCCAGGCCCTGTATCATCTTTGTGGCCCTCCGCTGCACTCTTTCCAGGAGATCCTTTTCTTGTACCAGGGAGCCCAGAACTGGACACAGTACTCCAGGTGAGGCCTGACCAGGGCAGAATAGAGGGGGAGGATCACCTCCCTTGACCTGCTGGCCACACTCCTTTTAATGCATGCCAGGATCCCATTGGCCCTCTTGGCCACCAGGGTACACTGCTGGCTCATGGTCAACTTGTTGTCCACCAGGACCCCCAGATTCTTTTCCTCAGAGCTCCTCTCCAGCAGGTCGTCCACCAGCCTGTATTGATACTTCTGGTTGTTCCTTCCCAGGTGCAGGACTCTACACTTGCTCTTATTAAATCTCATTTGGTTTCTTCCTGCCCATCTCTCCAGCCTGCCCAGGTCTCGCTGAATGGCAGCACAGCCTTCTGGCATGTCAGCCACTCCTCCCAGCTTTGTATCGTCGGCGTACCTGCTGAGGGTAGTCACTATTCCCTCATCAAGGTTGTTGATGAAGATGTTGAACAAGACCAGACCCAGCACCGACCCCTAGGGAACACCACTAGTAACAGGTCTCCAGCTGGACTGTGCGCCACTGATCACCACCCTCTGAGCTCAGCCAGTCAGACAGTTCTCAACCCACCTTACTGTCCACTCCTCTATCCCACACTTTCTCAGCTTTGCTAGCAGGATGTCATGGGAGACAGTATCTAAAGCCCTGCTAACGTCAAGGTAGATTATATCTACTGATCTCCCCCCATCTACCCAGCTGGTGATGCCATCACTGAAGGCTACGAGGTTGGTCGAGCATGACTTCCCCTTGGTGAAACCATGCTGCCTACTCCTCATAAATTTCTTCTCTTACAATTGCTTGGAGATGGCATTCAGAACAAGCTGTTCCAGTACCTTTCCAGAGACAGAAGTGAGACTGACTGGCCTGCAGTTTCCTGGATCCTCCTTCTTGCCCTTCTTGAAGACCAGAGTGACATTGGCTATCCTCCAGTCTTCAGGAACCTCTCCTGTCCTCCTGACCTTTCAAAGATGATAGAGAGTGGTTCAGCGATCACCTCTGCCAGCTCCCTTAGCACACGTGGATGCATCCCATCAGGACCCATGGATTTGTGTGTGTTGAGCCCACTCAGATGTTCCTGAACCACTCTCTTGTCAACTGGGGGGGGAGCTCTCCATTTCCCAGACCCTTTGTCCTCTTGCCAGGGGCGAGGAGTCCTTGAAACAAAGGATGAACCAAAGAAAGCATTCAGTATCTCCACCTTCTCGGCATCTCCCGTGACCAGGACACCCCCCTCGTTCAACAAGGGACCCACATTATCCCTAGTTTTCCTTTTGCTGTTTACATACGTGAAAAAATCCTTCTTATTATCTTTTATCTCTTTTGCAAGCATCATCTCTAGGTGGGCTTTAGCCTTCCTTGTCACGTCCCTGCAGGCCCTGACAACACCTCTATACTCCTCCCAAGAGGACAGGCCCTTTTTCCACATTTCATAGACCTTCCTCTTCCTTTTGATCTTATTGATGAGCTCCTTGCTCATCCACACAGGTTTCCTGCCCCCTTTCCCCGATTTCCTACTCTTCAGGATGCACCAATACTGAGCTTGGAAGAAGTGCTGCTTAAATGTAGCCCAGCTCTCACAAGCACCCTTGCCTTCAAGCAACCTAGCCCATGAGATACTCCCAAGCAGTTCCCGGAAAAGGTTAAAGCTGGCTCTTTGAAAGTCCAGGGTAGCAATCCTGCTTTTAGCCTTACTTCTTCCACCTCCTCCTCCTGATCTGATTACCTGTAGTACACTCCCACAACAGTGTCCCCCAAACCAGCCCACCCCTTAATTCCCACCCACAAGCTCTCCACTCATCCTTCACCCTCCCGCAGGTGGAACTGGGTACACCCTAAGTGCTCCCTCACATTAAGGGCAACCCCACCCTCTTGCTTCCCCAGCCTGTCTTTCCTAAAATGAACATAGCCCTCCGTGACAGTGTTCCAGTCATGCAAGCTGTCCCATCATGTCTCCATGATCACAATGATATCATGGCCCTGTGACCAAACAAAAATCTCGAGCTCATCCTATTTATTTCCCGTGCTCTGTGCATTGGTATACAGGCACTTTAGGGAAGCAGCAAGCACAGTAATCCCTGGAGGGATGCAAGAAGAAGATTCTGGACATGGTATCGGGAACACTACCTTCTCTGAGGAGCCTTCAGACAATCCTATGGGAGAGCTCAGAGATTTTTCCCTGTCTTCAACAGTGACAGTAGTGACCACTTCCTCCAGCCCTTCTCTGTCACTTTTAGCCATGCTCCCTTCCCCTATCAAACCTAGAATCTTCCTTCTTTCCTTGGACTTCCCTGCATACTCTAACAGTGTCCCTATATTCCTCCCAAGTGGCCTATCCCTTTTTCCACATGCTGTAAACTTCCTTCTTCTGTCTGAGCTTTTTCACGAGCTCCCTACCCATTCATACAGGTCTCCTACCCCCTTTGCTTGCCTTCTTACCATATGGGATGCATTGATCTCGAGCTTGGAGGAAGTGGTGCTTGAACATTGACCAGCTGTCTTGGACCCCTCTTCCTTCTAGGGCCTTAACCCATGGAATTCTTCCAAGTAGATCCCTGAAGAGGCCAAAGTTTGCTCTCCTGAAGCCCAGGGTCACAATCCACCATTTATTCCACTATAAGTTGGAAGTGCCCATGTCTCAACACACTGCTGTCTGCAATGTGCATCCATGGTTCTTAGAGAAAACTGATTGTTCAACTGTTTACATTTGCTTGCTAATTCTTTCTATGAGAGGCATGAAGTACCACATTGGCTTCTTGCCCCATAACTTGATATTTATAAGAAAAGAGATACAACAGTAGCATGCCAGTATTGAATCCCACACTTTCTCCTCATTCTGTGTTGAGCACTACAGAGAAGCTCTGCTCGTACTCCACAGCTCACCTGGAGCCCCTTCTTCTCTGACCATATACCAGCAGTCGTGTGGCAAATATAATCCTGTGTTTAATGGTCTCAGCTGGTGCTTGGTAATCTTCTCAAGCACAGCAAGCTTTTGTTCCCTTTTTATAGGGGACATAAACAGGCAAATTTTCTGTTCGGTGAAGACTTTACTATGATCATCTATGAAAGTCTCACCCCACAGGTATTGCACATATGTTTGTGCAATATTTTTGAAATTACAATTATTTTGAAAAAGACGATGCTTTGGGCTGTGATTATATACTTCATACAAACAGGAGCTCTGTAGTGTATACTCCATACCTTGTTTCATTAGTTGAATGGAAGATGTCCACTTTGCTCCATAAAACTAAGTATTTGTGTCATATCACAGACATTCTCTCTGCTTACCTCCCCGCCCCCCCAACATCCTCCTCCCCAACCACTGACCCCCTCCCCAGTCCCCCAACACACACAAAATACTCCCAACTTTGATGCTATTAACATTTGTATTGTGACATTGAAAGATTCCCCACTACTCTCAGAGACACTTGACTCAGGTCGGAGTCTGTTCAGGCACATGTTTTGTTTAGTATTAAGCCACTATAAGACAACACAGGTTTTATCTTTGTAATCCTAATAAGATCTACTTAATACTAAATCCTTTTATGCTTCTACCACCCCTTAATTATGTGTTCCTGTTTAAAATTTTAACCCGTTAATAATGTTTTTATGATCCACACATTCAAACATCAGAATCAATTGTAAATGCAAGTATCATATCCCTTGTTCTAAATATTTTTCTGTCTTTGAGGTGACTGGCAGAGTCATGAGCAGTTACCTTATTTGAAACATTATTTCTGGAACCAATTTTCTGAAGTAATTGTCACTTCCCCTGAGTGAACTTCCAAAAGTCATTTAAACAGTAATGTTCAATCATAAATCAAAATTCCCTGAATCGCACAAAAAGGAATGAAAACAGTTTTTGAATGTCAAGAAGCCGTGAGCTTCTGAGCAATGAAGTAATTCATAATAATCATTCATGATAATGTTTTCATTTTGAGGAAATATGGAGCATTAAAATACATTCAACACATGGCAGTGATGCTTTCCAGAAATAAAATCCAAAATTATAAGGTCCAGCTACTACATATGGTAAGTCTGTAACAGCTGCAAACCAAGCCAGAACAACTACATCTTCCCTCTTTACATTTATTTTAATAAGCTTTCCTTTTCTAGACTGACTTTATGGGAAATGAATCCTTTTTTTTTTTTTTTTTTTTTTTTTGTAGAAAAGCAGGGAAGTGAAGCAAAAAAAAATATGGAGGAAAGAAGAGAAGCCATCTTTCCTTTTTGCATCCTATTCATGACATGAAAAAGCTGTACCTACTCAGTTATAAGATTTATAATATTTTCTGAGCATGAACAGTTGTAAACAGCGAGTTGAAAATAAAAAACAGAATATATACAACCATACAAGAAACATCGATAAATGCCACAGACATAGGAATCCATAAAACAAACAAACAAAAAAGCCTCATACACTTCTCTATTTTTATTTAATGCTAATTCCTAAAATGGTGAGAACATAATAAACACACCCAAATGTAACCCAGAGATTTTTGCAGGGCCACGTAGCTTTATCTACCCTAAGATCCTTGTCTATCAAATCATTTTTTTTTTCTGATACCTCAATCACTATGTAGGCCTTAATAAAACTTTTATTTACTAACAATTTCAAATGAAATATTAAAATAAAGAAACAATTTCATCTGTAAATCAAGTTACATATTTAATAATGGAAAACAAAGCTTATCAGCTTCTTTACAATGAGATCAAATGTCTAGATTTTTTTTTCTTTCAAGTGCCTAAACCAGTTTTCTGGTACAACAGACATTCAGTAAGATTTAATTTCTTAAATTGCAAAAAATAAAAATAAAAACAAATCTGTTCTGCACACTTAACAGGACATTTCATTGTTTGCTTAAATTATTTCCACAGTAGTTATCAGTCTAAAAGAAAATGTGCATAGTATACACTGTGGGTGACATAGCTCTAAGAAAAAAAAAAAAAAAAAAAAAAAAAGAAAACTTTTTGCTCACTCCTCACTCAGTGTCAGGCCTAAATCAGAAAGCTCTAATTTCTTAACATTCAATGGAGAAATAGAAAAGGGTGCCTATCTGAAAAATTACTTTCAGTTCAGTCTCTGATATCTGCATTAAACTTGTAATGCATGTGTCTTAATTCTACATGCATTCTATGTGGGATCAACCTAGACTAAAAGTTGACCCTGCCAGTCAGCTATTTAACAACTTTCAGATCTGAAGTTGAACTGTTAAAACATTCTCTCTCCTAACACCAGGCTCTGCTACGCTATACAACGAATGTCTAAGACATGAATGTGATCTGTTTAATTTTATATGTAAGGCTGTACATTGACAGAAAATGCATGGGGTTACTATACTTCCTCCATACAAAGTGACAAACTACCTGTGATATTGCAGCATCATTCCTTGTCTTCTTTCCTGTGGCAAGAACTATCACCTCACTGCATGAAAATAGCCATTTTTAAAGCTGTGTAGAGAGCAAACTAGTTTGGGACCTAGACCAAAACATTTCCAAATTTTTACTTTCCTCATAAAACAGGAAACTGAATGGTTTATGAAAGACAAGGGGTCTATAAATGTCTGGCACCTGACTACCAGCCTGCCTTTACAAAAAAATAAAATAAAAAATTAAATCTGCTATTATCATTCAGTTCAGCAGTCAAATGGTGTCCAGGCTTATCTGAGCAGTCACTTTGGAAGAATACAGCAAAATATATCATTAGCATAGATGGAATCAGTTCATTATGAAAATTATATTGTGAGACCTTTTATTCATTATTACTGTGAAACTAAAGTGTCAGGAGTGTACTCAGTACTAGCCTAAATAAGAAAGGGCTATTTTTATTTTAGTTTTTCATATGAAATGTTCACAATCTTGGCATTGAATGCGGGATTTTAAATCCTAAGTTTTCTAATGTAAGCCATCTGAAAATATCAAATACTAAGATTGTCCTGTACACAGTTAGATAGCTACAAGTACTCAGTACAATTAAAGAAAGACACATTATGTTCC
>CM021731.1:69893595-70118330 GCA_011075105.1 Heteronetta atricapilla | reverse complement strand
ATAGCTACAAGTACTCAGTACAATTAAAGAAAGACACATTATGTTCCCAATTTTAGACATCTAAATTTATTTTCAGTAGAGACAATGTTCTCCCTGAATTTGATTTTGCTCACTGAAAGCCTGTAGAATCAGGCCACAATGAATAAAACATCTGTTATAAAGTGGAAGAGAAATAAAGGACTAACTCATAAAGTGAACTAATGAATAAGAATAGATTCATATTTGCTACAAATTGCTAAGCATATGCAAAAAGTGCCATACATTATTGTTCCTGTACTTAGTTACATGTTTGGCTGCAAGTGTTTTAGATAAATGCCAACATCTGGTTTCCTGTGTGTCTGATTTAAAACAATCAGCACTCAAAATACACTAATGCTGACTATATTTGTTGTACATTCTTTGTTTTGATAAGCTGTAGGCCAAATTGCATACTGACTTACACTCCAGGGAACCATGATCACTCATTAAATGTCTAATGGCACAACACAGAGATGCAAATGAGTGTCAACACAAATCAAAATCACAAATGCATGTAGTACTAGAAAACATGCAGACAGAAAACAATGAAACATGTTTGAATGCATATGAAGATGGTGTTACCTACCTGACTGCCTGAACATCCTTGTAAGACCTAGCAAACAAGAAGGATGCAACATACTCACACACACACAAGAAAGATAATTTTCTCTAGTACCATAAATATTGGACTACTTTAGAAAAAGTACTTTCAGCACAAAATCACTTTTTTTTTTAAATTGAACATATAGGTAGGTATTTTTATATGAAAAACAAACAAACAAACAAAAACTTGCAGAACAGGTGAATACCACTGAACCTGTGTAATGTTTAGCATTAACTGACAAGCAGGCTTGTCGATAGATTCAGAAAAGTGGTCAGGGTCCAATTGCACAAAGAGTTGTAAGTACCTCCTCATACTCAGATATGACCTGTCAGAAGAAAATCAGAGATAGAAGTATGCAGTGTTGGTGCTACTCTATCTGTTTCAGATAGCGAGCTGTGATCTCCATTGTACTCAGTTCAGTCCCTTTCAAAGCAGTAATTTAACAAAGGATTTTCTCTAGCCAATTTAATCTGAACAAAATAATTTATTTATTTATTTATTTACTTTTAATGTCTAACAATTGTGTTGCTAAGGAAGAGCTACTAATCCAGCAATTTTGAATTCTACCTTTCTGGTTGTGCCATGCTTAGGACTGTTTTTTGGATCTCTTCACAGGAATGACCTGCAATACAAACCTAGAGGAAGCTGTTTTTAATACCTTCTCAGAAAGTTGTTCCAAAAAAAAAGTCAGATTTTCTTTTTTGAAATGGTGCTAAATGCAGCTATCTGTAAGCGAGCTGAAGTCATTCCACTGTCACCATTTAGTCACTCTGTATGTTGGCCAATAATATACTTACTATATGACTTACTATATGTGGTCCAACTGCCTGGATTTTTCCCTTCAGCTTCCTGCCTTTCTCAGGAGAAAGCATGTGGCAGTACAGCAGTACATACAAGTCTGCCAGCCAGACACCTTTTCCCATGGCTATGTATAACTTGCTCTTATGGCTTCCAATTGCTACATCAAAATTCACCTGTAAGGACTTTTGTCCTCCAACTTGCTGAGCTGACTGGACTAAAAGGGCCCAACAACAAAGCTGTGAGAGAACAGTAGGCCTATGCTGAACCCCAAAGGACTTTCCCATTATCAGGAGACAAAATATTTCTGTGGATTTTTTTTTTTTTTTTATGAAAACTATTTCTCCTAAAGAGAAAAAAAGAAGGCTTCCTAACTCAAATGAATGTGGTTCATATGACTGATAATAATGGCTAAGACTGAGCAAAGAGGATGGTAAACAGAGTTTGCTGATTAGAAGGTGGGTTGAGGGAGGAGAAGCATTCAGAGACACACAGTGAATTGCACAGAGGATACAGCTTAGCTATTAATTTTGCCACATAGCAGTTTGGCCCCTCTGCATAAAATCAACTTTATGAACAAGAAATCCCTACATCAATCTTCAAAGAGAGTAGAATTCCTTGTTTCCTGTAAGGACTCTCAAAAGTGTTTGCACAAAGTTCTTCTGTCCCTCCCTCTTTGCAAGCCTACTAGCTTAATACTACATAGTCTTAAACATCTCAAAAACTAGGCAAATGCACAGAACAGCTCCAATTCTGTCACAGTGGTTTATGTTTGCCATTAACACTTGGTGGCTGAAACACCACAGACTTAGTTGCAGACATCTGTCAGCAGCAAGCTACTTCTTCATATATAAAACCCTAAAGCTACCACAACTGGTCCAAGACGAATATGGACTGGGTACTTTTAGGAAACCATTTAACTAGGCAAATTGTATTTAAATGTCCAGAAAACAACATTTCTTGATATTCTACAGCAGAATGCTTTGACCCATTTCAACTTTGAGAAGTATTTATTCTCCTAGCTGAAAAACTACTCATGTTTTTTGGTGTTTTTTTTTTGTTTGTTTGTTTGTTTAAATTATTATTATTATTTTTATCATTGTTTTGTTTTTTAAACAAACACACACACACTTATCTGGGACAATCAGTGTGTCCTCAGAGATTTGAACACATTTTCAGATCTGGAAATGAAATATGTGCTCAGAGATCAGCAATCATAATTAAATTCAAATCACTTATGCTAACGCATCTGACTTACTAAGTCTACTAATATTACTGAACTGCTAGTTAAGTTATTCTGGAGAACAAAATAAAGTAAGAGCAGTCTGTGAAAATAAGACAAAAATAGCTTTGAAAGTGATCCTTCTCTGATGACTTTTTTTTTTTTTTAAGATTAAAAGAAAAGAAGAATTGACTGTAAAATGCAACAATTAATAGCCAGTGAAATGTAATTTGGCAGCGTGTTAACTCTGCAGGGAGAGTTCTTAACACATACAAACTCTTAGAATTACACATAGGGAACATATCATGAAATATAAATAGATTTACTTTCCATTATGGGATTCAGAACTGCAATTATAGTAAAAATGTTTATTTTAAAAAGAAGTATAGTTTTAGTGTAGCTATTAAAGAAAATAAACCAGTCTGAAAACATTTTTATTTTTCATGGCTGTTACTGGTCAAAGCACACAAATTGCAGCGACATTAATATTGGAAACATCAAATTTTTGTCAATCACAGAATCACAGAATTTCTAGGTTGGAAGAAACCTCAAGATCATCAAGTCCAACCTCTGACCTAACCCTAACAGTCCCCACTAAACCATATCCCTAAGCTCTACATCTAAACGTCTTTTAAAGACCTCCAGGGATGGTGACTCCACCACTTCCCTGGGCAGCCTGTTCCAATGTCTAACAACCCTTTCGGTAAAGAAGTTCTTCCTAACATCCAACCTAAAACTCCCCTGGCGCAACTTAAGCCCATTCCCCCTCGTCCTGTCACCAGGCACGTGGGAGAACAGACCAACCCCCACCTCGCTTAAGCCTCCCTTGAGGTACCTGTAGAGAGCGATAAGGTCACCCCTGAGCCTCCTTTTCTCCAGGCTGAACAGGCTGAACAGGCTGAACAAGCCCAGCTTCCTCAGCCGCTCGTAAGACTTGTTCTCCAGGCCCCTCACCAGCTTCGCAGCCCTTCTCTGGACTCGCTCAAGCACCTCCAAGTCCTTCTTGTAGTGAGGGGCCCAAAACTGAACACAGTACTCGAGGTGCAGCCTCATCAGAGCCAAGTACAGGGGGAGAATGTTTTGACTCACAAGAAAACAAAACACAATTATTGTAATTGCAGTGAAATATACCAACCACTTCCTGGTCTAATTCAGTTCTTTGCCACACACAATTAAAACTTCCCATTAACTAGCAGGTAGTCATAAATTCAAGACACACAACATTTTTACCAATCTGTTTATTCTGTACTGACTAGAAAAATGGTGTTAAAGTAAGTCTTTATAGTAGAGAGAATATTTGTGATAGCTGTCCTAAATCTTAAAGCAAGCTCAGCAAAAAAGATTCTCAGATATTGACTGCAGTAGATTTGAATAGTTTTGAATTAAATCTCCAGTTGTGCTTATACTGTACATTGCACATGAAAAGAAGAAATGGTATTTTATGAATGCTCTCTTTCTATCTCAAAATACAGTTGTTCTGAATACATAACTGCTAATTGTTGCATGTAAAGACATATTAGGGTAGTAAATTGTTATTAGTAAAATTCTAAATTGCAAATATAAAAAAAAGGCATTTAAAATGGACATTATTATGTGTACCCAATTCTATAGAAGTTTTGAAAGACATTTCTAGATCACAGAGTTTGTATGGTAACAACTTATAAGCACAAACAAAATTCTCATGATACATTACCTTTATAGAAAATATTAGGTTGTAAACCAACCTAAAACATTTACTTTAATATTAAATTCATGCCAGGTACCATGTATTCCAGCTCAGTCAGTATGCACATTCACTATTAATACAGACCATATTCCCATTTTTTCCACATTGTTTATGAGGAATTGCTATTAGGAGTTATTTAGGATGTTCTAAGTTCTACTTAAATTTATTTTAATCACCAATAAATGACCAAGCTTTTCCTGCCACAAAAAAAAAAAAAAAAAAAAAGACAAACCCTTTTTTGAGACTCAAATGATTAGCTTTAGACAACCTAGCATAGTTAGCATAGTACTCTACACTTTTTTAATAACAACCAAAAATTGACAAGGGAATAATTGTCTTTATATCCAAGGTATACATCTCTACAGTTGACACATGCTCCCAGTCAGAGGCATAAAGACTTTCTGTCCTGTTGACATTGTGGTAATATTTGAATTTGCTCTCAAGGCTTAGGGTCTCCTCTGGCAACAGGCCATCATTTTTGCCTGACAATGACAGTGACAATGAAAACCACACTGAAAGATGTGACACTGAAAGACACACAGTCCTATTGCACTCACCTTCCTCTCCTGCAGAAGACTTGCAGGCAAAAGAATGAAAAATCTCACTCTCTGAAATGCACCTTGCACTTTCCAGTTTGACTGACTGACTCTCCTCATGGAGAAAAGAATGTCCCCCTTGAAGAAGTATAAAATTAAACCCTGAAAAGCAGAGAACTGACATATAGATGCCTGTGCTGACACTGTAGGACATGAAGGTGTCAGTACATTAAGAACCAGATGCAGATTCTACCAGTACCAAATAGAAATCCAGATGAAAGATGAGTTTGAGGAGTGACTTGAACTGCTCATTTGATTTATTTTATTTTTTTTTAATAAACTAGCAAATATTTTTTTAGGTAAAACATGAAAAAACTGCAAAAACTGAAGTTTATAAAATAATTTCTGGAAAATGTTTTCATTAGAAATGTTCTATTTTACATAATAGCTTTGAAAACTAACTTTCATCCTGAAAGAAGATCAAATACTTGACAGTTTCACTACCTTGATGGGTTCTTCCCAAACCACTTTGGCTTGGCTTTCTAAACAGTAAATTTCACAAACTTTTGCTGTTGCCTAAGCATTCAGAAGGATCTTTTTTTTTGCGATAAGCATTATAGTTTGCTTGTGTCCAGTGGATAGAGCACAACTGACTTGGGTATATAACCTGAGCATGGTTGCTAATTCCTCACCATAGGGATGGTTTTGAAGACAAAATCTTGATATATTTTGTTCCCCCCCAAAAATTCTACTATCTTGGAATAGAACAGATAATACTGCCTCAACCTTTGCCTTTGTCAAACACTAGAAATACAGGCTACAACAAGAATATTTATAAGAATTTGAGTATTCACTCATCAATGACTTGAGATGTAGCCCATTTTGCTCCATCTCTTAAATCTAGGCAAAGTAGATTACTTACATATATCCTTATGTTAAAAAAAAAAAAAAAAAAAAAAAAAAAAGAGATGTAGACGCTTAGGTGTAGGGGTTGAAGGTCCTAATTGTCATTCAAATGCAGTACATATTATGTAGTACATATTATGCAGTACATTGCATATTAAGTTTACATGGCAAGGATATTATAGCTTGGGTTCTACAGGGTTTGCATCTGTGAGAAGAGCCCAGAAACTGCCCTATGTCAGATCAGAGCCAGATTCAGCCAGCTCCAAAAGGAACCTACTGCTGGCCAGAGCTGAGCCAATAAGCTATGTTGGTTGCACCTCTTTGGGAGTAGATTTAAGTAAGGGAAAAAAAAACACTGTACAACAAGAGATGGGAGAGCATGGAGTGAGAACCAGCCTTGCAGACCCCAAGGTCAGTGCAGAAGGAGGGCAGGAGGTGCTCCAGGCATGAAGCAGAAGTTCCCCTGCAACCTGTAGAGAGGACCCTGGTGGAGCAGGCTTTCCCCCTGCAGCCCATGGGTCCCATATGGAGCAGATCTCCACGCTGCAGCCTGTGGAGGAGCCCCCAGTGGAGCAGGTGGATGTAGCTTGGAGGAGGCTACGCCCCTTGGAGAACCCCCACAAGAGCAGACTGTTCTGGAGCTGTAGCCTATGGAGAGGAGCCCATGCAAGTGCAGATGATCAGGATCCTGCCCATGGGCACCCATGTTGGAGCTTGATGGACCTCATGGTACGAACCCATACTGGAGCAGTTCTTGAAGAGCTGGTTGGGGGAAGGACGTAGAAGAGGGTAGATGGGTGGGGAGGTGGTTTTAGATTTTTTTTTTTAATTTCTCACTGCATCAGCTTGTTAGAAATAGGTAATCAATTACATTAATCTCCCTATGCTGAGCCTGTTTTGCCTGTGATGATAATTGTTGAGTGATCTTCCTGTCCTTATCGCAGCCCTTGAGCCCTTTTCATTGTATTTTCTCCCCTTTTCCCTTTGAGGAGGGGGAGCAAAAGGGCTGGAGTGGTTGAGCTCAGCTGCCCAACTGAGTAAAACCACCACACCTTGTCTCCAGCAGAAGTGAAGAGTGGATGCACAAAGACAAGCTAAGTATATAGTGTTAGCTTCACGGAAACATCTGGTGGTCTACAGCTGTGGGCCTTTACAAGCCTGGGGTGCTATACAAGAATATTTGATGAGTTTTCTTCAGTAAACTTGTTCACACAGAGTTGAGAATATGTTAAAACGGATTGGTCTACATTAATCTTATTATAGATCTGAAATCATACTTGCCTAGCGATTGGGAAATGGGTGCACTAGCCTCAAACACTGTTGATATTGCTACAGGGGAAAATGCCATAGTAGTGAACCATATGTCACAATCCTAGAAAAGGATTAGAAAAGTAAAAGGAATTTTATCATAATAAACCTTTTGAAAAAAGTATTGCAGTGTCTGGGAACAATAATGAAAGCATAGCCCAAGAGGCAAATCCTTTCTTTCAGGAGGATGAAGTGAAGATTCTTGGATTATGACTGTAGAGCATTAAGACTTAGGATTTTCACTGCCATTTGCAGTCCTGGCATCATGAAGGCTCCTGTGGGACACAAGGCTTTTAGGATTTTGCTTTCAGACCAGTAGGGAGACATTAACATCTTGTTCCTCGTTTCTGCCTTCTTTTTCATTGGTGCTTCTTGTACTGCTACTTACTCATACTAAGTACCAATTATGCTTTTCTGTTAAGAAACCCCTACCCCAAATCACAGCAAAACTCATGATTTATGAATTGTCTTTCAAACTATAACTCCTTTAGGGTTTTCATATCCAGATTTTGATATGATCCTTCTTCCATTTGAAGAATAGATTTAACACAGAATCATTGGAAAAGACCTCCAAGATCATCTGGTTCAACCATCCCGCTACCACCAATGTCACCCACTATCCATATCCCTAAGCACCACATCCAACCTTTAAATTAGGTTGAAGTCATAAAGAAAAGATCTGGCCGCTTTGTTCACAGTACTGGCTGTTTCCTGCTTTGCAAAGATTATAGTATTAGGTTTGCTAGAAGCGCCTCCTGATGCACCTGTTTCTGAGGCACCTGCTCCTTTTATACCCAGATCTGTCCACAGCTCTCACCTAATATTGGAAGGCATTCACAAAAATCTTAACCTTCCCTGGTTCTTAGAGATTGGCATCAGTCAAGGACAACACGTATGATCACTTGCAGTCTAAGGTTAAATGAGCTGGCAGCATGGAGATAAAATTCAGTAGCTTTATTAACCCTGGAGTAGTTGTTCAGCTGCAAAGGCAACTGCTTAAATGAGATAATTGAAATCAAAGACAGCCTTTCTGTGACAATTTTCTGGGACAATCTTTTTTCACGGCTAAGAACCTGATTCTCTTGGAAAGAGTCTCATGAAAAAAGCCACATTTCAGCAATTGAGATGGGACACATCTGCATCCATGGAGGAGGATGCACAAAGCTAAGTCCCATCTCCCTGCAGAATCGTTTATTCAGATGTCTGGCAAAGAAAGTAAGATAAACACCAGAAAATCCCTCAGACAATTCCGTCACTCTCTCATGTGGGCAAGAGTCACATGACCTGGCTGCAGCTGAGACTGAATGAGGGGGAGGAGACAGAAGACTGTAGAGTTGTGTGACTGCAACTTATAAAACAGTAAGACATGAAGATCTATTCAGTGGATGATATGGAGACTGAAGGAAGCAGAAGAAGAGAGCATTAGAGGTCTCCTTATTATTAAGGAGATTATAAATTAAATGCTTTAAAATCAAACAACAAACTTGCTCAAATTCTTCTTTTTCAGAAAGTACTACTGACACACAGATTTAATAGACCCCAACCTAAATTGCCCTGCTGTCTGAGAGGTTTAAGTATTTTCCCCCTCTGGCTGTTTTCACTCCAACCAACCCATGTCTGAGTTTGACATCTACTAATGGATTTATTTATTTATTTAGCAAAGTAAATCATTATTCCTTTAAGAAGCCTTAAGTAGAAGATAACCAAAAGAAATAGAGAATCTTTACCAGCCAGAATGATCCTCTTGTAAAACCCATCACTACTTTACCAAAGTTGATATTAAGTTTAGCTGATAGAGATCTTTCATATAACATATGAATAAGCCTACTGTTTTATGAATGCAAGTTTACCTTACTGAAAACAGTGCAACCTTAGAACATTCAGAGATACCATTTCTCCAGCAAAGGAAGAGTCCTTTTTAATACTGACTTTTTATTATGCTAAGACAAGTTTGTATGTACTTTTGCATACACTTTCTAAAGTATAGGGCTGTCTAAATTCATCTCTGTAAATCTGCAGGGCCCCTGTGTACACCAAAATAGAGTGCTTGCTCCCTCTCTCAAAATAAGGTTATAGGAACAGCAACCACTCTGAGCCCGTCATATAAACAGCAACAGAAACTTGTAGACTTCTATGTAGGGCTGCTGACACACTTGCTTCACGATGGCTCATTCAGCACAAACTAATCTAGGATAGATTCAGGTCAACCTGACCTGAAATGGATCTTAATTGAGTTAGTACAACCAGATCTAGAGTATCCCATTGCCATGGTCTGATTCACCCTGTTAAAAAGAATGAAAAAAAGTCACTGGCAACAAATACTGGCATTATGCAGCTTAGGATTTTTTTTGGAAACTGGAGTCAAGTTCTGAGGAGTCAGCATAATATAATACTTAAAGGAACACAAATGGATCCAAAAGGTCAGAACAGGGTTGCAGTTTATGTACCCAGGAGGCAGATTCAGGACCACATTATATGCCAGCCAGAATTCCTGGAATTAGTTATCAGAATTGTATTATAGATACCCTTCCCATAATTCACATTATTCAGAAATTGAAAATTATTATTCTTTAATTATTTTTTTTTTAAGTTCATGCCAACTCCATACAATTCTCTTGCTGGTGAGACCACACAGTGAAGACCATAGCAAGAATGAAATAGATGAAACCCAGAAAAAGCCATCACTGACCCCCATGCTTTTGCATTTCCAAGTTCGGTACTTTGCTTCTGTATTGGGTAGCACCGATCACATTTGTATTGTTTCATAATACAGGACAGGATGGTGTCATGTAGGAGTCTTATCAATGTTAGCATGGAAGGAAAAGCAAGGTAACTCACTAACAGATGTGGCAAAGAAAAGAGGAATTGCCCACCCTTGGGTCTATACTCCAGAAAAAAATCACAGAAATATTTGCCATTCAGATGGGGTATTCACTGCAAATTTCTCTGCAGAAGACTACAGAGGAAGAGCTTTTCTCACAGACAGAAATTTACTTCTCAATTCCAAAAAGTTTCTGCATACATATTCAAATATAAATGTTTCCCTGCAAGTGAACAGGATTTAAATAAAAGTAATCATATGTTCAATTTTTGTCAACTTTCCTTGTAAGGAAGGAAATGTATCATCCACAGAAAACATCACTTAAATGCATCATTTATTTTTCTGTATATTTACCCCTAGTAGCTTTTCAACAATGGTTAGCATTTTATGCAGTATTACTATCCAATTCAGTGATTTTAGTTTGATTTAACAGAAAAACCATCTGGAAAGCAGGTATCAGGCATTTACTACAGAAGTCCAGCACCTAACTCTGCAAGAAAGCTTTTAAATACTTTATCTAAATCCACTCATAGATCACAGGCAGAGCTTTTTATGACCTCAGATTGCTCACATGTCAAATTCTATCAAAAAAGTGACAAGGTCAGATTGTTTCATCAGTTGTATTCATGTAATACTAAAGGGTTCATTATTTGGCCTAAGTTTAATCAATATATATAATAAGCAGTCTTACCCACTTAGAAATTTACTAACTCTGATCAATGGATTTCATACAACTGCTTCACAAAAATCAATGAACAACGCAACCTATCGAGAATATTGCAAATGTTTGCTCATTATGAAATTTCTGCTTCCTCTTTTCTTTCCAAAGATGACAATATTGCAAAAGATTGTTTAGCCAAGTATTCCAATGCTAAAGGTGCTCTGGTTGTATGTACACAGCAGATTACTGGACACTCCAAACTGAAGGACAATCAGTTCCAGATGTTTTCCACTGATTAAATTTAGCCCAAGCAAGGTTAAGTAAATGACAAGCAGCTGCCTTTTTTTCATTACTCATGAAAAACAGTTCTTAGAGTTCTATATTTAACAGGCAGATGCATGGTACAGTACATATATTCCTAGGATTTCATGATTAACAGAGAATGTGGACAATCTTCAGGGAAACTACCATTTATTTATTGATTGATTGATTTATTATCTCCAGTATGTCAGAGTTTATGCAGATCACATTTAACAGGAAGAAGCTTAACAATTAAACAAAAAACGTATCTCTTTGGAATGCCTCAGTTATGTACTCCCCTAAGACACAGCCACTCAACTCGTAAACTACTTTCTACTAACGTAGAAATAAACCAGAAAAATGTTGAAGTGCTACTAACCAGATCATGGCTCAGTGCAATAATGGCATCATTCCAGTGATCCATCAATTCAAACAGGACAGCAAAGTGCGGTAGTTTCAGGTTATCAGACATGACACAAGAACAGTGGAAACAAACAGCAATAAGTGCAGGAGGTATAAATTCAAAGTTATTCAAGTGTGAAGACTTACAACTTAATAACAAGCAAGACCACTATAATCTGAGGATTGCCTACTGTCTGGCCACCTACCTTTTTGTTCTTGAATCTTTACGTCCAAAAACAAAGTTAACTGACTGAAATATGTCAGTGCAATATGCTTACAGGTTGAAACAAAGCTTTATTTCTTAGACTTCTGTCCTTCCATTTATATTCAGACATACAATGCTTTTACACCTGAGAGGATTAAACTGACAGAAAGGTACAAAAATCCCTTGCACATATCTTCTGGCAGGTTGACAGGTCAGAATTTCCATCAGTCACACCACTTAATCCCTGTAGGTAAGAATCACAGAATCACTGAATGGTTTGGGTTAGAAGGGACCTTAAAACCATCCAGCTCCACTCCCCTTGCCATGGGCAGGTACATCTCCCACCAGACCAGGTTGCTCAAAGCCCCATACAATTTGGCCTTCAACACTTCCAGGGATGGGGCATCCACAGCTTCTCTGGGCAACCTGTGCCAGTGCCTCACCACCATCATAGTAAAAATTTTTTTCCTAATATCTAATCTAAACTTTTTTCCTTTTTTTTTTTTTTTTTTTTTTAAAAAAAAATGCTTAAAACCTTTCTCCTAGGCCTCCCTGCTTTCCTGTAGCCCCCCTATAGGTACTGGAAGGCTGCTATATGGCTTCCCCAGAGCCTTCTCTTCTCCAAGTTGAACAACCCCGCCTCTCTCAGCCTGTTGCGCAGGCCCACCTCTTAAGCTTGTCCAGGTCCCTCTCTCTGGATGACATACCACCCCTCCAGCATGTCAACTGCACCACACAGCTTGGTGTCATCAGCAGACTCATGGAGGGTGCACTCCATCCCACTGTCCATGTCGCAGACAAAGATGTTAAACAGCACCAGTCCCAGCACTGACCCCTGAGGAACCCTACTCATTTCTGATCTCCATTCAGACATTGAGACGTTGACCTCAGTGTGACCAGCCAGCCAATTACTTACCCACCGAGTGGTCCATCCATTAAATCCATGTCTCTCCAGTTTAGAGACAAGGATATAATGGGGGACAGTGTCAAATGCTTTGCACAAGTCCAGGTAGATGGCACAAGTTCATATTCCCTTATCTATAAAAGCACAAAAAATGCATTTCAAAAGCACAGAAGTAAAAGCAAAGAAACTAATTGACTTCTGATAGGGAAAATCTGCAAAGAACACTGTGCGTCCCTGTATGTTATTTTTCAAGCATCTGCTATGAGACTGCTACATGAAGAGACATATCAAGCAAATTGTTTAGAAAGCAGCCAATATCTGGGTATCTAACAGGGAACAGAACCAAAAAAAAAGTAATAATCCTGCACAAATTTTCTTCTCTCAATTTTTAAGCAATGTTCAAGGTTGCATACATATATATACAAGTATGATATATATAAAAAAAAAAAAAACATACACAAACTACATAGAACCAAAGTTTATTTTACTTCAAATTCAGGAATCTTTTCATCTTTTCTAAATGATGCACAATGTAAAATACAATCTTTTCAAGCCATATTAAGTCCAACTATCAAGATGAGAATTATATTTACTGGCACCTACTACTCCATTTAAGTAGAATCAATTTTTTTTTTTTTTAAATGATAATTAAAAAAATTAACATGGTGTCTTGATCTGTCAAAATAACATTTTGTTATTCCTATCAGAAAGAACACATTTTTGTTGCTAAGAAGTAGCTTCACATTCTAGATTAAAATAACAGCTTATTTTCCCCCACAGAGCATTTACTGCATTTTCTTGCAAGAATCAGCTTCTCTTTTTACAAAAGCTGACATTCCTGACTACTACTCCTCCTTGTTTATGTTAACAATAAATAAATGAATAGGCCTATGTTTAATACTGCATTGACTAATAGCATTCTTTACTTCTGTAATGCTGTGTCAGTCTAAAAACACTTCATAAAAAATTAAGACTCATATCTCAGACAGACAAGGCTTATATTCATTTATCAGATGATGCAACTGAAGCACACTGAGTTAATTGTTTGCCAAAGGTCACATAGTAAATCAGTAACAGAGCTAGGAACAGAATCCAGGAACACTGACTCATGCAGCACTCCTTCCTCAACTCCAGACAAGCCTTTTGCACACTGCCTCAACACCAAAACTGTGTTTTCCCATGCAGTCTAACCAGCCAGCTATTATACACTGGATTTTTGTTAAAATGAGATGGAGGATGATGACAGTCTCTTTATCTGCTTCTATATCTTTTATGGAAAAGAAACTTTGAGACAAAACCCCATAGTCCTGATGGTGTTTTGTTCTTTCTTTTTTTGTTGTTGTTGTTGTTTTGTTGTTTTCTAAGATAACAAATTTAGTACACACAAGAAAAATAGAGGAAGTTCAAAATGTTATCCTTAAACCAATCTACAAGATGAAGCACCTGCTTCTCCAGTTCACTGGAAAGGCTAACAGATGGTCCAAAATGTCTGCATTTCTATACAGTCATTAATGTACTACAATGGAAATCCTTACAGTCTATAGTACTATAATTGTTCTGTGTCACTACTAACTTAACTGTGATTATCTGTTTTAATAGGTTGACCACTCCAGAATTCTCCTGGGCTTCAACCAACTGGCCCATAATTCTGTGAGTCCTCCTTCCCTCTTTCAAAGCACACATTTTATTTCCTTTTGTAGACCTCCACAATCTCACTAGCCCCCTATGAGTTCTGTTCATGGCTCTCAGGTTGTTTCTGACCTCACCCAAACTACTCAGCTATGTACTTTGCAAGCCCATATAACTAAAAGCCACATGACTTCAGTGCATCTTTCCTAATCTTTTCTCTTATGACTTCAATTGCTCTGCACTGAATTATTAGCTAGTTTTAAGTAGCACACCTTGTAGCATTACCTTCAGTGAATGTGTTGACTTTCAGTGAAAAATAAAACACAATAAACTATTTCCGGACATCAATTTCTCTATCCTTTATGTTTAATAAAGGAGACCATTTTCCTTTCTCCATAGGTTTTCATCTCAGTTTTAGGTTATTCACAATTTACCCAGCTTGTTCCATCTTTCCTACATTTTGGAAAAGTGACAGTTTGGCATATTCTTGTAAATTCACTAAGAATTTTCTGCATCTCCCAGATTCTTCTGTTTTGCTCTGCATTTCCAATGCTAATAAGAAGGCCCAGGTTTGTACCAAGTTTGTGAAACTTCATCCCTGAAGTGTATCAATTCTTCTCTGTCTAGACGTTTTTTGATTTGCTATGAAAGCAATTTCTCTAATTGACCAGGTGTCTATAGCTAACTTGTTTTACTTTTGTTTATATTTGTGTACTACAACCATAATTTAATACAATACTGTAACAAGCAGTAATTCTAGTAGAATAAGATATTTACAATGAACATAATGGCATATCATAGAGAAATACAGGCTGGAGAGACTATCAGAGACCTTGAAAAGTAGAGATACAGGATGCAGTATCAAGGAGTCCAGGCCTAAGATAAGAGAAAGGGCACAGTCATGTCACCAGGGATTCCACAGCTATAAACAGTTCACTAGTGGTCAGGTAAATTAAAATGCAAAGCAAGAGCTGGGCAAAACTGATTTTTAAAGGTAACAGAGAACAAAGAAATAAATAGTATCTCACATACATAAATGGATGATAGTATAGTAAATACAGATGAAACCCAGAGCTACAAACCAATGAAGAAAAGTGTAAAATTGTTAGCAAAAATTTATACTCACTCAAGTGGGCCTGAGAGAGAAGAAATCACTACAAACATAGTATTCCTCTGGAATATGATATTACCTATAGTTACAACTATATATGTTATATATGTTATTATACAGAATTTATATACTCTTGTGAACAACTCCAGATTGCACCAACTTATTTTAACACTTGGGCTTCTCCTGCCCCCATAAATGAAATTTTTAGGACCCAGAGCAGCAGAGGAAGGATGAGCACAGACATGAGGAAAACAGGTAAAAACTAAGAAGTGTATATTACAGTTTTAATTGCATTATTACTATAAATGCAACTTTTGGAATATGAAAATAAAAATAAAAAAAAGAACTTCTTTTTTGTAACTTGGGTCTGGATTAATAAATGATTAGATCAACACTTCAGATATACTAGCACTGAATTCTCAGTTTTATGAGTTGCTTATAAAAGCACTACACTTTTCTTAGTCTTGCTTCTTACAACACTTTATTAATACTGAGCTCCCATTCTTGAAGCCTGGTATGTCTGTTCCATTTTTCTCTCTTCTTCCCAAAGCTGGCCCTCCACCTTTTTCATAAGCCCCCTTTAAGCATTGAGTAGCTGCAATAAGGTCACCTCAGAGCCTTCTCTTGCTCAGGCTGAACAGCTAGCTCTCTCAGCCTTTCTTCACAGTGTTATTCAGTTTTATTTCACAACTAAAATTAGTTGGAACATTTTCAGCTAAATTTGTTTTAATCTAAATGAAATGTCTTTGACAAAGCAAAAATATTTTCTGGAGGAAAAGTCTAAAAATCAGTTTTACTAATATTACAAAGCAGAAAATATTTAGGGAGCTGCAAATACCTTCTGTCACTAAGGACTCCCATCTACAACAAAGTATCTGCTCAGTCCAATTCAGAGTGATTGGTGATCTAAACTCTGGTCCTAAATCAGGCAGAACAGAGTTGAATAAATCCAGAGGGAAAAATAAAATTAAAATAAACCTCAAAAGCTGCCAGATACAATCAGAAGTAAAAATGTGTTTGGCAGAGGCAGCTGATTTCTTCCTCTCAGCCTTCAGCTCCCCTTACACCAGCTCCCTCTCCTAGATCTACTATCCCACTTGGGTCATGCAAGATAAACCACAGAATGCACTGAAAGTACTTGCTCAGGGCAGCCAGGGCTGAAACAGATGGGACTTAAAACTCCAGTAGAAGCGTAGGGCAGACCCGGGAAACTACAGGCCTGTCAGTTTGACCTCAGTGCCAGGAAAGCTCATGGAGCAGATCCTCCTGAGAGTCATCATGCAGCACTTGCAGGGGAAGCAGGCGATCAGGCCCAGTCAGCATGGGTTTATGAAAGGCAGGTCATGCCTGACGAACCTGATCTCCTTCTATGACAGAGTGACGCGCTGGGTGGATGAGGGAAAGGCTGTGGATGTGGTCTACCTTGACTTCAGCAAGGCTTTTGACACCATCTCCCACAGCATTCTCCTCAAGAAACTGGCTGCTCTTGGCTTGGACTGGCGCACGCTTCGTTGGGTTAGAAACTGGCTGGATAGCCGGGCCCAAAGAATCGTGGTGAATGGAGCCAAGTCCAGTTGGAGGCCAGTCACTAGTGGCGTCCCCCAGGGCTCGGTGCTGGGGCCGGTCCTCTTTAATATCTTCATCGATGATCTGGACGAGGGCATCGAGTGCACCCTCAGTAAGTTCGCAGATGACACCAAGTTAGGTGCGTGTGTCGATCTGCTTGAGGGTAGGAAGGCTCTGCAGGAGGATCTGGATAGGCTGCACCGATGGGCTGAGGTCAACTGCATGAAGTTTAACAAGGCCAAGTGTCGGGTCCTGCACCTGGGGCGCAATAACCCCAAGCAGAGCTACAGGCTGGGAGAGGAATGGTTGGAAAGCTGCCAGGCAGAGAAGGACCTGGGAGTGCTGGTGGATAGTCAGCTGAATATGAGCCAGCAGTGTGCTCAGGTGGCCAAGAAGGCCAACGGCATCCTGGCTTGTATCAGGAACAGCGTGACCAGCAGGGCTAGGGAGGTGATCGTCCCCCTGTACTCAGCTCTGGTGAGGCCGCACCTCGAGTATTGTGTTCAGTTTTGGGCCCCTCGCTACAAGAAGGACATCGAGGTGCTTGAGCGGGTGCAGAGAAGGGCGACGAAGCTGGTGAGGGGCCTGGAGAACAAGTCCTATGAGGAGCGGCTGAGGGAGCTGGGCTTGTTCAGCCTGGAGAAGAGGAGGCTCAGGGGTGACCTTATCGCTCTTTTTAGGTACCTCAAGGGAGGCTGTAGCGAGGTGGGGGTTGGCCTGTTCTCCCACGTGCCTGGTGACAGGACGAGGGGGAATGGGTTTAAGTTGAGCCAGGGGAGTTTTAGGTTAGATGTTAGGAAGAACTTCTTCACTGAAAGGGTTGTGAGGCACTGGAACAGGCTGCCCAGGAAAGTGGTGGAGTCACCATCCCTGGAAGTCTTCAAAAGACGCTTAGATGTAGAGCTTAGGGATATGGTTTAGTGGTGGGCTGTTAGCGTTAGGTTGGAGGTTGGACTCGATGACCTTGAGGTCTCTTCCAACCTGGAAATTCTGTGATTCTGTGATTCTGTGATTTGGTTGCTTCTTCCACAATTTGTGCTTTCTTCCACAATTCTTGTTCACAATCAAGTACTGTTAGTAACTATGGGTCCTGAACTGACAAATTTAGATATTAAACAGCCCAATACTGAATATAGGTTCTTATTGTAAAGTCACCAGCATCTGCTACTCACCTAGTTAAAAGCATGATGTTTTTCAGAAGCAAGGCATCTGGATACTTTCCCTTGCTAATTTGGAGCATATCTTTATATTTACCTTTTTTTTTTTTTTTTCCTGAATTTCTGACAGTTATGCAGAGTGTCAAATGCTTTTGTGTTTGCTTTATTCTGTTAATTTCAGCTATATGTTTTTTCTCACCTTTCACTCAACTTGTCAGCACTGGAATCTATGAATACACTTAATTTAAAATGTTTGCTTCTTTATATGTACTGCAGATTGTAATCTATCTACACCACTGAGGGAAAACAGCCATTTTCCCAATGGAAATGCAACCAATTTCCAGGAACAACCAACCTAGTGCTAGATAGGTGAATTCTGGAATGTCAACATCCAAACTAATATTATAAAAAGTATTAATCAGCATTAACACTATTATGCACTTATATAAAAGTGTTTGCAAATGTATTCTGGGGAGCACTGAAAATTAAATCTCTTCCTCTCCTGTTGAGAAGTTACTCTCGTACAGTTTTGGTTTGAATAGAAGGTTGAAAAAATGTCAGCACGCGAGAAACCCCCAAAAGCAAAAAGAAAAGCATAGTGATAAATAGGGAATTTTGTTTTTATCCTAGCAGAGATTTATCACTGTAAGAGTTTTGTGACTTTGACGAATTTTACAATAACGAGTTGTGTATACAATCTACAGTAACTGACAGAGAATAATATATTCCATCTGCTAGAGAAATCCCAAGAGGCTGACATGTAAAGTCCAAACATTTTCACATTTTTACATTTTTTTTTCTAATAAAGTGTTATGAAACAGCTATTCGGTTCATTTTGAGAAGCATACATTACAGTGTATAACTGTTATTTAAATATGAAACTCAAATACACATAAGAGAATGTCAGTTGCATTCAAGTGTTATTTGTAATTCTTCTGTTTGGATTTGTCTTTATGACCTATCACTCACTCTTGATATCATAAGTAACTATTGTCTTGATACTTAAGTGTCTTTTTTAAGTCTTACAGGCATGTTAAAGATGCCAGAGAGTTGATGTGTGTTGTCATTTAATAACAGACCCTGCTGCAAGGAACTATGTGCTGTACACTCTGGTTGACAAAAGTACAGGTAAAGATCAATCCTAGACTATAGAAAAAAATGATGGCTTAATCTCAGGGGAGATTAATTCACTGAGGAGCTTCAAATCATTGCAGATAAAAGTGTGCACTCTGGTACAAAAGAGTTCTCAATTGGAGACAATAGAAATGCATGGAAACAATATACTGCACTAGAGTATCTTCAGCATCACAGTTATTTTGATAAATTTTTTTTTTTTTTTTTTTTCAGCAAATCCATGTCTGCTTTAGCTGTTCCTTTCAATTTCTTTCTAAATATCTTTATCTTTTCAAGAAATTTAACTTCAAGGAAACTATTACCGAGGAAGAACTTAGCCTATCCATTCCTGCAAGGATGGTCAAGTTCTTAGTGTTATAGAGCACACTACACTAGCAACACCACAAATCCCAAGGTGCATAACTAAGTCAAGAACTGTTTATCTTTTGATTTATCAAGCATTTCTTGCAAGATCCAGTTATGGTACATAAAGATCTAGCTCCTACATTATGCACTATCCATTTTTTTGTATTACACATACAATTACAAAAATACAATTTATTACACATACAGATATTTCAAGTGTTAATGTTGATCTTATCTATAGGCATTTTAAGGCTCCTCTTTCTCAAACCTTCAATTTAGAGGTAAAGGGGAAAGCATTTTTATCTAGCCTTGAAAGATATGCCTCCAAACAAGTTTTGGTCAAGCCAAGATGAAGCTGGGTGGATGTGGATATACAAACAGGATATCTAAGAAAAACCTCAGTTCTCATGAAAAAGAGTAACACTCACATTATGTATAACCTGAATCAAGGTAAATCTCTCCATCAAGGAAATTTTAATTCAGTTGCAGTCTATTTTCTGCCCAGAAAAAGGCATTTTCTTAGTGGGACTGTTATTCTTTTGACTGCAGTTGCCAGGCATTTTTTTCAGGTTTCCCTACAGTCTCCCAAATCTGACTGAAGCAGCAGACAAGAAGAGCTGTTTCAAAGCAACAGCTCTGCTCCTCCTAGATCAGGCCTATAAAAGTGATCTAATTCAACCTCAAAGTCTGCCATCATCTGTAAAACATCCAGCCACAACAACCAATGAATAAAATATTCCACTATAGCAACAGTGAAATGGAAGCTGGCATGCTTCTTTCCAATTGCTTTTTCTTACTTACAGGCTTGCAACCTAGTACTTCTACTTCCCAAGAATAGAAGCCTATTAATTCTGGCAAGGAGATCTCTGCTGAGAGAAATCAGGTTTAAATTTTTGGGAGGTGTCAAGAATGTTCATTCAATTGAGCAATTAAGTTAGCCTGGAATCCTGGAAGCTTTGCACCAGAAGGAATAAATCAGAAAATCAAATGAAGTGAGAATTTCCCCTGACACTAGCAAAGGCAAAAAAAAATTAAAAAAATTAAAAATTGGTAACAGAATAATATGTATGGTTGAGTCTCAGAATGAGAATAAATTAGACCAACTATATAAGAATTGAACAAGAAAGCATTTAGCATTCTCAGAAAAAGGGCGAAAATGCTTTCATTTTGCTCTGCTACCCAGCTGCAATGCAAAATAAATAAATAAATAAATAAAAATTATGCAGTCTTGTCCTTTCAATCTTTCTTCTGAGGGACAGAGAGAGCTTTGTTCAGACTAATATTGAAAGAATATAGCTGAAGTGAAGTTACAAGCACTGGCTGAGGCATGATTACAGGCAACCTATTCCTCAATTCTTTATTAAAGTTAGAAGTTACACCATTGCACAAGACTTTTTTTGTTTTGTTTTTTCTTCTGTCCATCACTGACTGATGCCATAATACCAAGATACAGTCAGCAAAATCTGCACTGATATGATCAGCAAGGGAAGCTGCACATTTCTAATAAACAAGAGTGTTGAGAATTGTATTCTGTAAAGAGGAAATTTTTTAAACCGGCAACTTCATAAACCACACCATTCACCCCTTTCCCAGAAACCTACAAAAACATAGGAACTGCCAAGCAACAACACTGTCAAAAATACTGTCATTGCTGAAAATCACTCTTAACCTCAACACAATGTGACAGAAGGAAAATCAAAATATAAACCAGAACAAGAGTGAAAACCTACATCAGGAGAAGAAAAACTCTTTCTCCCAGAACAGCATGTTCATGGCTATCAATTGCATAGAGTCTTGAAGGTCTTTCTAAAACCCTAGGAGCAAGATGCTCCTACTCCTTGCAGGTGTGTTTCAATATGCCACAGTTTTCAGTCAAATGTGGAATAGCAGGCAGCTAAGTACTCTCACTTGAATATAATAGGTTAACAACACTCTCTGACAAATCTAAAGTCAGAATGGCCCAGTAAACTACTGCATTTGATTTTGTTCAATACAGAAGACATTACACATTCACTCTAGGAGTAAAAATATTTAATATTTTTAATATTTAATTAATAAACAAAAAAGGCTTTTGTTTCTTTATGTTCACAACACACACCTAAAAAATTCCTTTTGCATTTCTGTTACTTTGTTGTATCGCTGTAATTTTTGACATATTTTGCTTTACTGATTACTTTTATGTTATTTTTCACAGAAATTTTCTCCTCATCAGTTTAGTTACTGTTAACATTCCCTCTAAAAACTGCTAGCCTAAATGTAAATTACCTCCTGGTTCATCGATGTAGAAAGACACAAATTTTTTGTCTTCTTGTTCATCAATATGATCATAAGTGATCTGTGGTGATAAGTGATAAGGCATTCTCTCCTGGGTTTATCACAGGTGCAGAACCATTACCACAGTCTGGTTTCCCTTTTCTTTTGGATCTTCTAGCCTGTGGTAGTAGAAAGATGATATCAAAACATACTATGAAAACCAGAAAAGAACCTCCCTGTACAATAAATTCATCTCAGCAGGATTACTTATTAGGATTATTAGTGCAATTGTAATTCAGTAAAAGTACTACATTCTTGGTTAATGCTTACAGAATGGCTCATTTTAAATTATTATTTTAAATTTGGTAAGGGTGACTCTTAAGGGAAGATGCTTAGCACATTCTAACAATGAGTTATCAATTAGAATTTTATCAGTTAGAATTTCTCAAGCCATATCTGAAACTCAAGGCACCCAAAATATTAATCACTTGAGTATAAAATAGCTTGGGTGTAGTTTTCCTTTATTGTTAATTAAACAGATGGCTAATTAATTGCAGGCTTTGAAATATGAGCAAGGCACTGGGTGATCTTCTCAATTAAAAAAAAAATCAACTTTTGCTGGGCTGACAGGCACTTCAGGAGAAGGCAGAACCATGTAACACCATTTTATTACAGTATATACTGTCTTTTGGAATGCGTTCTTCTGTTCAGATCCGTAAACACTTAAACAAAAGCATGTTTGAAATTATTCAAACAGACAAGAAAAATAGTAGAAATGCACTGCCATGCATCACATGCATGGGCTTTTATAACAGGAAAAGGAACTGTAAATTTTTAAAGAACAAAATTCAACCATATGCACAAGATCAGTATACATTTAAGTCTTTAAAATAAGGGGCTATGTAGAGAAAAGAGAAATGAAAGAAACATTAAAGTTAATGAATTAGGGTTAGCAATTCATGATGAAGTTCAAGTTTAATAATATATTAGGGAACTCATCTCATTAGAGAAAAAGAGGGAAAATACTAAAGACTAACAATATTTTTTCCACTTCTCCCAACAGCTATTGCATGCTGTTCAGCAACACATAGTTCTCAGCCTTACTTCTGCTTTACCCCTTTCCTCCTGGATGTTGATCCTTCAAGTTAAGGAGTAACTAGTCTCACAGCAGTTACACTCTGCTCAGCACTGAGCAGACTGCACTGCTCTAAAGCTAAAACATACACATGCAAACAGATCATACTGATAAAGGTACCTGCACATGCTGTGGAGTAATCATATTTCAATTCTCCACTGAGTGACAGGCATCAGTGGGACCTCATTGCCTAAAAGCAGGCCTCTACCATCCATCACTTTAGAAACCCCATGTATCTGAGCTAGTCCTGTTGCAGACCTCTGCCTTTCCAGTATGCATACTGAAGTCTAGGCAAGCTTGCCAGTGAAACTACATACCTACATACCTAGGCAATCCCACCTGCGCAGACAAAAACTATTCCAATTTACTGCAGCCAATGCTCAGGAATTTACTCAAAATTCCATTTATCCCCCAAAGAGAAGTACCATGGAGTGATGTGCATGAGCAAGGCAAATGCAGCTACTCTCAGTCAAATGAGTGTGAATGTAAACTTTTTAACTATTTTTCTTATTTCTTCCTGTATGATTTACTGTGCAAAATTAATACAAAAGGGAGAATGCTACCAACGACTTATACAACCTTTGAGAAGCTAGAATAGACTTCAAAGGGAGTAAAATAACGGAGAATAAGCATCTGTCAGATCAGCAAGGCAAATCTAAAAGTAGAAGGCATTAGTCCTTCAGGAATAGTGCAAGGAACACTAAATTGATCCTGCTGTGGAAAAAGGAAAGAAAAAGTCCCATTGAAAAATCTCTCTCAGCTCTCCAAATTCTTTGGACTCTTCATAAGGATTTTGGCAAGTTATCCAACCAAATTAAACCCAATAACAGAATGGATAGCTCTGTCGACTCTACGTTACCTGTTTTCTCAGACTAGGGCTAGATGGCGCTGGTGGTTTTTGGGGTTTTTGTGTAGGTGATGTAACATAGATTTTCCATGTTGCTGTAGAACTGTCAGATTTCTCTGCTGCATAGCACCGCCACATTGTCTATAATAAAATCCCAAAACAATATTCTCAGTGTATAAGCAGGAACTGTTTTGCAGGATGTATAAGTCAGAATTTGCTGCAAACCAAACTGACAGCAACATCTTCAATCAATTTAAACATGATTCAAAGGCTTCTGACTGCAATTGCTGCGCTATACCAAACAACATGCCTAATAAAATTCACTCTTCCCCTATAAACAGCTTCAGTGAGGCACCAGGAAATGTAGTCAGCACAGTGATTTTAAGTATGCTCTTTGTAGTATTCTCCTAGGAGATGGGGCCTAACCACTGCTCATAGTGAGGAAAACCATCCTCCTTAACAGTGAATCCCCACAAGTATATAATGCTGCTGCTTCCCCTCTTCTGCAGCATGTCATGTTTTAGCATTTGCACACCATGTCAGTGCATCCTTTATATAATATGAAAAGCTATGCTGAGATATTTTTCTAAACTGAGGTGAATATACACATATACATATACACATTCTTCACCTCTGAATTTGGCAAATACATAGGACCTAAAGGAATAAAAAAAGGAAGTTAACAATTAAAAATTATGACAAGAATTTTATTTATTTATTTATTTACTAGCTTAAGTCTACTTTAGCTGCATTCAAATACTGTTAAGATGCCTGTGAATGTCAGGTTAGTGAAGCCTCCTGCGTTCATTCATAAGAATGGATGTGGGACAGGCAGTTACCTAATTCTTTCTAGGGACTGAAATTTACCAAATACCTCTGTGGTTAAACACAGTTTATAGATTTATAAAAAAGCCCAGAAACTGTGATTCTCAGATAGTACATGAACTGCTAGGCCCCACTGCCTCTCCATCACTCTCCTATATATTTTACTGCTAGTTGTCTGACCTGAATTAGAGAAGCTGTTGCTGGGATTTGTCTGTTAAAATGCTTCTGACGTTGCTTCTGCTGTACTTTCAGGGCAAAACCAGACCCTAGAATACCCTAAATATAAATAAAATTTCTGGTGAGACTTCAACATGATTTGATGCACCTAAGCCAAACACTTAATGCATTAAATAAATGCCCATAAAAAAAAAAAAAAAAAAAAAAAAAAAAGACAAGTTTCCAAATATCCACACTAATAGAAAGCTATTTACCTATCAAAACTGAAATTGAGCATGTTGATGTTGGCATCGTGTAACTGCAATAAACAGCATGTATTTATTGGAGTCTATAGGTAACATTAGCCACAGAGGCATTCACAAAGTGGCAGTCACATTTCAAAGACAACCCTACACAATGGTGGGAGAAGCAAATGCCAATGTCATAAGACTGATCCACAGCTATTCTTTGCACTTGTTTTTTAATTTCTCTCTCTCTCACACACACACAAAAAAAAAAAAAAAAAAAAAAAAAAAGCACACCACCCACACAAAGCCACAACTCAGTTTGATTTTCCAGGCAAAATAAGTAACAAAGAAGTCAGATATGCTTTATGATTTAAGCATTTTTATTAAAACTGATAGTAACTGAAGAAATATTTTATCTATTATATTTTTTTGATATTCTTGTCTATACATTCCCCAATCTGTTATCTGAAGATTCAGAAATTCCAGCAATGATACTTCACAGTACTATGTAGAAAAGTAAATGCAATTTCCAAAATTTCTGCTTTGTGGCAGAGCTTCTCTCCTCAATACTCCAGGTAGTTTCTATGTAATCATAAAATAGCAGAATCAAAGGATGTTTCACCTCTGCCACTGACATGCTAATTGAAATAAATCTCTCCCTTTCTCCAGAGCAGTGAAAATATCTCCTTCTTAAAATGCTTTATCTCTAAAGAAAGACAGCAGTTGTATTCATGTTTGCATGTGCACAAATACACAAATATATTTATAGATTTGCATGCAAGCAAACATTCTGAAGCAACACCCAAACCATTATTTCCTATTAAAGGTACTGATTTAACCTGTTCAGTCCAAGTCAGACACTTAAAAAAACATCCAAGTTCTACTTACCACTGGTAGAGCAAAGAAAGATATAGCAAATACCGAGAAACAGGAAGCAACTGTCTTCCCAATCCATGTCTGGGGAACTTTATCTCCATAACCAATTGTTGTGACTGTTACCTAGGCCAGAAACATATATCTTATTCACTGCAATAGTGTACATGTTTTTCCCCACGAGCAGGGGGAACTAAGAAAGGGGGGAAAAAAAGTCAGAGTAAAAGGAGTAGGAGATACAAGTATCAGCAGATACAAGTGAATCAATGGTGTTTGGATTTGTGTGTAAGGAAACCACAGGAGCACATTGAACATCACTGTAGGCTTATTCTGTTTTTATATTCTTCAGCAGGTATTTACAAATGGCCACTGCTGGAGAAGTGACACTAGGTTTAACCCAGGAAGACTGTTCTCACAGTTCGTAGCTGGATGTTTACATCTTCCTGAACTGGAAGGATGGCCCCTATGGGCTTGAAACCATGGGCTTCCAGTATTTTTGTTTTTAATTTTTAATACATATTGGTTGATAGTCAGCTGAATATGAGCCAGCAGAGTGCTCAGGTGGCCAAGAAGGCCAACAGCATCCTGGCTTGTATCAGAAACATTGTGGCTAGCAGGTCTAGGGAAGTGATTGTCCCCCTGTACTCGTCTCTGGTGAGACTGCACCTTGAGTACTGTGTTCAGTTTTGGGCCCCTCGCTACAAGAAGGACATGGAGGTGCTCAAGCGAGTCCAGAGAAGGGCAATGAAGCTGATGAGGGGTCTGGAGAACAAGTCTTACGAGGAGCGTCTGAGGGAGCTGGGATTGTTCAGCATGGAGAAAAGGAGGCTCAGGGGTGACCTTATCACTCTTTATAGGTAACATTAAAGGAGGCTGTATCGAGGTGGGGATTAGTCTATTCTCCCATGTGCCCGGTGACAGGATGAGGGGGAATGGGCTCAAGTTGCACCAGGGGAGGTTTAGGCTGGATATTAGGAAGAACTTCTTTACTGAAAGGGTTGTTAGGCATTGGAATAGGCTGTCCATGGAAGTGGTTGAGTCACCATCCCTGGAGGTCTTGAAAAGATGTTTAGATGTAGAGCTTAGGGATATGGTTTAGTGGAAGACTTATTAGTGCTAGGCCAGAGGTTGGACTTGGTGATCTTGGAGGTCTCTTCCAACCTAGATGATTCAGTGACAGTTCTACAGTGTTGAGAAGTGAGCCTTAAAATCACTGAGTCACACACAACTCATGCACAAACATTTGCCAAAATTTGCAGTCAGGCAGAAACACTAGCTGTGTCAGGGTAAGCTACAACATCACATGAGGCAGAACCAAGATCAAGCCAGAAAGTCACCCTACATATTCAGGTCAGAAACAGGGAACTCTACAACCAAACATAGCTTTGTTTCAGGTGAAAACCACCTAAGCTCCAGCACAATTTATGCATTAAATGAGGGCACAGAGCTAGGCTCAGAGCCCCTGGGTAGAGGCGGGTAGATGCCACAGGTGATGCCATTAAAGCCAGTTATCCCTTTAGGGCCATGACAACAGCCCTCTCTTCTAGCAAGATCCTCATGTTTCTCAGAGGTCTGGGATCAGGAGGAACTTGCCATAGAGAGACATCACCAGTATGGGTTATCAGTGGATTTTCCAGGGTACAGAACTGGAATAGGGACAAGAAACTGGTAAGGGACATGACATGAGTGACTTCATGCTTGGTAGAAGACAGGCCACCTTTGAAAAGCCACAGAAGCCAGAAGGCCTGAGAAGGACAGAAGCGATAGGCTACCCCTAGTGAGTCCCAGCAGGCTGGAGAAGAATTTGTGAGGAGCCCAGTGGTCAGTAAGGGTTTGGCACTGTAGGGAGATCAGAGCACAAATGAAAGCTGGTCTCTCAGGAGGGTTTATAGTGAAGCAAGGGACAGCTGCTCCCACAGAGGAGGTGAGCCAGAAGCCAAGGGGATCCCAGAATGGTCAGACAGAGGCCTCCCCACCCCATACCTAACCTCACAGATGGCAGCCATATCCAAAAGAGAGTTCAAATCGGAAGGCAATGAAGGAAACCTGAAGTCAAGTGTAGAAGTCAGCCCACACGCTGAGGTCTAGAGCACAAGAACATGACCAAGCTAGAGGCCAGCTCCCATTCAGCAAAGCTCAGGCAGAGATGAAATGCCCAGTGCTGAGCTTAAACAGAGCCTCTGGGATGTGGGTGTTATGGGATGCTCCAGGTGTGGCTGGTCAGGCTCATTAGTGTATGCACAGCCCTGACACAACAGTACACATGGTGGCAGTGTGGTAAAGTGACAAAGATGACCTCTACCCATGAGAGGTGGAAAGCTTCTGGTGAGGAAATGTAGACTTCTGTCACCAATGCCAACCACTCAAGAGAGTTTTAAATAGAAAAAAAACTTCTATTAGAAAAAATAGAAAAAATACTTCTATTTGGGAGCTCCAGCTCAAAACCTGGTTCCCTTCACTTTGCTCTGAGTGGTAGCAAAAATACAGACAAAACAGACATAAAACAATATATAAATCTACACCGACTGTGAAAGTGGACATGGAAATGTCCTTCTTGGTAATCTAATTAGTGCATTGAAGTATGTGGAAAGCATTATAGATAATGTAATTCTCCGGCTTTCTTAATGACAGTCAGATTTCTTTTTCCTTGTACATCCAGAAGTTATTACTTCTCTGTCCAGAGAATGTTTAATAACTAGGCTTTGGAAAAATGACATCTGCTTCTTAACACATATTTACTATGGCACATTCCAGCTGGTATGCACATGCTCTAATGCAGCCTCTGAAAACATAAATTTACACTTCAAAAAAGCAAGAACTCTAATTTAGTAGAAGACAACACAGCTTCTCATGCTTTAAGACAAGTAGGTGTCCTGAAGTTCGAAGAGCCAGAACTGCACACATTAAAAAATAAAAATAAAAATAAAGGGGTTCAGACCACCACTACAGAAATTTACTACTGGAAATTCTGAGCAATTGTTCCCAAGGACCTCTGCAAGTTTACTGGAGACACTATTTAACTCAAGTTCAATGGTACAGAATAGTCATATTTGTAGCAAAAGCAATAAGCATTACCAACACTAAGAGGCAAGAATGGAGGGACCAATATATCCTTATTTCCTCAAGAAAAACACTCTGAAAGGATGGAAAAACTGCTGTGACATGGGTTACAACTCAGGCAGGCTGATGATTCTGTTTGAAATGCTTCTGCATGTGCTCTAACATGGTATAACTTTTGAAAATAGCTTCATATAAAATACCACAAGCCTTTGATATGTCTTTGCAGTTTAATCTGCACATCTGCCAAATCTAGGTGAAACTACCTTGCATTTAACTGGAGCGGGTGAACCTTGTTAGCATTTGATTCCAACTCTTTCTTTCTTTATTTTCCCTTTTCTTCATATTTAAACTTTTCAGGTCATTTGTATCAAGTTCAGCAAGCTTGCACTTTCTACTCAAAGCAAAATGTTACCCATAATACACTCTGCGGTTTTTGACACATAAGATATTCAAATACTTGCTAGCAAGATTTTTTTTTCCTGTGGTTAAGTTTTGAAAGGCAAAAGTGAAATCAAATTTCACCCCTTAGTAACTCCACATCTGTGTTTCTACCTTACAGAAGATCTGAAAAGAAAAAGAAACTGATTCACTTTGTCCTTTGTCACTGTTTCCAGCTGTGAACTGCACCTGCACCCTGACTCACTAGTGCTGAGGAGGCTTAGAGGTCTGGAAAGCTTAAACAACAATTCAAACATTGTTCTTCATGTGCCTCGCAAAGTTACAGAGAGACAAAGCTGATTTTATCTTGATGTTACACAAAACAAGTCAAGTTTTGGAAAACATCAACAAAACCCAATGAACACTTTGCAAGGCCTAAATGTACACTTTCAAACAGAGATTCCAAGTCACCTACCTCAGCAAGGTAAAGTAATGCATGTTTTATACTTTGTTGATGATCACAATTGAACTTTCTTGTACATTTCTTAAGTCCAAAATGTTAATAAAATATATCTGTATAAACATATCCAAACTTTTTTTTTGTTTGTTTTCCTCCTTAATTTTGTACTCTTTACTCAAATCTAAGCTATAGCTTCTGTTTTTTATAAAATGTTTTTAGTCCATATCTAAACATTCAATACAATTCATAAAGTAGGTGCAGGACACTGAGAGTTAAATAAATAAATACATAAAAGGAGGAAAGGGTAAAAAAAAAAGAAAAAAGTGCATTTGCTTCACATTGAAGTTTTGTTACATGAAGGAATAATCCATGCATGAGTATACTTTGACTTAACTAGATGTTAAAAAACATAGTTCACAAAGTGATTGCTGAAAAACCTTTTTTGTTTGTTTGTTTTTCATTTTACCTAGCTCCCCTCAGTTTGATAAGGGGTCCTCTTTCAACCCACTTGGGTCTAAATTTGGTCATTTCTGGCCTTTTGTAGCTACAGGCCTAGAAAGTACATATTGCAGAGCAAACATGAATCACCATACTTTAATGGTCACACATTAAATTAAGACTTATTTTTTTTTTTAATAAACTATATGCAATCCATTTCTTTCATTGCTGTCATGCTACAAAGCTCTTTGTATCTTTACTAGGAAAGAAAAATTCATGAGATATTTCACATAGATTTAGCTGAACAAGCACACACTTTCATGGGAGCCCTAATGATGCTGAAGTTCCCACAAGCAGCTCCACTTTTAATTAGAGGTACTTTGCAGATCTGCTAGATCATTGGTAAAAACAGGAAGAGTAGCTGCGTTCCACTGCATTCTGTCATGAGCCTGTTTACAGGTTTGTTTTCTTAAAGTAGACATGGGGTGTCTACTTTAACATCAATTATACTCTAATTGTTTACATTTGCTTTTAAAATATAACAGTCTGTGCTTCTGGGATAGAGATTCCCTTCTTCCATTAGTTAGAGGTTATCACATTTATAACCATGGGACTTATGTTTTACTGAAAATTTTATCATATGTCTGTAGAGGAGTTTAACCAGTGATTCTTCTACGAGTTATTCCATGGTTTAGTTCTTTTCCCACCAGGTCAGATAATTAGGTCCATCTGGCCATTTAATTGATTTTTCTTTTTTAATAGAACCTTTTTAGTGTGTGCTGTTTTGCATGGGCATAGGTGATGCTCTCCAAATGAAATGAGTATCTGACAACCTAATGTCAGGAATTTAAAGCTTAACAGATTTTTATACTGAACCACTTATAAAGTGGCAATTCAGGGTACGTGTAATATAATCTCTATTTCTGTATACTTCACTGAAGTAGAGGCTTACACAGGATCAAAGTTAAGGATTAGAAACATACATCTATGTTGGTGACATTGGTCACTGCACCGAGCCTGACTGAGTTTAAGAAGAGATTGGACTGTGCACTTAGTCACATGGTCTGAACTTTTGGGTAGACCTGTGCAGTGTCAAGAGTTGGACTTGATGATCCTTAAGGGTCCCTTCCAACTCAGGATATTCTATGATTCTATGATTCTATGATCTATTAGAAACATTTTGTGTTCCCAGGATTCAAGGTGTACTTACAGTCTTTTTGAAATGTGGATTTAAATTATATATATTTTATTTTATTATATTTTATTTTATTTTGCATTTTTATGCTTTTGAGGATAGTTAGCAAAAGGCTTGCTATCAGACACCAAAATAATTTAATTGCATTTATTACATTCTTTTCCTGGTATCTTTTAGAAAAGTTGCCAAGCTTCCCTACACAAATGGGTTCTTTACACAGATGTGATTTTTGAAAAAGAGAAAATGATCACAACTTCAATAGAAAATCTTGCACATTTAGTTTGAGTACACATTTTTCTGATAAAGACTTACCACACCCCACCAAAGGGCATCAGCATAGCTGGAGAAACCTGTCTTTCCATCCTCATCAACTGCATCCTTCTCAGCAAGATAAACAAAATAGGATGAAAAGATTAATCCCAAGAATACAATGTACAACGTTGTTATAAGTTCCTATTAAAAGAGACAATAAATGAGTACATAAGGTTTAAATCATATATTATCTATTAAAAAACATTATAAATATCTGGTTTTTGTTTGTTTTGTTTGTTTGTTTGTTTGTTTGTTTTCATCATGATAGAAAAATTAATGAGTTTCATTTCAGGTATGAAATTTGCTTCCAGTAAAACACGTAGGACAATGTTTTGTTTTCTATTTATGATAGACTAAAAAAGCAAGCAGAAGCCATCATTTACACAGTCATTTGTACTGCTAAATGTAGGGCAGGACATCTGTCCTGTTTCATGTCCTTTAAATGGGGTTGCATGAGAATTGTTCCATTTAATTGTCCACTCAGAATACCAAATGTTAATACATTTTAAAAATAGTAAAGTGCTGCTGTAGAAATGCACTTTATGAACAGTATGGTAAAATAACTGTTATGAGATGAAGGCCATGTTCTTCTGATTGTGACCACATCTAAGAAAGCAACTTGTACATCCTATACTTTGATTGCTTAAGACTGACCATAAGAGTGACTGTTGTAGCATTTACCAATGTTATCCTAAGAAACAATACAGTATCTTAGGTAGACATTCCCCCTACTTCAGACATGAAAAACAAAAACCAGTATCTTTAAAAGCATGTGTTGATCACTATTTTTTTCCATACTTTTTTCTAATGATAATGGCATGTTGTGAACTTGCAGATAGCACCGCACTGCTCTGAAAAGCTCATTCTTTTTACTTTTAATAGTTGAAATTATTTACCTTTCTCTAATTTTTCACAACTCTTTTATTTGCCTACACAATGTTTTTCCAATGAAAGACGAAACTGTTTAACACCTGAGACTGTATGTTCAGTGATCAATAGAAAACTACAGTGGAAATGGAGACTAGTTCTTGTTCCTTGCTTACAAAGAAATCACCCCGCTTTCATTCTCAGTAGATGTGGGACTTCCTTCCACATCCACAGAAATCTACACTTAGCATATTATTTACATCTCAGATATTAATAGATGTTACATTATTGTGGAATGTCCATCACAACTTTCTTTACTTTGTTCTCAGAGGACAGAGTTAGAGGGTGGATGATAATTGGAATACTCCATTGTTGTGCTGGTTTTTTTGAAATATGAGTTATGGAATATGCTTTTCATCAGTGCTATGCACATTCCTGTGAGATTCTTTTCAAAGTGGCTGAAAAATGTACAATACTACTTGGGCTATTTCACTTTTGGAACCACTCAATTCCAGTACCATTCATCTAAAGACTGATCTCTTGTTACACAAATCCAGGATCCAAACGTAATTGTCTTAGACTTGTTCTAAATGTCACTAAAGGTAACACATACATATATACTAGAGCAAATTACTGAACACCCATACTTTATTGTTAAGATCAGTGACAGCAATCTAATACATACTGTATTTAAGAGACAGCACAGATTTTAAAATAATGCATATTTCAAACATATGGATGGGATGGAATCTACCAATACCAAATAGTATGAACTGATATATGATCTAAAATAAGAGAATATTTTGTAGAAATCAGACCTTAGAACTTCAAGTTAATATGAATTTTTAACAGATAAGAACTTAACAATGTAGAGAACTGCCTAATACAAGCTACTGTTTTCAGGACAGACTTTAATATATATATATGCAAAGGAAACAACAGAAACAAACGGCCGTGCACATAAGTGATTTTGAATATTGAGAGACTCAAGTCAACATATTTTTGTAACTTACACAAATTTATATATTCAGCTACAGTAAGTCCCACACAAAATAAAATTCAGCACTTAGAAATAATACAAGAAATACAAAACCACAGCTCATCACTAACCCCCTCCTGAAAGCAGTAGAACAGTTCACAAAACAAGGTGAGGAATAAGTAAAATTTCTAGAGATACTCATAAGCTGGTGTTGGATTGGCTAACTTTATTTTTCAGTAAGCTGCATGATTTTTCCATGTCTTTCAATCACCACATATGATATTGACTCATGTTTTGTTGCTTTTGGCAAGAAATATTCACATAAGCACAACCTGCTGAAAATAGAAGAGCATCCTAGCCAAATTGGGCCTGAGTGAGCTAATACAGCTATATGTAAAATTCCAAAACACATGGAAAGCATTTGTGGAAAATTTAGTAATCACTTCTGTGTCCACAGAGGTCCAAGTGCTTGTTATTTTCACAAGTCACAAAGATGTGAATTTACTTTTTCACATTGTTTAAGGATTTAGAGTCCTATTTTTTTGAAAGAGTACCAAACTCAACAAATAAATGAGGATTTTGTACTCTGTCTGTAAAGAAAAATCATGAGGCATTTTTGTTGGTTTTCTTTTTTTTTAAAAAAGTATCTTTAGAAACTGAACAGGAATAAAGGTTCAATTTTTCCTTACATTTGATACCATCCTACAGTTTCAGCTACACTTGCCCAATGTCAATAAAGAACTGTGTATAAGATTTTTATTGTAATTGTAATTGTAATTAATGTGTTAGAGGGTGATCTGCTTTGACAAATTCTACAGATCTGTAGAGTTTTATATATCATCACAGACACTTTGGATTCACTTCAGGTGCATTTATTTATAATTCACTTCAAGATTTTTGTTTTTGTTCAGTTTGTTGTTTTTTTGTTTTTTGTTTTTTGTTTTTGTTTTTCTCTTCAAACCTTTGAACTTGCATTTGTGACATTTAAGACAGATTATATTTTGGAGATGGTATTTTAATATTCTTAACTAAAAAATTGAATACCAATGGAAGAAAGATATTCTCAAACACCTCTGTCAGTAAAATTAGCAAAAGTTGAGAACATATATTTGGATTCCAGTTTTGCCCTAGTTAGATATCTAGACAATGTGACCACATTAAATGCAGAGTACACAATCTTAAAGCATTAAAATTCATCCTGTTGTACAGGATGAAAGTAGACTTTATGCTGAAGCATTTTTAAAAGATTATTTGAAATCAAGACCTCAATGTGCATCAACAGCTTCATAAGGGCATAAAACTTCCTACACTACTGGGGAAAAAAATAAAAGGAATTAAAGTAACATAACATGATTCTTTTGGATTAAGTACATGTAGTGGGTTTACGTGACAAGGTTTGGGTAGCAGGGGTCCATAAGGGTGGCTTTTGTGAGAAAAGATCTAGAAGCTGCCCCGTGTGGGGCAAGGGCCCCAACAGTGAGTAAGGGCCCCACTGCTGACCAGAGCTGAGCCAATAAGTGATGTTGTTTTGTACCTCTGTGAGAGCATATTTAAGACAGTGGAAAAAAAAAAAAAAAAAAAAAAAAAAAAAAAAAAAAAAAAAAACTGCACTACACAGCAGCTGGGAGAGCGAGAGGAGTGAGGAACAGCATTGCAGGCGCCAATGTCAATGAAGAAGGAGGGGGTGAGGTGCTCCAGGAGCCATAGCTGAAGTTCCCAGCAGCCTGTGGTGAGGACCTGAAGTAGGCTGTCCCCCTGTAGCCCATGGAGTACCATGGTGGAGCTGGATTCCACGCTGCAGCCCGTGGAGGAGACCACGGTGGAGCAGGTGACCAGTACTGATGGAGGCTGCAGCCTGTGGAAGACAATGCCAGAGCAGATTCCAGGCCAGACCTGTAGCCCATGGAGAGGAGACCATGCAGGAGCAGGTGACCTGGCAGAAGCCCATGGGGGATCCAGGTTGGAGAAGTTTGCTCCTGAGGGATGGACCCCATGGTATGGACCCATGTCTTAAGCAGTTCTTGAAGAGCTGCTGCCTGTGGGAAGCCCACGCCAGATCAGTTCAGGAAGGACAGCATCCCATGGGAGCGACCCCATAGCACAGGGGACGAGAGTGACCGAGAAGGAGCAGTGGAGAAGCGCTATAGACTGACCATAACCCCTATTCCCCACCCGAGGGGGAGGAGGTGGAAGATGGTGGCTTGGGGGGAAGGTGCTTTTAGTTTCTTTCCTTTGTTTCTTACTTCTCTAGCTTGTTAGTAATAGGCAATAAATCGTACTATCTCCCTATGCTGAGTCTGTTTTGCCCGTCATGATAATTACTGTATGATTTTCTCATCCTTATCTCAACCCTTGAGCCCTTTTCATCATATTTTCTTGCCACTCCTCTTTGAGGAGGGAGAGTGAGAGAGCAGTTGTGGTGGAGCTCCGCCGCCCACCTGAGTAAAACCACCACAGTACATCACATTCTCTGCCCCAGAACACTAAAAATAAAATAAAATAAAATAAAATAAAATAAAATAAAATAAAATAAAATAAAATAAAATAAAGCGATTTTTCAATTTTGTACATACAGAATGAAGCAAATGAAAGAATGTGGAAATCTATAATTATTTGTCAATATCTGAAGAACAAGTCTACAGTCACAAAGAGCAGGTTAAAGAACCACCCTTAGAAGTCTGATGTAAAAATTTATAGCACAGTATTAGCCCTCCAAGGTATGGTATGGTGTCCAATTTAAAGGTGATTGATAAAAAATTATTATCATGTTCATATAGATGTCAGCTACATAAAACATCAAAAAAACCTATTCAGTCAATCATTTTAAAAGTCTGAACTAAAACATTTAAGCTTTTCAACTATAGTGAACTTTCATATAGAATAACTAATAATATAACTAACAATAATTCCCGCTCTACTCTGCACTTCCCTCTCTACTCTGCGCTGGTGTGGCCTCACCTCAAGTAATGTGTGCAGTTCTGGGCACCACAGTATAAAAAGGACATTAACCTGTTGGAGAGTGTCCAGAAGAGGGCGAGAAAGATGGTGAAGGGCCTAGAGGGGAAGACATATGAGGAGCAGCTGAGGTCACTTGGCCTGTTCAGCCTGGAGAAGAGGAGGCTGAGGGGAGACCTCATTGCAGTTTACAACTTCCTCGCAAGGAGGAGTGGAGAGGCAGTTGCTGACCTATTGTCCATAATCACCAGTGATAGGACCTGCACAAATGGTGTTAAGCTGAGGCAGAGGAAGTTTAGGCTGGACATCAGGAAGAGGTTCTTCACCAAGCGGGTGGTCGCATACTGGAACAGGCTCCCCAGTGAAGTAGTCACTGCACCAAGCCTGTCTGAATTTAAGAAGCGATTGGACTGTGCACTTAGCAACATGGTCTAAAATTTTGGGGTAGACCTGTGCTGTGCCAGGAGTTGGACTTGATGATCCTTATGGGTCCCTTCCAGCTCAGGACATTCTATGATTCTATGGTTATTGTCACTATTGTCAGGTCTTGTACACATTCTATGATTCTATGATTCTATGAACTGTTTCCAAAATTTGGCAGACAAAGAACTATTTACAGCCATGTTTACCTCTGTGTTTAACTGCCTATCTTTTTAAAACATTGCTTTTCTGGCATATTATCACAACATAGAATTATTATTTATAGAATTAGTTATGTCCTTATTCAGACAAAAGAATGATTTAAATAACTTTGTTCAATCAAAGCATTTCCACTTGTACTTGGTGTTTGTTGTTTTTTTCCACCGAACAACCAAAAGACACATGACAGTCTTTTAAAATATTTCCCTCTTGCGAGACCTGTTCATTTAAACCAGACTATGATTTTAAGTCCATAAAAAGATATACTGCAGTAAACAAAAGGCAGGGGATCTTTAAAGATCTAGTACCTGACGATGTATGAAAACAACTGATCCTAGTAGTCTCCAGGTGCCCCCCTGCCGATCTACATGAAGCATGCGAAGTATCTGGAGAAGCCGGATTCCCCTGTAAGAAAAATAGGACATTACATTGAAACAGTGATTGAGATCAATACTTTTGTGCCTATACAGAATTGGCAATGTCCACTAACATACAGCCAAGTTAAGACAAAGGTATTGATCCCAGTAACATTGCATGTTAGACTTGAGGAAGTCTCAGTAGACAATATGTTGAGATCTCATTACATTTTGTGCAAATATATTCAGAAATATAGGCTTGTACAACAATTAAAAAAAAAAAAAATCTAAAACATATACTTTCAAACTTGAAGGAAAGTTAACATGAATACGATTCTCAAATGTTTTTTCCAAGAAAAACCAGTGCTTCAAACTTTACTAATATAAATATGAGAAAACATTTTCCACTAGTTGCCAAAAGCAGAATGTGAACTAAACATGTTCTACTACTGAAGTCCTTCCTGTTAAGTAACAGAAATCATCTAACTGGAAATCGGTGATTTTAGGACAATAACTGAAGCATAAACTTTGAACATTTTCATCTAAAGAAAAATAATTATCAATATGGGTCTTCAACAAATCTATTCATTGAAAATATTTTCTTCTATTGACCCTTTTTGCAATGAACTTCATTTTCCTGTCCTTGTTTTACTATCTTATCATTGAAACAAAATAGTGTATAGTAGAAAAGGATGTTGAATTCACCTATCTGAAAATTTTTCACTATAATATTTTACCTCTGCTATCCCCAATTATTTTTATTATTACTATTTTTTAGTTCAGTCATCTTATTTCAATCACTGCATTCTTCCAGGCTACATCAACTGGCAAAATCCCCAGCATGATGCTGTCCTTCAGTCACTGGTGTTACTCAGACAGAGATGGCATACCGTCTTCTGAATGATCCAATATTTCCTTTATTCACAAAGCAAGTTTTCTGAGCTTTCACAGTTGCCAACCAGATGATCAAAAGCTTGTCTTTTATGGGGGAAGAAGACAATAATACTGACTATCAAAGGACTGAGTACAGTTTGATATGCCATTAGAATTATAGTTTAAATTATCTCAAAACATTAAAATAACCACTTAAAACCTGATAATTAAAACATGAGTCAAAGAAGAATTACAAGCCTACCAAATGTGTGTACCAGTGGACTTACGTCATTGATTGCTGATGTTGGAACAGGTGAAAGTCACATATAGCTCTCCAGTATAATTGTTAGACACTCTTGTGATGCTTGACCCAATGGCAGTTCTCAGTTTTCCTGCCTCTGTTGTATCTAAGATGTTAAGATCTATTATATTACTACAGGCCAAGTTCTGACATGTGTGTTACAGGCATGGAAAGTTTCACAAGTATAGATTTTAAAAAGTAAAATAGTGAAGGCAAAACTCCAGTTACACAGCCTCTGAATATGCACACCCCATTTCCTTTCCTCTGAAAAGAAAAAAGAAATTGAGGAGCGGCTGAGGGAACTGGGGTTGTTTAGTCTGGAGAAGAGGAGGCTCAGGGGAGACCTTATTGCTCTCTACAACTACCTGAAAGAAGGTTGTGGGGAGCTGGGGGTCAGCCTCTTCTCACAGCTAACTAGTGATCGGACAAGAGGGAATGGCCTCAAGTTGCTCCAGGGGAAGTTCATGTTGGAAATGAGGAGACATTTCTTCTCAGAAAGAGTAGTCAGGCATTGGAATGGGTTGCCCACAGAGGTGGTGGAGTCACCTTCACGGGGGATGTTTAAGGAAAGGCTGGACCTGGTGCTTAGGGACATGGTTTAGTGGGCAACATTGGTGGTTGGGGGATGGTTGGGCTAGATGATATTTGGAGGTCTTTTCCAACCTTAATGATTCTATGATTCTATGTTTCCTTCTTAATTCCAAAACAGCTACTTGCATCACAGAATGCATTGTCAGAAAACCTGTCAGACTGTCCCAGATGATTTTTCAATGGGGCAGGAATATCACTGCAGAGATATCTCTGGTAGAAAGCATCCTGAGTTGTAGGACAATGACTGTATAATTTAACACCAGGAAAGGACATACTGAACCCAAAGTCAACTGGGTTCATAAATAAATACAGAGCAGGTGTTTTTGTTAAAGCCCTTCCTACACAGTTTGTTAAATACAACAACAACAAAAAATCCTTAAAATTTTCACATTTACCCTCCTCTTCTGAGTGGATTTTATTGTCATGTAAAGATTAATGTTCTATGGTAACAGAATACTTCAAAAAAAACTTTATACAAATAGTTCCCTTCACTGTTTATCTACACAACTAGATTATTGTAGATAAATCCCAGTGATCAGACTGCAGGGGAAATCAGAGCTTTGTAACAGAAAATGCAGTACATCTTGCAAGTTAAGTTAGAAAGAGTGGGAAGTACCCCTACTCCACTTATCATTCCCTTTCTTCTATTTACTCAGTTTACTTTCCTGAACAAGCCTGAAGTACTTGATGCAAGCTGAACAAACACACTAGATATCAAATGTTTCTGGTTCATGTATGGTATGAGTTACTTGTGCCAAACAAATCCACCGAAGCATAATTACAGTTTAAACAAAGTAATTACTCATACATAAAAAGTACTGAGTTAAGTGCTGTCTGGATTACTTCTTAAATAAACTGATGGTCTGTAATGCTCTTTTGTCTTACATAGAGAGATGTTTGATGTTTTAAATAGAATGTAATGTTTCTTTAGTTGTTTCCTCTTGGCTTTGGCATTCACACCATTCTTCATATGCCTTGTTTCTGCACTCCTGTTACCCAAGCAGTGATCAAACAGTAATGCATCTTCCACTGCCCAGTGTTTCATTATAGCAACTTGTCCTATATTAGATTTATATCTGTGTGGCTGTGAAGAGCTGCAAGTCACTAGAAGAACGTACCTTATTGCAGAGGTGGCAAACACTTGCCCATTAGATCCTATGCTCAGAACAATAATCGAGGCTATTACCATAATTAGATCTGTTAAAAAAAAAAAAAAAAAGATAAAAAAGATAAAAAAAGATGAAATAATGTATTAAATGTTAGCTCTCAGCACTGAAACACACAATGAATAAATGAATATAGGCTGAGGAAATAACTTCAAAAAAAGAAATGAAGTTAGCTGAAATTTTGTGGGCAGTAAGTTAATGTATTACTTTCAAACACACTCCCCTCACCCCCCCCCCCAAAAAAAGAGAGAGAAGAAAAAGAGCAAAAGAGTGAAAGAATGAAAGAGCAAAAGAGAGTGACAGAAAGAGCAAAAGAAAGAGTGAAAGAAGTAACAACTACAGGTTCTTCCATAATTAATTTAATAACAGAAGTTTTAATGATCCTGACAAAACAAATCAGTCACCTTTCCATCAAAACAGAATTACAGAATCACAGAGTCATCTAAGTTGGAAGAGACTTCCAAGATCATCTAGTACAGCCTCTGACCTAACACTAACAAGTCCTTCATTAAACCATATCACTAAGCTCTACATCTAAACGTCTTTTAAAGACCTCCAGGGATGGTGACTCAAACACTTCCATGGACAGCCCATTCCAATGCCTAACAACACTTTCAGTAAAGAAGTTCTTCCTAATATCCAGCCTAAACCTCCCCTCATCCTGTCACGGGGCACATAGGAGAATAGACCAACCCCCACCTCACTATAGCCTCCTTTAAGGTACCTATAAAGAGTGATAAGGTCACCCCTGAGCCTCCTTTTCTCCATGCTGAACAATCCCAACTCCCTCATACGCTCCTCGTAAGACTTTCTCCAGACCCCTCACCAGTTTCGTTGCCCTTCTCTGGACTCGCTTGAGCACCTCCATGTCCTTCTTGTAGCAAGGGGCCCAAAACTGAGCACATTACTCGAGGTGCGGCCTCACCAGACATAAGTACAGGGGGACAATCACTTCCCTAGACCTGCTAGCCACACTGTTTCTGATACAAGCCAGGATGCTGTTGGCCTTCTTGGCCACCTAAGCACTCTGCTAGCTCATACTCAGCTGACTATCAACCAATACTTCCAGGTCCTTCTCTGACAGGCAGCTTTCCAACCACTCATCTCCCGGCCTGTAGCTCTGCTTGGGGTTGTTGTGCCCCAGGTGCAGGACCTGGCACTTGGCCTTCTTGAACTTCAAACAGCTGGCCTCAGCCCATCGGTGCAGCCTATCCAGATCCTCCTGCAGAGCCTTCCTACCCTCAAGCAGATTGACACATGCACCTAACTTGGTGTCATCTGCAAACTTACTGAGGGTGCTCTCGATCCCCTCACCCAGATCATCGATAAAGATATTAAAGAGAACTGGCCCCAGTACTGAGCCCTGGGGGATGCCACTAGTGACCGGCCTCCAACTGGATCTGACTCCATTCACCATGACTCTTTGGGCCCAGCTATCCAGCCAGTTTTTAACCCAATGAAGTATAAAACAATAAATAAAAAGGTGTAGAAAGAGCTTCCCTTTCTAATTCTGATTAGAAAATAAAGGATAGTATTATAAATGGGGAGCAAATGTACACAGAATAAGGAAAAGTTTGGGCAAATTTTACTTGCCAAATTGAAACAAGCAGTACCTTATTCTTCAGAGCACTTACCATTATATAGCCCTTCAAAAATAACAGTGCCTGCTGATTTCACTAGCAGCTGTGAGAGCTGAGAACCTCTGTAACCTGACTTCAAAGCTTTCATTTGGACATCCAGAAAATGAGGTACACTTGTGAAAACTGATTTAAAAGACTGCCACAGAGTTTCCATGTGATGCCTAGGCAAGATGTAGGATAGAATCCAATATCAGAGGCAACAACGGTTGCCTTCAATGAGGATAACCTTTTCCCTCTTCCTTAAATATTCTCTTGCCTCATTCACAACCATATAGCTGCCTCAACACATATTGCAGCAGTTCTACAACCAAAGGTATCCTTCATTCTGACTCAGATTATTTCCAGAATCAGTCTGATTGACTGTAAATCCAGATTCCTCCCTAAGAAATCAGGTAATTAAAGACTGTACTACAGTAATTGAACAGTTATGAATAAGTACGTGGAGGGGTAAATTAAAGTTACAGAAAGAGCTTCCATTCTGAGATAATCTGAATTTTGATTATCTGACCTTCCATTTTTTATATTGTTCCTTTATCATGTATGTGTGTTAACATGTATTTGTAAACAACCAGATTTTAGGGAAGGGCTTTTTTTTTTTTTTTTCCTTTCCTCCTATATTACATTGCATGTTAATGCAGAACTTTTCTCTAGAGTAAAGGTTGCACCTAATGTCTTTACTAAAATATCAGGCATATAGATACTTATCTGATGACCAGGAATAAAGGAATAAAAGGCTGACACTTTCAAAATATGATTTAATCAAGTAGTGACAGCAATACATATTTTTCATTTTTTCTTTCCATTTTTAAAAAGTGTCTTCTACATGGTACAGATGTTTCAATTATTTCCTCCAAACCTGTTTTACTATCTCTACTTCTCTCTTCCTCATACTAATCCCACTTCACTGGTTCAAACAGCCCTGTTTTACACTCCATGTCTACAGAATATCCTGCCCTTGCACTGTCACCATTCAATCTCATCAGACCCAACGTCCTTTTCCCCAAACATTCTGATGGCTTGTAAGTCTTTTTATACTTCCTTCTCCCAGATATTGACATCAGTATCCATCCTCCTGTCCTTTCCTCCTATGTGTTGCAGTCCATTCCTCCTACCTGGCCACTTCACTCTGGTATTCAAGTCCAGTATTCTCCTTTTCCACATGCCTTCAAAAGTTTCAGAAAGAGCACTCTAAAACCAAAATCAACTTATTTTCTACTCCCAGCCCCAGTACTGCTGCTTAGAGAAACCTGAAATTTGAATTGTGCAGGTGAATCTTTGAAGAATATAAGATCATTCCCTAGCAGGGCATTTTAAGCATTAACAAGCCACATTTTTTTTCAGAGGCTTATTAGTTAGCTTAGAGTTGAATTTCATGAATAATCAAAAATCTATTTTCTCATTGTCAAGTATCTGCTTCAAAGTTTGGATGTAGTAGAACTTACGTATGAGAAGCCACCAGAATTACTTTATTTTTTTATTATTTTTTTAAGAAACAACTTTAATATTTTGCATTAAATGCCCCCACAAGAGTCAAACTGAAGTTCATACTTGGCATAGAAAATTTCTGCATAAAGGACCATCATTTATTTAAATAACTTAAACTATAACAAGCGTTAGTATTTGGATTAACATTACATTAGTATTTGTATCAGTTTCCAAATGAAGAAATGTCAGGAAACCTTTGTAATTTCTAAAAATTGAATTCCAGTAGTTTAGAAACAACAGTACATAGATAATCTTCTCAAACAATCTACATACTTACATGTTTGCTAACATGGCTGCATGAGTTTCATGCATGGTACATGAGGTGGAGAGAGACAAAAATGACACAGCAACTTCTGCATAGTCTGTGCACTATATATGTAGATAACAGACCTACATAAATCACATAAATTCCTGCAATTTGGCATATGTAGTACACAACTTTGAAAACCGAGTTCACAGCTAAGTCCACTGTACCTATAACTTACTCTCGTGCTCTAAATCCTTTAGCTAATCCAACCAGCTGCCATTTTTTATCTTAAATTCAGCTTGACAGTGAAATGTTACTTATTTATACACAAATTTCAGGACAGAACATAGCAATACCTATAACACAGCTTACCTGAGTGCTGCTTTTTTCAAGCAAATTGCTGACGTTCTCACAAGTTTACTTACTAGTATAAAATTCTCAGCTTTTTGACTAAAAGCAAATAATCATTTTTAAAGTAAAAACAGTAAAACTATTTTATCTTAGGAATTTTTATTTGCATTTTCATTTTAGTTGCCATAGTATTTTATAGAATGCAAATAGCCCTCAGCCTGGAGATGTGTTATTAGTAGTCTGGAGAGAATATGTTGTTCATAAGACTTAAATTAAACAGATTATATGCAGATACTTGAATTTGATTTACATGATATTATTTTTCACCGAATTTTATTTTTCTGTTGGCATCACACAAGTTAGGTGAATATATTGTATCTAGAACATACCAAGTGCTTATGCTTTTTCAGAGCTCTATATCATAACCAATTAAAGGTGCTCATAAATACAGTCCTTTGTTTAAGGACAACAGGAGATGGACTCACATACGTGTGCTCAGGTCTTTAATCAAGTAATTTAAGTACCTAAATATCTCTTTTCAAACTGCGTGGTGTCACAAGAAGTACAAGAAGTTAAGTCGTAAGTTGTTTGTTTTTTTTTGTGACATTTTGCACAACAACAAAAGGATAAAATAGGTGAAAGGATGTTCTCTTAGTTTTGCATGTGCTTGGTACATGTGTTTCATAAAAGCATGATTAGGCTAGGATATTCAGAAGCAGCTGCTAACTTAACCCTAAGTAATAGGAAGTAATTTAAGTGTTAAATCGATATTTAGGAAAGATATCAGTATTACTGCTTCTACGATAATACATGAGCACTGAAACTCTTTAAACATGCTAATTCAGTGAACTAGGGAATAAAGAAGCATGAAGAAAGAAAGTGATTTCTCCAGGGATGCTGGGAATTAATTTGATTTATGTCTCCTAACATTCTTTAATTACAAAATTTTCTCAATTACATATACTCTGTCTTCAAAAAGGAGAAAAATTAGGTTAGCTTTAGAAAACCTACCTAAGAAATACAAAATTCTGATTTACATGGTAGAGAAGTTACATCAGTTTTCCCTTTAGATAAAATTTTAAAAGAAGACACAAGAAATAATGTGACCTCCTATCTTCATGTTTGATTTCCTGTTATAGAAGTTGCATGCTACCATACTATTGTATCCAGCATGGACTTGAGTAATATTAAATAAACTTAAAAAATAAAGTAATTGATAGCCTTGATTACAGGATCTCTTTCTGGTTATATGCACCATATAAATTTTGATTCTTTCATTCATTGGGGGGGGAACCCAATGAATGGAGGGGGAAACATTACCCAGAATAATTTTTCCAAGAATAAATTCCAGTTTTTGTGTTTACAAAAATACAATAAATTTCTCTGATATCAAAGCAATGTTGATATTTGCTGATGTTAAAACTTTCATACTAATTTAAACATAAAATGAATACCTTCTCTTTTACATTTTTCTCTGATACTTTCATTTTTGTGTGTGTGCATGTTTGTGCTTTATTCTTATTGTTCTGAAAATGATAGGATGAGTCAGTATGATTCTATCATTCAAGACAAATGTATTTTCCAAATTTATCCACTTGGATTAGTATAGACACAGTTCCATCTGTATTTGATATATAAAAGCAAATCTTAACTTTAAATGTATTTTATTCTTAGGGGAATTTTAATTGTAAAACTAATTGCTTTGGATGCAAAACTAGCTGTAGTCATTCCCAGCTTTTATTAACAAAGACACTGTATCTTCTCCAAGGGCTATACAAACCTTAATGTTTACTACTGTAAATGAACAATACTATTATACAGAAATGGTATCAAGTTGAAATCAGAGTTAAATGGGACTGACATATTTTCTGCTGCACCTGTGTACTCTAATACTCTTACTAAGAACATTTCATGTTTGAAAGATAAGTCAAGAAGAGGATTAGAAAAAATAAAATAAAATGCCTATAGGGCTCATGTTAAATCACAAAATTAGAACAGCTCTAGAAGCAACAGCAGAATTTATTTATATGTAATGAAACATTTCTTTTTCAATAACCAAAAATTGAGTACAATATCTCATCACATTATTCACTACCAACATCCAAATGTACAATAGAACATGTTGCTTCTTAAGTTTTTGCATCTAGTTTCATAAAGTTGCAGATGGTTAAGGAACCATCAGCCCATTCTCTCCCCACTTTATCCCACTTTGGTCTATTTAAAATCCAATGATGTTGATGTTGAGTTATAAAATTCACAGCTCTGCTGGAGTTTATGTAAAAGCCCAGACACAAAACAAAACAACAACAACAAAAAAGCTTATTTTATGATCTACTGCAATTTTGCCCACACATCACCTTTTATTAATCTGTCATTGTTCCACAGGTTCTGTTAGCTACCTCTTTTCGTACTCTCTCCTACTCCAGAGATGCTAACCATCATTGGTCCCTCTAACTGCTTAACTTTGGTATTAGCCAGAGCAATTTTTCCCAAGTTACACTTTATACATTTTCATTTTTTCTCTGATTTGTACTTACCTTTCTGTCTGCTTTCTACATCAGACCTCAAGACAAAAACTTTTTCCATTTTTTTTTCCCAATTACACATGTAGATTTAATAAGGATTTATTTGCTTTACGAATTTTGCCTTTCTTAAGCTGATGCCCTGCCTGTGTCTCACAGACATATGTTAAGCGTTCAGTTTTATCAATCCAAAAAAAATTGCTTAGGCTCACAAATCAGATATGTGCTTGAAACATAGACCAGATCTGCAATATGATCTCTACACTAGTTTATATCTCTACTTAAAACTGGATGATAATAAGATTAAAAGATGAGATAAAAGTTAAAATTAATAATAATAATAATAATAATAATAATAATAATAATAATAATAATAATAATAATAAAAGTTTAAATCTTACCGATAATCGATATTGGCTTTCTGGCAAAACGTATTCTTCCCTGGAAGCCAACATATTTACTCCTGCAGCCTGCAGACCACAATCGGACCACATATTCAGCACCAAAAAAACACAACCAGAACTATTTCCTATATAAGAATTAAAAGAACAAAATATCAGGTTTTGTTTTGTTTTGTTTTGTTTTTAGTTTGCACATATAATTTATTCCTACAACTAATAAAAATAAGCTTGTGGAGATTAAAGAACCACTGCATTAAAAAAGGAATGTGCTTTATCTATTCATATTTTATGTGCATATGCTGGCCTGTATGTTAAAGAGAGATGTAAACTTTTTCCGAATGTGATTTCACATGAATAAAAGAATAGTTTAAGTTTCATTCTATTATTATATTACAAGGAAAAACAAAATACTCTTATTTCTTTATTGATCTTTTTTTTTAAAAAAAAAAAAAAAATGACTTAGCAAGTTTATGAAACACTGCCATACCATGAAAAAAATACATAAATATAAAATCAGAAAGTGTAATGTCAACTTTTGAATATTCAAAAACAGACATCTTATAAAACAAATTATCAATATGTTAATATGGATATTAATATGTTAATATTGCTTCCATTTATTACAAAGCAGTTATGCATAACCAAGAGTCATTATACTTCAAAATACTTCTAAAGAAAACAGTAGAGGATCACAACATGGATGGATTTGTTGAGATCTTTGTTCCTTCCTTCCTTGTTTTCCTCCACCATTGCAATATGTTACCACAACCAAAACATAGTTTCTAGGATTTGTTCCAACCCAAACTGTATCCAGTAACTCAAAGTCATGAAACAGCTACTATATAAATTACAGCTTTGGAAAATATTTTTGTTTTAACTTAAATATGTATGCAATCTGCACCTGGGGAATTCTAAAGCACCCCTAGAGTGAACACACTTAAATCACAAATGCCACTGAATAACAATACTGACATAAGTTTTGAACTGATGCTCTGAATAGCTGAAAAGACACCAAAATATTTCAAAGCTAGTAAACAGGTAAGAAAAAACTCTACACTGATATACAAACCCTAAATCCAGTTCTGGTTTTTGAAAAAGTTAGGTTAGTATTTCTGTATTTACTTCTACCTTGTTTTGCCTGGAATGAGAAGCAATATGCACAATCTTTCCTCTGTTCACATGGTACTTTCAGCTTGACTAAAACCAAGGATTAGTAAAAAGCTAAGAAAGTTTACAGCACAGTTTCAAGGCAGAAACACACACACACATACACGCAAAAAAACACAGCAAATTGGCTCCCAGTTTACTGAAACTTAAGATTTTCCAGAAGGTTTTTTTAGTAATATATTATCTGGTGTTTCTACAAGTGATACTTCTAAGATTGTGTTGTGTTTGAAATCTAAATGCAAAAACTTATTTGATCATAACAGCCAAAGCACATTTTAAGAACAATATTCAAAGGAAAATAATTCTTGCATTTCAGGGATCTTTCAAACAGCTTTCTCACTGATTAAATTGTTTACATTTTTAGCAGGTTCCTGATATCATCACTCAGTAGCACTTGGTTTCAAGTCTCCGATAAAGGATCTCTTATTTGCAGCAAAGGAAGCAAAACATTGTCTATATGGATTTACTGGACAAATGGTACTGAATGGCTGCAGAGTGTGAAATCATGAGCTCTTCTTTTTGTATTTAGGTAGAAAGCTAGTACCAAAGCTTGATCTAAAGAGCACTTCTGAAACAAATAGTTCCATATCTTCACCCACAGAATAAAACTGCTGAGCTCCACTGAGCTCCCCCTCCAAAATACAAGTGTTTAGGGACTTAGAGGAAGAAACAATTAAAAAGCATAGCATATGTGTTTTGGCTGACAGTACTGATATCTTGCCCTTTGACAAGGGAAGATTTCTGTAGCATTCAAATGGAAACAAAGGTGCCATCCATCTGCATCAGTGGCAGTTTATTACATGTCCCTCCTAACAGATAATACTAACAGCAGCAGAAGAATTATTTCTACAGAAACAGCACATTGGAAGTTTTGTGTCACTCAGGTAAAAAAAAAAAAATGTGTGGAAAACAAATGAGCAGATAGTTCCTGAAGTAGCAAAAACTTCCTGGAATTACGATATTCCTTGATGATCCTCTAAGGGCACTTTTTTACACTGTGTCTGGCGTGAATGTATTTTATTCTCAACACAGACTCCAGAATCTGTGATTTTATTTCAGCTACCAACAAGAAATCATCTCAGTTACATCTAGGAAGCCCTGCTGAAGTCAGTAAGGTTGCATCATACTGTCAATGCAAAGGAAAAATAAATTGTTGTCAGGAAGAAGGAAGGAAGAGGAACTTACAGCTTCCATAAATTTGAAATTAATTACTGATGTGAGTTCATTTTGTCCTGGACAGATGTCCACATTACCAAAACCACAACAATTAACACATTCATTGGCAGCCACAGACAGGCCAAAGACCAAAAGAGCACAGAAACTGGATAAACATCACATCTCTATAGGTGGTCCCTCCAAAAAGAAGGAGGAAGAACTTATTGCTGTGGTGTGTACTTGTATGAAAAGATAGAAGATATCCATTTCAAAGACTGTCATGACTGATCAAGATTCACCTCATAAAATTCACCTTTAAAAAAAACCCTAACCTTCCTCCTTTTCCTCCTATACCCGTAAACACTTTTCAACACCTTACATTTCCTTCATTTTGTTTACATTCTGCTAGAAAAACAGCAATTCTCTAGAAAGTTAGAAAAACTACATGTTTCTACTGAAATTGCACCAAGAGCTACTGAGAAGTTGTTGTGGACAAAAAATGAACCAGAAAAAAAGAATCTGTAAATTAAATGTGCCCACTATGCTCCTAACTGACAACTGCATGTCAGTTTGAGATCTTCCTCCAGGTTTTTGAAATTTTCCAGTTTTCTTGCTTACAAGTGATATTATATACACAAGAACCCTGCAAAACTTTATTTAGGATTCCAGCAGTATTTTTGTCCTTACTTTGCAAATAGTTGAGGAAGAAATAGTACAGAGGATTCTCAGAAGCTTTCATCAGTCTTGAAAGCCATTTGTCATCAACAGAAAAGCCAGGGATGAATTGTTTTCACTCACTCATTAGTTGCTTCCTGCTTCATCAAATGGCAAAGGTAGTATTAGGGAAAGCATTTGACATGTGGTAATTGTGTATACACTCTTAGAAACTGAAATATAATATAATCACAGATTTTATATTGTTTGTACCATCTGTAATCTCTACTGAAATCAGTAGCAGCAATTTCATTATTCTGTACTTTTTCCTGTAGTGTGGAAAAAGCAAAATCATACATCTGTAATATTACTTGCTCAGTAACATGGAATACCTTAAGCTCATCTTTGTTTTAGTAGTAGTAGTAGTAGTAGCAGTAGTAGTCGCAGCAGCAGCAGCAGCAGCAGCAGTAGTAATTCAAGCCACTGCATAAGTCTTTTTTTTTTTTTTTTTCCCATACACAAAATAAATCAAAATCATACAGAATTATGTTTATGTGATTCTGGGCATAATGGATTTTCATAACCATAATTAAGTTATTACGAAAAAGACAACAGAATAATAAGTTTAAAGGTAAATATGTATGCAAATCACTTCCATCCCTAATTCTAACAGTAAGTGTAATTCAAACTCTTGTGGAAAAGCCATCAACTTTCACCCAAGATTGTCACTGATAATCAAATATAAAAATGCTCACATTAGCATAGAAAATCAACATTTTATACATGAATGTGTGTAAATGAAATACACAGCCTGGAATTTACGATATATTCCAGTACTGCTATGGATAACTGCAAAGGGGAAGCAGGAGAAGGGAAGGAGTTCGGCTAGGGTGATTAAAGTGCACACATGAAAAAGACGAGTATTTTTTCAGCTGCAGCTGTGTTTTATGTGGAGAGCACACACAAGGCTCTCTTCACTCTTTTTATTGGAATATTTAGGTGCCTGGGTAAAAGGAGGAAGTGGGATGGCTAAATGAATAGTGTGTGCTCACAAGGATTCAATCAAGGAATGTCAGTTCAAAATAATAAAGCCTCAGAAGCAGGCATAAAGGTTTAATAGTCCAAATGTTTGCACATGTGTACTTATGTCCAAAATTTAATCAGATAACCTGTCCTGAAGGTTTTCCAATCCTTAGAGCTGAAAATGTCATTTTAGTGGCCCAATTAGCTTAATAGTTGCTCAGGAGCTATAAAAACCTACTTATAATGAAAATACTTATTTCCTACCATCATGCTAAATTTTATAAAGATGACAAATATATGTGAAAATATAATATCCAATATATGCAAGAAAAGATGAAAAAATTTGGTAAGTATGGATTTGTCCAACATTTCTTACAAATATTTTTGTATGCACACCTGGTACATATGCTGAATCTGCTGACTTCATACCAGGAGTATATTTGCCTTTTAGTTTATTGACATTTGCTATTTCCTGTACAGAATAAAATGGTATGCTAATGAGGGAAGATGTTTCTCTAGTCACTTTATCTATGATAACTAACATTCAAGTGAGTTGGGTAAGTCACAGAGGAAGATTTAATGTTTTTTCTTAAAAAATGAAAAAATTGCAATCATTTCTGATCAGGACTTTTTTCTAGAATTGATTAATTCAGAAAGATAACACTAACGCAAACACAATTAAATAGTGAATCAAGAAGACTCAATAAGTCAGTATCTGAAGATCTTCATTTCTCTATACATCCACCAGTACTCCACAAGAGTCTTCAACCTCCCCATCATGTCTTTAAGCTTCAGCTGAAGGGACCACCTCTGGTAGGAGGTGAAGGGTTTAGCTTTCTTTCTGGAATGGGACCTATTCAAATTCACTTTGGAATTGTAAATAATTGTAAATAATCATATCCATGTCTCAAACTTTTGACTTAGGAGGGCCTCAGAATTTCTGGATAGTGGGGGGATGTGAAGGATTTGGAAAAATCCTGATGTACCTCTCCATCTTTCTCTCACTCCCAAGTAAGAAATACTTTACTTCTAAGAATACTTTTACCCTGTGAACAGAAAACTCCGTAGGGCTAGAGTAAGAAGTGAGTAAATTTGACTGAGGGCATTTGTTGGCTGTTTCTTAATTCATCTCAGCCATACTTACTGCACAATAATCAAATTTTAGAGGGCTGAAAAACACATGACATCCAACACAACATGTTCTGTACTGCATTAGGGAAATCAACAAGATAAATCACAAGAATAACTGTATGGTTATTAAATATCAAGCTCCTCCATTCACATGGAGGAGCTTGATATTTACATTCGATTCAGAAGACTATGGCAACTCAGCAGATCAGTTCACACAGAACTTAAGCTTACAGGCAGTGTTAAAAGGTTTCTGTACCCCATTTATTTCCTAATGTGTTTAATATATGAAACAATATTCCATACATATTTTAATAATGATTTATATTTTCATAATATAATATCCCTGGTCTGTTTTCTTATCTTCCTAGAGACCAACAAGAAGCTAAGAAACAAACAGGGCTTCTTTTTGTTTTCTCTCTCCCAGGTTTATAAGGAATTAAGAAAAAAAAAAAAAAAAAAAGCTTTTGAGACATATGGTTATTTTTATTCAGATGAATTATAAACTAACATGGTCTGACTCTGACTGTTCCAAAGTATAAAAGAAAAAGAAATGATGTGTTTTTCTACTGAACCTAGTTTACCCGTCAGTTCCTTAAGGGATTGGACACCTTATTAACACCTAGTGTTACACAGGCTAATATACACTACACAAATACCACTATTATTGCAGGACCTACTCTGCCTGCTGTACTCTAAGAAATCTATTACCGTCTGTAAGAAATGATCTGCCCTGCTAAAGAACAGGAGGAGTACCTCTGAACTTCATGTTAGATTGTTAATGTATCATTTTATTAAACAGACCTGGAGTAGGTCCTAAGCACTAATGCAGTGTGGCAAAGCACAGATTTAAAGTTATAAAATGTCACAAAAATAGAACATTGGCAAAAAAAAAAAAAAAAAAAAAAAATCCACCATTATTACTTTCTAAATCTAATTCCTTTGATAGGGTAGGAAAAATGCCCTCAAGTCTATAAGAACACATACACTTTGCCATTAATTGCAGAGAAGAGAAAATTAAGTTGAATTAAGTCCATGAAGCCTTTTTTCCACTCCACTAACAGACTAAAAATGACACAGCATTTTATGACATGACTACATAATTTAAATGGGAAAAGGGATGAAAGCAGAGACAAAAATAAAGGAACAGGAGAGTTCTTCCACTATAGAAGGGAAGGATGAGTCCTCTTTAAAAAACACAGGCTTTGAAAACAGTGTCATCAACTACTTTCCAAAAAGAAGAGCCATCCTGAAATTCAGTTCAGAAACAGAGCAGTTAGATACACACGCCTTAGCTGTCTCAAGAGAGCCGAGTACCACTTGGTACTCCAAATTGGTTTTTTTTGTTTGTTTTGTTTTCCTTTTTTGGTTGGTAGGTTTGGGGTTTTGGTTGGTTGGTTGGTTGCTTTTTTGTGTGTGTGTTTTGTCGCTGTTATTTGTTTGTTTCAGAAGTCAAGGCTATCTATACAGCAGGAGGAGGTGTTGTGGCATATGAGGCAGAATAAATTATCATAGAGAGACAAAACAAAGCAGTGACTTCAGGAAAGAAATAGAACACTGTGACCCACCTGCAGTCAACCTGAGGTCCTGCCATTAAGCCCTGGTTCCTAAATACAGCTATAGCAAGAAGGGTCTCTCATGAAAAGCTTAAGCAGCAGCTGATGTGGGAGCTCCTAATCTTACATTTGAGATTTTTCTCCAACAGGATTTGCAAATAGAGAAATATGAATAAAACTTAATTGCTACATGTAGTCATTACATGAGGATTGCTAGCAACCAAGCACTCAATGTAAGAGGGCAGTTTACAACAGGGGCAACAAATGATGACCCTGAAAACAGAGACTGTAAGTATACTGTGTGCTCTCTCGTAATGCACCACTATGAACTGCAAGTTTTAAGTGGTTTGGAAGATACACTGTTGCTTTTTTTCCAGAAAAGAAATACGTCAGAGGAAAACAGATGCATAAAGTCTGTCTCCAAAAGGAAGAGGTGACACAGGAGCTGAGCTCATCTGGAAAAAACACTGGAATGCAGGATCCAGCTCTACTGAAACAGGGAGGGTCAAACCACTAAGCTTTCTACGTGGTGCTTCTGCTGCAGAAAGTTTCTAGGACAGCACATACCACCTAAAGTCTTACCCCATAAAAGCCAGAAAGAACTACAGTAGGAAAGCACCCATCAGGAGAATAAGACTAGAATTTAGTGATCCCTGGTGAAAGCAAAGGAAAACAACTCAAGGCCCTCTACTAATTTTAATTACACAATTTTAATATATAATAGTTTTATAAGAAAATCTTCCTTTTCTTGTATTGAATACAAACCACTGAGATACAATCTATGATACAATACTGAACTAGCTGGACTTTTGGTCCAATCTAGTACATCCATTCCTACACAATTTTGTCATTACTGCTTAGCCTGAAAATGCTAAGTAATTTCAAATTCAGATTGTGTGCTCTAAAACTGAAAGCATATTAAGGTAAACAATATTTCCTATCCCTCCACCATTCCAATTGCAATGACCATAATATTAAATACATCATGGCATGCAAGTAGTAATTAAATTAACAAAGTTGAATTGATATGTTTTGTAGCAGAAACATTATATTTTTTTCAGAGTCAAGAACACACTTTGTATCCTTGGATTTTTTTTTTTTTTTAAAGTAACTAACATCGAGGTATGGAAACACTGCTAAATTTCCCTTTCACCTATAACATTGTCATTATACAAATTGATTATTTCTTCTGTCCTATTCATGTTGTGTAAAAATATCAAGTATGATAAAAATATTTTTTGTTTGTTTTCTAAAACTGCATAATATATGAAATTACTCCCACAAGGTAAGAAACTTTTTTGCAATCCTTTTGCAAGGTCTTTTTCAATAAAAACAAAAATCTGTCTTTTGTAAACTACTGTGGTGACCTCTCCTGGTAAAAAAATATATGACCACCAACCATGAACGCACTCAATCCTCAAAGGAGTAATTACACCTGACCCATTTTATAGTTTATTTTTAAATGCCATATCCTCAAAGATCTTGATGTCATTTGCAAATCAAAACTGACACATGAACTACTAGAACATTAAGAAAATTAGGACATTAAGAAAACATTGCAGTCTCCTGCAGTCTCCTGCAGCCTATGCAAGAAGTTTTTCCAACTTCTTCAAAATAAATTTTTCAATAGAATCACCATAGAGGAAAACAAACAATCAATCAAACAATCACCATAGAGGAAAACAAACAATAAATCAAACAAACAGAGATTTGGGACAAATTAAAAGGATAAAACGAAGGAAGCCTGAAAAAGAAAAGGGATAAGCATAAGCATATTCAGGATTTGCACTTAGTATTTCTTCCTTTACTGGCCTTTTTTTCCTTTTTTTTTTTTTTTTTTTTTTTAAATAGAATAAACAGTAACATCTATGGGAACTATGGGAAAAATACTACTAAATACTTTTTTTTTTTTTTTTTAAATCTCAGACAGTTAGCTACTGTGATCTTAGAATAGGACAATTTTAAGGTTAGTGGTCACACCAAAATTCGTGATAACACACCAGGCAACTCAGAGAACAGCTGTAAATATTCCATGCTTTTGAATGACCACCCAACAATACTAAGTGCTGAAAACATTTAAATTTGTATAATATGTACACATATATGAAAAAGAGCCATAAGCTGCTTATACATGAGGAAGCAGATATGCATGTAAGTTTGATTGCCTCCAAGAGAAGAATGTGGCTGAAGATGCATGACTTCAAATGCAATAAAATAAATAAAATTCTAGAGGATCATTTACAGAATGAGGAGTATAAAAGGAAGACATACATAGAATTTTCAAATATTAAAAGTCAAAAAAAAAAGTTAAGTAAACAGAATTTTTGGAATGAAAGGCAACATGAACAATCAAAACTTATTTGACTGATGTATTTGAACTCAAATTGAATACTTCAATGAGTGAAGAAGTAAAATGATGAAGAAGTAAAATGCTTAAAACTCTGGGAAGTATGGTCAATAGAAATAGAGTTAAGAAGTACATATGAAAAACGTTGGGAAAACAGCAGATAATCACAAGTAATAACTAGGAGTCAATTCTGTCACAGACAGTGAACAATGTTGATTAAAGATTAAGTATTGACTGTAGGGAGTTCCATAATCACTGTTCTTGACTTGTATTTGGGAGAAGGTACAAGAAAGGCAAGTAAACCCTGAGAAATAACTCCATTAGTGCCAAAAGTGACCAGAGAGTCATTAAGGAGGAAAAAAAAAAAAAAAAATCATTACTATTCGACATTTTTTTTTCTTTCCTGTTTTTACCAGAAGTATTAAACACACTTTTAAAAATTAATTTTAAGTCATACCTGTAATTCTGATGCTCACATGCATGTTGTGTACAGGCTTTACCATGTGGTATGCCAAATTTGTAAGGCAAGAAAGCCACATTCCATCCTGTACCCCCAAATCTTTACTCTTAGTGCATACCATAGACTCTGGTTATCCACCTTCTGGTATTCAGGCATGACATGGCAATTTTTGAGGCAATATCACAAGGTCAAATGAGTCTAACAGCCTCATCATCTTAATGTTCCTATGCTGAACTTCCTCCACTTTTTCAAAGACTTTCTTGCAGTGGTGAACCAAAACTAGGTGCACTATGCTAGATGTAGTCAAATTAGCCCTGAGTAAAAGGGAATAGTCACTTCCCTTGTTCTACTGTTCCTAGAATTCATTGCTTCCCTGCATTTAGAAATTGACTTTAAAGGCCTGCTAGCTGTCCTGAGCTTGTTGACCTTTCAGAGCTGCTTTTCTTGAAGTCTAAGTTTGTACTCCTTTCAGGATCTTGAATGGCATAATATCCTGATTGCTACAGCTATCACATTGCCTTTGATTATTATATCCCAAAATAATTTTCCTTGTAGATCTGAATAGTAGATACAACTGTTTCATTCCCAGTTGTTCCACTCAGTACCCATACTGTTAACCCTGAAACACTAGATTCTCTCAGATCACTTGCATCTTGCTGTTTTGCTCTTTTAATGGGTGTTAGCTGGATGAAAGTCCTCCATAAGAAAAAGGGCACATGCCTCAAAATTTTAAGTTGTTTAAAGGTGTCTTTGCCTGGTTTTTTTGTTTGTTTGTTTTGTTTTGTTTTGTTTTCCAGATCAAGCAGTCCATAACAAGCTTCCACCATGATGTGGCTTCCACCTATAGTGGCCTGTTGTAAAATCCTGATTTGGTGCACCAAGTGTTGGAGAATTAATTTAATACCTAACTTCTGAAAGAACAGTCCATCCTAACTCTTTTAAGTCCCATTTCTATATATTTTTCCCAATACTTCATGCTTTAAATATCAGAGCAGGTAATAAGAAAGCCGACGTAAGACTTGGAAGAAATCCTCCATTTTGATCACACCAGAACAAATTGGCAAAACCGAGCAGCATATTGATCCAAAAAAGCAGTATGTGAGGGATGGCTATAAGCAGTTTTGTAACTGTGACTACTGAAAAGAGAACTTGAACTGTTGTGTAGAAGTTTTTGAAATAATCCTGCCCAGGATGGTGTTTATGAACTTATGATATGGCCTCACAAATTACTATGTCATGCCTGAGTAACAGAAGGTAGATAAACAGAAGCGGGGGGGGGGGGATGGAACATGCTTCTTTGTACTTGTTTCTCCAGACATTGTACAAGAACTTTCTCATGCAGCAAGTCCTGAATACAGACACACAAGCTCTCAGTGGTACAGATCGAGGACCAAGGACCAAGAAAAATATAGGAAGCTAGAGGCTCTTTATCATACCACAGCACATACAGCAATCAGAACTATACAAACTATACAGATATATATAGTATATGTATATATATACAATTAAAAAAAAAATCATTGTGTACACTTCATGCACCTTGAAATGATAATGAATACAGATCTTTATGGAGTAAGCTTTGTTTAATTGAACTGAATAATCATTACTAAACTGATTTGGTGATTTGGTGGATACATGCATATTTTACCAGAAACTTGTGCTCATGAATTTGGAAAGAGTTTTTGTTATGTTATACATAGTGATTTATGTAAGGGCTTGTTATTCTGAAACTTTAATAAATATTTTCTACACAACTTTGGTCTGTTATTTCTTTGAACTAAAGGTACATGTTTGTAATGCAAAATGTAGAACTTGAGCAAGCTTTTTTCTAGAAGGTGGAAGAAAAGAACAAAGCAGTCCATCCACCTCTGTATTTAAAGCAGTCAGTAAGGCCCTATGAAAAGGAAGATGCTGGTCATATATCAGTGTAGACAAATTCATTTACATTAGTATATGTTAGTTAACAATAGGGCAATCTTCTGCTGCATGACCAATTTGCAAGCATTACTACCAGAGTGGGAAAAGTTTCAGAAAGATGCTAAGTCACACAAGTAAGACTTGCATGAGGAATAGTCACAAACTGACACACAGAGCCACACCCCATAAACACATGCAGGCACACCACAGCCTCTGTTCGAGAAATGGCCCTGAAGACAAGAAGAGGAAGAGTCCTAATGTACAAAATGCAATTGTTACATAGTGGGATGCAACAACTTGTTTCCTAAAAACCTATAAAGGCTCAAGTAGATTTAGGTCAGCTGCTATTTTTGTTAGCTGCCTAACACTCCAGCAATATCTTCCCCAGAAAGGGAACAATAAAGACAAAACCGGGAATTTAACAAATGCACTGAGCAGGTCAAGTGCAAAGTCCATTTATATATGAATAATGTGCATAAAGCAAACTAATCCATGAGCATAGATGTATACATCTTGATCATCTACTGGGCCCAAAAGGTCATGCTCTCTAAAAAGTCTTGAGAGATGTCTTGTAATTGCAAAGTGTGATGGTTTTACCCTGCTGGGCAGCTGAACTCCAACACAACCACTTCTCACTCAACAGAAAAGGGGAGAAAATATGATGGAAAGGCCTCAAGTGTTGAGATAAGGACAGGGACATCACTCAAGAATTACTGTCATGTGCAAACCAGACTCAGCATAGCTCCCTATCATATATACATACATAATATAATATATATATATTAGAATATACAATATAATACATATAATTTGTTGTCTATCACTAGCAGAGAAGAGCAATGAGAAACAAAAAGCAAACTAAAAAGACCTTACCGCCATCCACCCTCTTCTCCGTCCTCCCCCTGAGCAGCGCAGGGGAACAGGGAATGGGGGCTGTGTTCAGTCACTCCTTCACAGTCACTCCCTGTCCCTGCTCCACATGGGGTCCCTCCCACAGGATGCCGTCCTTCCCGAACTGCTCCTGTGTGGGCTTCCCACAGGCAGAAGCTTTTCAAGAACTTCTCCCACATGGCTCCATACCACAGGGTCCATCCGTCAGGAGCAAACTTCTCCAGCATGGGTCCCCCACAAGCAGCAACTCCCCCAAGGCCCCCTGCTCCTGCATGGGCTCCTCTCCACAGGCTGCAGCTCCGGCCCAGGGCTTGCTCCTGTGGGGGTTCTCCATGGGCCACAGCCTCCTCTAGTCTGACCCTTACCTACATTTTCCCATTAGGTAGGGAAAGATAGCATTAAGACACTCTCTCATTAGCCTTCTTAAGAGTGAGCAAACACAGCTTAAGTCATCATGGAATAAGATCTAATAGTTGCAATTATAGCTGAATTGTGATTGCATGCTGAAATGGAATCAGAGACAACTACTCATTTTCTTTCAGCTAAAATTGTGGTGTTTGGCATAAACTGTACAGACAGTCCTCCAAACACATGAACGCTTCTCTTACAAGCTAGTTACACTGCACAGTTTTGATATGAAAGAGCTGATAGGAATTATGGTGGATTATCACAGGTTTCTTGGAGAAATATAAGGGTTAACTACAGAACAAGGAAATACGAAATGCCATCTGGATCATGATGGGTGTGAGCAAAACAAGATAGTTTACCAGAATAGTTGAAGACACAGGAAAAAGGCACCGTAGAAATAAAAGTATTCACTTTAGTCCCATAATTCACTGCTGCAGTGTAAAACAGTCCTGCAGAGGCAGAAGTAGAAGCTAAGCTAAAGGTTCATATCCCAAGCCAACTCTTTCATGGACAGCTGTGCCTCACATTAACACTTATTCTGACTGCTCTCTTCCCTCTTAGAGGTGTAGCCTTTTTACTACAACTCTTGATGGAACCCAATTAATATACAGGTCTACCAATCTCACTTTGACATCAGGTTTTTGATAATAACATATGCCAAAATGGATAAGCATGCTAAATCTGAACAGACTTGCAAGGTCAGGATGTCCTTTTCATAGTCGGTGAACATAGAAGCTTTTAAACACCAAAAACAATCTAAAAAAAGTTTGTGAGATAGTATAATCAGGATATCCAAGTTTGAAAACCGTGATTGCAGATTCATTCAGGCAGCACATCTCTATCTTTACTTTCTTAAGAACAACATTCATTTTTAAGAGGATTTTGGATCTATCAAAAATTAGATCCAAGCTTACACTGAAGAAAAGGGAAGAATGAAAGTGTCCCAATTTTGAGGACAGCATGGCAGGTTCATAAATCTCATGCAAGTGTGTTTACAAATGGATATGTAAACCAATGGAGAATTAACATAGAGACAAGAAGCTTATTTTAACCATGGGAATATCAACACAAGAGCTGGAAAAAGAGGCAGAATATTGCTAGAAAAGTTGGGAGGTCATGAAAGCAGTAAAGAGGTCTTGACTGAGACGTTATATTTGATTCTATAGGTTATAGATGAGAAATCACATACTTCATAATAGTCCATCAGCAATAAACGCTGTCTGCCCTGCCTACCTGGACATGACTTCTTTAAATTGGTTCAAGTCAGGTGTATCTACCTCTACCCCATAATTCCAACAGTATTAGAGAAGCTACAACAGCAAAGTTACACAGTCATGTAGACAATTTGGTAGGCTCAGTGGCAAAACTCAAGGACATGGAACAGAAGCCATATAGCTGAGATATAGAATTGTACTGCAAAGGAGGGCGTCCTTTGAATTATTCTAGTGCTGGTGTATCATTGTTACATAAATGTCCTAGGAAGTATAGAACACCTCTCCCTTTTTTAAATCAAGATCAGTCATTTCCCTATAATGCACTATCCAGTTGAAACAATTTTTAATCAGATAAATTAATTGTACAACCTAAGTCATAGAAGGTGTCAAATGAACAAGCAGTCCCTTTTGCTTCTTAATGTCCCCAAACTTTTGCTTAATTTTGTTTTGTTTTCATTTTTTTCCATTTAGAAATTTATACTTCTAAGAAACAGCACATTCCTGATTTTTGTAGTAAGAGTAAAATAAAACTCCTAAGTCATCTGTATATATACACTTCAACTTCACAGTCCCTCTACAAAAAGGGAGAAAGAACTTAGAAATAACTTGAGGTTTATCCCAAAATAAACACTAAGGAAAACAAAACAAAACAAAAATATAGAGACAGTCTGTTCTTTCAGGGCTTTCAATCTTGTTTTTAGACTGAAAGGGTACAGATAATTTGGACAGGCATCTGCTATAGATGGACATCAATAAATAAATAAATAAATAAATAAATAAATAAAAATAAAACCTAAACATTTAAACTTCCTGAAAATCACTCCTCTTCACTCTCTGTTCTGTCAGTGTTTATTGGCATGATCCATTGTGCCATGGTTACTGTCACTTTCTTCATTTACCATTTTGATAAAGAGTCAGAGGACAAAAAGGAAAAAAAATAGTCATGGGAATTAGCAAAGATAATACAATGTTTTTACATGGAAAAATTAAATTTATTTTACAGCTGAAAAAAAAAAAAAAAAAAAAAATGAACCTTCCAAGATGTTGTGGTTTAACCCGGCCGACAGCTAAACACCACACAGCCATTCGCTCACCCTCCCCCCTCCCTCTCTGGGATGGGGGAGAGAAACGGGAAAGTGAAGCCTGTGGGTTGAGATAAAGACAGTTTATTAAGAGAGAAAATAATAATAATAATAATAATAATATGTACAAACAAGTGATGCACAATGCAATTGCTCACCACCTGCTGACCGATGCCCAGCCCAACCCCGAGAGCCGGCCCCCCACCCTGGCTCGCCACCCCTATATATTGTTCAGCGTGACGTCAGATCGTATGGAATACCCCTTTGGCCAGTTTGGGTCAGCTGTTCTGGGTCTGTCCCCTCCCAGCTCTTGCTGCCCCCCCAGCCTGCCCACTGGCAGGACAGAAAAGTCCTTGGCTTAGTGTAAGCATTGCTCTGCAGCAATTAAAACATCAGCATGTTATCAGCACTCTTCTCATCCTAATCCAAAACATAGTACCCTACCAGCTACTACTTTGGGGAAGCATAGCAATAAACCTTCATCAGAAACTGTGGCTAAGCAACATGTTCAAAGCCTCAAAAATTATAGATTGATCTTAACATTCAAATGCAGAGCTAAAGAGTCTTTTTACCTTTTTTCTCTAGAAATCACTTCATTTGTCAGAGACTTCAAAACATACGTTGGTTTATGGGAGAGGGGGGTGGATAAAGGTTTGGGGCATTCTTAGGTTTCACACCTAATCTTAAGTTATCTTACACCACCCAGATACACCATGAACATCAGAAAAATAAGTCTTTGATAGAAGGTTTCAGTGCCTTAGGACACACCTGCAGTTACATCTGTTACTAACATGCCATATTTCCTCCAGTGACACATATTATCCAAAATTGTATTTGGCATGACATCTCACCCTCTATGAGAAAACACAAACACATTTAGGCATCTAAAAGTGTCAAATGATATCCTTCTTGTCAGGTTTTATCAACTTTCAACATTATAATTTTTTAATCAATCCTTCTCAACTTTTCATCTACCACAATATACCTTCACAACTAGGAAAACAACACCAGCATGACATACGAGTATTTATCAGCTACTGACTCAGTAATAGGGCTATGCAAAGAATTGCATTTATTGAATGAGAAGAGAAATAAATCAATTTCATTCTGAATTTGATCCAATAGATGGTTTGGTCCAGATGTGTATCTTACCATGCTGGCAGTCTCCACTGTTCTCAAGCAGCTCAACATTAAATCTTTCCTAGTACTACTTTTTCTGGTGGTGGTTATACTGAACTATAATTGCTCTGCGTCCTTCAGTGAGTATGAGAAGATTACATATGAATGGCAGAAGACTGCACTTTGTTTGATACTGAATATGGCTTAAAGGTTGGGCAACATTTGTTACAGAATTAACATTAATCAAATCCAAAAACAACTCAGGGATCCTAAAGATGGCTTAGTCAACTGCACATAAAAGCCACATGTACTAATGTAGTCTAAGCCACAGTAAAACAAATAATAACTTATTTTTGTTTTCAAACCAGCAGGAAAACCAAAAATCCATCACATTAGAAATCTTAGAAGCACTCAACAAAAAGAAATTACAATAAAACTTCTGAGACTATCACACTTTGAGATAGAGGACCTGAGTAGCTAAAAACCTAGATATTTTGGGCAACTCTTTAAAAGTGATTTACTCCATTTTTAACAAAGGATGCTTTATCATTCTTAACTTTCTAGAGTTAAAGGATGCCATGGGGGAGCAGAGGAGGAAAAATCTCTGAGGTCCTTATAGAAATTATTTATACTTTTATTTCCACCTGCTTCAAATGAATACTTCAGTATATATGTATTTTGTAACAGTTCATAAATTGTCGCTAGATGGAAATTCACATTTTTAAGACACTTAATATCTCAGGACTAGTAACACAGTTCAGGTACATTTCACTTCTGAACTAGCCACTGATAGTTTAGATAAAAAGTAGTAGTGATAAAAAGAATTGTTACCTAGCCACTGTGAAATCAATAAGCAGCCTCTGTCTACCTCCAAGTGTGCTGCTTTTCTTATTGCAACATCTGTTTTTTAAATGACTACTTAAGATTTTAATAACAAGAAAAAGGGTCTTAGATAAGGATGTTACATAAGCAACACAGTGACTTTATGCTTCTGCAAAATACCAAGTGTAAAACAATGTATGCTCAAGAAAAAACTGATACTTGGATGGATTACTAACAGCCCCATGAACTGAAAAGCACCAACTTCATAGTCAAATACACAGAATGTGATAAAAGCTGTTCCTTCCTGTTCGATATACTGGCAAACTAGTCTAACAGAAATCACTTAGAATTATATAATGAAACATAGAAAGAGTTGGGTGGAAAGGGACCTTAAATATCATTCCAATTCCAAAGATCATTCCAATTCCCCCGTCACAGACAAGGATACCTTCACTAGATCAGATTATGCCAGTCCTTTAATTCAGGTATTTCACAAAAGCGTGGTTCTTGGACAGTTTTCACCAGAAGACTTGTTTTAAAAATACACTCCTGGCTATGGGATATTCTGTTTCATACTGCATAAGACAGCAATCAACCATTGTGAAAGCTACAGTGTACAGTTTCATACCTTATGTAAAGCAAGTATATAAAAATAATCAATTGATCAAGTACTCTCTTAGTTTAGTAATCATTCCTTTTAAACTATGACCTTCCTTGAAGTAAAGGCAGGTAATATTTTAAATTAAGTATCATGTTTTGTATGAGGATTTTAAAAATTATCTCCTTTGTTCATCTAAAGCAATTCACTGTTAGTCAAAACTTTCCCCAAAAAAGTGTCTTTCCCCAAAAAGTTAACTTACCATCCAGAAAAGGGTTCCAGTGGCAAATTCAGAATAATGCTCTATAGTAGACAGTACACTGAATATTAAACAAATCAACACCAAGAGAAATCTGTAAAAAGAAAACAGTGGTTAGTGACTTGATAAGTTGAACTGTAAGTTTAAGTCTAGGTTTACTTCTTTCATTCATGTAACATTTTTAATCACAAATACTTTGAATTTAATCAGTTCATTCTTCCTAGTCAAATAAAGGTTATGCTCTGAATGTCTTCATTTTGCATTCCATAACTTAAGAGCCATGCAATAAAAGAACTGAAAGGATGGTTGGAAATAAAGAGAAAATTCTTCTCAGAAATAGTGGCTAGGCATTGGAATGGGTTGCTCAGGGAGGTGGTGGAGTGACTGTCCCTGAAGGTGTTTAAGAAAAGTTGGATGTGGTACTTCGGGGACGTGGTTTAGTGAGTAATATTGGTGTTAAGGGTATAGCTGGACCAGATGATCTTGGGAGGTCTTTTTCAACATTTTTTAATGATTCTCTGATTTTTAATCAATGGATCAAACTCAAATTATCATGTAGAATTTTCCAGAGAAGCTAGTAGTAACAAATGTTTCATGTATCAACCATCACCCAAGAGTGATGGTTGATAGTCGGCTGAATATGAGCCAGCAGTGTGCTCAGGTGGCCAAGAAGGCCAACAGCATCCTGGCCTGTATAAGAAACAGTGCGGCCAGCAGGGCTAGGGAGGTGATTGTCCCCCTGTACTTGTGTCTGGTGAGGCCGCACCTCCAGTACTGTGTTCAGTTTTGGGCCCCTCGCTACAAGAAGGACATCGAGGTGCTTGAGCGAGTCCAGAGAAGGGCTACGAAGCTGATGAGGGGTCTGGAGAACAAGTCCTACGAGGAGCGGCTGAGGGAACTGGGCTTGTTCAGCCTGGAGAAAAGGAGGCTCAGGGGTGACCTTATCGCTCTCTACAGGTACCTCAAGGGAGGCTGTAGCGAGGTGGGAGTTGGTCTGTTCTCCCATGTGCCTGGTGACAGGACGAGGGGGAATGGGCTTAAGTTGCACCAGGGGAGTTTTAGGCTGGATCTTAGGAAGAACTTCTTTACCGAAAGGGTTGTTAGACATTGGAACGGGCTGCCCAGGGAAGTGGTGGAGTCGCCATCCCTGGAGGTCTTTAAAAGACGTTTAGATGTAAAGCTTAGGGATATGGTTTAGTGGGGACTGTTAGTGTTAGGTTAGAGGTTGGACTTGATGATCTTGAGGTCTCTTCCAACCTAGAAATTCTGTCATTCTGTGTGATTCTGTAAAGACACTGATTGATGTATAACTTATGCACTTTGGTAGAAAGCTATAATAATTGATAATACGTTAGTTAAAGAAGAATTAGACATATGACTAGAGTGAGGATTTGTAATTTTAACGAAAAATGTTCCATTAAGTGCATTCCATAAACTTGTAACGTACATACAGTATAAACAGCTACTAACACAGTATTTCCAGTATTATTATTCAGATCAAGAAAAATAAAAATCTCAAAATACATATTCCTACTTCTCAAAATTGTTTAAAATGAATTAGAATTGAAGTTATGAGAAGCAGAAAATAAAATGTGCAATTGAATCGTGGTTGACTAAATGCTTAACGATTGGCAGAATATACATCATTACGATGCACAAAATGTCTCAACCATCTCCCCACCCTTGGCAAAATGTTAAACATTTACATAAATGGTTAAAATAAAAGCTTTATGCAAACTTTGTTTGCACTACATTTTTCATCATCTCTTAAGTTTATTCAGAAAACAAGAAAAATAAGAAAATTAGATTTCTTCCACTAACAGCCAGAAATAGTAAAATTCCCTGTTGTGTACCAGATCTTTCATCTGTCATTTCCTGTGTCCACATCAAGGGTGTATATCCTAAACTCCCCAAAATGCAATAAAACCTTAACAGTCAGTCCTGCATGAGACATTTTTTCAGAAAAAAAAAAAAAAAAAAAAAAAGACATTACTGGCAAGGCTTGTTCTAGAACTTCAAAGCAAATGACAGACTAACAGTGCTGGTGACTGCACTACTAAACTCGATTTCAGTAAACATGAACACAGTAACATTTAGTGTGCTTTGGGTGGCTTTTACATTAAAAACAAATAGGAGGAAGAACTTGCCAGGAAGGGCAAAAATTCTCGTTCAACCTAGAGACTTGATACACAAGAACACCTTAGGAATCTATCCAGGCACTTGTACTGGTCAATATTTTCATTTGTATTCCAGAAGAAGACAAGAAATGTGCTTCATCAGTCCACACATGACACCAAACCTGGGTTGCAGTCAACAAATCTGAGAGCAGAGCCACTGCACAAAGGTGCCTCGACAGGCTACAGGAACAAGCCTACAGAAATTTATTAAAAACTAAAAATGAAAAAATAATGAGTCCTGAGCAGAGTGTGAGGGCCTGGTGAATGCTGTCAGACTGCATCCCTGGTAGCCCAGCCAGAAGGTAAAAGGCAATGATGGTTCCTTTTTTCTGGACTACCCTTGGGGCACATAGCTGTTGCCCCATGGCACTGCACAACGGTGACACGGCAGAGGGAGCTTGGCAGAGGGCAGTAGCAGCATGAGAACAACCCTGACCCAACACAAGCAGGGACTGGTGTCATCAAGCTGATTAACTGGGAGTAAACCGTGCTCCTAGTGTCTACCATATGTCCCACTTGCCCAAAAGTCCTCCTCATCTTCCAGTAACCTGAAAGCTCCTACCTATGATACACACAAAACCCAACATTTTTGAAAATGACATAACCCACGTGTTTTCATACTTCATGATTAGATGGTTGCCATTTTTTGAAACCATCAATATCCACATGATCTCAGACCACCATCTGATTGTCTTTCTGATCCTTTGGACCAAGAAATGCTCATATATAGAGTCATAGAATCATAGAAACACAAGGTTGGAAAGGACCTACAAGATCATCTAGTCCAACTGTCCTCCTATCACCAATACTACCCACTAAGCTACTAAATCATATCTTTTAGCACCTTGTCCAGGTGCTTCTTGAATATCCACCACCTCCCTGGGCAGGCCGTTCCAGCACCTAACCACTCTTTGAGAGAAAAGTTTTTCTCGATATCTAATTTAAATCTCCCCAGGCGCAACTTGTGGCCATTTCCTTGAGTCCTATCATTAGTTATATGAGAGAAGAGTACAACCTCCCTTCAGGAAGTTGTAGAGTGCAATGAGGTCTCCCCAGAGCCTCCCCTTCTCTAGACTACACAATCCCAGCTCCCTTAGCCGCTCCTCATAGGACTTGTGTTCCAGACCCCTCATCAGTTTTTTACCCTTCTCCAGACACACTCCAGGCCCTCAATGTCCTTCTTGAAGCAAGGGGCCCAACACTGAACACAGTTCTCGAGGTGTGGCCTCACCAAAGCTGAGTGTGGGGGATGATCACCTCCCTGCTCCTGCTGGCTACACTATTTCTAATATAGGCCAGGATGCCATTGGCCTTCTTGGCCACCTGGGCACACTTCCAGCTCATGTTCAGCCAAACATCAATCAACACTCCCAGGTCCCTTCCCTCTTCACAGTCTTCTAGCCACTCTGCCCCAAGCTTATAGCTTTGCATGGGGTTATTGTGGCCAAAGTGCAGGACCTGGCACTTGGCCTTATTGAACTTCATCCCATTTGCCTCAGCCCAGCAGTTCAGCCTATCCAGATCCCTCTGAAGGGCCACCATACCCTCAGGCAGATCTACACTACCTCCCAACTTGGTGTCATCTGCAAAATTACTAAGGGTACACTCAATCCCCTCTGTGTTTTTCTGGGGCAAGCTCTCTGCCTGGTGGAGACCATGGCAAAAACTGTGGTCACATATGCTGTCAGTAGCTAGGATGGACTCGGAAGGGAGGAGGGACAGAACCCCTGTGCCCTGCCACAACAGGCTGCGGGTGGCTCCCACCCACAGGCTGCCTCTGTTGGCTGTTCCTAGGCAGAGGCCATGGGTGCTGCTGCAGTTGCCCTGGGACGCCCACTCTCTGTCAGCCGCTATCATGACAGCTGGCAGATGTGGCCTGGTTCCGCTGCAGTTCCGGGCTGCACATGGCAGAGCAAGGACCCAAGAACCTTCCCCCCCCGTAACTCATGGTTGGGTGCTGTGGCTGCGCTGGCTCCAAGGCAGCCAACATCGACACAGATATATGTATATATGTACATAGGTTTCTACACAGAGAAATAGATATACATAAATAATATATAGCCCACGGTCTATAGAATTGTGGTGGCTTGGTGTTAGCCAGCTTCCAGCTGTCCCCAAGCTGTTCTCTCACTCCCCTTCCTCAACAGAATGTGGAGGAAAAGTGACGCCTACACCCAATATAAAAATTCGGAATATAGAGTACAAAATACAGAAAATGAATGTAGGTACAGATATAAAGGAGTATACAAATACCCATAATATGTGATTTATTTATTCACAGATGTACTTTGTACTTGTATGGGGTGGGGGAAGCTCACAAGCGCATGGCGCACGAACATGCTAGTGGGACAGGAGGAAGTTGAAACATGCTTGAAGACTGAAGACCTCTCCCAGGAGGCCACTGAGGGCTCACTGTACAGCCTTGTCCAAGCAGAGAGCAGAGACTCATCCTACAAGCTGGAATGAGAGGGCCCATACTGCCAGGATGGCCATGACCAATTGGTGCCAATTGGTTTCTGTTCAGCCCACCATTTTACCTTGCAGCAGGTCCCAGATAGGCATGTGAAGATATGACCTCTGCCAGGGTCTTTGGAAGTGTTTCGAGGTCATCAGTGCAAGGACGAGGGGAGTCTTACAGCATGAGCCTATGCACTGTAACAGGCTTACAGGGAGATGGAAGTTCCCCAAGAGCTGTTTTCAATGGGAGCTGCATCCCACCTGCCCTCTCTGCATGAAACTATCCTCAAACTATAATTTCCAATTCACAGGCCCATCAGATGGCTTTTCTGGCTCTCACAATTGTCTTTGGGCATCCCTTTGGAGCTTTTCCTTATTGTGCCCATGCTCACATCCTCAAAGCTGGCATTTAGTTGGAGTTCTCCATCTTTGCAGATAGCATCACCTGTGCCATTGTCCTGGTTTCAGTTAGGACAGAGTTATTTTTCCTCCTAGTAGCTGGGAGAGTGATATGTTTTGGATTAGGATGAGAAGAGTGCTGATAACATGCTGATGTTTTAATTGCTGCAGAGCAATGCTTACACTAAGCCATGGACTTTTCAGCTCCTCGCTCTGTCCTGCCCGCGGGCAGGTTGGGGGTGCAGCAAGAGCTGGGAGGGGACAGACCCAAGACAGCTGACCCAAACTGGCCAAAGGGGTATTCCATACGATCTGACGTCATGCTGAACAACATATAGGGGTGGCTAGCCGGAGTGGGGGGCGACTGCTCGGGGCTGGGCTGGGCATCGGTCAGCAGGTGGTAAGCAATTGCATTGTGCATCACTTGTTTGTACATATTATTATTATTATTATCATTTTCTATCTTAATAAACTGTTTTTATCTCAACCCACAGGCTTCACTTTCCCATTTCTCTCCCCCCATCCCAGAGAGGGAGGGGAGAGGGTGAGCAAACAGCTGTGTGGTGTTTAGCTGCCAGCCGGGTTAAACCACAACAGCCATGCAGCACCATGCTGAATCTGGCAGCTGCCCCAGATACACAGGGTGGCCACAGCCATCCTGGCAGTGTGGGACCAGATGCAGGGGCCTGTTGGCCTGTCTGCACTGCCTTTGTGTTTCTCTCGGGGCATGAAGAGCATGAACTGAAGAGAAGCTGTGGGAACGGGACTTAGTGAAGCTAGAAAATAAAGGACTAATTTTTTCCTGTGTACTAGGGGCAAGACTACCTCAGAGCTCAGTCATTTGGAAGACAATATAGACAACATATATACAGGAGAAAGGTTAGAGAATGGCATTGCCTAGAATCCACAGAGTGAGAATTATTAAGAGGAAGACAAGAGCCTACCACTTCTAAACTCCATGCAACACCCACAGATTCCAGCACCCCATATGCTCTTCGTAATTATTAGTGTAGTTAATCATAATATTCCATGACTACTCATACTCATTCCATGAGTATGTCACAATGCCCCTCAAAATCTGTTAAAAATTATTCCCTAGCCCAATAATGCAATGCAGATCTTGCAAAGAACTTCTAGTGTTGATGGTGTATGTTGGATGAACTTTGATTTTTCCCATCCTTGATTATGGGATTCTCTTCAGTTATTATTGTATCAAGTCCACTGTAAACATTTTTTTTTGCAATAAATAAAAAGAGAGAGAAAAACAGACTTATCCCCAAAGTTTCTGATAGCATAGTGATTCATGTAGAGGAGTTTTGCTACATTAATTGTACAAACCATCACAACAATAGATGCTAATGGCTAAGACTTTTGTCAATAGGAACAAGAGACGAATTAGTTCTTCACATCCATTTCTCAAATACAAGAACAATAAGGCAAGAACAGGTACAATAGATGAAAGAAGTAAAGTATGCACTGAAGGCCAAATTCCCTAATAGAGGCCAGTATAATCATATTGATTAATTATTCACATACAAAATCCATTAAGAATAAATATTCAGTAGCCTAAATAAAATTGTGCTCTTTTTGAATTCAATATGGGATGCACTTTTTACCAATAAAGTTACTGGAGTAATTAATGTAACCTGTATCATATACATCCTAACAAAGCTGTCAGGGAGCACTGAGAGTGGGGCTGCTCCTCATAATTCAGGTGCAAAGGGTGACTACAACACAGGTAAATCTGTTCCCTAATTCACTGGGATTCAGATCTGCAATATCTGCAATAGCTAAGGAGGGCCAGGGTGATGAGAGCAACCAGATCCATCAGCCATTCAGTGATCTGTCACATGAATGGAGGTAGTAAGGCAAGTCCAGGGTCCATTCAAGAAGCCCAGGCAGGAGCATGAAGACACAGAATGGTAACACAGATTCAAGGTCAGTCCAAGAGACAGAGACTGCTGCAAGACTGGAGACAAAACTACCTACAACATAGGTTCAGGTTTAGCACACACTTGTGTACAAAAGCATCCAGAATGCATGTTTGTCTCAGATGGAGGGTAGGCTGAGCCAATGCCCTTTATGCATCATGTTAGACCATAACTAGAAACAGGAAAGCGAAGAATACTAGTATCTATGGTCACACAAGAGCCCTTCAGCTTTCCTTTTCCTTTTATAGGAATGTTTCAGATTTTTAGAGCCTGCCTCAGGGTTCTCAGGAGCACTGAGCAAAGAATAATGAACACTGAATACAATTTTCATTCACAGAAGCCCATATCCTTGGCCCAGTTATTCACACACTGCAAGTCAATTGCATCTAAGTGCTAACATAGTCAAAGAAAGACAGTTGTTCCTCAGCTGCCACACAAACAGCTGACTTTGTTCATGCCTAAAACTGGATTTGAAGATATATTAAATATATATATATATATATATATATATATATATATATAGTTTCCATTTGCATGGTTCTGGAAGGGCCCTGTCACTGTTACTCACAAATAGAGATTTGAGAAGATTTGGGCTACCATTAATAACTGAATTTCTGGAGTAGTTAGAGCTTGACACACACAACTGTCTCCAAATTAACTCTGAATTTTTGGGGTATTTACCTACTCTGATCCATGCTATTAGGATCTTTTAACATGGATTATCCAAGTTCCTAAGCACTGGCCGTTTTCTTTAGCAAAATCTGTGGACAGTGGGGTATTTCTAGTTCCTTTTGAAATGAAGGCAGGGAGAAAGTATTTGATAGCTGATTATGTAAGTGTTCCATGTGACATCTGCTGTAGTGCATTATTCCATTTAAATCATATAGGCTGATGAATATGGAAGTATTTGAAAAAGATTTTGAAAAAAAATATATTTCCTTGTGCACTTCAGGGGGCTCTAAGCAGTTTATTTGTAATACAGTTGTAATTCATGCATGAGTGTAATTGTAATTCATATTAAACTACAGAAAAGATATACAATACAACTGCAGAATTTCTAAATTATTAAAAGAACATAAGTGTACTACCATCAATTTTTTGTAACTGTAAATTTGGAGGAATATTAACTAAAATCTAGGATTTATTTATCTGAACCCCCAAAAAAACACAGTGCAAATTTGAAATAATACTGTAAAGTTATGCTGGTGGAAGTCACTGTACTTACCCATACAACCACCAGTGGAGATTACTAATGGAATTTTCAAGACAGTACCAATACATGAGCATGAGCTCACCCATGCTTAGGTTGTTCATATAGCATAAATGAAATATAATTATGTTAATACAGATGAATATAGGAAATAATTATTAGCCTCTAGCGAAGACTTTATGACTTGATCTAGTGAAAATCTGTGCTAACACAACTGTACTAGTTTTAGATCCAACTGCATGGATCCAGGATCCAACTGCATTCTTTTGGTGATGAGTTGCAAAGATAGTGACCTTGTTTACACTGATTAAACTGTGAGCTCTGTTACGATAAGAACTGATACCCACCAATATGTATTTTGTTTAAGATATTACGGTAAAATGTATTTCCAGATACTTTCAAGTAATTATGGTATCAGATAAGGTGATAACTAAAGAAAATACAAAAGCGCTAGTGCTTATTATTATGAATTTGGGGTTTCTACAAAAGTAAAGGACTAGCCAGTTTAAATTATTCCAGTGGCAAAATCTAGTGATTCAGAAACTGAACTCTGGAAAATCAGACATATAATTCCATTATGCATGCCACAGGAAACAGGAAGCAATAATAAATGCCATTCTTTCTAGCTTTATAAATTATAACTCACAAAGGACTAGACAGAATACTGATATTTATTTTAATACTTAAAGTTATTTTTTGTTGTTGTTTGTTGTTTTGTTTTTTCACCTTAATAAACATTTTAAATTGTTTTCATGCTTGTCTAGCTGGTTTATTTCATTATTTTCTAAACTAGTCAACAAAATCAAGTTTTTATTTAGAATACTTTTAGCTACAACAGGGGAATGATTTCAGGTACTTAGCTTTACAGAGGTGGCTTAGGTGTTGAAAACTATTATTTCCTAGGCATACAGTTCAGGGCTGTTGTTTCTATTTCAAGGGTAAGACATATCAATCTATTTGTAGAATTAATTAATTAATTAATAATAATAATGATAATAATAATAATGATAATAATAATATTAATAATACTGCATTGGTTTCCAAAGGGGAATTAGAAATGTTTCAGTATATTGGTTTTTTGTTTGTTTGTTTGTTTGCTTTCTGAAAATTGATCAAAGGTGACCAAAGTACCTAAATTCAAGAAGCAACTTTCTGAGGATCCATCTGGATGCCTTCAGTAAACCTCTCCTGATACCTACCTGGTATCTGGTTCTCTTGAATTCTATTCCTCAATATGCCCTGCATTTGCTATGTCTTAGCTGAGAGACACGTGGTAAAGACATAAGATTCATCAGCACTGTGTAGGAGAACAAGCCAGACCTGTGCAGCCAGGAGTAAAGAAGAGACAGAGCTAATGAGGAGGTGTGTTTGTCATGCTTCCTGAAAATTTAAATCTGATTTTGCAGTGTTAACAAAGAAAAATGTGTTCATGGAGAGCATCTTAATGATGTTTAGTTCTTCATTAATGGCAAATACCTGGAATTATAATGTCTTTAGAAAAAAAAAAAAAAAATGGGTTAAGGTGGTAAAGAGATCAGATAACACACCATAGTCAGGGAATTCAGTCAGGGAATTCAGCATTTCAGCAGGGGGCAGATTTTAGCCATATTCTCATGATTTACTAACTACACAGCCCAGCACTCCCAACCTGCCAGCCATTTCATTTCAAGGTACCCAAGTTGCTGAGCATACTATTCAGCAGTTTTGCTGCAACCAGAAATTTTTATCTCTTTGAAAATGGTGGTATGATACAAGGGGTAGAGATTTCTCTTCAAGTCGTAATAAAACTGTTATATCACTTTAATGAGCCATTGTATTGACCAAAGAAATGAAATCGCTCTTCTGTGTCCAGGTCCTGATGAGCCAGCCAGCAGAGGGGGCAAAAGTCACACTTTCTTTCCTAGGTACAGATCAAAAGACGCTGAAACACTGCTGTCAAAAGGAAAAGAGCAAGTCAATAAGGAGTTTACAGAACAAGCAAACGATACTTAAAGAGTCTAGACATGAGTATACACAAGTCTTTAGCCTTTCCTTAACACTCTTGGACTGCTTTCAGTATGAAGAACATGCAGATGCAGAAATAAGGTAATCACTGTCATAAGATTCTCCTTCTTATATTTAATGCAAAAGGATTACATTATGACTTAGAAGCCCTCACAACCACTGGGTACCAAGCTCTGTTAGAAGCTATGCTTCATCAGGCAGTTCCTTTACTCACAGAGCTTGTATGTTCAACTAGCAATTCCAGTGATGGGTAAATGGAGAAAGCCATAAAGAGGTGAGCATACTTGTCCATACAACATAACAGTGTCAAAGGCATACAGGACTTGTATCTCTTGAAGCACAGACCTTCACCCAGTCAATAGCTGTAGGAACACAGGGACATGGCTGATTCATGAAAGAGCAGATAATCAGATCAAACAACTAAACCATATATTTACTAAGCATTTATTAGAACCATCTCATCTGTTTGTTCTCATCTTTCTTATAATACTGCTTTTCCACTCCTACCATTGTTACAGATCTTATTTTTAGGCAAAATGCATGTATAAAGTAAGGAAAACTTACTCTGATTACTGTTCAGTTAATTTATTCAAGATCCCTGTAATTTCATTTACTCCCTTCTAAAATCTCTTTGTCTTATTTTACTGCCCTCACTAATAATAAATAAAAAGCCATGGGTAATTCACTTGAATTCTCTTGGGCTTTTTAAGCTGTCAATATGAATGTTATATATAGCAGACATTCCATGTTACATATTGCAAACAATACAAACCATGACCTTATTGCAGCTTTACAGTACCTAAAGGGTTTTTTTTAAAAAAAGATGGAGAGAAACTTTTTGCTTAGTCAGATAATGACAGGATATGAGGCAATGGCTTTAAACTAAAAGAGAAGAGATTTAGATTAGAGGTTAGGAGGAAATTCTTCACTCAGAGGATACTGAAGCACTGTAACAGGTTGCCCTGAGATGTTGTGGATTCCCTGTCCCTGAAGGTGTTCAAGGCCAGGTTGGATGGAGGTCTGGGCAAGCTGATCAGGGTCCCGTCCCATCCCATGTCAGGGGTTTGGAACTGGATGATCTTTAAGGGCCCTTCCTCCAAGCCATTCTATGATTCTGTGAAACTAGATTCATTATATTAAGATAAGTATTAATATACAAATTACATAGCAACTGCTGTTCTTTATTATCATAGTGGTTTATAGAGATTTTAAATACACAATGTGTGGGTAAGCATTTCCTACTTTTACCACTATGTGCTGCAAAAAACATTTACCTTTCATGGACTAACAGCTGAAGCCAAATAGAAGTGAAACAGCAGAGATGGCTTAGTAGGGCAAGGAGGAAAACTCCCATCATAAGGACAGAACAGACGAGAAAGGGTACTTCCCTACAAAAACATGAGTACAATCTCTTAATCCCCTTTTCTAAGGATGGAAGAAATAAAGGTCTTTCATTTTTCTCCTGTGACTGCACAGGAAGGTCCATGTTGTGCAATGAACATAACAGTCAAAAGATTCAGCTGCTGCTGGTTTCACAAGAGCTGGTTATGATCTAACTTACTTCAAATGCTACTGGTAGCATTGCTGTGGAGCTCGGCCTTCTCAAAGATTTAAGGAGGATTTCAGTAAGATCTTCGCAAACAGTGAACTCTCTGTTGTGCTTACATTGTTTTCAGTATCTCACATGGCTGATTTAAGACTGGCTATGGCTAAAGACAGTCAAGTGCCTGACAGAAGATCATAAGTACTGTAAGAGAGGATTTTGAGATTTATTTATTTTTTTTTTTTAAATCAGAAATCCAATAGTGCATGATTTTGCAGTGGTAGTGAATGTTCCTGGCTACCTGTGGAATTAGAGCTAAAATCACTTTTCTGCTATGTTAGATCCCTTAAGAAGCCAACAGCCTGAAACAAGTGGGGGAAGTGGAAGTGTGATTTCTTTTCACTACTAATGACAGTGGGTCAGCTTCAGGAAAATGCAAATTGCTTAGCTATAGACATACAAGAACTGAAGATTATTTTATTGCTTCATATTTAAAACATGTCTTTTTGAAGCTGATCAAGGATCTCCTGAAGTAAATCAATTAAATCATCATTTGCTTATGTATATAGATTTTACATACCTAGCATGTAAATACAATTAAATGAAACAGTAATGCGATAATTTCAACATTAGCAATAATAGTTTAAAAAAAAAAAAAAAAAAAAAAAAAAAAAAGGTTATTCATGCATAGACAGTAGCCAGCAGGCATTATCACTACCACTTCACCACTTCAACAACATCTCATATTAGGCTTTAGAAAAAGTAGCCAGATTTGTAAACCTTAAAGAAGAGACAAATTGAGAAGACAGAGATGCAGGTTGCAAAGGTTGTATGTGCATGAGGATGTAAAAGGGAGGACAATTGGTGGCATTTATTTCCTAGGGGATCTAGAACTATCCATAGGCTGCTAAGATAGCTTTCAAGTTTTGTAACTTCCTTCTAATTGTTGTTTTCCTCCTGTATTTATTTGCTGAAACTCTGCATTTTTTTCATTTCCAAAACACAAGTTAAAACCAAAGGACCCCTTGAATTCACTTGGTTTGTGGCACTATATATTTTGGCCAGTGAGTGTCACTCCCTCCCAGTGAATGACAAAGATGTAACTTCTAGCACAGAAAAGACTGAACCTTCTTAGATAAAATATCATGTCCCCTTGTAAAATACATTTATTTGAAATGTAGAATCACTGCTTATCACTTTTGGCCATAAAAGAACAAGTCTTTTTGCAAGAGAGGAAGGGCTAGCTTCAGAACACCGAGATGTATTCTAGTTTCAATAATTTCCTTCCCCTAATTCAAATCCTAATGTAAAAACCTTCCTGGTTTTCAAGTGGAAAGTTTTTTCACTTTTTCCACTTTCCATTGAAGACAATCTTGAGACTGGCATTCAGAGCAATGCAGGCTAAGACGGTATCAACAGTACAGAGTGTCATTTCATGACAGCTCAAAATAAGGACAGATGGGCTGGAGACTCCTGACTTTGATTCCAAAAATGAGAAATTATTACAGCCTGCTTACTGGAACCTGGAAGAGTAACAAGCCTGGCACAGAAACAGTAAGGGACTTTCAGAAAACCCAATATTCAGCCTGAATGCCAGGAAGAACAGACTTGAGCAGCTAATGTCATGATGGGGAGCTCAGCTGTGTCTTTGTCCAAGTGATAACAAGCCAGGCTAAGCAAGAGAAAATGCATCTGAATTATAAACACAAGGGCAGCTGATATAGGGTGGGTACAGGCTAAGCTGCAGTGAGGACAAAGTTCAAGGTAATCACACACTAATGAGTGAACAAGGAAACCAATTTCCCTACAATTGTCAGCAACAAGAATAGCAACATTGAACAAAAGAAACAGAGAGAGAGAGAGAGTGGAGAGAGAAAGAGAGAGAGAAGGAAGCTCAGTTCAAAAGTAGTTCACTCAGACACCTAGAATGCAGTGAACTAGTAGTAAAGATGTTGTTCCAGTAATCTCTAATCACAGCAAAACAGTGGCACAGATACAATAGGTTTGGAAAAGAAGACTTTGCAATAATGTGTATGCAATTTGAGATGCTCTGTAAGAGAGGATAGCAGGTATTGGTCTGTTGCACAGCTCAGCAGCTGTGCTCATTTTTCCTCAGCAGAAAGCCATTTTTTATTAAAAAATAGTTCTCTTCTTATTTCTTGACTGAAAGTTAAAACCAGCAAGTGTCCTCTGTTGTAAATCCTAAAACTGTATCTCAGTGATTTTTCCATTTTATGTGATGGGAAGCCCATTTTCCAGCTATGCAATTCATGAGAGAAAAAAAAAAAAAAAAAAAAAAGCAGTTAATAGACATTAAATCTGCTGACAATTACCCAGATAATTGTCAGGGCCCTGTGGGCACCAACATCATCCTGTCCCCCTCCCCAGGGAGGTGCCCAATGCCCAGGACTGGGGCTGCTTTGCCCTTCTAGATAGAAGATAGGCTGGGGTGGTAGGATGGGAGCCAGCTGTAAGGTCCTGCCCTGCTGGATACTGTGAGCCCCTGACAGTCCCAGTCTCCCTGGCCCCTGGGGAGCCACCAATACCCTTAGTGCCCTTACAGCATTCAGTCTTCCTTCACAAGGAGCAACTATTGGTCCTTCTGACCCCTCTCTGCACTGCATTGTTGTGTCACTGCTTCCATGTCAAACTTTCAAATTACACCAAAACAGCCATTCTTGTAGAATACTTTTTAAATCCACTGTCCTATACTGAAGACAGCAGGATATGAAATTGTGCTTGCTGTATGCTTGCCTGCTGTCTTAGGTTGGTGTCTGCTGCAGCTGCTATTATACCAAGGATGAGTTGAGTACTACTGCTACTATGGGTAGGATTTTCACACACAAAAAAAATAATAATAAAAAATTAATAATAATAAAATAGAAGTTGCTATGCACACAGAAGAGAGAGAAAAAAGAAAAAAAAAAAAAAAAAAGGTTAACAAAATACATAGCAACCTTATGGAAGCCTTTATAAAAATAGCATTTATTTAGCTATCACTGGATTAAGACATTTCTGAAATAGATTGTATTACACAGCAGGGATGTGCTTCCCTTCATATGCAAAAATTGGAGTGACTGCAGCACATCTACCTCTCAAGCTGCATTAGGGGACATATAATCAGCAGATCACCCAGACTGCTAAAGATCATTTTGCCTCCTGATGTATTAGTGAGAGAAAGCACAAATCCCATGATCTGACCCACTTTTGCTAGTAGTGACTGCTAACTTGTGATTCTTCATTCAAAATGAGAATACTTTGTGGAGTGTGAGACAGCCAGACAAATACATCATAAATCAAGCCTGGGTCTAAGATTCTTGAGTGGGGATTGGATTAAAGAAAGCAGCTGGGATTGTTCAAAACACAGTTGGTTCATTATTTTGTGGAAAAGACAAAAATGAAAAGAAGAGATATGCCAGTTTTAGTCTTCGTAACCTGTTTAAGATGGGCTGCTTGTATATGTATGAAGAGTTCCCACTGCTGTGAATTTCCATTCAGAACTATTACTTGATGATTTTCCAGCATCTGAGTCATATACATTTGCTCAAAGGACTGGAGCACTACATTTTCCTCTGCAGGAAAGAAGATGAATTCTACAAACTGGCAAAGAGATACGATGAAGTATTACATAGGGAAACAAATGTGTAAAATGTCCATGGGGAAAATAAAATCTCTCACTGAACTGTTTGAAGCTGCAGGTTCAGGTTTTGCTATCTGATAACTTATTGTACTTGTTATCTTATTTTGATTATAAAAATCTTGTTTTCTCATCTTATTTCCCTCCACATGTTTTGCAGATAAAATGGCTATTCTCTACAAAGATAATAAAGTCTGCACACCATTTTAGATGTCAAAAAGGAGAGAAAAGAACTTGTTTTGCAGCTATTACTTGCAGCTGAATTTAATTTATGTTATAAATATAAGTGGTCATTACTCCTAAAAATTAAGATTACAGGGTATGTTATTAAATTTAATGTTACTATAGCTAGCATACTTTGATAGCTTTTTTTTTTTTTAATGTTGGGACTACAAATCATAAATATTTAATGGAATTTATCTACCATATTATTTTTGAGTTAAAATAGTGTAACTTAAAAACATATGCAATTAAATTAAAATAGATGTCCTGTTAATTTTGATTCTAGGAATCATTGTGTTAAATAGACATAAAACAGATTCCAATTTTTAGCTTGTCTCTCAAGATATAATAAGGAATCCCCAAACAGGATAATTGAAAGTGTTGTTAGTTTTAAACAACTTGGATGGCGAACACAGACACACTCAAATATAAAATAAAGTTAAGCTTCTTACTGGCAAAGGCAAAAGCATCTTGAGAAGCACATGGTGTTTGTTTTCTGTTACAGGGTCAGTTTTCACGCTTATGAGAGCTCATACTCAAATTAAATGCTGTGTACTTTTACACACCATAAAGGAGGACAGTAAGAATTACCTGTTGACTTCCTGATGTGTTAAAAAGAAAAAACAGTCAAACAAACAAACAAAAAATGGTCTTTTAGCTGTACATTGCAGTGACTATTTTGGAAATTATAAAACATGCTGATTCCATGACAGCATACTTTTTTTCCTGATTTCAGCTCCTCTCTACAATTTCATGCTTGAAAATACAGTCTTAGAAATAATACACTACCTGTTGCCATTCACCATGTGAATCTACAGAGAATCTGAGACAGTGAAAAGGATGCCTCAAAGCTCTGAGTGCACCAAAGTTCTGCGTGAGTGATGTGAGTGATCCATGAAGATCAACCCAGTTCTTTAGGTCTTCCCGTTAATGCTTCATCCCCCACTTTCCACTAGCATTCCTGTCCCCTCCTGTACTCATGGTACAAGGTCAGGCAGAATATCATGAAGCAATTCTTCATTTCTAAACTACTTTGTAGAAGGCTTCAGTACCTCATCAACTGGCAGGGCTATGGACCAGATTAACATTCTTGAGAACTGATGGATATCATGACTGAAACTAAAAAAGAGCTTTTTACAAGTACGCTTCCAAAACCAGACCTTTGCAAGGTTACAGAGATACATTGTAATATGAAGAGGGTTCCTGAGTTCATCAATAGGCTGTATTTACTCTGGTCAGGCTTTGGGTACCCTGCTTTCTGCTCTGCATTTTCCCTTGACACCTATAATTGCCCCCCACACCTTCCAGTGCTGCCTGCTTGCTGCTGCATCCTGCACTGTATCTTCTCTGCCACCACCTGACCAGCATGTTTATTGTACTCTATATTGCCTGTGCTATTCCACACAACCATACAGAGGAGCCAGAGCTACATACCAGGCTGCAGGGAAAGCTGGCAGAACAGAGCAACAGTGAAGGGTAAGGGAGCCCACATGACTACATATTGATGTGGAGCACAAGCTTCTTCCCTTGTATGTGCAGAGCAAAGTGAGATTCTAAGCCAGCACTCAGACAACAGGAGTACCAACTCAGTGGTACTAGTTTGAGAAATTGAGAAAAATAGGATGCAGTCCTGAGGAATAATTCATCACCTAACTGTATGGTGATGAATTTCAGCAACACTGTCATTTTTGCAGCTGTGTTCCCATCTTTCACATGTGTGCACATATGTGTGCAGGTGTGAAAAGTCTGAAACTATTAAGTCACAGTAAATTAATATTGCCATGGAATCAAGGGGTCTTGTCCAAATACGAAGTTATCTAAAATGGTGAGATGGGAGTCACATTTTGGCTATGCATACACACACACACACAAATCAGAATATAAAGGCATTTCGGTAGTTGCAGACAAAGGGCATTAGAGGGAAATAGCTTCAAAAGCCACTCTTTGTTGACAAAAAAAAAAAAAAAAAAAAAAAAAAAGTGTTTTACAGTCTATTACATTTTAGGTATCACTGGGAAATACTGTACATGATTATGTTTCATTCCATGTATAAATGACTGAAAAAATTGTTCAGCATGCATACACAGTACTCGTTGTTACATGGAAGATCCAAAATACAGAAAAAAATTATATAGTTCAGGCAATCTAAATAAAACAGTCTGTCTTTCTGCTACTATCAACTCAAAGTAGTGAACAAACCAAGGGTTAGTTCTACCGCTGAAGCATATAGTTGACATGTGATAATATTTTTGTTTTGTTAGCGATGTGAAATGTGTTAATTTGATTTGTGTCAGTATGGAACAATGCTAGGGCCGCATGATGAAATATAACCTTCCATTTAAGAAAAACAGAGTGATTAGTGTACATAGTTCTTGTATCATGCAAACGAAGGGTACAGCAATTTGTGTAAATAGAGGGTTTGAAGGGTAAACATTGAGACTCGAGTCTGGGAGATAAGAGGACCAAGGAGTTTTTTTAGGAAACTGCTGACTTTTGCACGGGACGCTGCCTAAGCCTCTGATATCCAGCAAAGAGATCCACCAAATAAGGAGAAAGGGGGAGTTGAAGGACGACTAAAGGACAAAGCCTGGGAGGAAGACTGCGAGCCTTCAGCACAAGAGACCCCCAGAAAGACCACCAGGGACTGATACACATGCATCTGGAGAGGGTTCAGATTCCGGGAATTAATTATAATAACCCTGCCCTTTCTAGGAATAGTGATGAATGTGTATTAGTCTAGGAGCAAAAAAATCTGCCACCTGATGTAATAGATGTGCATCTAGGTGGAGCAGAGACTCCCGGCGCACCCAGCGCTGTTTGCTTGCCTCTATTCGCTTAAGAAATTACAAACTTTAATTAGAATCCTATTTGGGACTCAGTCATTTATCACAGTGCTGTTGTTTCCTTCCTCCAGGCTCTTATAGTCTTATACTGTCCAGTTTTGAGTTCCTACTTTAATAAGAACTCAAATCAAGGCTTTCCCAGTACAAAGAGCTCCTTTTCAATCATACCTCCCCCAAATGCTGGAAATCTCCCTCACTTGTGTCTGGGGGTGGCGGGCAAGACAGGGCTAGAGCTGAGCCCCCTGAGGTGCCATTCAGGATCCAGGGTTTACACAGCAGACCCAGGGACAGGCTGTAGTCATTGCTGGAGATACCCCTGCCACAGCAATGAAGCTGTGTCCCAGCACGCACTACAGGCACCTGGAAAGAAGCCACAGAGTTGAGCTGGGTGAGCCAGCAGTATCTGTGTTATGACAGAAGTGCTGGAGACAAGCAGCAGAAACCAAGGTCAAGTGCTCCCCAAGTAGATCCATGCCCATAGAAGAAACGGTCCTTTTGCATCTTTTCCTCTAATACGGTGGAACTTGCATTTTCTTCTCCCTCTGATATCTTCAGCGGTCAGCACACACTGCTTTCATGTCTTTTTTAAGGTTATTATCCCTGTCATTAAGCCGTGCACCAGAATACAGGTTAGTTTTGATAAGTCTAACCCTTAAATATAAATGGCTTAATCAGTTGCCAAATGATCTGCTGAATTCAAGAAGCTTCAGCTTTATTGCCTCAGGGAACCCACAGCTTCTCTGGGCAACCTGTTCTAGCGCCTCACCACCCTCATAGTGAAGAATCTCTTCCTTATATCTAATCTAAATCTACCCTCTTTTAGTAGTATTGCCTCTCAAAATACCTGTATTTCTTTCCCTTGCAATTTTTCACTTTTCTGATGACAGAAACTTAGCTTTTATCACCTGTTTGCAGCCTTTCCCTTCCCTCTCTCAAATCAGAAAGGGAATAATCTGAGAATTCATTTGACTTTGGAATCTCACCGAGCACAGTTCACACTAATAAAAGATTGGGTTGCCATGCTTTTGGAAAAGAGGTTTTGCTATATACACTGTATTTCAATATCTCTTCATTTCTATTCAATTCCTTAATCCTTATGCATACAACAAGAAAAATAAATCTTCCATGTTTTTAAACCACCATCCTTAAATCTCTTTCATGTGTTAACAAACTTAAATTAGCAGTACTAGTGCCTTGGACCGTTGATGAGCCAGTGCTAAAGGTTACAAGTGAGAGCCTCTCAGTGTCCTGACAGCACTCTCCATTTTGGAGAGTAGACAGTGCAACTGTAAACATGTTTCTGTTGTCCCTGTAGCTGGGGTCAAATTCTGTGTAAGAGATTAATTTGCTAGGAGTATGTTCCACTGAAGCATACACACACTTGGAAGTAGTACATTAACTACAACACTGAGAGCAAAATGATGTCATGTACTTTACCAAAGGTGAACTCTTTCAAGGTCATATTATAACTCGTTTCCATGGAAGACAAGCCTAAAGAAAGCTTTTAAAGGAGAAGTATTAACTAACTATTTCTCCTTTTGAGTCTTGCATCAAATACCATTTCTAGGAAAGACTATTAGTGCATGTGTTTCCCTTTTTTTTTTTTTTTTTTTAATCTACTGCAGATAAGTGTACTTGAAGAGATGATATATAAGATGCTTGTGGGAATGTTATCTCTTGAACAACAAAAAAGGACGGGGGAGGAGGGAACAAACTTATAAACTGGAAGATTGAAATATACTCCTTAGCAACTAAATACAAAATAATTGCTTCATGGCCTTTGGGGCTTGCCAAACTTAATTGACTCTGCAAAAGTGTGTTTCGAAAGAGAAAGACATTATTAGAAAATGTGAGCTTTATACTGTAAGAAAAATCAACACAAATCATTATAGGAAAGCTACTGAGATTTATAAGAAAGCTACTGAAATCAGTAGGATTTAGATGCCTTGATTGTGATTCAATGATGTTTTTAATACAACCGGACACATTTTTTCCCTGTATGTCCTCCCTCCTGAAACTGAGCTACTGTGACTTACTTTGCTATATAAAAGCCCTTCAGCTAGATAATTGCAAATCACAGAACCACACAGAAGGGTTGAGGTGGGAAGGGCCCTCTGGAGGCTGTCTGGCCCAACCCCTGCTCTAACAGGGTCACCCAGAGCAGGCTGACAAGGACCATGTCCTGGTGGCTTTTGAAGATCTGCAAGGAGGAGACTCCACAACCTCTCTGGGTTGCCTGTGCCAGTGCTCTATCACCTGCACAGCACGGAAGGGTTCCTGATGTTCAGAGGGACCCTCCTGTCTGCCAGTTTGTGCCCGCTGCCTCTTGGCCCGTGGCACTGGGCACTGATGAAAAGAGCCTGGCTCTGTCCTCTTTGCACCCTCCCTTCAGGTATTTAGACACAACTGGCTTAGTTGTGTCTCCTGTTTAAATTATAACTAAAAAAAATAAAGTTTTGGTTTTTTTTCCCTCTCTTAGATGAATTCTTTAACTTATCTATTGTTTGTTCCAGCAAGCTGTGAAAGCAAAATGAACTACTAACACAGTGGGGCAGAAGAAATCCAGTTGCTTCAGCTGGAGATAAATTACAAGAAAAAGAGATTGGACTGAGTGTAGTATGTTCAAGTACATCTATGTGCAATTACATTCATCTGAGCTTCAGCTTCCTTCTTGCTGGTAGTCAACCAAGTTGACCAGTCCAGACTGATAGCTTTAAGACAGTCTGTTGTTAGGGAGAACAAATGAGTTTAGCCACCAGAAAATAATATGAAGGGTTCCAAAGGCATAGGTTGCTTTTTATTTTAGGTGGCCATTTTGAGACAGGTATATTAAGCTGGGCATTCAATTTTTTCATGTTATAAAAGTACAAAGTATTCTCATTCCTGAGTGTGTGAATCAATTCAATTTCTTCTAAATGCAATTCAACAGTTTTATGTTCAATAGCCATGTGTTTCTATGAAACATCCCTGCTAGTCTGAGTAATGCCTCATTCCTATTGCTTATGTATTTTTGTTACCCAAAGACTTTTCTGACTAAGTCATAAAGAGAAGAAGAATTTGCCTGTGTGCCTTTGTAGGCAGGTTTCGATGTCTATCAGTCCTCTCAAAGATTTAGTTCCAGTCACTGGGACTTGATGTTTTGTTGAAATATTTTGTGCACATATTTGTATATGTGATCATATACAAATTAGAGTTGGTCGGAAAATTCTGTAAAGGAGCAATTTTCTGTTGAAAATACCAATATGTTAAAATTAGAAAGTAGTCTGGGAATGTGTTGGTTTCAGCAGAACTGGAGAAGGAGACCAGACAGGTTTAATAGAAGCTTGTCTAGCTTTGGGCTCTGCTAACTGGCACTCTGCCTGGCAGGGAATTGGGCATATCTGACTTTCTGTTTTGCCTCAGAAAAATATTTTCAAGGATTTGAAGCCTTCAACCAAAGGAAAATTCTAGCTATAAAATGAGTATACTGAGGATATCCATTTCCAGTTCAGTAGGTTGCAGCCAAAAAAGCCTGATAGCCCAATTGTATGTAACATGAAGTTGTCCGTCTGGCTCCAATCAGAAGGCAACTGAAAAGGACCCCCAGTGTTTGTCTGTTCAGGTTAAAATCTTATGAGTCTTGATATCTGGTGGGAAGAAAAGACGCCTCTTTGTTTTCTGTGGACGTGACAGATGATGTTTTTGAATGCTTCTAACCTGCGATACTGCTTTCTGTCCTTGCATGAACTCTTCCACAAACTTTTCTTTCTGCCTTGGATCTACAGCTGTCTGCATTGCACTGCTACATTTTTTTTTCTGAGAGCTAAGTTATCTTCAGCTTTGGTCATACTGCATATTCCTGACCTCACCTCAGGGAATGCCAGCATTCAGATCATGGAATATCTACAGGGAGTATACCTTAGGTCCATGTCAGTAGAATATTACAGAGGCATTAACCAGAGAAATACAGAAACTGAAAAATTTGGTGTCCTGATGGTTGCTAAGATGACAAACATGAAAAGAGAAAGAAAGCTGTAATCTAGACAAGCAATTTCAGCTCTGTTCATCCTTAAATACTTGGAATAAGCACCTGATAAAAGTAATAGAAAGTGGATAGAGAGGGAAGGAAGCCTGGCTGTAGCAGTTGGGGAAAGTAAAGGAGACCAAGAAGAGAATAAAAATGCCCTACTGGATAGTGATCCATCAAGTCCTACAAGATCCATCCTACAAGTGATCCATCTAGCCCAGCACTCTGAATGACAATTGGTAAGAGAAAATACTGTTTAGGAGGAGCACATGAATCTGGCCATTTTTGCGGTCCATGATTCGTCCATTTTACCATTCCCTTTCAGAACTGTGAATACTTTCTATATACACAACCAACAATAGTAGCAAGATCTAATAGTTCACTATCCACCAGAGAAGGAAAGACTTCTTTTTATCTGTATTAAACTCATTTCCTACTTCTGTTGTTTGCCCCTTGTTCCCATAGTCTGGGATTTGGTGAGCAACACTTCATGATTCAGTTTACCCATCTCTTCGGAGTGCACATCTCAAAAAACATGAAAGGGAGGTAGAGTAGCAAAAGGAAGAGAAATTATGGAAAGTGTATAAAGAAATAACTCAAATGGAAAGCAAGGGAATCACAGAGAGAAATGTATAAAGATAAAAGAAGAGCATTCAGACCAGCAAATGGAAGACAGAAAAAGAGATTTGGACATTAAGATAAAGTGTAAGGCAGAAACAGGATGTGCATTCCCCATTGCTTCACAAGTTTAAAAGCAGCATGCTAGTACCTTTACAGTGAAAGAATAAAATTGCTTTCCACAGCAAAAGCTTACATTAAATTTGTTGCATTTTGCTGGTGCAGTAACCAGAGGTCAAGATACCTTATTAATTTGCAGTAGCTCCTGTTTTTTTTTTGTTCGTTTTTCAGGTTTGTGAAAATAAATAAATAAATAAATCTTATTTCAAAACAAATTAAGAAGTTGATCATGAAGACTTAGGAGATCAGGTGTTAGCTTAGTCACTAATATACCACCCTATTTTGAGGATCAAACTTCTGTAACTTTCTTTAATACTGCCATAAATATCAACATGGCAAGGAGATGGCTATCCACATAAAGTCTAGACGATATTTTTCTTCCTCTGCCATAAAACTCTTGAATGTAATAACCACGTCTCAAAATCTAACACACACAGCTACTATGGAACTTCCTAATTTTATGTCACTCTTTGAAACTTTCACTTATTTGTTTTTTACTACTACTGCTTTGTAAAACAATACTAAATAATTCTCAAAGTTTTGTTAGTTTTAGAATGCTTCATGATGAGTCAGACATAATCAGCAGTACATTTACCTTTTTTAAAAAAAAAAAAAAATCTAATGGTACTTTTACTTTTTCCAAAATTACTGGAATTCTTGCAAGTATTAATGTAAAAATCGACTTGTTATTATAATTTACAATTATAGTAAAGTGAATTATCATTATAATAAAGTCTTGGCTGTGAATCAGTATGTTTTGGCATACAAAATGGGATTGTTCAGCTTTTTTATTTTTAAAGTACACAAATTGATACAATACAAATTATCTTCAATAAATGAATGAAACAAATGAACAAAAATCCATTATTTGTCAGGTTCTACTCAGGAATACTATCCAGAAACTAAGTTGACCAAGATATTTGTTTTGAGGCCTCTCAGTTAATTACCGCCAGTACTTCAGTCTCTTTCAGATGGGGATAATCCTCTCCTATGTGTTTTAGAAGCAATTATTTTTTCTAAAACACCTAGAAAATCAACAAAGGGATTTACACACATACATTGCTATTCTGTATGCCTCTTGGGAACTTTGAGCTGCATGTGTATGAATTATCACAAACCAGCTTGAATCAATAGTTGATACCAATGCCATTCAATTCCCAGCATGAGGAATACATCATAGCAAAAGATCTCTTACTTCAAATTATGAAGTAAGGCCAAACTGGCAGAATACATTCATGCATTACAATAGTCAGAAGCACTGATTTTAGAGAAACCTTTTCTTCAGTGTCCTGCCTTTCCCAGGGTTTAAGCTTCCTGATTCAACTGAGTGCCTGTATCTTCCACTAATGTTTGTAGTATTGTTTGTCTTTTTTTGCTGTATGTCCTGCTATCAGAACCATTAGATGTCCTTTCCTTCCCTAGGCACAGGAAGCAAGCTTCCATTCTGATTATGTATCAAGCTTGGCACACTAAGTCTTTATAGAAGAGACCTAATCCATTTCTTCAAACATTCACAGAAATAGTTCATCATATGACAACATGACTTTATGATTAGTTTTTATGATTTTGATATATTTACCATTGAATTTGGCTGTGAAACAGAAAAATCAGGAAGTTTTGACATGCGTCTTCATGCCACATCATCTTTTGATACAAATTCATAGGGACAGGAAATTATGACCACCGTTCACAGAGTAACACTGACCTCTTTGCAGTACTTAATGTTCCTTAACTTCTGTATTAAAAAGGTGAGAGAATAAATACACGTAATGAAGCTGTGCAAATATATCCAGCATTAAGTTAATGCCAGATTGTTGATTATCATAAAGATGTCTGAAGCACTCTTCTTGAACTTGATGTGAAGTAGAGTCCACAATTTAATGAGTAATTGTAACATTAGTATCAAGAAATGTCTTTTTACTTTGTTGCATTCTGTAAGAGAAGGTTTTTCCACAAAAGTGTAACCAATTTCCATCAACAGCACCATATCAATGCCACACTACAGTATTTGTTTTCACTTCAGAAAAAAAATGGTTTCTCTATAGAAACAACTGTAGCCTGGGGGGACGTTAATGCATATTCATTGCATGGTCTATTACAAAACTGAGCTTCTAGACGATGGATTGAATTACATAAATGATGGAAAAAGTCATCAATAATTTCAAAAAAAATAAAATAAAACTTACGTAGCCTGTGGCTTTGTGCGCTGTGGTTATGTTATTCTGTGCCTAAAAAGAAGTAAGATCAGCTCAAAGTTCTTCCTTAGGAACTTTTGTAACATCTCTCTCTTGAAAAGGAACTTTGGTGCCAAATAATCTCATTGAGCTCCAAGTGAAGTGTTTTCATCTTTAGGCTTATTAATTTTTCTTTCCTCTATCCAACTGCTTATTTTAATGAAACTTGAAGAAACTTAATATCTCGGACACGTCTCATCCTCTGTCAATATTTGCTGAAACTCGCCAACTGGCTCAAAAGTATCTAGTAAGTAACTTTCAGACAGACGCACTCAGACAGTGTGGTTGCAAAAACCTCATTTCCTTAGGAAAAGAGGTTAAAAATTAATGACTGTTCCCATATATTTTTAGAACAGCCCAATCCTGGGACTTTACAGAATCCTAAAGATAATTCCGTTCAACATTAGTGTGCCTCCATTAGCAACTTAATCCATTTCATTTCATAATCCAGTTGAACAGGCAACCCTAAGCAGTAAAAAGAACATGTCACTTTAATAAAATTAATAGTTCTTCAATTTCTTCCCTTTAATTCTGTGCAAATTTTAGTACCTGAAGTTTATCATCATAGACAAGCTATCAGCTTAATGCCTCAAGGCAGATGGTGTATAGATGAAAAGTAGTAGCTGGAGGAGTTCTAAACTGGAAAACTTGTCAGTTCAATTTATTTGTAAAATATCCAAATAAGTTAACAGTTATGCTGGCAAAAAACACCCTGAATCCAATAATAATAAAAAGCCTTAACTTGCCCTTATGAAATCACATCTTCATGTCCAGACCTAAGCTTGGACATCAAGGTCAAAACCAAAATCTTGAAAGCAGTCATATGCTTATAATTACTCTGAATTTTAGCTGTTGCTAGTGTTGGTCATATTACAATCATATCATTGGAAAAAGCAAATTATCTGCTTGCATTCTAGAGATACATGTGGGAAGGACAGAGATGGGAATTTGACAGTCCCTCTGAGATAAACAGATATAAATAGTGGGCTATAGGTTCCATTTACTGATAAAGACAGAACATTATGCTAACTTCCTTGCTAAATATATTCAGTTTCACTGAGAGTTGTTACACCTGAAGAACCAAAAAAGCATGTGCACAAGCACCCTAGAGTTATTAAAAGGAACTAGACTCATATTTTTGCCTTCTAATGTTCTTTACATCAGCAGCTGTAGGACAAATAAAAATAGAATATCAACCAGAATGGTGGCTCTTTGCATCAATAGTAATTCCTTTGCATTAACAGAACATGACTGCAGTGTTTCTTACATGAAGATGAGAAAAATTAAATAAAAAATAAAAAAGAAGAAAAAAAGTAAGAGAAAATTTCATTTTTTATTTTGTCCCAGTGATCTCAATTCTCTTGAATTCTCCATTCTTTGTATTATGCATGCTGACAGACTTCCTTACATAGTACCTCTTCCACAGGAAAATAATAATAATAATAATAAAAACTTACAACAAACTGCCAGGAACGTGCATGCATGTACACATATGTGCCTCTCAATGAAGAAGCTGTGAGAGTCAGGATGAAGGAGGAGAGGTGTAACAAATCAAACTTAGGGCTTGTTTTCTTATGCAACTGAGCCAACATCATAGTTCTCTGGTGACAAAAAGATCTCATTCACCCCATTGCAGTTTTGGCTAACTGGTTAGGACTGACTCCAGCTAGACCCTTTGTTGAGATGTTCTAACTCCTTAAGGTATCAAAAGCTACCCATTCTTTTGCTGAATCAGTGAGTTCACTTAGTGAAGTAATTTATGATTTCACTTAGTGAAATCACTGAAATTACTGAATTTCAGTGATTTCAGTGAGTTGACTTAGGAGAGCTACAATGAGTGCCAGAAACGGCCAGGAGAGAAGGCAAAGTGAGAGAGGAAACCTTCCCCTGGTGGTAGTGGTAAACTATTACACCAATTGTGAAACCATACCCTGAGGAGGACATTTTCCTTATCTTTCCCATGCAATAAATAGAGTGAAAGATAGCAGGAGTGACTCAAAACAATAACCATTATCTTCTCTGAGTCACCATTTGGAATCTTCCCTCCATAAATCTTAAGAGAGCCTGGAGTACAGGGTTTGTTGCTAAGCAAAGTCTGCTTTTGTCAGGTGTTTTGCAGTCAAACTAGGTGGGCCACAGTACTTGCCAGGTGACTTTCAGTGTGTTGCTTTGCAATTATTTTGTACAGTTTTATTTAACAGGTGACTATGGCACTCTAGGAGCACTAAGAGAACAAGAGCAGACAGTACTTAGAGATGCTGGATGTGTATAACTAAACTGAGAGAAGGCCATCTCCTCTTTTTTGTACTGGACTAGGTTTCTTCTGGCATAACAGGCTGAACTGTCTCAGTGCTCCAAGGATAGCCAAGGAAAGATAAATTTGAATGGCAAGGAGCAAGCTGAATGGCTAAGGCAGATGAGGGAAGCAGAATCAGAGGTGGTTGGTTAGCAATGGGCTGTTAGATCAGCTCACCCCATCCCACAGGAAGCTATGGAATATAAAGATTGGTCTAGCTTTTAAATGAGAACAAGGTCTTACACTCATTTAACAAGTGGCGAAACCAGCACAAAGTAACCTTGAACAGCTGCAAGTTCTCAAACTTTTGCAGTGTTACATGACAAGAAAGTGGCAGGCCTGAGAACACATTTTAAGAGTCCCTCTCATGGGCCTCCCCCTTGCCTCCCTTTTCAACCGGTCTGTGGTTTCTCTACTGACTGCCAGCAAGCCTTCCAATTGTGCTAACTCCAACAGTGCTGCTGACAACCGTTCGCTAAGAACTGGAAAAAGACCAACAGCTCCTTTCGTATCTCCCTGCAGTCATTATTTCTTCTTCACTATTGACTTGGATGAGATTCAAACCAGTTGCCTATGGGTGAAAGGTTCCTTCTCCTGTCTTGAATTCCATGCTCCCTCTTTCCCTTAGCTTCCAGCTGTCATCTCCTACCCCTTCTTCCTCCCAGTACCTCTCTGCGAGTTTCCACTGTCCCACAATCCCAGCACCTTGTGCCTGGCCAGCCTTCCGATCTCCAAAAGCTACTAGACCTTGTTTGCCCTTCCCTCATAAGTATGCTTCTCTTTGTTCTTGAACTAGACTGCTCTCTACCCCTTTTCCTCCAATTTCAGCATCACTGGCAGCAGTCTCAATTTCTACAACAATCAAACTTAGGCTTCTGTCTCTGTCTCAGGTTCTCATCTATCCCTGTTTTATCAGACTCAGTGTAGAAATTTGTTCCTTTTCTTTGTTTCTAAAAGTGGTACCTACCCAGGTTCCCTCTAAGCTTCTGGCTTTTATCTAGAAAGTTTGGTTAACTAGGCAACAGCAGCTGAAAATCAGAAGCTTCAGGATGTTCTAGAGAAATGGAAAAACAGTGTGAGGGGGTTGGACTGCAGTGAGTGAAAAGAACAGATCAGAAAAGGTACTACGTATCCACTTTGCTTGCCAAAACATAGGGGTAGTTAGCCTCAGTACAAATTTGTGCAAGCTTGGTTGTTTTCTTCATGGGGCCTGAGTAGGTGCAGCTGTGCAGCTGTGCAGCACAGGGCTGCACCCTGATGCAGACATAGTCTTAGGCTGACCCAAGGTGTCCTCTGTCACTCACATTCAGAACAAATTAACATATGAAAGGAAACCTTTACTTTTTCTCTCTGAATACAAGTGAAACCATACTGTTCTCTTCCCTTCAGTCACCGCTTATGTGTATGAGTGCATATGGCTGCACACATAGTACATCTTTTACTTCAAAAGTCCTGAGTTGCATGTCCTACTACTTGTTCTGTGCCTCTATAAATATGGCAGAGGAGCCAGACCATCTCCACCCCTTGTCTATGGCCAAGGTAGCCTTGTCTATGGCCAAGGTGGCCTTCAAAGACTTGGAAACATTCCCCAATCACAATTATGCACTAGCACTTTAATCATATACATTGGATTCTGCTTTTGGTTTATGATCATTGATATCTGTTATCTAAACTATGGTCAGTAACCTTATTAAACAGGAAAACTGTCTGGTCTCATCCCTTTACACTCTTCACATGTATGTGAACAAAATACAGAAAAAAAAAAACAAACACCATATTCTAAAATATAATTGAACCATTTGCCATTCCATTTGTAATTATATATAAGTATATATGTTTCAGAAAAGTAAATGCATCACATGAATAAGGCTCCACTTAAAAATAATTATTTAAATGTGTGGATTTGCCAAGTAACTTCATTACCATGCATAACTTATCACCAATACATAAGAATAAGAAAATTACATATTGTACTTTTCATTCAAATGATAAAATATGATGGTTTGTTCTGCTCTGATATCTTCACATGAGGTTGTGATTTAAACAAGTGATAGTTGAGCTTAGAAATCAAATGCAAACCAGGTATGCACTTCTCTTTTTCTGGAATGAGGACCATATGGCAAACAGCTGGACTCTAACATATTGATATCTAATACCTTAAGGGTCCTACATGGCAGCAAGAACTGGTTAGTTAGGATCAATGTGTTGCTTTTGCATGTCACAGCTGTTTCTGAAGCCCTTGCCTCTTTCTAATTTGTCATTGTGATCCTTTACCTTGTTCTTGGTGCTTTCAGTAACTCAGTATTTAACAGTATTTCCAGTGAAGCTGAAAATTACCTAAGTGAGATTTGCAGGATTGGAAGGGGGAATTCTCAAGAAAACCCACTCAATCCTTGAATCATTTTGTTTTGAAACAATGATTTTAGCCTGAAATAACTCCACTAAAATAACACTATTTCCAGATTTAATTAGGCAAAAATACTTTCCTTTTCTAACAAGCATTATCCTGAGAAAGACGAGATTATTTTGGTAATTTCAAAACGCAAAAGGATCATCATTTCCTAGAGCACTTGCCATTCCCTCTCTTTGCCTGTTTTCATAAAGGTTAGGTTCTTTGTAGCAGAACCGGCTCTTGATCAGAACAGACTCCAGCCCCACCTGGACACAAACTTCCCATAGGTTTGTACTTGACTTACTGAGCCCTTGTGGAAATGAAGAACAAAAGGACAATTAAGCGACACTGCTGCCCCCCAGGCTACACACGTCAACTACATAGTTGGAAGATTGGATTTGTTATAAAATAGTAATTGTCATCACAAGAGTGAATCAACATAAATTGCAATAAAACCACAGATATAACAGAAGAAATGTTTTAAAAAACTATGTTACATCTTGTTCTCATTATAAAGTTTATTGCATTTTAGATCATCACTTTATTGCTTTAAAAACGTTTCATGATATTTAATGCTATATCTGTTCTTTCAAAAACATAAACTTGTTATATAAGTGAACACATCATGTAGTTATTGGGATAATTATTAGGACAAATATACTTGAGACAAAATGTTGGTTAAAGTTTTTCCTTTTAAGCAATCCTAAAGGAAAAACTTTTTTGAATAGAATCAATTTACATATTCTTTCATTTAAGTTAGAAACCTTTATACTCTTTTAAATATAAAACCAAAAATCTGCTTAAAATACCAATATTTTCTCCAGTTTTCCAGTATGGATTGATGAGATGTTGGTGTTTGTGTTTGTTTGGGTGTGTTTGTAGTTTTCTGTTTTGTTTAGAGTTTAAATGTTCCTTGCAGAATAGAAGTACCTATTAAAGGTCAACTTTAGTCTGAGATAAAAGTAACACAGATGATAAAACAAATGCATTTTAATAAGGTTAATAAATCCTAACCTGAAATAGGTTTAAATCATGACATATTCAAATCTACAGAAACTGCATCTGTTTAAGCCGTAGGAATAATTGCATACTATAAGCCTATTCCTTGAATAACATTTAATGAATCAAAACACCATTTTAAAAAAGCCAAAAATGATCTTAAGGTGTGAAAGGAAAGAAATATTGGTAGGGCCATCCATTTTACACCAAATAGAAGCATTAGAAGTCACTTTTAAAATTACTCTATCTTTCTCTGAACAGTTTCTGATTGCAGTAACTGATGAAGTTTTTTTCCAAAATTCAGTCAGGCCATAGAAAAGCATATCTGGAATGAACAGAATAATTTCATCATCTGCATTTCTTCAGGACATATAATAACTTATTGATAAAAGCAAGGACTTTTGGCACAGTTTTCATTCACTGTAGCCAGTAAAACTTCCGCTTGACTCAGTGAGAGCATGGCCGGACCCTTTCTACAGCAAAGATGATAAATTATCATTACTGTTTAGTAACATTAAAAGTAGTACTTGAGGTCTTGCTAAACAGACACCATAAACAGCTTAGAGAAAAAGGTAGCAGCCATAATAATTTGTTAACCCCTGTTTCACAATGGTTAATAGAAACCTTAATGTTCTCCTTGCATGTACTATGTACTTGGTATAATGATTTTTTTTTTTTTTTGCTAAATTTCTACTCTATATGTCTTCATAACTGTAAGTTCATTAAAATTAGTAATGTTATGATTAGATGTTTGACCAACAAATTATGTGTTTTGGCACTTCAGCATGAGCAAAACGCACATAAAAATGTGATAGGTCTAATCACATCACATGCTAAAAACTCTAGTATCTGAAGCTAGAACAACGTGAAGTAGCTAAGGCAGCAGTAAGTGCTGCCATGAGCATATCAGACTTCATCTCAGAATTATCACAGATACAGTGTACATCTTTGAAGACAGATATCAAGAATAGACACTGCTCCTTTGGAAATGTTAGTGGATATAGTGGTTGTACCATTGTGAAACTGGCGTATCCTTTCCCAGTTTCAATGGAATTATTCATAGAACTACAGTTCTCAGCCTTAGAGCTAATGTACTGTGACTTCTAGGTAATCAAGGGGACAGTTTCAATATTTTGTTAAACCAAAGATTATGTAAAAATCTAGGTACTTACACAGTAAAATGATAGATAAAACACTTCCATCCACTGGGCCTCTCCAGGAAGTTGTAGACATTTCCCTGTGTACTAGTTTTAGTTAAATAACGGCTATGGAAACACTTTGCTGTACAGGCCCTGTGGACTTCACTTGCTGTGATGGCTGAAACCTTCGTGCCTTCCTTGGGGTTACAGGGAATTCCAGATCCCTTATTCACCACGGCATCTGGACCGAGCGCCACCAAAGAATACTGCATGTTGCTTGAACTCCCCTTGACTTTCATCAAGGTTGCAGATTTCCTATTTCCATTCAGACTACTAAACTGGGAAGTGGAGCCTTGGACCGGTCCACAGAGGTTATACATTGAGTGCTCAATGGTTTCTCCATTATCACAGGACATTCTGTAGCAACATGCAGGTATTACTAACCCTGATCAATATTTAAAATCATAGAAGAAGGTATTGTATGTCCTCCCTGCCCAGGGCGTTCTCCAGCAGCTTATAAGGTGACTTTCTGGTTTTATCATGGAGCTTCTCTGTGAGACGAGAGTGTGAGCTGTCAGCCTGTCACCTGCTGTCACTCAGAACCTCAGAAATTAAATAAGGACAACTTATTAGACAAACTACACGTGCTAGGTAACAGATATAATGGGCTAGAAAAGGAGAGACAACAAAAATTGAGAATCAAAGCTACATTTTTTAAAAAGGAAGCATACAACTATTAAAATACTGCAACATCACAAACTGCAGCAGAGTTGTTTTGAGAGCTTGTCCCATGATATTATTTTAAGCTGAACAGATCTTGAATTGTCCTGTTTAGCAGTGGAATTGTGATAGTTTTCTAGCATTTATAAGCTTACTGTTGCCTGAAGCACACGAGATGGAGGTTTTGAACATTAACACCTACATAGCAAGATACCTTACCTAGAAAGCCAATGTTACAGAAAGATTTTAAGAATAAAATAAATTATTTCAATCCCCTCATGAGAACTGATCTTGCAATCCACTGTCCTCAGATACAATTTTTCCTCACACATAAAAAGGAAGATGCCATTAATGCTAAATATCATTGGGATGTCAATATTTTACATGGGAAAAGATCAAAGATGTCTGGCCTGGTCCTTGATCTTCTTCAAGCCATTTAAAGTTTGCTGCTATTGTCTAGGTACTTTCTTGAGACAATAGAACAGAAAATAAGTCTCTTATAGTTCAGCATATATTAGTCATGGGACGGACCTAGATTGCTGCTCATATACAGATATGAGCAGCAATATGAATCTTTTTGACAGACTGAGAGCAGCTGTCTCTCTGAAGTGTCAGTATTTGTATTGCCTCATTTCTTACACACAGCCATGAAAAGTTTCCTTATTTAAAATGCTTCAGTAAAATGAAAATGTTACAAAAGTTTTAAAAATATTAGAGGTATAATGAAAGATACTTTTAACGTCAAAGCACCAGGTACTGCTGATGTTAATGTCAAAAGTATCTTTGTAATGTAATATTGTAATGTACTGTGTCATCCACAGTCTAAAGTCCCTATACCTAGGGGTTGCATCTGACTGATCCTCCATCGGAAGAGACCCATACCCATACTTCGAGTTATTTAGCTTCATCAGAACTGAGAGAGAGAGAAAAGTTCCCTTTGTTCCCTCTTTTTAAATTAGGGTTATTTTCTGTTGCTTAAACATCCTCTTGCATATCAGATAAACTTCCACTGTAGTACATCTAAACAAGTCCTCTTAGATTACTCTACAAAATTTTTACATGAAGTACTGGGGTTGTTACAATGTGCTCATTTCTTAACACTGGTAATGGTAAAATGGTAAAATGGACTGATGTACTTCTATATTAATCCTATAGCAGATAGAGAAATACTTCCTTTCCCTCATCTGTTCTCTTAACAACGAAAAGCTGTAGGAAATAAATAATAAAGCAAAAACACAAAGTCCCCCAGCCAAGCTGACCTAAAGCTGGAAAATAACATCTGTCAGAAGTTCACTACCTCTGTATCATTTGTTTCATGGTGCTGAGGCTACCTCAACAAGCTACCAGTGCTTGTCAACATAGCCTAAGCAGGAATTGGCTACACAACAGTTGCAAACAAAACTTCCTGAAACACATTTGCTAGCCTGCTTAATCAAAACAGGGAATCACACAAAATCAGAAATAAAGCACGGGGGAAATAATAATAATAATAATAATAATAATAGCAAACAGTACCTACTCTCCTGTTGTGTGTTCCTTTTCTTTGCTGCTCGCTCAGCTCCATATGGCAGATTCTCTAGATAGGTACAGGCAGAGCTGCAGCCTGGCTCTGCCCCCTGGCTTATCAAGTCCCACCCTGACTAATGCAGGGTCCCTCCCTTTTATCTGCCATATATGGCTGCTCTTGGAAAAGGCAGAGAAAGAACTGTATGACACTTCTGACAATCTACTTGTGCTTCTTCCTGTTGTCAAAACCAGCAATCACAAGCAAGAACTTAATTTTACTGAGGATCATCTTGCCCACTCCTTTTCTTCTCTGCATACACTTAATTTCAACGGGTTAATATTAGCATTTCTTCACACCTTTTACAATTTGAATTTGGTGTTGGTTCAAGCTAGCTAGAGGCTCTGCAGCACCAGAATATAGTATTCCAGATAGTACCAGTGAGATATTGAAAAGGACTGATACCCAACTGGAGTCCGAGAAATCCTTCACCAGGTTGTTGCTCATGCTTCCTCCTTGAAATGCCTTCCACAACAATTAATAACTTCTCTGCTGTATTAACTTTTCCAGATGGCAATTTCCTAAATGCAAAAACTGTTATCTGCTCTAACCTCTGACCTCTCCTGAATATAATTGTTCAAGCTGTAAACAACTAATCAAAGTGTGCAGGGGGGAATAATCTGAAAACAAACACATAAACCAACAAAACCAATACATATCTTCGATATTTAAAGGTTTAAAAGCTGAGGGAAATGTAGAATACATTTACAGCTTTAATGTAAAAGTGGAAACTCAACATATGAGCAGCTGGTCTGAAATCACTGAAAAAAAACAGAAAACAGGACATCTGACTCTTATTTCTTGACCAGGAAAAAGGTAATGCCTTTGTGTTTAGATTGTATTAGACTGAACTATGGAAGACGTGAACACGTTCCTTCACCCCCATAAATGTATATCACATCTTTGGGTCCAACTCTGAAAAGGCAATTAGTCACCTAACTAACCTATGACCTAGCTGAAATAGAAATACATGATTACAGGAATGTCTAACTGCTGAAGTTGTCACCAGTTAGCCTGTATAATCATATAAGGTTCTGCAACTGCATGTACACAGAAGTGTAGCTTTTATGGCTGGCCTCAATTCTCATCTCATGTTTAATCCTGATGCAGCCCACATGCTCAGAGCATGTCTATTCCACAAGGGTAGCATTGTATTTAGCTCAAGGCAGAACCAGCATGATGACTTGTATTCAAAAGGCCATGATGGGGAAGCACATGTCTGGTTTTGAGATGCAGATGCAAACCTCTTCTGGCTGACAAGGAGATGACAAGGATAAGACTTGAGAAACATTCCTGTGCTCCTTTGGTCATTCCAAATACCATTCACAGTGCCCTTCAACATTTGCTTTGGGATTGTGAATTCCACTTCCTGAACTGAAGTACTAAATGTTAGACACTGCCAGATGTCAAGTAACTTTCTAGTTTAGCAATAGTATTTTTTATTATTTTTTTTTAGCAATAATTTTGTTAGGGAACAAGTTCACCATGTTGTGTGACTTGAAGAGGTTGTGCATAGACTGCCTGTAAGATGCAAAATGCCAGTCCCTGCTTTCTTTTCAGCTTCCCAGGCTTGTGAACCAATGGTCTTACAATGGACTGTAAACCAAAGTTTACTGTGCATAATTAGGGATCTTGGAATGGGGTATTTGCTTAAACCCCAAGTTCATATAACAGTTCTCTCTGTACTTTTCCTTGCTGAACTCCAGATAAATATCTTTCTAGCAAGTATGTTAAGAAGATCAGTCATCCACGGAACATTTTGCAATCCACGTAATGTGCATTATGAATACCAATATTTTTCATTGCAAGGACATGCTGAATATAAATTATCAAGACTTGTGTGCTATGATATTGGAAGGATGGACAAAGGTGACACTGGGCTTCCATTCACTCCCAAACACTTGACAATTAAAATACATGGTAGCATTTTATGATATAAGGGACGAACTGAGGGGCTAAATTGCCTTTTACGGAAGTTGGAAATAACTGCTTTTCCCAAAGTAGTATCTAACAGTTCTGTAAATGCCTTGTTTCCATGATGGAATTGCTGTAAGAAATTAAGATTCACTCTTTCAGTTATGTAGATTTTTTCTCTCTGTTTGAAATGAAAATAAAATAGTTTATTGGTAAAAACAAAACAGAAAATGCAAGTTCTTCAAGAAATGCTTGAAATTGACTGTGATGCCCATCTACAAGAAGGACCAAAAGAAGGACTGGGGAAACTACTGGCCTGTCAGTCTGATCTCAGTGCTGGGGAAGCTCATGGAGCAGATTATCTTGAGTTCCATCATGCAGCACTTACAGGACAACCGGGTGATCAGACCCAGATAGTATGGGTTTATGAAAGGCTGGTCCTGCTTGATGAACCCAATCTCATTCTAGGGCAAGGTGACACACAGTGGGTGAGGGAAAGGCTGTGCATGTGGTCTACCTAGACTTCTGACAATGTTTACCACAGAATTCTCCTAAAGAAGCTGGCTGCTCAAGGCTTGGATAGGCATATGCTATGTTGAGTTAAAAGCTGGCTGGGTGGCCAGGCCCAAAGAGGAATGAATGCGAAAGCTGCCCAGCGGAAAGGGACTGGGGGATATTGGTCATTAGCATCTGAAAAGAGACAGCAGTGTGGTCAGGTAGCCAAGAAGGCCAGCAGCATCCTGGCTTCTATCAGAAATATTGTGCTCAGCAAGACTAGTGAAGAGATTGTCCCCTTGTACTTAGCTCTGGTGAGGGCACGCCTCGAATACTGTGTTCAGTTGTGGGCCCCTCACTACAAGAATGACATTGAGGTGCTGGAGCATGTCCAGAGAAGGGCAACAAAGCTGGTGAAGGGTCTAGAAAATAAGTTTCATGTGGTGCAGCTGAGGGAGCTGGGTTTGTTCTGCTTGGAGAAAAGAATGATCAGGGGAGACCTTATTGTACTTTACAATTACCTTAAAGGAGGTTGTAGTGTGGTAGGGATCGGACTTTTCTCCCAAGCACCAAGTAATAAGACAAAGGGAAATGTCCTCAAGTTGCACCAGGGGAGGTTTATGTTGGATATTACAAGAAACTTCTTTACTGGAAGAGTCGTGTGGCAGTGGAATAGGTTGCCCAGGGGAGTGGTTAAGTCATCATCCCTGGAGGTCTTCCAGAAATGTGTAGATGTAGAACTTGGGAGCATGGTTCAGTGGTGGACTTTTCAGTACTGGGTTAAAGGTTAGAATAGATATCTTAGAGGTCTATTCCACATTTTCCACAAAGAATATATAATGTGTACTTCATATGACTTGTTGGTACTTTACGCTGTCTCCCAGTACAAGGAGAGGGGAGATAAAAGCTGAAGGATAATGGTAAACAGTTGGCAAAGGAGTGTGATTTCCTCTGTAGGAAGGAACTGCAAAAAGCATTCCGTTCCAGGGCTTCTGCATCATAGTTCAGCCATGATTCAAGTTTATTAATTTCTGCTGATGCCATCACAGGCTGTATGTGCCATGGAAGTATACATCACAAGTGTTTTCACAGAGCAGTGATCTGTATGGTTTAATAGCTATATGGTAAAGACAATGTTAGCCCCAGTAAAAATAGATCTGATATTCAAGAGTTCAGGTGATCCATACCAGAAAAAAAATAATCCTAGGATGTCATGGCTTCAGGCATCAACATTCTTGATCTCATTGGGCACAGCAATAAACGTGCATTGTGATGAAACAAATGTGACAAAGCATGCAACCTTGCTAATTATTCTTCCGTTTCAGTAGTCTTTTGGAAAGAAGGGAATTGTTAAACCAAAATCTTGCAAATAAGAAGTTTATATCATGAGTGCATTTTTAAACTTGGCATTATATGGTAAGTAAGAATATTTTGTTTATTGAAAGCCAGCAAGACAGGGTCCTGATCCTCTTTGCCATTTTAGGCATTATCATAAATCAAGCAATAATAATAATGCATTGCATGAGAAATGTTTTTTGTAATGCTGGAGCAAAATTCTGCAGATCTCATGTTATTCTGCCTGGACTATAGAGAACAGCCTGGTGTGCAGTTCTTTGAGGTTAGCACTATTTACTAGGTCAGCATTCTTAAACTAATTATGTTACAATTATAGTATATCTTCACAGAAACCCACATTATTTTTAATACTTAAATAAAATGAAGACAAATTACTGCTTGAAATGTTGTACCTATTCTAATTGATGAAGAGGTATCAGATAGCAGTCATGGAGAGCTTTCAAATAATAAGAGACAATACAAATTATTTTACAGTGAACCTCAACTGTTACTTGACTCCTATCTTCAATTATACTAAGTGTCCTAGCATTGTTTTATTGGGTTTGTTTAAATCATTACTGATGCATTGGAGGAGAAGGATACTGTTGTCAGTATTACTGTAGTAACAGAACACCATTAAAAGTGGATGTTTATTATAAGTATTTGAAAAGATGGATAAAAATATAGTTATTGATTCAGGATAGACTTATTTTTTTTTTTCTTTGCATAGGAACTGTGAATGAAGAATGTGAAAGATAACAATGCTCTCTTAAGGATAAATACAGTTGTGAACCATATATTTATATGTGTGAGCTTAACGTGTTGATTAAGATATTCTGTTAATTTTAGTTAAAGATTTCTGTAAAGCTGTTTTCTGTAAGCTGTAGGGTCTACTACACAACATTCAATAGATTACCCAGGCCCCAGCAATTTTTCTTAAGGGAAATGCAATGTAAATTAGCAATATGATCACTTCAGCTGATATTAAAGACGACACTGAAATTCTTCATGTATATGAATAGGATACAAAATATGTTATTTTAAATAGTTGGCATGTCATGTTTTGTTCAACCCCACACCCTGCTCCCCTCATACACACTAATAGTACTGGAAGGTGTTTTTTTGTTCTTTTCTTAAATAAGAAAACAGCTCTGATTAGGTGGGTTATTTTTTTGTTTCACTCCAGTGGATTTTGTAGCCTATTCATATAACCCTGCATTACTTTTGCACCAGCGGTTTTCAAAGTATCACAAACACAAACAAGCGATAATGTGGTGATGAAAAAGCTGAATATGATGAGTTCAGCAAGGAAAATCTGTATCTGAGGCACTTCAGCACTTCAGTTCATCACTTCAATCTACTTTTGTGTACCTTGGAGAAATCTGTGACTGTGTTTAGCTTGGCCAAGCCAACACAATATAAACAAAGAAATCAGTGACAAGTCAGATTGATCTGTTTAAAAGTAGCTGTAGAAAAGATTCTGCCTCAACAAAAATTATTCTGGAAGTCAGGATTTCTGAGAGATGTTTATTCTAGCAACTAAAACACTCCTTAAATGCTTCTTTAAAACACCCCTTTAAAGTACACTGGATGTTCATCTTGAAGAAAATCTCACATGAACAGCAATGTGTTGAACATAGATCATTCCACTGAAAGCTGATGTTTAAACAATAACTGTGACTAACTGAATTCATTTTAGGAAAAGCATGAAAAATTTGAAGAGTTTTTTAAAATAAATCAGTAACTTTTCATACTGCAGTCCAACACATGCAAGTGACCAATGCTAAAGTCATGAAATAAGAACTCCTAGTTAATACATAACACCTGCAGCTGGATCTGGTTCTGTTCCTGGCACTGTATGGTTTCAACAAAAGATCTCTCCTTATGTTACCCTAATGTGGAAAGTAAAATCAGCTAAAATTAAATGTGTGTTCCAGCAAGAACAAAAACGTTCTTGTTCTTGTTCTGTACAGCAGGACTTCAGTAAAGTTGCCTAAATCATTGCTTAGTATTTGTGAAGTTCACTAAATATATTGTTATTATAACCAAAGATTAATCAAACTTTGTATACAAACTTTATTCTTCATTTCATCTTCTCATACATAAGCTGACTTGCAAGGTTTCTGTCATGAGGAAACAGGTAGAAGTGTAGGTATGTGTGAACACAGAAAGTGTTTCTCCGAACCTTGACAATGACGTATCATTGTGAAGACAATAGGGTGTGCATAACAAATACTCTGAGACTGAAAATGCAGTAACGTTTTCTTTTAAATTGGAGAAGCAGGTACTATATATAAGGGTTATTTCTGAACCTATTATATGCTATTCGGTGCAATATGCAGTGCTATATTCAGTGCTATGTAGCCTATGTAATTAGCATGAAGAATATATATTCTGTTTCCACACGTATGTATGTGATTCTTACTATTAATATTCAATTTTATAATTCAGGATAGATTCAACCTCTTGGAGCACCCAAGCCCCAATCCTCTCTCTGATGCCTAGCTCTCATTGATCCTTGATCATCCTAGCATTAGAATTACCTTTCTGAGAATTTGAAGATTTATAAACTTCAATTAATTAGTCTTAATTTATAGCAATTACTAGACACTTACTAAGAATTTCAGCATCTCATTTTTTTTTTACCTGCTGCTTTTAGCAATAGGATGGATATTCCAGAATTGAAATTTTGTAAAATTAATAGAAATCTTGCAGACAGTCTATTATTAAAAAGTTTGTATTGTAATTAATTTCAGCTATTAACAATTATCCATTGAGTGCATTCTGAACAATGATTTGATTCAAAGAACAAAGTTCCAATTTTCTTCAAGTGGTATATTCTTTATTAGCAGCGCTGGATGCACGGGGGATCATTCCACCTATCGTGCATACCAGGGTAGAAAGCTGTGCCAAACTTACACAGTGAAGCGATTAATATTTCATGAGTGCCTATACATATTTATTACCTGTCCTGCCTACCCTCGCTTTTCATGCTAATTAGTCTCTTAATGCTTTACGCTTGCGCAGATCTGTTTTTAGTCCTTGAGTAGTGGTCGTCAAAGGGTGGGCGGTGGTCCCAAGGAGGAAGGCTGCGAGTCTTCCTCCCAATGTACTTTTCACCTTTAATCCAATTTTCTGCTGAGTGGACACTTTTGGACACCTGCTCACCCACAGATCCTCTTTGTGCTGGTTTCATGGGTGGTATTCCCGCTATCTCTAGTTTTATGGCCTATTCTGGCATCCCAAGGACAATGCTTCTTCTTCTTATCTGGTGTTCTGCTGTTCTGCACATCCTGCCTAAGCATCCCACTCATTTAGGACCATCTGCGATTCCTAGTTGTTTTAACCCTTTATTCAGATTATGTAGCTGTTGATGACGTAACTGTAAAGTCACTGTGAAATGCTATATAAATAATCAGAACGGTAAACTAAATTATGGGTACGTGGTAATTTGAAACAAATAAAGCCAGAAACCTTGACTGTGACCAGGAATACAAGTATTTTGCTATACAAAAGAAACCAGAAACAACAGCAAAAAACTCTGCTCTAATGCATCTGCACCCAGCAGGTTCTGAGAAGCAGAAAAACACCTGAACTTTAAGTAATCTAGCCATTTATAGGTTGATTTACAGATATGACAGTGTGATCATTTGGTTTCCAGTTTGAACTACCACAGGGCAGAACCCAATCACATCTGGCTGAAGGAGCAATTGATTTCTGAAGAACTGCTGTGAAACTAGTTTATCACAGCTGGGCACGTGGCTTTTACAGTCCCAAACACTAGGAAGTTGTGCATGGCACTTTCTGATTGCACCATTGGGAAGAAACTCATACTCTCTAAAAGCAAATGATTTCAAAAGCTGCTCCAACACAGTAATAACGTGAGTTTTAATGAAAGGAGTAGCTGAAGGTGTCCGTCCTCAGAGAGCTGAAGCTGTTAGTTGCCTCCATCCTGCTTACAGGCTTGTGGTGCTGGTGGTAGCTGCATTTCCATCTGACCTATCTCTTCCCACATTGCTGACCTCTGCTCTTTAATTCCACTTCCACATATCTCCTCAGCTGCTTGTGCCTGTGTCACCTCCCTTCTCTGGTGAAGGGCCTGGAACACAAGTCCTATGAGATGCGGCTGAGGGAACTGGGGCTGTTTAGTCTGGAGGAGGCTCAGGGGAGACCTTATTGCCCTCTCCAACAACCTGAAAGAAAGGTGTGGAGAGCTGGGGGTCGGTCTCTTCTCACAGGTATATACTGATAGGACCAGAGGGAATGGCCTCAAGTTGCACCAGGGGAGGTTCATGTCGGAAATGTGGAGACATTTCTTCTCAAAGATTAGTCAGGCACTGGAATGGGTTGCCCACGGAGGTGGTGGAGCCACCTTCACTGGGGGCATGTAAGGAAAGGTTGGACCTGGTACTTAGGGACATGGTTTAGTGGATGACATTGGTAGTAGGGGGACAGTCGAACCAGATGATCCTGAAGGTCTTTTCCAGCCCTACTGATTCTAGGATTCTATGACTCCCCTGCTTTGGACACAAAGACACACAAGGACAAAAAGCAGGTCGTATGAAGGCGCTGAGAAGTTGCATATAGATGCTTATGAGACAGAGAAACTGCCTTCGGCAAGGAACATGAGCTGAAATGCAGCCTGGCACCCCTGGCCCAGAGACCGGCTGGTGCTAGGACGGAGGTGGCACTAAGATGGCAGAGGCCAGAAGGAAAGCCGAAATTACTGAGCATGATCCTACTTCGCTTTCCTTACTCGTTGCCCCTTCCTCGTACCCCTCTTCCAGAAAGGATAAATACCTCTTTCCAGCACTTTATCTCAGCCTTTCCTCTCTGTGCTTTCCGCCCCTCCCCTTTATGAGCAGGCAACCCCACCCAGAGCGCTTCGCCTCTCCAACTATCTTGGCCCGCGGCAGCTTCCGTGCCGCTGGGAGGAATGGGGGCGTTCTGCAGGCGCACAGCTCTCTAAGATGGCGGTGGCGGCGCTGGCAGGGCAGGGCCTGTGGGTCGTGCTCGTCCGCTGCTGCCGGGCGGCCGGGCTGGTGGCTTACTCTTCTGTGCCCACCGGCAGCATCGGGGAAGGCAAGCAACGGGAAGGTGAGGGCGGGGGGCGGCTCTTGGGCCGCGCCTGGCTCAAGCGAGGTGTTGTGTTGTTACAGCGGAGCTGCAGCGCGTTGTCTGAGTTTAAAATGAGTTCTGAATGGGGGTGTCATGGTTTGCCGAGGAACGTGTGTTTGTGCTGTATGTTTGCCCAGGCTGGGCAGTTTTGCCTGTTCTGAGCCCAGATGGATCCAAACGCGCGGAACCCTGTTGGGCAGGGTTGTATGAGGAAGGTACAGCCTTCCGAGGCTGCGTGGACGTCTGTTGTGTGCAGGCTCGGAGGCCAGGCTACTGAAAGGGCCCTTCCTTGGGTGCTGACAGATGGTGAGGCTCAGGGCACTGCAGGAGTAAAAGGTGTCCTATTCGGAAATCTTTGTAACAGAGTAAGATTAGCGTGAGTGAAGTGTGTCAGTTTGTAACACAGTAATATTGGTATGAGTGAAGTGTGTCTGTGCGTGAATGCACCACAAAAAAGTCATAAGGAGTAATAAGAGGTAAAGGAACTCTATCTTAGCTGTTGCAGAGACCCATATCTGTTTTTTGATTTAGATTTCTTTATAGCAAGAAGAGGAAGAACAAAATCAAGGCCATAAAATATACAGATAAGGCAGACAAACAAACTGTGAAATTCAGGAGTTTTTCTGAGACTTGTGAGGGTCAGGGGTGTAAAAAAAATTAACAAGGCAACAAGAACAAAAGCAGCTACTCGTAAAGTCCATTCAGTGATTTTTGCTAAATACATACTGCATAGTAAAGTGGTGACCCTCAAAAGCAAAACAGCAACAATATATTAAATTTAAACCCAGCCCAGCCCAAACATGATAGCTGAAAGCAAATTGCATTTGTCTGGCTACTATAGAATCCACTTTTTTTTTGTTGTGGTTGTTTTAAAAAAAAAAAGGATTTCAAGAAAGTACTGCAAAATATTATTTTGTGTGCGTGTTTGAAGGCAAGAAAGTGAAGATTTCTGTTAATACCAAAAATCCAGTGGGATTTGGTGGCTTCTGCATTACTGTGAGTCCCTTCCCAGAGGTCCAACTGATGGCAGTTGATTAAAAAAAAAAGAGCCTAATGGTTCAGGCCTGCTAAAAGAGAGTACACTGTGTTACTTTATGCTGTTTTTTCTCAGAGTCTGCTCAATATGCACAATGAGCAATGGAAAATGGCAGAAAACAAGCTCATCTGTATGTTCCCCATGTAAAATTCAAAAAGAAAAACTGTATAACATGTTAGCTTGAAACTTATACAGAGGAACTTATACAGAAACTTATACAGAGAAACTTATACATGAGCCTGAGACTAGCATAAAAAAGTCTTGAAGGAAGAGATGGAGCTATGGGAATCTCCTTTTGGTGGCAGTGAACTGTTGAGTTGGTTTAGCTGTCATGTATGCTAATGGGGAATGTTTTGTGACCAAGCAGCTGTGTGGGGAAAGAAAAATGGAAGCATAGGTACTAAGGCAAAAGTTTACTTTCACTCATTTTGTTTTTCTTTCTTCATGGGTCAAACTCAAATAAACTATACTAGTAAAATGTTCTTTATCCCATAAACAATAAATTGTTGTTGTTATGTTTCTAGGATAAATTCAGTCTGACTAAATGGCTTCCAAGCCTTTATTATCTCAAGTTACAAAAAAAGTGAGCAATCTGAGCATGTGATCTTCCCCTTCTTCCACATAAAGGCAAGGAAACAAAATCTTTGAAAAGCCTGTTATTTCCACAGAAAGATTATTCTGCACTATTGAGGGCATCTGGCTTCTTTCTCATGTCCTGATTTGAAAACCAGTTATCAGGAGGTGGTGTTGTTTGTTGGCTTTTTTTTTTTGTCTGTAGCAATACAGAGATATGAAATTACCTAATAGTATTAATATATATTGTTTTGGTAAAAGAAAAAAAAGCATACAGATTACATTGTATTTTTTCCACAAAACCATATAATAGTTTGTAATGAAAAATGTTCCTTTTTACTTTTCTTCTAGCTTCAACAAGAAGAAGAGGCAAGACATCGCAGTTCTTAAGATCGGTAAGAACTGATACTATTTACAGCTAACTCAGTGGTGTCTGAGAAACTAGTTTAAGCTGTAAACCTTAATAGTTTCTACAGGAACACCTTCACAACAAGGCAAAATGATCCAGTGTGATGAAATTCCAGAACACGAACCTAACTTCTTTAGTCTTCTAGTCTGTGTTCTAAAAAAATGCAAAACTATTAACGTGTATCAAGACCATGTACTACAGGTCTTAAAAGTAACACACTATTGCATTTAAAAGAAAAACAAACATATTTTTTTTTTCAGTGTGAATCTGCAGTATATGATTTTAAAGGCAAGTAGTAAAAGTGGACCAGGTGTAAATTTTTGTTCCTTGAACTTCCGAGTGTAGATGTAATGATACACTAAAACAGTCAGACCAGCTGACTGAGTATAGCTGTTTCTAGACGGATATACTATATCTGTACCCTTCTAGATTAAAAAAAAAAAAGACTTTGGGAAAAGAAATGGTGTTGTTTTTTCTATTTATTTAAAGAACTAATCTCTCTCTCTCTCTCTCTCTCTCTCTCTCTCTCTCTCTCTTTCTCTCTCTCTCTCTCTCTCTCTCTTAACATGAACTTGTTCAGACTTCCAGAATTCCAAAAACATAACTTATCGTCCCACTGCACTGGGTGCTTAGGTACTTCAGGATATTGAGTGGACTATTAAATACTGGTTTGATTCCACCCTCCTTTGATTTAACACAGCACAAGATAATGGCCACATTTTCTTCCTAAGCATTTCTGAGATACATGCAGTTTCATTATTTATATTGAGAGAGGCCTGCCACCCAAATCTTCAGAGGCTGTCCTTTAAAAATTCCATTGGAAATGAAAACTAATGTTTGATGTTAAGGTGTGTTTTGAAACTTTTAGTGATGGGAATTCCTGAAAGTATTATTTTAATAACTTTTTTGTGTGTCTTCCTGCTTTGTCTCACAAAACAATACCTCTCCTATAAACTTCCATAATTTTGTTTGTTAGCATGCACCTCCCAGAACTGAGAGGATGGCTGTCGACCAGGATTGGAGTAGTGTTTATCCAACAGCAGCTGTATTTAAAGCTGCATCTGTGCCTCTTCCAATTCGAATGGGTTACCCAGTAAAGAGAGGAGTACCTCCGCCAAAAGAAGGCAACTTAGAGCTTATAAAGGTAAGCCACATTGAACTGGTGTGTGTTAACTTTGAAGATTGTTGCTCATTAAGACTGCACTGCTTTGATTGGAATTTCTTTATTGGATAAGGTTTTCTATAAAAAATATAATATCATTCTACTTCTAATTAGATGGTAGCAAACCTAAGAAAGAAATACAAGTCTTCTTACCTTAATCTTGTATTTAATGTATTGAATTACATTAACAAATGTTGAAAGTGTAATCAGATTTCATAAATACCCCTTTATTTATGAACAAAATGCTTTTATTTTGGTAACTCTTAGCATGTCTTTTCTAGATTCCCAATTTTTTGCATCTTACTCCTCCTGCAATTAAGAAACACTGTGCAGCTCTCAAAGGTGAGGATTTGGTTTTTAGTTGTTTTAGCTTTCTTTGGCTTTATTTTTTTTTGGGGGGGCGGGGGGAGAGTATTGATTAAAACAATCTCTGGTATTTTTAAGACAATTCAAAGAGTAACTGTGTGATGGATTAGGAAGTGAGATATGATCCACCTCTGAAGCTGGCTGTTCATCAGGCTTGGTCTAGTATTACATTCTTTGGTTTTGCTTCATTAAGTCATACAGTTGATGGGCAGATAAGTCTTGTGAGGCTCCCAGTATACCAGTGAGATTATTAGGTAAAGTGCTTGTATTGAAGAATTCATAGTTTAGAGTCTTAAGGAAAATGAATGATGGATATGGCTCAGTTCTAAGATTAAAGCCTGGTTTAATCACAGCTAATGGGCAGTCATTCTGGTATGCATTTAAAAATGGCATTTATAAAATAAAGGCTGTGTGACAGCAAGGTATGCAGGGGAGATAAAGGATTCAGTGAAGAAAAAGAGCACCTCTGCCAGCTAGCCATTTAAGAGAACTTCATGTGGAAGCTAGTGTATGGAGGAGGTGATAAGAGACCTGTCTTGAATTGCCTATATGCAGATGTACACAGCATAGGAAACTGAAAGAATTAGAAGTCTGAGGAGTCAGAAATGCAGAGGGAAAGCTTGTTTGATTGAGATGCTGTGTGAAGAGTGAGCTGATGTGTTCCAAGAAGTACAGCTTGGATGCAGAACTTTGCTATGAATATGAGTGGCAAGCTGGCTGAGAGTTTGAGAGTCAGGATCAGAGAGGAAGCCAAGAAGGATGTATTGGTGGGCATCTGCCAAATTGGCTAATTATGTGGAGGAAGTGGATGAACCTTTCTTGAAACAGATGAAAAAATCCTCACAGTTACAAGCTTTGATTCTTATGAGGAACTGCAGCCATCTAAACATGTCCTGGAAGTGTAACAGAATGGGACAGAAACAACCTAGGAGACTTCTGGAGTGCCTTATAGATAATATTCTGATGCAAATCCTGGTCAAACTGACTATGGGAAGGTTCTGTTGCATGTGCTAGACACAGATAAGGAAGAGCTGGTTGGGGATGTGAAAGCTGCTGGCAGTCCTTGGTTGTGACAAAGGTTGAGGCTCAAGATCTTGAGAGAAGTAAGGAAGGCAACTAGCATATTGACATCAATTTATTGATGCAAATTATCTGCCAGTTGATGAGGAGAGATGATATGAATTTATCGTTCACAGACAAGGAAGAATGGTCACATACATGACGGCTTTGGTAATAGTGGTTATGAAACTGTGGAGTTTGAAATCATGAGAGACGTGTGCAAGACAGACATTGGAATTACGGCCAGAACTTCAGGAGAATAGTTTTGGCTGTTCAGTAGTCTTGGCAGATCTCATGGGAGACTGTCCTGGGGAGCAAAGTGGACAAGGAGGGCTGGTGGATGGTCAAGGACAGCCTCCTTAAAACACAAGAATGGTCCATTCCAGTCAGCAGGAATTTGAGCAATTATGTTAGCAGGACATTATGCATGAGCAGGGAACTCCTGAGTGACCCAAGATGCAAAAATGAAATACACAGAAAGTGGAAGCAAGTACAGATAGCCAAGGAGGAACAGGATATTTTTCCTTGAAAATCTTGAAGAAGGACAAGAGGGAAGATGCAGGCAACTAACTGCAGATCAGTCAGCCTTATCACAGTCTTTGGAAGGTTATGAAGCAAACTACTATAAGCCACATGCTTTCAAGTATGTGGAAAATATGCATTATAAAAAGCTGGGTGATGACAGAGTACTACTTCAGCAATTCAGCAAACTTTCAGAAAATTACAAATGTGGGGGGAGGCTATGGGCAAAACAAGTGACACAGCTGCTGTTTAGAGAGATGTCAACATGCAGAAAAAAATCTGCTGCTGAGACCCTCATGAAGTTAAACAAAGATAACTACAAAGTCCTGGGTCTGGGATGGAATAACTCATGCAGCTGGACAGGCCGCAGGGGAACATACGGCTAGAAAGGAGCTTTGCAGAAAAGGACATAAGGGGCCCAGCAAGCCTTTGGAAGTTGAACATGAAATGTTGAAGCAATGAAGGCTAACTGCATGCTGGGTTGTAGTAATGAGAATAGCCAGCACATTTAGGATTTTTGTTCCCCACACTTTATTTGGAACTTGAGACTACAATTGGAGTACTGTGTTCAGTTCTGAAAAACCCAGTACAAAAAAGACTTTGAGATACTGGAGGAAGTCTAGCAGAGACCCTGCCATTATCTGAATGAATATGGCTTCATTAAAAACTACTTCTAAAACATATATTACAATAAATTTGAGGGGAAAAAGCATACATTACTTGGATTGTTTTCATTGTACAGATTTCTGCACTGAATGGCCAAGTGCTTTGAACAGTGATGAGAAATGTGAACAGCATTTTCCTGTTGAAATTGAGACAGTGGATTATGTTTCTGCAGGGACATCTATTCATAATCCAAAAGCAAGAGTGGTGACTCTAAGAGTAAGTAGTACTGTGGTAAACACCAACTTTTGTTTTAAAAAGCCAAATGCTTGGCTTTCTTTTCAAAACATCTACAAGTATGATACTTTGTAAGGGAGTATGGGAAATAGTTCATTGAATGTCCAGAAAAAGCAGTGGTGAATTTCATTAAATATATTGCAGCATGTTAAAATTGAGGTTTTAATGATAAGGATATGTATTTATAAATGAAGATTGAGCTCTGATATAGGCAAAATAGCATACATTCTGGAAAATCAGCTTTTCCATAAGTAGACTCTTCTAAGTTATAACTTAGTGTGGGGCTGCATGCTTTACTTTACTGAAAATATCACCAATCTTTTCCAAAGATATTTTTTTTCTTTTGGTGAGAAATATCAGTCAAATTATACCTGAGGTCTGAGGACCTTGTTTTTGGCTTTGACTTGTCATCATTGTCCAGGGCTGTTACGCTGCATATAATCAGAGAACTGTTATATTGGAAGTTGTTTCATGGAGTTGACTGGTGCTGTAGTCACGGGGATCTCAACTAACCATTGTCCAAATAAGTATTTAGTCTTTCATAATACTGTTGATTCAGTCTGCTGTGACTTATGCTGCTTAATATTAATTTGCTAGAATATGATGGAGACAAATCTGGAATCAGTAGTTTGTCTAAAAGCATTCTAAATATTTAATTCCTAACTTTGAAAAGACAAAATGCAGGAAAAGAGACAGTGGTGTTAGGAAGAAAAGGCTAAGAGCCAAAGGGGAAAAGGAGAGTCTGTGTTCTAATTCTGCTTTATACTTGCCCTGCGGAACTGGATAATCTTTTCAGCTACCTGTTTATCTAGTTGTTTTTTTCATTTCAGTGAGCTCTCATTAATATATTTACTGAGTGAAGACATTACACATTTCTGTCAGGATTTACTTTAATGAATTTGGTGGGGTCATACGGATATATTTAAACCAAGACCACCTCTTTCTGTGTATTACTACTTTATTGGTTGTAAGTGGTGTGTTTACTTGTTCTAAGCTTCATACTTGTAGATGCATATCTGTGTTAATGAAGTGTTCTTTTTTACATTTTGGTATAGATAAACACATGATAACAATATTCAGGGAAGAAAAACTTTAAAAATCTAGGAAGCAGCATTGTGAAAAAAACTGTGAATTCAGAAGTTGTGAACTGTGTATACATATATTGTGGATTTTTTCTTACTTTAAGCATTTTTGATGAGGGATAGCCCTAACTTTATACTTTAGTCATGTTTAGTACTAACCCAGGTAAAGCAAGCTAGTATTTCTTGTTTCAGCATCAGCTGTAATTGACTTGTAAAAATTGATTAGTTGCAGTTTTTCCTAAGCCTAAGCTGCTGCTGCTGCTGATACAAGGAAGAAAAACTTGAATAGGCTTCTTTGCATTTCTTGTTTTTTAAACACTAATAATTATTTCAAATGTAGTCTAAATTGAATTTTCTCCATCGTGCTGAGTTATGACATAATTAGAGCATCTCTAGATTTATTTGTTTTTAAATATGAATTATAAATATATGTAACCCTAAGCCTGTTTGTTTGTTTTTCTTTTTTTTTTTGATTTGGTGAATGAAAATGTTTTGTGTCAGATAAAGCAAACTAATGCTGGATATCTGGGCTGGTGGTTTTCAGTGTGCTGAAACATCCTATTAAGTTCAGAAGTCATGGTCACAAAATTGTATGTTTGTCCCAGAGCCATGTCTGAAACCCATTGGAGCGTTATTTCTTTACGTGAATATTAGAGAAAGACAGTGTTAAGAAAGTGTTTCTCAAAAACTCAGCAATTTGTGTGAGCATTGCCAGACAGCAGTGAGGGCAGGCTGTTCTGAAAGCGAAGGCAATGCAGAAGCAGGAAAGCAGGCAGGAAAATGACCTCCCCAGAAGGGTGCAGTTACTACCTGGGCAAGGTAGTAGAACTGGCCTGGTAATAGTCACCTTGTCCATCTGATGGTCCAGTAATCACCTGACAAGTCTGTAGTGATAAGGCAAGCTTGAGGTCAAATAGGGAAGTCAGTGGACCACAATTAGGTGTGGTGACAATAGCCAGAATCAGTCAACTTGACAGTTTACTTGACAATCATTGGTGATTGTCAAGTAAATCCATAGAGAAGCAATATGTGTGAGGTCAGGCCAGTGAGTTAAGGATGCTGGTCAGGATCTGGATCAGTGAAGGCTGTGGCCGGGCATAGCTGCATAGTGGCTCAGGCAAAGACTGAGTCTGAGTGTCTCAGCTTAAACGCAGCTTCTCTGTGAAGCTACAAATGAAACTGATAGCTTTTTTCTTATGAAAAAAAAGTTTTAAGTAGAAATATTCTATCTCAGTTTCTCTGAGAAGAAATGTATTAATTGAATATTCAGATTTATACATGCCTTGCATTAAAAAGCTTTTGACTAGTGATATAATTGTAAGAAATTCTACAAGTGCATACTTAATAGCTATACTTTTAATTCCTGATAAAAAGATATGCCTAACCATATCTCAAAATACTTTTCAGGGTGAAGAGATTGAATTTCTCCAAATAATTAAAAGTATAAAGTATTTTCTTTTGTATTCCAAGGTTAAACTTTGTAACCTGAATTTGGATGACCATGCGAAGAAGAAGCTTATTAAACTCGTAGGAGAGCTGTACTGCAAGGATAAAGATATACTCACTATTACAACAGACAGGTATGGTTGCAGGAAGGAAAAAATGCCAGTGGCTACAGTACAGAAAGCATAGTATCTCTTCTGGGTATATCAGTTAATGTCTTTGCAACTTTTGTCTTTTTTTTTTCTTTCCCCAGGCTAAAATGTATATTTAGATGTACCAATACTCATATTCATATGTGTTAAAATTTTAATAGACAGATCGCATAATGAGAAACCTAGTATGTGTTTAATATTATCAGATACTGAAGCCCAGTGTTTAGAAATATTTTATTATAGTTTCAATATTTCACAAACAGCTTCTGTTAGTTTCAACAATGATCTGAAGAGATTCAGGCAAGAAAACCGACGTTAGTGCCCTGACAGTTTTCAGTGTTTTCATGTTCTAGACTTAAACAAATCACTCTAGTTATTCAGAGTTATGATCAGAAAGCTGCAATGGTGAAATTTTTATTTGATTTCTGAAAAGTTTATATATGTATACCTAAATTCATAATACACTTTAATTCACAGCTGCATTCACTGTTTGGAAAAAAAAAATATTGGTCATCTTTTCTGTTTGTTTTTTCTTATCATCAGTATTTGTTTTCCCATTCCCATTTTCTACTGAAGAATGGGGAATTACAGTTTTATTTCTACGTGAATTAAATATTAAATGGATGAAATTGTGTAACTCTTTTAAACAGACTAAACTTAGAAGTCTGTGTAGTTTCCTGATATTATTTTTTAATGTGCTTATTGATGTTTCACTTTCTTCTAGTAAACTCTTAAGACCCAAGCTCTGAGCAGTATGCATTTCTTTAATAAAGGATTTTCCATACTGATATTTAGATTACTTTTAAACTGAAGTTCTTCAGTAAACAGAAGAATAAGGATGAAAGATGAGTCCTTTTAAAAGTTTATTTGATAGAATATTCATAATCCTTAACCATTCAGATGAGTGTTTTTAGAGCCTCTCGGAAGTAGTCTCATGTGATTCAATCTGTTTTGTATTCATTTCTAAGATATATCCTGGATCAAAGAATAAGTACTGTCTGTTTACTAGGTTTATTTCTGATGACTAGTTTTGTAACAGACAACCTGTATCCAAAGTTTCAGAAACTAACTTTGGGGAAATTCACATTATTAACTCATTTTTAACTTAAAAAATAGCAGGTGATTTTTATCTGGAAGTGATACAGCTTTTTAAATTGCAAAGTAATATCACGAGTATTTTTATAAAAGTTTGTCAATAAAGGTTGGAAGTAGAAATATAAAATAGTTCTTTTTTGGAAATGTGAAACAAACATGATTATTTCAGAGTTAACTAGGGTCCCCTACTAATTTCAACTGGAAAACTGTTTGAACACCCATTTTTATATCTTGATTTGAGCATAAATCCACACACTCATGATAATCAGAAAATTGAAATAAGTGTTTTTTCATACATTGTGATTACTCTAATTATTAATATATATGGTTCTCATTGATTCTTAAGACAACTTCAGAAGTTCATTTTTTTTGTACCTTACATCATTGAAGCATATAGTACCATAGACAGTCTAATCTGCTCTAAGTCAGTACTACTGCTAAAAGGATTTCTCCCTAAGGTATAAAGACGGAAAAAGAAAAGTACTCTTTTTTTTTAATCAGTTTCTGTCCTTGATCTGGTTCACTGCAGGGCTTCTGGAACTGACTGGAAGGAAAGTAGGGAGGAGAAAGGGAAGTAGCAATGCTTCTCTGAGTAGCAATGCCAATAATGGTTCTCTGAGTAGCAGTGCCAATTTTTATCTAATTAAACTCATTATACAGCTATAAAATCATTTGTAATTGTCTTATCTGTTTAGAATTGAACTGGATTCTGTTGACTTTGCTTTTTGTTTGGTTCTTTGGTGAGCTAGTAAGCAATACCTGGAAAACTATGTTGTGTGCAAGACAAATAGTCTCCTAGGTCTGCGTGTAAGGGTTGTTCCTTCTGTGCCTGCTATCAGTCACTCTAGAAAAGAGAGAGAGAAGCTCTTGCTTATCAAAAAGATGTGAAACGTAACAGCCTGCTGGAAGAAGTGTGTGTGAGGAAAAAAGACACGAGGTTATTGGAGATCAACATAAGGAAGAGATAAATGTCATCAAAGTCTCAGCAATTGGTTTTGATGACTAAAGAAATACACTGTTTTTGTAGCTCTGTGCCTTATCCCAGCAAATTTTACTTGTGATTCTGTTTTGACATACAGCTGTATGGACTTAAACTTTTCTTCTTAAATTGACTAGATCTTCTGTTCTGAACTATATCTAATGGATTTTTTCCACTGTCTTTCTCCCTTCAGGTCTGGCAGAAAAATTGAGCTTTTTAGGCTGTCCAGAGTGATACATGTTGCGTTCAACTTTCTATCTCTGGTAGAGGGCCAAGTGGAATCCAAGATATGTTAGTCTGGTTTTTAACGGTTCCTGAAGATTTTAAAGTTATTTTTGTACATTTTCCTTCAGGCTTGTAGATGCTTATCTTTCCACGCCCTTAATAACATCACAATGGAATGACTATTCTTGATTATGTGTAATTCAGAAATGTATGTGAACCAAACACACATTCCTGTAAGATTTCCTAGGTTACATATCAGAAAATCTGGTAAATGTAGTATTTTGTTCAAAAATGTATTACAGTGACTTGGTTTCAGAAACATTAGCTTTATGTAATTTTTTCAGGTGCCCACTAAGAAGACAGAACTATGATTATGGAATACACCTCCTCACAGTTTTGTACCATGAATCTTGGGTAAGCAGTTGGGAAAAATCTCCCACATGTGCTCGCTCTGTCCCATATCCCCTTCTCCTACCTTACTCTTATGTTCGTAAACCAAACATCAATTGAAACTTGTGAAAAGTTCTGTGACTGTGCATAACTTAGGGCAAATTATGTCAGACTCTTCCTCTTCCTTACCACCTTTCTTCAAATTCAGTGGAGATGTTTGTTGGAATCATCAACAGTAATCTTAGACTTCGCATCTTTAAATTTTACCTCAGGCCAGAAGGAGTGAGAGCTGAGACTACTTTTCTGAGCTCCCTTTTGCTCAGAAAAGGGACACCATCCCCACCTTCTGTTAGTTTTAGGGTTTCGTTGTGTCACAGTTAGTGTGCTGAATATAAAGTTACTGCATCTCTTTACCAAAATATTTCTTCCAAAATGAATGAATTGTAAACTTTTCTGTAATCACTCAATATCGGATGTATTTGGAAGTTTTCCGAGTAGTTCTTTTTGTTAAATTGTTAACTGAAATAACCAGCATAGATATATTAAAGACACTATTCCAATTTATTGATACTTCATTACATTTCTTAGGTAGTTTTTTCAAAATAGTAAGGCATTGTCAAGCCTTAGCTCTTTTACAGTGAATTCTTCAGATTTTTCTGTTATGATACACTCTTTAAGTTGTAGCTGATTAGCTAAGAAAATTCAAACTTACTATTTTCAGTTGTTAGTATTTAAATTAAATTTAGATATTTAATATTATCAGGAATTACTGTTCTTGATTTTGATCATTGCAGTGTGATGTGGTTTAAGCCGCCTGGCAGCTAAACACCACACAGCTCTTTGCTCCCCGTCCCCCCTCCCTCTCTGGGATGGGGGGAGAGAAATGGGAAAGTGAAGCCTGTGGGTTGAGATAAAGACAATTTATTAAGATAGAAAATAATAATATGTACAAACAAGTGATGCACAATGCAATTGCTCACCACCCGCTGACCAATGCCCAGCCCAACCCTGAGCAGCCGCCCCCCACTCCGGCTAGCCACCCCTATGTATTGTTCAGCATGACATCAGATGGTATGGAATACCCCTTTGGCCAGTTTGGGTCAGCTATCTTGGGTCTGTCCCCTCGCAGCTCTTGCTGCACCCCCAGCCTGCCTGCTGGCAGGACAGAGCGAGGAGCTGAAAAGTCCTTGGCTTAGTGTAAGCATTGCTCTGCAGCAATTAAAACATCAGCATGTTATCAGCACTCTTCTCATCCTAATCCAAAACATAGCACCCTACCAGCTACTAGGAGGAAAAATAACTCTGTCCTAACTGAAACCAGGACACAGTGATGACTGGAAATAAGGAGTCTGAGCTGTATTTTCTGCTCATTAGAAATTTCCTTGAACATGTTTAGGATGGTAGAGTACATTAAATGTAACTCAACTTATGCTAACATCTTAAAAGATTTGTTTGCCTTATATTTAAAGTGTCTTGTACGCATGTCTTTCTTCTGAACAGCATTACATTGCGTTACAAATCTTAAATTAGGGATGGATCAGTTTCCAGTATTAAGCAATGACAATAGAGCTAGACACCACTCTCTTTATTAATTCCAAGCAAACACCACATCTGTCCTTTGCCCTAGCATTACTTAATGATAGGAAGACAGTGCTATATGATATTGCTATGGTAGTGTTCAGCATGTATTGAATACGCACAAGTCTCTTGCCCTTTTATTACCTTTCAGGTTCCATGTTAATATTTGATGAGTTCATCTATCAGTTGTAATTGTCTTTGATTTCCATGAAAAATTGATGATCTGCTGTGACGTGTTTTGTTTATTTCCATGATCACTGGTAATCCCTTTTAATAATTTGCTGAAAGATAGTTTGGATGCATTTTGTAAACTATATGCAAACAATCTGTGGTCTGTTTTAATCTGTGTGAACTTTTAAGTATTGGGAGCTGGGGGGAATTAGCTTTCCATGTAGACAGTAACATCAATCCCACTTACAGAATTAATTGCAAGACTCTGTGACTTTCCCAGCAGAGTGCCACACTGTGGCTTTCATGCATGTGCTTTATGGAATTAAACAAAAAGATAAAAGGAGTGTTCCATTCTTGCTGAGTGAAAGCAATGCTGATGGCATGTAAATTGTGCTGTTAATCCTGAAAATTTTGCCTGCTATCTCTAAAACATGGCATAACTCTAATTTATAGTGGTTACTGGATTCTGTGAACCAGCAATCATGTAAATATATTTGAAAGAAAAATTATCTGCTGATATACATCAGGAAGTGGACTTTCAAGTGTAATTACCTTTGAATTGCCAGTGATAATAAAAGAATTATGTATGGTTATAAAATAGAGCACCAGTTTAGGAATCTGAAACCTATTTTTAAAAGAATGTATGTTCTTTGTGGTTTTGTTGGGTATGTAGTGAACTACATGCTATATACTGCTCTGTTTTGTAGAGAGATGGATTTCCAGCAGGAAGTTGCTCTTAAAGTAATGAGTATGAAGAGTTTAGCTCTGGCTTGTCTGTCTCTGTATATACATGCTTAGAAGGTAAAATTCATCATTGTTTCTCAACAGTATTCTCAGTAGTACACCTTTTCTCATATGGTCTTCCAGCATTAGTTTCAATGAAAACCAAGGGCATCCACATCTCAGCAATTCTGTTTGTAGAGCAGGTAGAGAGTTTGGATGGAATTAGTCTGCAAGAATCCCAGTTGTAATGTGTTTACAGTTTAAATATGCAGCAAGTCTGTGACAGACAGAAAGGAAAGAGGAAAAACTATCAACAATGTGTGCTGCTCACCCTCAGAGCATGGTGAAGAATATGGTTAAAAATAGTTTTCTTTCTCGCTTTTGGATGCGGAGAAGGGAGCTTGTTTGCATTTAAATAAATGAATAAAAGGTTATCAAAAACAAATTTGGCTAGCTGGTTTCTGAGAGGTACCACAGCCAAAGTGAAGGAAGCATGAGGATAGGTTAGTGCACTAAAATAAGTATTTTTCTCCTCTAACTTGCTAGCAGTTAATGGATGATGCAAGAAAACAGTAGCTAAATGGTGAAAGGCTCTGAAGATACCACAGAATCATAGTATATCCTGCGTTTTAAGGGGCTTATGTGCATCATGAAGTTCAACTCTTTGCTTTACACAGGACTACCTAAAAAATCTGATTGTGTCATTGTGCAAATGTTTCTTGAACTCAGCAGTGTTACCACTGCAACAGTTACAGTTAGGTGCTATTACCACTCCTTTGGGGAGTTTGTTCCAGTGCCTGACCACCCTCTTGGTGGTGAAGAACCATTTCCATCCAACCTCAACCTCTGACACAGCTCCATGCTGTTTCCTTGGGTCCTGTTGCTGGTCACCAGTGAGGAGAGATCAGCACCTACCCCTCCACTTGCACTCATGAGGAAGCTGTAGGCTACGATAAGGCTTTCCTTCTCTGGTCTGAACAATCCAGGTGACTTCAGCTGTTCCTCATGTCTTGCCTTTTACACCCTTCACCATCTTTGTAGCCCTTCTCTATACACGGTCTAATAGTTATGTCTTTCGTGCCCAAAACTGCACGTTGTCCTCAAAGTGAGGCTGCACCCCCACAGAGTAGAGAGGGACGTTCGCTTCCCTCAACTGGCAAGCAGTGTTGTGCTGGATGCCCCTCTTGGCTGGCAGGGCACACTGCCTCATGTTCAATTTGCTGTCAACCAAAACCTCCAGATCCCTTTCCAGCCTCTCATCTGCCAGGCAGTACATATAGCTGTGATTCCCCTGTCCCAAGTGCAGAATATATACCACTTGATCTTGTTAAACTTTATATTGTTTGTGATTGCCTAACTCTGATTTGTCAAGACGTCTCTTCAAGACCTCTCCACCCTTGATGGAGTCAACAGCCCTTCTCAATTTTACTGTCATCTGCAAACTTACTTAGAATACTATACCTTCAAGTCCTGCATTCAAGTCTCTTACGAAAACATCAAAGAGAATTGCCCATAAAATGGAGCTCTGGGAAACCCATGTAGTGAATTGCTACCAGCCTGCTGTAACCCCGTGAACTATAACCCTTTAAGCCTGACACATCAGCCAACTGTTCACCCATTGTATTATGTGTTTAACTATGTTTCTTTTCTGGTCCTCCTTCTGCTGTTAACATACCTTTTTTTAAAAAAAAAAAAAAAAAAACAAAACTTTTATTGCTCCCCACAGTACTGGTGAGCTTCAACTCTAATTGAACTGTGCTGCATGAATTTTCTCCCTTCAGTGGTGAGCAGCATTTCCATAGTCCCATGTTGCCCAACCTTGTTTCCAGCAGCCATGTACTTTCTTTTTTCAACTTAAGTTCTAGAATAAGATCCCTGCTCAGCCCAGCCAACCTCCTGCTGATTTGCCTATCTTCTGACATGTTGGAGTTGCCTATTCTGTGCTCTGGATAGGTCATGCTTAAAAATTGTCCTGTATTGATAGACCCCAGTGTTTTCCAAAGCAGTTTCCCAGGGGACCTTACTAACTAGTTCCCTGAGCAGCCTGAAGTCTGTTTTCCCCAAATCCAGAGTTGAAGTTCTGGTAGCAGTTTTCCTCCTTATCGCTCAAGGTTTTAAATTCAACTACTTCATGGTTGCTATGGCCAAGATGGCCACCAATCATCACTTCACCTGTGAGACTTCTGTTCACAAGCAACAAATGTTAAGAGTGTACATTTCCTAATTGTCTCTCTTAGTTTGTGTACCAAGAAGTTATCTCTGTGACTGAACCAAGGTTTTTAGCTCCTCTTGCTTGTTCCTTGTGCTGTGTGCATTGGTGTAGAAATATTTCAAATGTGCTTCGTTGTACCCAGCACCTTCAGGAGCAGACTGAAGGATCTCACTAGTACACAGTTGCTCATGTTTTGGCATGCTGTCCCATAGCTTCGCAACAGTGGGCCTGATTTTATTCCTTTCCTCCTTCAAAACATAAAGCTCTGTTGACCAGCCCTTCTAACCTCTGTGCAAAAGTCCTTTCCCCCCTCTGAAAAAGGTGCAACACATCAGGCACCAGCAAGCCTGGTGTTGTGTAGGCCATCCCATATGCTGGAGGATATTGTCAGGTGGAGAGAATCTTGCAGGAAAGTTCAGGCATATTTTATGATTATATGTTTGAGAGCTCCCTTTTTTGAACGCATGTAGGAGGAACTGAAAGGAAGGAAAATTTTACTGGATTTTGTGTGGGGGTGAGTTTTAGAGGAAAAAGCAGAGTTTGAACACTGAGAGGGAGGAGAGGGAAAACGAGTAGAAAGAGTGCTGGTAAGTGTTAAGAAGAAGAAGCTGACAAAGGTAGCAGGAGTGCAAAAAAGGTCCATTCATGGCCTGGGAATAGAGAGGGTAGCTAAGGCTGTATGATTACTTTTTAGGGGAAGTGGGTTACTACTGGGCTATAAGTCCCAGGGATTAGTTGTTAAAAAGAGTATTGCATTTGAAAGTGTCCTCTCTTTACTGTCTCTTGTTTTCGCACATAAGCAGTGGACTTCAGCAAAATCCTGCTAAAGCTGAGGGCATTCAGGACTTTCAGGGTTGTGTTATGACTTTATGAAAACATAATGCAGTGTTACCAACTGGCATTTAATCTGTATTTAAACAAATAGAAACCCTTTATTTGGAAACAGGGAAAGTGATGATTTTTTTATTATTTAGTAGGCATTCCTGTAATTAATAGTGATGTACTTACATATTGGCAAGGCATATCCTGCTTTTTCCTGGCAGTCCTTGTTACTTTCTGGGACAGGATTGCTTGCTTGCTTGTTATAATAGAGGAAGTGAAGGACAAGAGGAGGGAAAAAGTGAATTAATTGTCTGGTCCATGACATATGTTTGTTATCATGGTTTCAAATGAAATGTATGGTAAATTCAGAAAAGCTATGGGAAGTTGTTCAAAATATTGGCAGCACATTGGTGGATTGATAGTTGTTGCTTGGTAACTATTTTGGGTTTATGTGGCAAGGTTTTGGTAGCAGGAGGGCTGCAGGGGAGACCTTTGTGAGAAGTCTAGAAGTTGCTTCAAGTTGAATAAGAGCCAGTTCCACACAGCTCAAAAAGGAACCCAGCCAAGCCAATAAGCGATGTTGGTTGCGACTATGTGGGAGCAGATTTAAGAAAGGGGAAAAAACTGCTGCAAAATAGTAGCTGGGAGAGAGGAGTGAGAACCAGCTATTGAGCACCCAAGGTCAGTGCAGAAGGAGGGCAGGAGGTGCTCCAGGCATGTGGCAGAAGTTCGCCTCCAGCCTGTGGAGAGGCCCCTCATGGAGCAGGCTGTCCCCCTGCAGCCCATGGGTCCCATATGGAGCAGATCTCCACACTGCACTGATGGAGGAGCCCCTGGTGGATCAGGTGGATGTGGCCTGGAGGAAGCTGCAGCCCATGGAGAGCCCCCGCAGGAGGTGGGGGTCTGGGGAGAGCTGCCACCCATGGGGGACCCATGCTCCTGACGGATGGACCCCGTGGTACTGGCCCATGATGGAGCAGTTCTTGAAGAGCTGCTGCCTGTGGAAAGCCCCTGTAGGATCAGTTCGGGAAGGATGGCATCCTGTGGGAAGGAGCGGTTGAGATGCAGTGTTAGGGACTGACTGCAGCCCCCATTGCCCTGTGTTGCTCAGGGGGAGGATGTAGAAAAGGGTGGATATTTTTAGAGAGGGAAAGTGTTTTAAGTTTGTTTTTAGTTTCTCACTGTTCTAGCCTGTTAATGATAGGCAACAAATTATATTAATCTCCCTCTGCTGAGTCTGTTTTGCCCGTGATGATAACTGTTGAATAATATCCCAGTTCTACTCTCACCCCTTGAGCCTTTTCCTTCATATATTTTCCCCCTTTCCCTTTGAGGAAGGGGAGTGAGAGAGCAGCTGTGGAGTTCAGCTGCCCATCAGGGTAAAACCACCACAGTAAGGCAGTGTGCTGATTTTTGAGAGGGATCTGGACAGGGGGAGCAGTACTTGCATTTGCAAGTCCTACTGCATTCTTGGTTCAACCATTCAAATTACAGGTTGGCTAATGAGGTTGTTTAAATCTAATAAAAGAGCTCAATTTATTTGGAATCTGTTACCTAAAAAGGTGCTAAAGTAGCAAGAAGTGTGCCATCAGATTCCAGGCTGGTGCATTTGCCAGCTTGATTTTGGTAAATACAGATACATGTCAGGCAGGTGAGTCCAGTTATCTTTAAAACATTCAGATTTGAAAAGAAAAATCATTATTTTAAAAATACTCTTAATCTAAAAATATTTTAATGCTTTGAGATCTTTGTGTTTAATGGCTTTCAGGCTGTTAATCAAATGTTTGTGTTTTTTTAGCTTTCAGAACTTACTCAGTAGATATCTGACTTGCACCATCTGGCAAAAAATCAAAATTGTTTTGGACTTTCCTTTTTACATTTTAAATTCCTTAAAAAAAAAAGCCATAGGATTCCTTAAAATTCCTTTAAAATTTCTTTGGACTTTGCTTTTTAAATTTTAAATTCCTTTAAAATTACTCCCTAAGATTATGCCTGGAGTGAATTCTTCAAATGAAAGGTTGAGATACATTAGGTAGATTGTTAAACAGCAGCTCAAACAGACGTATTTCTGCTGCTTTACATGATGGTACTTCTTGAATACTGTAACAGCAGCTCTAAAAACTGAATGTATTTTAATGGTATTCAGTTGTTTTTAAAAAATAGTAGTTTGCTGCCCTCAGATGGTTGAAAAGAGTATAAACTGATTTCTTTGCACTCAGCTGGGATTAATATTTTATTATTAAAAAGTAAAATTCTGTTATGAGTTCCAAGTAGGAGGGAAAGCTAAGTGAGCAGACAGTTAAATTTCCAATAAGGAAAAACACTAATAATAGTTATAAGGGGAAGGGATCTGAAAAAGAGTGAAAAGGAAATAACTCAGAGTTGTTTTAAACCAGTCAAGACTACAAAAAGATGCAGCAATATTACGAGGTCCTGATCCACATGATTTTCAACATATACAAATACAAGTTGATGCACTGGGGAGGATATTATCTTGCATTACACAGATCAGAGAGACCTGGAAAGATAATTAGTGAAAAGTTGCCCTTTCATTTTCTATTCTCCGGTGTGTCTCTTAAGTAAAATGCGGAGTGTGATGTACTAAAAGCAATAATAATGTTGTGCACACTTTTGATCTCTCTTTCTTTTTCTAAAAGTGAACATGGAAGTCTAATTAAAAAAGATTCAAGACTTAAAAAGAACAATGAAGAAGAAGGAATATAGGAGCAGAGGTAATTGGAAAGTGGCTGCTGATAAGAATATGTACAGTAATATCTAAAGGATCTTATGGGTGCTTCTCTTTGCCTTGTGCTTGCATTGTTGTTAATGATACTTGATGAACTGAAAGGATAGAGAAGTTGAAGTGGAAGGTGGGAGAAGGAGAAAACTGTGGAGTGGCAGTGTGACACTGGAGGCTTAACTAGAATTTATCCATGAACTCACAAAATCATGTATTTTGAATGAATTTTAGGAAGATACGTTGCTTTCATTCTCCTTTTGCAGTAGAGTATTTAACTGCAAGATACTGGAGGGGGTGAGGAGTGTGTGTATATATGCAGCTAAATGAATACTTTTACATAATCATTACTGGTAATCCTCCAATAAATTGTATGGATATTCTCTAGACTTGAATCAGCACTTAACTTGTGTTACCTTTTTTCATCTATAGTCATTTTAAGCCATTACAGGTAAGGATACATAAGACACTTATGTCTTGCTGAAACTCTCCTCTGGGTAGGAAAAAAATTGAGATCTGTTGAAAAGAAAAGGAGGGCTGTAACACAGTGATTACAGCATGTACCTGAGAGACAAGGATTCAGAGCTCTGGGCACTGTTTACTATCACTGAAGACTTCTTAGCGTAAATTTCCTGTCTCTGAAATCTTAGAATAGCAGTGTGATATAATTATGCCCTTCCTATAATAGTGTTCCTTCAATACCATACCTTATGTATAATATAAATAACACAACCTGATGCTGAGGTAAGGGTGATCTCTAATGTTGTGATACTTAAAAAGATACTTACAAAGTAAGGTACTTATTTTGTTTTGAAATGCGTATTGCATTTTATTGTACACTCACCAATGATCAAAATCTAATAACTTGCAAAGAGTCTTTGTCATTAATGTCAGTCAGGAAAGATAAAGCTAGGTGGCATAATAGATTTTCAATTTAATAAACTTTCTTTGAATATCTGAAGTAAAATATTTAAAATAAAAAGAAAGAAATATGCTGTCAGGAAATATGCATTGCAGTGAAGAAAATTAAACTATTTTACTTGGAACCACAGAGGATGAACATTGAAGCAAACATTTATCATGAAGCCAAAGTTGAAAAAAAGCTATAGCTTGCAGTGGTTGAATTAAAAATTGGCTATGTAGTATTTCTGACTTTATAGAAGTCTGCTGCATTACTTTCAGCCCAGGAAAGTTGTTACTGTTTTTTGAAGAGGTAGTCTAGATTATGGTGACTACTGGTGACTCAATGTTATTGGCAGAACCAGAGATGAAGTCTAAAGTGTGAAACCATCTCTTAAATCCACTATTATTTTTTGAGGCAAAGTTGTGTTCTGCTCTTTCCCCTTTGCTTATTTTCCTTTTTGTTTTATACTTGTCCCTTACTGGAATCTTTAGTTCTCACAGTCTTATTCCTAATTTTCCTTGATGCTCTAAAGGTCCTTTCTGCCTTGTGCCATTGCTGCATCATAGAGGAGAATATTTTGTGAGTTCAGACCGAAGTATTTTAACCTATTTTGCGCCACCAAGCAATTAAAAAAAATGTATCCAATCTCTTCAGATACAAACATTCCTTGTCCTATTTACAGATTTATAGTGATACTTAGTCTTAAGTTGCCAACTTAATACTGCAGTTCAGTGCTGTAATATCTCCAAAAATATATATAACTTTTTTGGCAACTCCTCTTTGGCTAAGAGGTACCCAATAATTTGGAGTGTCCTAGCATTTCTTACCTGAAAATCTGAAATCTGTGATTATTATACCACGGAGGGTTTTGTTTTGTTTTGTTTTTTATATCCATGCAGTACTAAGGAAAGAAGTATATTTAATCCAGCCTATATAGAGTTTGAAATGTCACTTGCAACTTAGGAAATCTCCTCCCTTCAAATAAAATCCCACTGCAATACTTGTTCTTTGCTAAACAGCATTAATTTTTAAACTGTCCAAAATGTCAACTGGTGATTGACTAACATGCATCATGTTTTTATTTTTTTTAATTTTATTCTTTTTAATATTTGTGTGCCAAATACAATTTTAGTTAAAATGTCTTTCCCAAAAGAAACACCAGGGAAGTGATAATACTAAACCCCCACGTGTCTGTGACAGAAAGTTTAGGAAGAATAAGCTGGCAGAAAAACCACAACACAGTGAAAAGCCTATTAAAGTGATCAAAAATGATTTCTGATTTTTAATAGTTAAAGTTTCAGTATGTGTTGATGCTTTTTAGGTGATGACTTTTATGTAAAAAGCGATTTTGTTGTCTGGAGTACAACTTCAGTATTTGTGCTGTGTCAGCACATAAGATTAAGACTGTTTTGGGATGTTTACAAACCTTTACAGTGCTTAAACTGTAGCACAGCAGATTTGCTTAGATATAAATAGAAATAAATTCTTACTCTGTTTATGACATCTATATTTATGTATTTGTGTTAGGAAGTATCTCTTGTTTAGTAGTAGGTTTAAGTCCTTTGATTTTTAGATTAAAAGGTGTTTGCGTTTTGTTGTGGTCCCCTTCTTCCCCCCCAAGTTCTAATTGGAATTTATAATGAGAGAAAGTTATCATCTGAGTGCACTATTGACCAGGCTGGTTAATACTTACTGAGATACTATCTTCTGTGTGATAGAATGAAGCAATTGATTTTGGTTGATTCAGTAAAGAAATACGCATTCATTAATTTTAACCTAGTTCTTGAAGTGTGGATTCTAGAAAAATGTTACGCACTTCCACACTTTTATTCCAGTTTTCATTGTTATATTTTTGCCTACTACATTCTTTACTAACATTGGCAGGGAACAAAAATACCTGACTAACAAAAGTCAGAGTGGAGACCTCCTTTTTAAAGGTTCTTTCTTTGTCTCATTTGTCTTCATAACACTTCAGACTGAGACTACAACTTTTGCGGTATTTCCACTATTCAGAGTTCATGGGTACTTGTCTACCTCGTATGCTTTTTCAAATGAAAATATAGTTCACTTTTTCCTCTTGCAATAAATCTGGTTGAAAAGGTATTTAAGTTTCACTCAATATAGTCAGCTTGCAAAAATCTGGTTTCAGTTCAGTTTCCTGTTTGTGATATATGTCTGGACCTGTGTACAGCAGGATAACTTTTCATTTTGAGGTATGGCCACCAACATTGCAGTAGTGGATACAAGCTGCTTGTAGTAGGGCTGGGGAACAGATTTTGAAATCTCCCCGTACCATCAAATCACTTCCTGGCTCCCTTATCCCCCCAGAAGTCAGATTTTGTTTTAAAATCCATTTAGATACACCATTCTGCTGGGAAAGATTCCAAGGAATAAATACTTCTTTTTATTTTTATTTTTATTTTTTCCCTGACTCTTTTGAGCTACAGAGAAAACTCTTAATTTGTTTATCAGCATGAATCTCTGAAATCCCATAAGTAATTTGTGCAGAGATAGAGATAAATGTAATAACTGTGATTAGTACTTACTGTCTCCACTATAACTTGAAGGCATTTAAAAGCCTCACAGTGATCTTTTGTTTGAACTTCAAACTTGACTCTGGCAAATGGTCCAGAGACTGACCAGGGGTGATACCCCTATTCCTTTACTCTTGAGAAACCCAATCCCTGTGAGAGAAGTTTTGCTTTAAAAAAATGTCTTGGATAGCCATTGTGCAAATAAATGAGGGATATGTAAAACAGGATGTCATTCTTAATTTTAAGAATGTGTCAGTCTCCACTTTGATTCCTGTTATTTTTCAAACTTACAAGGAATAACTTACTAACTTGCTTTACTACTGTTTTAGCAATAAGCAGTAGACTAGACTAGAGGATGTCCTCTATTTCCCTCTAGAAAGTGAATGAGGTTGTTTTACTTCTGTGTTGTATTGTGTCCAGGTTTCAGTGTAAGTCATATGAGCCTTTTAGTAATGTTAATTACTGTTTCTGACTAAACATTTGGACTCTGTTTTAAAAGAGAAGAGATTCCATTCACCAGATGCAGCATTTATTGAAGTATTTTTAACTTCAGATAGACAGACCCAAGAACACAGGGTTATAGGTAGAAAACAGTTCTCAGGTATTAATTAAACTTTGTTATATATTATGATTCAACTGCAAAAGCCTTGTTGACTAGTGGACAGAATAGTTTACTAAATAAAGAAAATCTCCTGCGATTGTCAGGTTTATTTGAATTCTGCAGTCGTGTCAGTAATGGGGGTTAGTTGTTACTAGCATAGCAGAGCTAAAAATTTACTGAAGAACCCTTTCTGGTAAGGGAATACAAAAACAACCAAAACAATAACACACACAAACAAACAAACAAACAAAAAAAAACAAGAACAGACCAAACACAACATGCTATGAAGGCTTTAGTAGAATAGTTCTTTAAGCTTACTTCTAGAGAAATAAGTTTTTGATTTATACAACTATGTAAGAAAAACATAACCACCAAAAAATAGGATAATGTCAGCATTATTTACATTAATAGTACACAATAAATACTTCTTTGTGTATTTTTAAAATATATAAGTATACCAGTTATCTACATATACATATTTGCAAATGTACAATAAAAATGAAAACATCAAAATGGCACATTATGACATTTGAAATATCCATTAAATAGCAGGAGGTCCCACTAAACCAGAGAAATGTTTAGATACAAAATTTTACTCTATGGATCAGCTGCCTAAGCCAAGTATTTATAGGCACTAGGATGATGTCTTTTGTACTCAACTTCTGATCCTGTCTAATCCTGCAATATCAGTTAGTTTTTTGTTTTTTTTTTTTTTTTTAAAAAGGCACCTTGTGGATAAAGACTCTTTGGAGGAGCACTGTTTTGCAGGAAGAGGAAATAGATTAATTGCTGGTGTCTTTCCTTATGAGTCACAACTTAAACATTTCCCAAATGCTGAAGGATTGCTCTCTCTCATCATAGGTTACTTGGTATGAACTGTTTCAAATGGCATATTATAGCCAATGTAAACATAGCAAAATCATATGCTAGGGACAATTATAGCTAGGTGACTATTTTCAAAGCTTGAAAATTTAGATTGACTTAAATTTACTACTTCTAGAACCTTTTTTATGATTCATTATGTGTAGTCCATAAGCTTTTCTTCTCATTAGGACTTTTCTCGTGTCAGGTATATAAAGAACTTGGTAAGTGGGAGGGAAGAAGCTCACTGCACAGAAAATGCATGGTATATGGGCATCGCTTTGAACTCTGTTCGAGGCTTGAGTTACAAGCCTTGTACTTCAGAGGACAAATGTCTTCCAGAATAGAAGATTGTGTGTTTTTTTTTTTTGTTGTTGTTAAGTGAATTGGAATGAGAGGGAAATGTTACTACAAATTACTGTAGCTTTGTTTCAGTTTTCAGTAGTCTTTAAAATAAGGTGTATTTTCTTTCAGAAAACAGAGATGTGGGAGAGTGAGAAGACTGAAGAAGACATGGAGGAGTATATCTGGGAAAATAGCTGCTCTGAGAAAAATGCCCTGGATACACTACTTCGAATAAAAGCCACAGAGAATGTTAGTAATGTAACTAAGGAGGAGCTTCTTGCATCTGAAGTAGTTAAGAATTACAGAAACTCTGTAACTGCACTTAAAAATGAAGGTGAAACAGAAAGTAACATGTCTCAATATAAGGAATCTGTGAAGAATTTATTAAATATACAAGCATTACCATGAAAAATTCTGCAAGTACATCTGATTATTATAGAAATATTAAACTATAGTTAATAGTTCTGTATGATATGGATATATAATTATTTGGAACCTTAACCAAAATTATGAAACTTGATGATGAATTAATTTTAAAAGTAGTCAGATATTTCTTTATTGTTGGATTACCTTGTAAACGTAACTTTTCTGTTCATGAATCTTGTTCTTTGAATAAAGTATATTTTGAGTCATATTGGGAACTTGAACATTCTATTCTGTGCTTTATTAGCACAGGAGATCCAGGCACAGTTCTGTGTTTAATAACATTCTGACTTCTCACACAACTTCTTGGCATATAAGTAAACAGTTTTCAAAAACAATAAAATGACTTAGGCTCAAAGTTCCATTAACCTTGAGGCTCTTAGTTAAGAGATCTAAAGTTTCTAAATGTCTTCCAAATGTCACTCTATTTTTTCTACCTCTGCACCCCATCTGTTAAGTAAAGGTAGTGTTCCGTGAGTTTTAACTGTTGGAGAGGTGTTGAAGTATTCTGAATGGTGAGTAGTACACTGAGTTGGTGAGTACTGAGGTGAGGAATGGACTGAGTCTTTGTACATTGAGGCCTGCTGAGTATTTTCTTGAGCATGCCCAGGTTTGGCAAGGAAAAAATGTATATTTTTCCACTCTGCTATGAAGCACAAACAAGGAAATAAAATAGATGTTTATATCTGGTAATTTATATTTGAAAGGAATTGTTTTGAAAGATGAGAATCACAAGAGACTTCTGTTGCCTTCTCACAATTAAATAAAAATTCCTTAAAAGTACCAGTGTGAAAGGACATAAATAACTCTCTTGTTGCTTTTATTGTATCTCCTCAGCTTACTAATATTTCAGCTTAGAGAGAAAGTCTTCATTTTCTGGAAGGGGTAGAAGGAGTTTTTATTCATAAGACTAACGGATTCTGCATGCCACCCTAGCATGTGGCATTGCCAGCAACTGGTTGAGAGGAAACAGGCAGCCTAAGAATAAGAACATTAAAGATGGAAGAGGTGAACTGATTTTCACAGTGTTCTGTGTGTCTTGATTTATTTGCTGCTAAGGTTTCTAATAGTTTTTTTGCTTACATACAGCCAAAGAGTGCATGTATTCCCATTTCTAAACTAATGAACGTTTGGTAAGCCTTCTTTTCGAAGGAGACTGAGTTTAATGTATTTTTTTCCTTCCTATGAAAATTTGCCTGACCTGGAGCTGCATTTGAAAAAGCTTGTGTCTTGTGATGCATTCATAATTCTGCATTCACCAACTTGATTATTTAATGGTCTTTCCTTTTAAATTTGTAGTAATATGCATTTTTATCAGAAGCTGGGAGAAAGTTCTTACTTCTATCAAGTTGTTCCTTAATTCAAGAATAATGGGGAAAGTGTTTAAAATTCTCATTTGAAATAGTACATTTTTGTAATTTCAAATATTTTTTGAACAGCCGTGTAACCAAAATCATTGAGGAAGTTACTGCAGTTTGACTCAGAGAATGGTATGGATGGTGGAGAAGTACCTGGCTTTAGTCCAGAGCAGATTCGGTGCTAGTATATACACAAGAGAAAATTGTTTCCTTAGTTTTGTCAGTGCTTGCATAAAGCCTGGTGTACTAGCAATCATATATAATGAACTTCTGTTTGCAGTGGCATGTTTTGTACCAGATGCTTGTGAGTGCCCTTTAGAGATTTTAAGTCTATTACCCATAAGCTTGCTTTTCTCCATAAAAACTGTCCTTATGTACTCAGAACATATGGGCACATGATAAAGTCTTTCTTGCTTTAGAGGGCAATTCATTTTTTCCTGTGTTCTTCATAGACTTTAAATTAAATTAGGAAGATGCCTGTGAAAGTTGTAGTTAAAATAAGTTTGATTTAATGGTAGAAAGAACAGAACAGCAAGCCAAGTTGATTTTTCATTTGATTGCGTTAGTATTTCATTAATGTGGCACCTAATTTATGAAAAATCTAAAATAACCAGGAACTCTAGAAAGTGTTCAAGCAGAACTTATTTATGTTCTTTAAGTGTTTCATGAAATACATACAGGATAGAAGGTGTCTGTCTCTGAAGTGCCAGGACACCAAAGTGTCTACCAGCATCAGATTATTTTTTTCCTCATTCTAAGTATTTACTAAGTAAGAACAATATTGAGACTAATTCACTGTGTTCCATAACCCTGTCCAACACTTGGTATTAAATCAGTCATAGATACCAGTTTTCCAGTCATACCTGGTTTAATGACTATGGCTATAGAATGCTTGGCCGGCTGGCCTCAAAAATCTGTGAGGTTGACCTCCAATCTTACTTTTCAATGTATTTATTGCTTTCTCTCCTTGCTAAGAAACATACAAGTGAGACTAAAGCCTTTATATCCTGTAAGTGCCCAATCAAGCTGCTAGAATCAAATATCAAATACAGTTAAATTTGTGGTGTTAACTAATGGTTTATGTTACAGTGCAGAATTTGTAATGCAGTGGACTGAATCACAGGCTGCATGATATTTTGAGCTCTTTGTCATCTTAGATATTTCTGATTTTCTGCTTCTCCCTCAAAATTGTTTAGGTGTTTAAGGGTGTTGGTAATCTGCTAGAGCACTGGGATCCTAAATCCCGTGCAAGTCCTCCCAACCTTAATGATGATGATACAGTGCATGTTTTTATGAGATAAATTACACATCATTAATTTTTCTGTATAACACTTGCCGAGCACCTCATTGGAAATTTCCATTGTAGTGTAAATGCTGTGAAGAGTTAAGAGTAATAGATTACAGTAGTAAATACATCGTTATCAGTGGTCTTTTATTAATGTATCTTACATTATAATGTAAATGCATTACTCTGAGATGTATATCCCTCTATACATGTATGTATACATGCATATGTGTGCATTCTTCTGTTGCGGGGAAGTACTTGGGGTTCATATTACTTTTAAGTAGAAATGTTGATAGTTAACATGTAAATCAGGAAGCAAGCTAGGCACCCCAGAACATAAATGGGGAAGCAATGAGAAACAGAAAACCCCACACAGTATCTAGAGGCATTTGCTCTCTCCATAGGCAATTATTTTACTGGTGTTTACTGGCCAAGAGGAACATGGAGACATGTTCATGACAGCTCTGAGCTCAGGCAGCCCTGTCCATCATAGATTGAAATTTGAGCTAGAAGGCTACTACTGTATGTGCTTCTCTGTGGTCATTGTTCTAACCTCCAAGTAGCAGATGTCTCATTTCAAATCCAAACACTTGCCCCGCAAACTGAAAAAATAAGTTCCTTATGGCAAGGAAAACAAGCTGTCTCCAATGGAAATATATATGTAAAAAAAAAAGAAAAAAAAAGAAAAAAAAATAAGCTCTTGGCCATCTGGAAGAGTTGTGATGCATAGTTTTACTGGTGCTGTTGATGAGACTAACCTTTCTTTTATCTCCCATATAAACATTCCAAAGAAAGGCTGAGATCTAGTGCTTGGTCAAACTGGAAAAGAACTTTGTCAGTATTCTGGCTATTTTTTTGCATCTAGAAACTACTGTAATCACTAAGACGTCTTTAGTAAACAGTGTGTTAAGAGTTGTGAAGTAAAATGTTCAGTGTCGTTAAATAGTTTCTTGATGTTGTTTGTCTACATCCTAGCATACTTTTGCCCTTTAAAAGGGGGTTTTAGAACACTAAGCATAATCTATTGTTTAGATTAGACAAAAGGGTCTATACAGAGATATGATTATAATTTAGCCATAAGGGTAGATGTTAGAACTACTTGAAATTTCACAAAGTGCTAAGATCTGAATGTGACTGGCTGTGCATGAAAAGTCTGTGACTTCCACAGATGATCTTATGGTCTTCAGAGAAATAATTTACACTCCTGCCTGGAGTTGACACTTTTGCTGTGTTTTTGTGCATAGCATTGCTACAAACAGAGCTAAGTGATAAAGGGACAGTAGCCTCAAAAGGTATGTGTTATCTTAACAAAACATCCCTCTACCCATTCTCTCATACCTTATATTTATGTATTTACTTTCATGTTATTTTCCCAGTCTGTAGTAACGTGGTCCTGCTGCTACTGTGCTTTATATAACCTTTTTCCTGCCTATTTATCTCTGAACAGTAATATCTTAATTGCACAGAAAGAAGGGAGAGGGGATGTCTCACGTTCACATTTACTTCTGGTATTTCCTGTCTTGAATGTAACCCATATTGATACGGTAAGAACTATGTTGTGTTAGACATGCAACAATCTTTCTCATGTAAGCAATATATTTTAAATGTGTACTGTGGATTTCAGAGTCTTCTGTCTTACATGTATGATTAAATAATGTGGTGCATCAGAAATACTTTCCTTTCAGTATGATAAATTAAAAAATAAAGGACATTGTATTACAATACAATCTCAAACTGTTAAACAGTTCTGCAGATTTTATTTATTATGAGGAGCAGATGGAAAGAGGTGTTGCATCCTTTCTTTGAAACCTGGAAAAGGGAAAACATTGGCACTCAAAAAGTATGAAACAAACCAACAAATCATATATCCCTCTTTAATCAAAGATAACTAATATTCTTAGCAAAAGAATTATTATAACTATTAAGCAAAACTCTAAACTAAGACAAGTAAAACACTTTATCCCACAGAAGCTGTGGAGGAATTTTTAGGTAAACAATGTAATTTCTCTGTTTCAATTAGACTAAGCTGCTTGCATGTGAATTCTATTCTAAAAAATGACATGAAATTATGTAGTGATAATAATTTTAGCTTGTTTACTGATTTTTCAGGATGAATTATGTCTGGAATTCAGTGCTGCAAGGTCTTGGAAATAAAGTTTGGGCGGTTTGAAATGTCCTAGTTTCTGAAGTATCGTCTTCTCTTTGGCTGGGAACTACTGAACCTCTAGTGTGAACGCAAGCAGAATTTTAATAGCTCCATTCAGCCTGAAGAAAGGCATCACACAGTGCAGATCTAGTTCACTTACAAAGTATTCTTTTCAAGTTTAGGTTTAGATATTTTATCTCATAATCCTATAAAAACAATGTTCTTTGAAATGTGTTTATTGCTGAGCCATCCTTTAGCAGAAAACATACACTTCACTGCTGTGATTTTTTTGACCTTTTTCAACAAAAGGTTTCCCAGAAAAAAATATGTATTACTGTGTTATGTTGCATATTAATTCATCTGTTAGTGAATAGACAAGCAGAAAGTTAACTAGGTGTAGCTCTACACTTGATATATCTGTACATCTTAGATGCAAGTTGGTTTTAAAATCTTTTTTCCTTGGTTACATGACTTCAAAAATTATGAGGAGAAACATATTTTAAAAGCATTTTCAGTGCCAACAGGTTTGACAATGCTGGGTGAGGTGTTTTTGTGGGAGAATCCTATGGTAAACTGCTTTTCATTAGTACTGCGTGAGATGAGAGTTGGAGCATGTGGTTAATCAGTTTGTTTAATGTATTTGTTCAAATTGCCATGATGTACAAAACACCTGAATGTTAAATGTGGTAGAAATCAAAATACAAATTTAGAGAAATTTTCATCTTCTCATTAAGGCTCTGTAAATGTTAATCAGTTATGCCTGCTTGTTTGTTTAACACAAAGGTGCTTCACTGAGCCATGAACTTCAGAAATTGACTTGAGCAGAGGATTGCTGGTAGAGCACTATACAATGAGAATCCTGAAGAATACGGCCTGCAGCTTCTAGTCTAAAAAAGATCATACTGGTAGTCTTGGTGAACATTACCATTTCCAGTATAAGTTGTGAAAAGATATAACACAAATCCCTGTAATCAACAGGCTGAGGAACTGAGTTCCTCCTTTGACGTGCATGTCCCTTTGTTTCTTAATGAAATGAAGAAAACCTGAAAGTTTTCTATTGCAGTGTCAGAGTTATTAAAATTATCTTAAGATGATGAACATGTGAGAAATACATACGTCATTCACAATATCACCACATTCGTTCTTTGATACATTATAGAATATCTTGGTTCTTCCCCTAGTTTCTTTCTTTTTGGTGTTAAAAGCCTGGAAAAGAATGTCAGCTTCCTCTGAAGCTTCCACTGAAGAGCTCTTGAGGTCTTACCATTCTTATTTGAATGTTTCATTACAAGTACCTTTAGCGATTGCTTGATGAGCTAGATTCAGCCACGTGATGAATCAGAAAAGTGCAATTTGAAGATAAAAGTCAGTTTACTCGAAGCACATCTTGCAGTGGGTACATCTCCAGAGCCTGTATAAGATAACCATAGAACTGCTAATTTTTCTAGATAAAATGGAAAAAATTGCTTTTGTATTTTATCAGATTATACAAAACAAACAGTCCTTTAAGGTGTTTTTTTCTGGCTGCCAGTCTCTCTCGTATCACATAGAAATTAATATACAAGATTAATCAAAAAATATTTTTTTAATCTTCAGTTTCTTAAACTACAGTGCTAATCAGTGTGCACTAAAATATAATTTTAGGCCTTTTCCTCTGAAACCAACCTGTTCAATTGTAATTAGGTAGTCCTGTGGCTTTCTACCCTCATTACTATAGTAATTAAACTTTATGCAAGTCTTACTAGTTTTAAAATAATTTTCTACATAGACATATGGGAATCAGTTTTATTTTGGATTGTTTCCTTTTATAACATTTCAACTCATCTGGAAAATAGGAACTTTTTACAGCAAGGGAAAAAAGTGAGAAACTCTGAGACATCAACAAATTTAAAGGAGGAAGAGCAATCCCGGTTACTGCTGAAAATGTTTGCTATGCTAAGCAAGCTTACTGAGCAAGGTAAGCTGAGGAAATACCTTCCTACCTTGTTACATGATTTATGCTCAGAAGGAGCACTATTATGAGGCATGTATACAGGATAAAGAAACAAAGGTGGCTTAAAAAAAATTATTCACTTATTTATTTTTATTTATAATGATAACTTCTAGACCTTTCAAAACCTTTTGTATATTTCTGTGTACCGTACATTAAATGTCCCTATTAAAAAAAAAAAAAAGCAAATGTTGTAGATAGTAAATGTGATTAGGCATGAAAAAATAAGTCAGTGTAGGCAATACAAATTGACTGTAATGTATAAACAATTCTTATCTGTATTTGTGCCTGCATTAACCAATAGTAGAATGGATCTGCAATGTACTGCACAGCAAGTAAGTTTAAAAAACAGGAAAAGTATAAAGGTACTTCTTGGAGGACTTGAAAAACATTGAAATGATGGTTATCAGAAGATTGAGGTTAAAGTAAAGCATAAATAATTGAGTAATCAGATGTTTTGGTATGAGTTAATGGAATTCAGTAGTTTGAGGGACTAGGGTTTTTTATAGGTATTTTTCTTTGAAGAAGTAAATATTTCTGGTGAAATTATTTTGTTCCAGTGTTAGGGATAAATAGTGAAAAAACAATCTAGAAAATAACAGGAGAAAATGAATACATAGTTTTTATAGAAACAACTAGATCTTAGGCAATTAAAGGATTATTAGAATTAAATGATTTTATGATAGTGTAAAACTTCAATCAGTTTCACTAATTGCATTTTTACTTAATTTTCTAAATTTGGTCAAAGTCAAGGGAGATGTTATGTAAAGCTGCAGTGAATCTGCCCTCTTAAATTAGGGAAAGTGTATAGTTTGTGTCAGGTATTAATCTGGGTCAGATTATAAACCAATATATGCTCAAGCAGCTTTGAATGTGTAGAGAAAGAAATGGTTTCATCTGGTGAGAATGAAAATACAACTGAATGATTCTGAAACTAACTCTTTGTTCTGTAAAAGAATTAGCACATGCAATTCATTTTTTAAAAGGCTATTTGTTCCAAAACAAGAATGGTGATTTCATTTTACAAACTACCTTTGACACTAGTGTACTTTATGACTCGTCTAGACATTGATCTTCCTCTCCTTATGGGATTGTACTGACCTGTCCTATTTCTGCAACGCCTTGCTGCAAGAGCAACTGTACAACAGCAAAGGAAGATGAGAGGAGAGCAAAGAACAACTGGAATCAACCAGACACCCAGAGCTGCAGCATCCCAATCAGGTACCTCATTGTGTGAAGTATAATTCCTACCACTGTAGCCTTTGGTTTCATTTAAGTGTTGCTTACTGCTGTTCAGACGAGGAGGAGTTGGCATGTGGGATAACACCTCTGCAGATTTAGATTATCAAAGTTGAGCGTACACTTCTTTTGTCTGAGCTGGTGGCTGACCTAGTGCTTACTGAAGTTGTATGAGTCCTCTTAGCCAAATGGTCATCAAGAGGAGAAGTTTCTGCCCTGGAATATGTGATAACTTTATTTTTTTCAGCCATCAGGTATGTACTGGAGGAGTAAGTGTTTGCTGTCAAGCCGTGGCCAGTGGTAGAAGATGGAGCTAGGAGCAGAAGAGAACTTGGCATGACATTACCATGCTGGCATCTTTCCCACTCGGTGGTCTTTGTGCTGTTTTGTCTTTCATATTTATTAGGTGAGGAGTGCATATTTGGCTCTTTAGTTGTTGCTTTTTCAAAAATAAGAAGATCTGGATCAATCCCTGTTAAATCATAAAGATTATTAGTTTATGTGATAAAAGTTCATCTGCGTACAAGAGAAAAAGAGTCAGTCAATCTGTACCAGCAACTGGAGGGTGGTTGCACCCCTGGGGGGTCAAATGTTCAGGTGCCAACGTGGAGTAGACTCGGATGCAGTGGCAGCTACTGGCCAAAATGAGTGTTTGAGCCCAGCTGCTGCATCTTGCTTATGTGCATTTTATACATATATATACACACACACACATATACACATACACACTCATACATTATATGTATATATATTTATAAATATGTATGGATAAATATATATTCTCACTAGCAGATCTCTATCCTGTGCAGCCACAGAGGATGAGGCTCTTGGTGCTGCCTTTGTGTCTGATTTGTGTGTCTGTCTGTGCTCTCTGTGTGTCTGGCTGTGTATATTTGTATGCGTGTGGTATATATGTGTGGTCTATATGGGTATGCCTGATGGGAACACATTTTCAGCCTTACTAGTGTTTGGAGCAGCAACAACCTTGCCTCTCTGTCTGTCAGATCTGGCATGGTATTTTCCCTTAATAAAGTATTCATTAGATACTCAGACCATGAATCTTGAAAACAGGGTGTATCTTAAAGGTACTTTCTCAAACACTGAATGGAATAAAGTGGAGGAGTGTTCCCAGAAGTAGATACATTATAAAAAAGGAAAAGGTGTCTTACGCATTTTTATCATTGTATGTTACTGCTGATCTTTTAGCAAATCAAATGACCTTGTATAATCTTATCGTTTCTTATGGTTGCATTGTTTTCAGACTATATATGTAAAGCTTGATTACCTGTTGTGATGTACAAAACAACGTTGATTCTAGCCTTTATTATACAACTTTCCAATGATGGGCAAGACATGTGCAAGCAATTCATATTCTCATGAGTAGCTCCATGATAGAACACTGCTAGGTTGCAGGAAACTATAACACAAAAAGAATAAAGCTGAATTTATCAGTATAGTGACCATTGTATTCTGCATGTTATTACATTATTTAATATTAAAACACCATTAATAATGAGCAGCTGATCAATACATTTTAGTACTGTATATCAGTGGTTCTCTCATTATCATGCAAACTACTTACCCAGTCAGAAAAGCATAACTACTTGTAACTATATTCGTATTTTACATCTGGAGAAGACAAATAGAATAGCCTCGTGAATTCTAAATGAACCTTTGCTTAAAGAAAGTCATATGCTGTAGTCTGTAGCCCTCTTACTTGTGTATTCCTTCCTTTACCTCTCTGTTGCAGTGAATGGACCATGTCTAAAAGTAAAACTATCAAGGAAGGCAACTTTGAAGGGTTTGCTCTTGTGTAATGGATACCTGTCTACTTAAAAACGGAGAGCAAACATCCTTTCACCCGGAGAACCATCAGATGGCCAATCCTGATTTACAATACTTTGCTCCTAGTTTCCAGTCCTTTCCATTTTACCTTTGGGCTATTGTATTTCTGCAAATATACTAGTTTAGACAATTCTTCATTTATATTTGGAGGTTCACTTCTGTCACCTGAGGAATCAAGGCTAAAGTAACAATGACAAAATGCCTGAACAAATTGTCACTGAAGACCAATTTTCAAAAGTATATAGATGTTTGAATCCTACTGGTTTAAGATATCTGAAAGCAAGAAAATAGGGCTTTAGAAGTGAGATTCATTAGATACTTTTGAAAATTTTATGTCAGGTGCTCATCCATATGCTTAAATACTTAATGGTTAGTGTCACAGTCAAATTCAAAATATCAAGTCAAAAGTTGATTTTATTTTAAATCAATATGCTTAAAGTAGGATCAATGCAAGGTTTTGGTTTAGTTGTATGAAGTTTTGTGAGCTTGTTTTTCTTGGCTTGAAAGTAGTCTTCCCACCTGAACTTTATATATATGGCTAGCTGCAATTACGAAAAGTATTAATAGGACAGGAGATACATTCAACAGCAAAAAAAAAAAAAAAAAAAAAAAAAAACAGTAAAGAAAATACTGTAGATTATTTACAAAGCCTCTCCAGGCTTTGCACTTCAGAAAATTGTAGTATTCCTTTTGCCTGAATGGGATGATTTGTATATGAATTCTCTTAAGATGCTTATCTGTATTAGATAGTGTGACTGTTTAGAAAATGTGAATTAATAGGGCTGAAGTGTTGCTTCAAGTAAACAATTCTTATATGAAAAATATTCTAGTTGCAGGATATTCATTTAACAGTAATGAAAAAGCTTTACTTTACATAAACTGCTAGGAAGGTACCTAGCTTTAAATACCTAAGTAAATGGAAAACATTTTTACAAATCCAGTAACTTTATGGAATGAAAAAAGCATACTTGAAGTGCTGTTACCAAATTTATATTGCATTGTGTTTTTTAGCTACTCACATACAAAGATCAAAGTTATTTGTGTAGCTGAAACAAAAATAGTGATACTTACAAGTAAAACTGGGATTATAAACTATAATGAATAGCAAGTAAGGGTATGATTTGGCATCAAATCTAAATCAAAGGATTTAATCAGCATTTTTTCTTTAACTGATATCACTTTCTGCGTTTACTTAGGTTTAATCAGTTTCCAGTTATGCAAATTCCAGTTGAGCTTAGAGTAGACTTTTATAAAAGTAAAACTGGAAAAAGAAGCCTATGATTATTAAAACAATAGAAGAACATAACTTGTCAGAAAAACAATGATAACCTTGCAGGGACTATACAAAACTCTGTTGTATACCAGTTGTTTTATATCTTCCTTTAAAAGATTACAAGCATTTTGTAGTGTTCAGGAAGCATCTTTAGCCAGTAAATTTTGATACATTTCCTGAGAGATTTGGGCATTTCTGAAGGTCATACATAAAAATCTTTGCTTCTATGAATAAGAGAACTTAAAATCCAGTAACTGTTTTTTAAGAAAAATAAATAAATATAAATAGTTCTAGGCATGAATAAACATTTTGCATCAATTTTAGCATAAGATAAAGGTTTAAAAGACAAATGCCTTCAAATATTTCTATGAAATATCTAAGTAGTAGTTGCTTTTCTGTGATATCTTTTGCTGAAAGATTTTTAAAGACTCTGAAAAGACTAGTAATACCATATGAATATTGTTATTGTTTTTAAATCAACATTTTCTCATGTGTTCTCACAGTGATGATTTTTCTTCCAAGAGAAAACTGTTCTTCACTTTTGTCATGTGTTGTATCAGCACGTACCATTGCCTTCAGACTTGGTTACACAATGTCATAGATTTTGTTAAAGAATAGAGGTTTTGTGCTAATTGTATATTCTATGTTTGTTTGTCAGTATGACACATGAACACTATTCAGTGTTGTTGATACAGAACAAGGATAAATTCTTATTTAAGAATGTAGAAAATACTTGAAAATATGTGGATTTGTTTGAAGGAAGGAATGGAATGTTCAAAAATGGTCCTGTCTTCCAAGTTTGTGCAAAGTTGTATTGTCACTAAAACTTTCTATTTTCAGCACAACACAATTCTAAATATTTTTCATATCAATGGTTACTTTGCAAGCTTTAAGAAAATACCATTAAATAGTAGGAAAAAAATCTCCTCGGAAGAAATTGGCTTCTGTGCATATATTCTTTTGGAGATGTGTGATGGATTTTATTGCATAAAATCAGATATAATCAGATACTAAAATGCCTATAATTGCTCTTTACTCAGAATATTTAAAACAGAAGTTGACATTTCACAGGAATGCTGATGGTAGTTATATATCTTGGTGTCGGGTTTTCAGGGTTGTAACTTTGTGTATAATTCAAAATTTTATCAAAATTTATATTTTCGTTATTTAAGAACTGGTAGCTCACTTCCATCATCTCTATCCAAAAACCTTTTGAGTCTTGTGAGTTTTTTGGTTAAGTTAGACACCACAGGCACACACATCACATACACTCCTAAAATACATTGCTAGAGTGTACCAGAGCAGTGCGATACAGTAAAAATATAGTCTTGGATTTAAGATAAGGAATGAAATTTTCTCATTTTTATTCTGAGTCTTTATAAGACTAGAGAAGAGAGGTTGTTAGCTGAATAATTACTATGTCTCAGCTTTATTGCTCATATTAACACTATATGTGGGTTGCACTACAAATATGGTATAAACACAGAACTTGAGAGTGCTCTCTCAAAGAAAATGAATGTTCTTGTATTTTGGAGAAAGCGAAATTGTGCCTTACCTCTTCATTAGATGAGAAAAGAAGAAGAGTCCTGTTGTAATCAGTGTCACTTTGTAGCACTGTCTAGAATTTTCTATACAGTAGTGATGGATATTAAAGAGTTGTTGTTTTAATGTTTGCATTACTCACAAGTTTAGTAACAGAGGTGTAAAATTTCAAAGCAGACCCTAAGATTTTCATGTGTTGCTAGTATGGTTTTCCAAAAATATCAGATTATCAAATTCCTTTCTATGGGACTGAAGATGGTATGACAGTTAAGATGTACGTCTGTTTTCCTGTCTCAAAAACTACATATATCTTTTTTTCATTATTTCTTCTTCAAACAAAGGGATGTTTGTATAAAAATTACCCGAAGTGTTTTTACTCATGTGTCATGATACAGATTTTAATGTATGCTGCAATCTTGATAATAAACACTCACCGTTCCTCTGAAGACAGCAGTTTCTGTTACACTGTTGGGATGAGACTTCTGCATAAATCTTCAGCACCCGGGCTCCCCTCTTCTGTGATTCATGCAGGTCAATTAAAAGACCTGGGAAGCATCGAATCCAGCAGTTTTTGTAAAACGTAGTGGGTGTGCAGAGAGAGTCTGATTCCACCACCAAAACCAGAACCAACAGCACTTCTGATATTGCCACCAGAAGGACCATTTCCTCAATGCAATTGGCTTAGTGAGCATGCTTTCTCTTCCACGGATGTACTGAAGTTTGGACCAGCATTTTAAGAGATAGTCTCTTGAGTGGTGAGGATACTGCCAATTTTGCCAGGGAAGTGAGCCAAGGAATGTTTTTTTTTTAAAAACAATTCTCGTGATGTTGTTTGTGCAACTGCTAGAAGGAAGCAGCCATTTTATGAGCTATTTATGATTAAAATAGTTATTATTTTGCTCTCTACATTATTTTGAAGCAGTTTTTAAGAGACTACTGGTACATGCTGCTTTTAGTCATTCAGAGCTTGCGTGATCTTAAGTTTGTGTCTTTTATACTTCTAAGACCAGACCATACAGATAACCTTAGTATGTGGTGAATCATGATAAGCACAGCGTTTTGTTTCACTTCAGCTCAGAAAGTATGCAGTACAGTCACTTGAGAGCAGGTGTGTCTGCCACTTTGTTCAAATTCAGTACTACATTCAATACAGAAGAAGCAGCTTGATTTAATTTCTTAATACTTTTTGAATTATCTAGTGGTTGCAGATATAGTTTCCTTCTTGATTAACAAACTGAAGTATCTAATTTTATCAGCCAGCCAGAGGCAGAAATTTGTTCCCCTTCTCCACTGAGGTAGCAATAGATAAATATGACTGGAGAAAGCTACAACCTACAGTTGTCTTCAGATTAGATAGCTAATCAAAGACCTGCTCTTAATTTTCCATAAGTTCAAGAATATTGAACAGTCTGCATGGATTTTTCTGCTTATGCTGAAGTTGGAAGAAGCCTGTGTGAGAAAGGAAGTACTGTTGGCATATAGGAAGGCAAATTTTCAAACACCTGGTCTGAAACCTGAAACTCCGAAGTGTTTTGTTTCTTAAAAGAATGCATCTGATCTGATTCCCACACCTGTATGCAAGATAGCATGCAGAAAGGATCTAAAATATTACAATACATGAGCTCATATACACTCAGTGGACTGTGCAGAGAGGCTGAGGGAATTAAGCAGAAAAAAGTCTGCAATAAAGATTGTGCATGGAATATATAACAATGTTTTAGACAGGAAATTTTTTCTTCAAGATTAGTAATTTCTCCAATTCCATGTAAAGTGTAGATCTGTGACTTCGATGGGGGCTTTAAGATATTTCAATTCTTTAAGCACTATAGCTAGTGTTTGTTTTGCAAAACATGGCCCCCATTTTGAAAACAAGCCAACATGTACACAATTTTATTTCTAAAAGAGCTCCTTAGAAGGTAATGGAACTCAGCACAGGTTAATTCCTGTTGGTTTAATAGGAAGATCAAGGCATTTTTTTTATTCAGTGAAACTACTGGCTATGATTATAATATACATCAAATGTCTGTTTTTATCCAGACTGCATGTCTGTTGTGAGAGGTGAATTAAACTATAAGAAAGAGCCTGTGTGGGCAATTCTTTAAGCCACTGTCTTGAAAACTAACGCCTGATATTGAGGTATTACTGTTTTGTTTCTTTTTGTATAGTCTGATGTGCTTTATTTTTGTTTTCATCTCTGCCTGAATGTTGCTATTTAAAACTTTAAATATGTTTCAATATACTGCACAGAGATGTTTTTAGGCATTTATCTGCCATTGACATGAGCATTACTGACTCTACATTTCTGAAATATTTTTTTTTGCTTCAGGTTTCCAAATATTCCAAGATACCATTTGATACAGACCACACAGTTTTGAAAGATATCCCTTGCATTGTGGTTTCACCTCTAGCATTTAATATGAATTCTATATCTATTTTGTTCTGTAAGACTGGTATACAGAAATGTTGATTCCTGATTGCTTTCCTCACTCCAACACTTCACATTTCTCCAACATAAGAAATCTAGAAGATTTTGAGTAATTTGGGGAAACATGGAACAAGATGATTAAACTCATACAAAACGAGCATTTTTAACAGGTAAAACTGAACATATCTTTAGTCCACTGAAATAAATTAGATTACTTGCATGAACTAAAAATTAGATGTAATAGGTAGCTTTAACAGTAATGGCTTGTGTTTGTGGTTACTTAAAGATTACACTGTCACAATTCATCTGTTTCTATATGTTTGGTGCCTATATAACAAATATGTTTTTCTTCCTTTCTAGGAAGAAAAAAATAAAGTCAAGGACAAGTCCTGTGGCTTACTTCAATTAAATAGACCTGAAACACCAGGTGATTTCTTCAGTTTAAGTGGGGCTTTATTAAGATAAAGTGCAATACTGGATGTGAACATGTGTGAGTATCTGTCTTTCAGACTGTTCAGTGAGTCTTTCTCTGACATCACATTTTGAATAAAGTAACAAATTCTCAAACACCTATAGCTGCCATTGAGGCAATCGCCAAACATAGTAAGTGAGGTTACTCCTTGTGTTTAAGTATGTTTTTACAAGACTGAGCTTTAGTAGCCAGTCATGTTATTTACAGATCTATGTGTTTACAATGTATATTTTACATCTGTTTTTAGTTTGCCTCTACTTGCTTATACTGCTGATCTTTCTCAGTACCTTTGCACTTTTATTTTTTTTCCTGCTGTCTGCTTCAATCAAGCAGCCTTTTTTCTTTTTCATTACTTGTAATTAGTTCTCTCTTCTCTGTTTCTGAATAAATTATGAGACCAGGAACAGCTGCAGGGAAACTTTTTTGTTTAAAGAAATATAAAGAGATTGAAATAAGTGAACAACTGTTTTAGGCAGTTTCCTTTAAAAATGAAAAATTTTAGCTTAAATTTCAGGGCCTTCTGCCAGCTTGCCCGTAACCTAACTTTGACTCTTGTATGGCAAATACGTATTAATAATTTAATGCTGAAGTTTTAAATTATAAAAATTTTGCAAGAAGGAAATATCTAAATCTTACCTGCAATCCAGTGTCCGACTGTTCCATGTGCTCCACAAGGAGGGATCAAGAGACTTTTGCTCTTAATATGGAATCTCTGGCCAGTATCAAACTTCATGCTATTTGCAATTCTTTTCATGGTCTTCTCAAATTTCTTCCAGGAAAACAAGCTGAGAGTTGCCTGTTTTCTGTAAGAACATGGATGTCTTTGCAGATCTTTCAGTAAATGAGATGTAAATGTACCTGACACAAAGGAAGAGAATGATCTTTTTTAACAATTCTTGTTATGAACTGAAACAGTACCTGAAATTTTCCACCTGGGCTGGCAGTGATAGTGACACAATCCAAGAGCTTCCTTGTACAAAGTATTCATCAGGCATTAACCTTTTTTTTGCCAAATATAAAGAAAAGCCAACACTTTTTCCACTTATAGTTCCATATATATATATATATGTGTTGTTTTAATTATTTTATATGGAATATATGGTTCTAGTACTTGAAATATATAAAGACCACAAAGAAGATCTATATGGTACAGGAAAGTATTCCTGAAAAGGACTAAAAGTGTAAAGGGTTTGATCCTGTAGACAGGTCAGCCTGTCTAAAACTACACTGTACAAGTAGTTTGGTTTTGTTTATCTGTTGTCCGTGCTGCTGTTGTCCCATGCTTCTCTCTGAATGTCAGCAGGTGAGAGGACAGTCAAAGGCTATATTACTTCAGGTCTTAATGCTGTTTCAAGTGCTATGAAATACAGTGCTGCTATGAAACAGAATCACAGAATTTCTAGGTTGGAAGAGACCTCAAGATCATCGAGTCCAACCTCTAACCTAACCCTAACAGTCCCCACTAAACCATATCCCTAAGCTCTACATCTAAACGTCTTTTAAAGACTTCCAGGGATGGTGACTCCACCACCTCCCTGGGCAGCCTGTTCCAGTGCCTAACAACCCTTTCAGTAAAGAAGTTCTTCCTAACGTCTAACCTAAAAATCCCCTGGTGCAACTTAAGCCCATTCCCCCTCGTCCTGTCACCAGGCACGTGGGAGAACAGACCAACCCCCACCTCACTACAGCCTCCTTTAAGGTATCTGTAGAGAGCGATAAGGTCACCCCTGAGCCTCCTCTTCTCCAGGCTGAACAAGCCCAGCTCCTTCAGCTGCTCCTCGTAGGACTCGTTCTCCAGGCCCCTCACCAGCTTCGTCGCCCTTCTCTGGACCCGCTCAAGCACCTCCATGTCCTTCTTGTAGCGAGGGGCCCAAAACTGAACACAGTACTCGAGGTGCGGCCTCACCAGAGCCGAGTACAGGGGGACGATCACCTCCCTAGCCCTGCTGGTCACACTGTTTCTGATACAAGCCTTCTGATACAAGCCAGGATGCCGTTGGCCTTCTTGGCCACCTGAGCACACTGCTGGCTCATATTCAGCCGACTGTCCACCATCACTCCCAGGTCCTTCTCTGCCTGGCAGCTCTGCAACCACTCATCTCCCAGCCTGTAGCTCTGCTTGGGGTTATTGCGCCCCAGGTGCAGGACCCGGCACTTGGCCTTGTTGAACTTCATGCAGTTGACCTCAGCCCATCGGTGCAGCCTATCCAGATCCTCCTGCAGAGCTTTCCTACCCTCGAGCAGGTCGACACACGCACCTAACTTGGTGTCATGTGCAAACTTACTGAGGGTGCACTCAATGCCCTCATCCAGATCATTGATGAAGATATTAAAGAGGACCGGCCCCAGCACTGAACCCTGGGGGACGCCACTAGTGACTGGCCTCCAACTGGACTTGACTCCATTTACCACAACTCTTTGGGCCCGGCTATCCAGCCAGTTTCTAACCCAATGAAGCGTGCGCCAATCCAAGCCAAGAGCAGCCAGTTTCTTGAGGAGAAAACACCAGTGTCTGTCTTTGAAAGTTTCTCTGGCTCCTGCTCTGTCAGTGGTGGTAAAGCCAGTATGATCAGAGATGGATATGTCCCTCATATGAATGTAGACTAGACAACAGAGAACAGTTGGGCATCATGTCTGGGTCTTCCGTTTCCCAAGCAGATTACAGGAGATAAGTGAGACATACTCCTGTGACCCAGATGTGGCAAAGCAATTTTCGATGCTTCTATGATAATGTAGAAGTATACAGAAAATCACTGCTGCTAACACAGACCCAGCCTGTCTCAGGAAGGGGAAGAGACCACATCTGTATAAAGCACTTCTCTGCTACAGTTAAAGTCCAACAGTTTAACTTAAACCATCTGTGTTCTAGGCTGTCCATCAGAGCAACTGAAAGTTGGCAACTGCCAGCTGAGAAGCAAGACCAAAGCCTGCAGATTCCCAGGTGAGTTATGAACCTGTCTGTCCTCATACAATGATCAAAAGCTTATTTAAACAAATATGTGCAGCATAATCCCATGTAACATCAACACTAGTAGTCTCTGCTGAAGTCAGCATACCTCAATGCCTCTGTTGCACTTTATCTGAATAAATTGCGTGTCTTTGCTGAAATTGTCTCATTTGTCTTAGATATATATGTGTTTTTATGTTACTACAACAGTGATCAAAATTTTACCTAATCCTAAATATTTTGATAATGTCAGAATGTCACTGTGACTCTATTACAGTATAAAAGTTGTAAAATACTAAAATAGTACATCATGAAATAATGAAATATAAGTACTTTGTCACATATCAAATCTATTATTGAAATAGTGTTCACTTGTTCACTTTCTCCTTTAATATTTCCTTGAAATCAAAACATTATTGCAGTATTTTAATTTTATTTATTCATTTATTTATTGAGAAAGAGAGAACCGTTTCCTTAAATACAGGTATTAATGGTCAGATTTTGGTTTGGAACAATAAATAGAGTTTTTAATAAATCTGAATTTCTCCATGTCTTGGGACAGTTGGATCAAAGATTCTTGTTCCAGAACAATGGACCCATTGCTACATGGTGAAAAGAGGTAAAACTTTACAGTTTCTGTTCCTGAGACATTGTGAAAAATCACTTTCAAACCATTGTTTCAAAGATGCTAGCAGACCCTAAGATTCTCTCACAGTTTGGCCTCAAACTAACTCTGGTAAAACTTATATATGAAAGCTGGAGTCTTTGTATTCAAGCAAAGATTAACAGAAGGCTTAGACAGATTATATTATACAAATATAAATCTACTAACATATGTATAAACTTGAGGTTTATGACAACAGGGCACAATGTTTAGCAAACACTTTAATGTATGAATGTTGATTCATGACAGAACTTAAGACTAGGCAAAAGAGATAGAGTTTCAATATTGTGATTAATTTTATACAGCTATTCAGTGAAAAACTCAGTTCACTCAGTGAAAAACTTCCATGTGGGGTACCCTTTATCTTACCTAGTTATTTTGTACTAATATTCAGTCCCGTCTGCACAAGGATTTAAAAATATACACTGTTTTAAAAGCTCCCAGTTTACTCTCCTCTAGAGGAAGCTACAAAATAAAATTCTGGCCTGGGCATACACAATGCTTTTGTGCAGAACAAACATCCCAAACAGAAGATTCAGCAGCAGACAGGGTGCTCCAGCAGCCAGACCCCCACTGAGGTTTTATCAGGGAACACTTACTTCACCTGGGAGTTTTCAAGGAAATTCTTCATGTAAAAAACAGATTAGATTGAATGTCATTGAAACTACACACTCTTGCCTCCATTCTGCTCTCTGGTGACTGAACTTGCTTGTGATCCACAGGGAATGCCCACTAACACACAGACAGTTGTAACAGCCTCTTTGTTGCCCAAAGAGAGCTTGTTGAAACACACTTGAGTATTAATCACTCATTAAATTTGACCAAATCAGGGATAAGTTAAGTATTTGTTAATAAATTCCAAAAATACCACTTCAAGTATTTTTTCAGTAGTATTACAAAATACTTGTGTTGCAAGCAGTAAATATTACATTGTGCATCCAGAGCAGAGAAAATAATCAGAAAATAATAGGGAATAAAATTGTGCTATTTTAAAAGTTCTATTAAAAATAGGAGTAGTGTACTTATTTATTTTTGAATAGCACTGTTAATGGTATTGTGTAAGAAGTGCTTTGTTTGGCTATAAATCTTAAAAAAGAAAACAACAACAAAAAACTTTGTTTAGCAGCTCATCCTTCACAAATGATAGAGATTTCAGTTGAAATAAAATTATGCTCCAGTCAGTTGCACTTAGAAATGCCAAGATCCTTTAGAATACTGACATTTTTAATGCTGAAATGCTGCAGAGTATCTCCTATGTTCCACAGATGCTTACTTTGTGTCCTGTGACAAGGAAAATACTAAACAATGGCAGCAGCTAGTGAATCATTTCCAAAAGACTAATTCGTCTCTTGAGTAATTCCACTATTACCCAACACACGGTCCCCTGGCAGAACAGTACAATTCCCTGGCATCTCAGAGGGAAGAATGTGGCACTTTATATTTTATATTAAGTAGCATGTGTATTTTAAATATCTTGATTCCATTTCAGTTCACAGTTTAGTCTACTACAACTGAAAGGAATTCAAAAATTCCTTTGTTTTTTGCTCTCTATGTGGTCCTGTCCTTAGAACAGTCAGATTGATGTTTCTTACTGATGCCCATGTATTATCCAGTGTCTCTTTGTTGAATCAAGAGAAGGTTTGCCTAAAACAAATACAAAACCACTGCATTGTTCCCTTAGGCACTCTACTGGTGCTTAAGGGTTTGGTTCTCTGCTGCTGCATATTTTTTGTGTGATCTTGGGTTAGACCCACAAAGAAATTCAGGCTGTATTTTGTGTGTATGTAAACCAGGTTTCCTGCCAAGAAAAGTATTTGTCATTCTGATTCCCAGTCACTGGTACTTCTGTTACTCACTTTGCTGTGTCTTGTACAGGGAATCAAACTGGAGACCCAGCCAGCTTGCCACACAAAGCCATCGAGTTGTTCACTGAGGAAAAACAAGTGGCTATAGTTTCCAAAGCAAGTTAAAACAATGTTATATACTTGAAGTGATTATAAAGTTTAAGTAGGCTTCAGCCTTAGCACACAGAACAGCCTTGAATCAGTCTTTTAGCTGTTCCTTGCCTATATGCTCTGTGCAATGCCAGTCAGGAAGCATAACCAGGGTGCAATGCACAACAGAAGGAGTACTCCTTTCGTCTCCCTTCTCTTCCTCTCTTCTGTCCTCTCCAGCAGTAACTCCTCCTGACTTTCTCTCTGTTTCCTTACTTTTGCTATGCTAGAAAAGTCAGAGGGTTACAGAAATGTATGCCCAGGCAAAGAAAGGGGCAGAAGCTTAGGTTAACCTTATCATGGTTGATTGATCTATTACAATGTGACTGCTGTATAAAAAAGCTTCTTCCATTTCTAAGTTTTCTAAAATAAAAGAGTGATCATTTTTCAGCCTTGGAAATAATTTAGGCATTAAATACAAAAGAACAGTTTAGGTACTAAACACAAGAAAAAGTGTCTAGCCTGTGAAGAAGGTTGACCTAAGCAGAAATGACCATCTCAACTCTGGAGCGAGAGAGCTCTTACTGACATTTTCTGCTGCTGCTGTGTTCCATTTGCTGGCACATGAGAATCATTTCACTGTAGAGAGACACCTGAAATACATCTAAAACAGGCTTGAAGATTTCACTCTAGAAGTCAAATCTAGAAGCTAGGCACTGAAAAGCTGAGAGCATTACCTTTGACTTCCTCTCTGAGTAAATGTCTTGTTCTTCAGGGTATGTTCTTTTAACACACGCTTGTTTAATACCTGCCATGATGTAAACTTGTTTTTGTGTTCCTCCATTCTTCAGCATGTTCTTAATGAGTTACAGATGTTTCTTCATATCTGTTTCAAAGATCATGCAAGTTTTTTGTGGCTCTTGCCTACAGATTTTGATATTGTAGCTCTAGCACTAGCTATTTCTATTTTTAACTGTGGAAAATACATTGCTTACTCTCGTAAGATCAACTAAGATGTCTGCTGGTGAAACTGCAAGACCTTTTCTTTGATTCCAGTATAATAACGTATATGTATCTTAGCATATACCACAGTATAGCTGTGGACTAGGAGACAGATTAAATTATCTGTACAAATATGGAACAAAAAGGTAGTCCTTGCCTTGGTGTTTTTGCAGTGTAAGTACAATGTAAGCACAGCATACAGACTGATTAGTACAGTAAAAGAACAATGAATCTGCCCTGTCAGCATGCTCTGACTTAATACAGTTGTCCATCCTAAGCCTGCATAAAGTATGGATAGCTGACAGTCAGTCTAGTAAAAGCAATTGGATGAAGAAACAGATTTAGGCTTTCTGCAAAAGTGGCCATCCAACAAAGAGTACTGCTGACCCCTTGTGCTTATGACAGCTCCTGATGAGAGCTATACAAGTCAGTACTCTCAAAAGTTTGCTGTTGGGAAAAATGTTTTTTAGTAGTCTATAAAAACCTCATGAAATGTGAGGAAGGTGGATTTGAAATCCTTGGTGTTGTGGCAGGTGCAGGCACACAGACCACAGGAAGGCACTAAGGCAGCAGCAGAAATATTCTAACTATCCAGGCTGTGGTGTCAACATTTTGAGGGAACAGAACTTGTCATAACTGACTACACGGGAAAAAATCACTCACCAATTAGGAGCTAACTTACCAGTACATCAAACATGAGCTTCCAAACCAGATGTCTAAAGATGGCAATCATACCACTGTGTTGGCAGTTGTACTGTATTCCAGCCGTGGAGCTTAATGGCCATGACAAGCATGAGTTCTCTGTTTACTTCTGGAGTATAAATTATTAGAGTTACCTGAAATGTCTGGCTGTGGGAATTAAAGTGCAAACAGAACATATGGGTTAGAGTCCTGCAGAAGCAGTAGGACCCTTGCTTGTTGTGTGTGACATTTTTTCAGGCTAAACTTGAAGCAGATATAAAAAGGCCAGTGCTCAGACTCAGGTTTCAGCTAGGTGTAAGAAGCTTGGATAGCCAAATAATGCAGTACTTCACCAAGACCAGAATACAGGAAAGTGTAATATGAAAATAAGTGAAACATTGAGTGGGAATGAAAGAGGAACACAAAACAAGCAGACAGTGAAACTCATTAGTAGGAAAGAAAAAAATGAGAGGTGATAGTGACCTAGCTAGGGCCTGAAGCTGCTGAAGAAAGCTCCTTGGAAATGGTTGAAATCCTATTTGAAAGGATTTCAAAACAGAAAACAGGATTCAAAAGCAAGATGCTCTGAAGAGAGATGGAAAACAGAAATGCAGAGAAATCTGCCCTACCTCAACAAATGTTTTTATAGAAGTTGACAGAAAAGGACACATTTTCTGAGTGTGACTGTTCAACTCTGAGGTTGACATTGATGTCATTTGTATAGAGAAGAATTAAAAAGCTGAAGTTCAACAAAATTAACAGAGGATCATTTCACAGAGGAAATGCCAAAAAGTAAACAACACCATTTACTAAAACAAATGGAAAAAAAAAAAAAGAAAGAAAGAACGAAAAAAGAAACAAACACCACCAAATACCCCTTGTCCCCAGAACAAACTGCTATTCTTAAGAGTTTTATTAAGCATGGGAAATGATCCCTTCTGAGCAGAGGAAGCAGCGAGTTGTCTGAAAGCTAAGCTATCTGCAATAGCTGTAGATGAGTCACATTACTGTTAAAGGGAAAGATTTTCTATAATCTAGCAAAGCATGGGGTGATGTAAGTCTTTATAAAAGTAATAAATAAATAAAAATGCATTGCTCAGGTCTTTTTGATGTACCCTGTTTTTTATGTTAAGTATCATCATATAAGAATACATAGGATGGCAGACTACCTCAGCTGTTTCATAAGTTCAAAAAAAATCACTTTAATTATATGAAATCAATTATTCTTCAGAAAAGTAATGGGGCAAACAGCAGAACAGCTACATTATCCATGCAGCTAGATGCTCAGTTATTAATTTATTTTTTCCTTGCTCGTGTCAAATAAAACAGAGCCCTGCTACATGACATGTAAATAGCATTTATTTCATTTTCCGGGACCTTAGTTCAAATAGAAAGGATAGAGTAGCAGAAAAAGCTATATGGTATCTCTACAAGTCGAAGGAGGAGCTGAGACACCGAGTGCTTGTGCAGGACGAGTCGGGAAGGTACTAGCAGAATTACTAGTCATAGTTGTCACCTACATCCTAGCGCTGTGCCAGCCGTGCGGGACGCACCTTGCCGTTGTGTCTGTGACGAGGAGGCCCCGGGGTCGGTCGGAGCCGTGCCGCAGACCACACACTGCCCTGGAGGGGAGCCGAGCCCCTGAGGGCCGCCCCGCTGCGTTTATGGCAGGGCCGGAGCCCCAGCGCTGCCGGCCCAATTCGGGCACTGCGAGAGGAGAGGCGGGGGCACGGCCGCTCCGACATCGCATCGCCTTTTTAGGACCTTTTTTTATCCCTCTTTTTTTTTTTTTTTTTTTTCTCTCTCTTTTTTCCTCCCCTCTCTCCTTGCGGAGACGGAGCTGCGCCTCCTCCCTCCCTCTGCCGGCCCGGCTCGGCCCGGCTCCTCCCAGCCGGCACTGGGCGGAGGAGGAGAAGGAAGAGGAAGAGGAGGAGGAGGAGGAGGAGGAGGAGGAGGAGGGGGAAGAAGAAGAAGAAGAGGAGGAGGAGGAGGAGGAGGAGGAGGAGGAGGAGGAGCAGTAGCAGCAGCCCGCACCGGCCGGGCCGGAGCTTGGTCAGGGGAGGGGGAGCGCGATGTCCCTGGCGGAGCGGCAGCGGGAAGAGGAGGGGGAAGGGGATGGCGCGGGGGAGGAGGTGGTGCAGATCCGGCTGGGGGACAAGTGCTACCCGGTGTGCAAGAGGAAGCTGATCGAGCAAAGTGACTATTTTCGAGCCCTCTACCGCTCGGGCATGAGGGAGGCAGGGCAGGGCCAGGAAGAGCAGCTGCTGCGCGGGGGGCTGAGTGCCCTGGGGCTGGAGCTGGTGCTGGATTTTATCAACACCTCCTGCCTGGCCAGGCTGGAGCAGGAGGAGGGGGGCGATGACGAGCCCCCCTTGCTGGAGGAGCTGGTGGAGGCTGCTTCTTACCTGCAGGTCACCCCCTTGCTCCGCCTGCTTCTTTCCCAGGTGAGGGTGGGCAACTGCCTGGAGCTGCACCGCTTGGCTCAGGTCTATGGCCTCCAGGACTTGCACGACACCTGTCTAGACTTCATGGCTGCCCATTACCATCAGGTTCTGCGGAGGCCTGATGCCCGGCCACACCTCCACCTGCCCCATGCTCTTCAGCTGCACCTGAAGGAGAGGCGGATGAGGGGCACCGCCACCCTCGTGGCCATTGGGGACTTCATGGGTGCCTCCTCTCTGGGCCTGCCTCCAGGCTGTCACCCTCAGGCAGAAGCCCCCTGGTCTATGCTGAGGTATGATGAGGAGGCACAGAGGTGGCTGCCCCTGGCCAACAACCTGCCTCCAGATCTGGTGAATGTCCGAGGCTACGGGTCGGCTATGCTGGACAACTACCTCTTCATCGTTGGGGGCTATAGGATCACCACCAGCCAGGAGATTTCAGCTGCCCACTGTTACAACCCTTGCCTAAATGAATGGAGTCAGCTGGCCTCAATGAACCAGAAGAGGTAACCCCTGTTCCCTGATATGCATGTGTGTCCATGTCTATTGTCAAAATAGAGCCTGTTGAATAACATTGTGTTGACTGGACTTGAGTTGCAAGAAGTGATTCAGACCTGTCTTTGTGCTGTGAATCACCACTGTCCCATGCATTGTGTGATGGGAAGGACCAAAGGGCTTGGCGATAGCTTGGCAGCAGGCCACCAAAAGGCCTGGCAAACCTTGTCTGTACTAGTAGCATCTCCCAGCCGCAGAACAACCCTGCAGCCACTCTCCTGCTTGGTGGCCCCTGTGCATTGCACAGGGAGCTGCTGTAGCAAGGGATGGATGAGGAGGATGGCACTATGTTGAGTAAATGCTGGTGATAAAGGCCTCAGCTGCAGGTGAATGTGAGACAGATATCAGCAGAGGACTATGCTGCAACCTGCCACCATGTGTGATCATTTATCTCATATAAAATTGTGGTGGGGTCCCACTTTTCCTTTAAATTGTAGTATTCTAGGAGGGCTGTGAAGCCAGTCACTTCAAACAGATGAATTTGCTGGAAGTAGAAATTCTCCTTAAATTGACTAAGAGGAAAAAAAAGTCACTTTGAGATATATTTTAGCTCCAGTACTCTATGTTATGAGAAGTATTACTGCTTCTTGTGGGGTGTACAGTCTATCAGAGCTAGAGATGGATGAAATGTTCAAGCTGGAGCAAGTTTTTCATTGGTTTTTACTTTTATAAATATCCAAATATTGGGTAGGCATGCCTTTCAGTGAAATATGTACCAGAAAAATGGCAGGAAGATTTTCAGAAACTTCTCGCTTCATGAGAAAATTTTAATCCAGTGAACATTCAGCATCTTGACCATTTTGCTTTTTCTTCTGTTTTTTTGAATTGTTTGACATTTCCGTATAAGTTAGCATTCAGAAACCTTTGTGTGTTTGAAAGGATAACAGTGGGCTTAGCTTTGAGGGGTACTCAAGATATTTTTTGTTTCCACTTTAGAAAAAATGTTTAAATTTTTGTCTTCTCTGTCTGTATCAAAACTGAAACAAATGGGGAGGCCGGAGCTTGCTGTAGAATAGAAATTCTCCATCCAGCAAATTCAAGTACTGTCCAGAGACCCCAGCCTTAGGCATAAATGCTTTGTATTGGTGTAGTAAATCTGTAGTCTGTATTCCACTTGAACTTGCATGCTAAAATGCCTCAAAACAGGGATTTGACCTAAAATGACTGATTTCCTACTTCACCTTTTTTTCCTTACTTCCTGCATCATTGTGAGAATTTCACCGTTTTGCCCTCCGTAATCAGTCATTGGAATTGACTGGAAACATAGGCCATTTCTGGCTAATTGGAAAGACGTAAAAATTACCTGCTGTAATATGAATGTTCAGCTTTTAAACATCATAAATGCCTCTTTACATGCATATTTCTTGAGCCTGACTCTATCAGCAGTCCTTACTGAGGCACCTTTGAGAACTGAGCTGGTTTGGTAGACCTGCATTCTGTGGTCTCGTCTACATGAGCATGGTCAAGGGTACAGTGGCCTCAGTCAAAAAGGCCCTGTGGTAGCCCAGTGTTTCCTGTAGAAGTGTACTTAAACATAGAAGTCCCACATTGATCAAATTAAAAGATTTTGACATTGGTTTGTGTGATGTCTCTAGCAAGGTGGATGTTGCTATGTGCAATGATTCTTCAGCATGGTGAATGGGGGGGAGGGGGAAGAGTTTTTTTTTTTTTTTTTTTTTTTTTTTTTTTTTTTTTAACTTAGAGCCCTGCTGTTCAATCTCTAAATTAATTGACGCCTTTCCCCCCTCACTTTGCTTTACTTTTTTTTTTTTTTTTCCCTAGGTTATCTGAAATAAACAAGTTGATATTTTCTCCTTATATTATTTTTATCTCTGTTGCCATACCAACTTAATCTTTAAGTCCATCACAGATGACAGCAAGGTATTACATAGCATGGGATTTCACATTGGCAAGTAATGGCAGAAAAGTGGTATGCAAATGGATGTTTTTGGAAGAGTCTCTAGTCTTTTATTTCACCATAGTGATTGCAGGTTAAAAAGGACCAGAATTATGTTTGCCTCTTGTCTAGAAGGTAGCAGCAAGTGAATATGAGGCTCTTTGAAAAGCAAAACGGGAAAATTTTCTCAGGGAAACTCTGTTGACACCTTCACAAAACACTTTGTTTGCTTTAACATCTTCATGGAGTCTCAGCTCTGAAGATTTCATTGGTTTATTTATTTATTTTATATCTGACAACATTTCATCTGTCTGATGCTGGGTTGACCAGTTTAACATTTTGTGGCCGGAGCACAGAAGGGATGGCCTGTGCCGTAGGAGCTAAGAGCTGGGGAATTCTTAGACTGAGAGTACATATTTGACTGCAACAGTACTGATGCCTTTCTGCTGTGTGGATGAAACCTACTGCAGTTTGCTTGGTATTGTATTTTTAGTTTGTTGTGCTGTAGTAAAATAAGCAGGGCAGTTGCCCAGAGTGCTTCTTAGGGAATAGGGTCATGTGACTGTCTGCCGAATGAGTTGATGTCAGCTGATATAATTACATCCCATGAATGCATTTTTTACATATCTTGAGGGACAGTTCTAGATCCCATTGAAGTTGTTTTGACTTCAGACAACACTTTAACACTCTTTAGATTTGGCCTATATGACTGGATTCATGTGTTGGTCTGAAGAGGAGGACGAGGAATTATGGAAATAATTCTGTTGACTTAATACAATAAATCTTCTGCACTGAAAAAAAATGTAAATCCCATGATATTTTTATATTTATTTGCATTATTATTATATTAAAACCCAGGATGTTGGCATTCTATACACATGCATAGATGAAGTATTCCCAATTTACCTCTAAGTAGAAGTTGAAAGCCATCAGATGGGCACTGAATACTTACTAGTTATTCTGGCTTACATTACAGCTATTGGCTTTCTTTCTAGGCAAAGAGATCTTATTACAAGCTTTTCAAATTTGTTCACAATAGGTAACACGTAAATATGAGAAAATATTATTCCCTGCTTATGCATACAGAGGTAGGTAAAATAATTTGCTCAGGCTTGCGTAGGAAGCCTGTGTCTGTGCCTGGAATTTCTCATTGTCTGAAGCTAAATCTGGAACCAGTCACAAGTAGTCCATAACAGATCACAGTTTCTAGACTTCTCTATTATTTTTTTTTTCATTCTAGAGGTGTTGCTATACTTGGAATAGTGTCTTCAGACAAGTACCTGGACTTCTTTGATTAAGAAACTTCATGTAAATGTTGCCTAAGACCACTTGTGGTCTTTGGGGATAGGAAGGTACCAAGGAGATCTGAGGACTGTTCAAGTCATGTATTTGAATACATTTCCATACTTTTATTTAAATTGATACTGACAGTTGAAATTTACTGTTTAAAAATAATATAGGATTTCTACTGCTTGTGCCAGTTACTACTGTATATTCCATTTTTATTTTCCTTCAGCACAGTCATGGCAGGTAACTCTTCCAGGCTTGGAAGACCCTTGTAAACCCTTGGGTGTGATTATGTGTATGCATGTGGAACAACGTTTTTGTGAGCAATCTGTGCCTAAACTGCTGCCACTCTGAGGATTCTTAAAAAAAATACAAGAGGAGATGTTCCTGGGGAATGGTAGTGGGTTAGAAGACCTTCTCTTTCCTTTTTTTTTTTTTTAAAAAAAAAAAAAAATCATTTTTTTTTCCTACTCAAAATTCCTCTATGTGGGGAAAAACAGACTTTTCAAAGATTTGTAAGTTAAAAATACCCATGTCACATTTATCGCAAATGTATCACCCATGCTTCCAAAGCTAATGGTTGGATGCAGTGTGCTCTGAAGACTCATATAAGGGATGGAAAAAGTGTTTCATGCAAGAAATGTAAAGTGCTCTGGAAATGCTTTTGTAAATGTACTTTCAGGATTTTTTTCATCTTTGTTGCAAATGCTTTAACTCTAGAGTTAAGAAGTCATCTATCTGATTTGTGAAAACTTTTAAGGATAAAAAAACGAACAAACAACATTTGGCAGGAAGGAAATGGGCTAGTTAGTCCAACCTTCCTGTCCTATAGAGGACAAAGCTTACCTTGCAAATTCATGTTTAGCTTGTTCTTTAAGCTTTAAGTAATTGTTCTTTAAGTAACTGTTCTTTAAGTAATGCAAATTTCAACCTTCTTCCTCCCAGGTAACTTGTTTCCATGCTTACCTACTTCCCTGATCAGAAAGTCCTCTGTAATATCTAAACTGATTTGTTTTTGTATACTAGGTGAGCAGAGTCAGTGAACAAGGAAATGCTTGCTGTCCTCTTCATAGCCAGTTTAACAATGGTCTCTTATTGATATGTTATATGGCTGTTAATGCAATCTAGAACTAGCTACACTTTTCAGAAGTTCTTGCATGTTGTTTTGTATTCAGAAAGTTATGCACTCTGACCCTTAGTTCCTTTGCATTTTATACATTGTTCCTTACTTCACATAGTGCTTTACACTTGCCTTTTAATGAAAAATGTTGTAAATTGAACTATTGTAAAACTGCACAGCTTGCACTTGCTTGTGTTCCTGGGGTCCTTTTCAGAGGAAAAGAAGGACTTCAGAACATGTAGCCCATATGTGGGCTTGTCCCACCAAGAAGGGTTTACACCAATCCAGCATTTGGAGAGTACTTCAGATACCCAAGTTTAGATAACTCACATCAAGTGAGTGGAGTTATATCATAGTTGAATTTAGCAGACTGTTAAACTCAGTTGTTTTCAAGCTGTAGTCCATGGAACAGTTAGTTGTGGAGAGCTGGCTAGTTGCTCCGCATTTGCTTTTCTTGTTTCCAGCTGCTCTAACATATTAGAAGAGTGTAAAAATCCACTAAATATTTCCTAATGTTCACTCTCCATAAAAACACCTGCTGTTACTGGCATGGAAAGGTGAATGGCAGAAGTTATGAATAACATATTGAGCCATTGTTCAAATAAAGTGTGCTAATGGGCACTTGTGGCTACTTTTGAGTAAAATGAATTATGTAGTTAATGTGTTCCATAAATCTGAGATACTTGCACCAAATATCATCCCTTTTAACAGGTGTTGGAAGTAGTTAAATGATTCAACCAACTGACACACAAGTACGTGTCCCTCTGGAATAACTGAAGTTGAAATTTTTGCTGTGTCTTTCACCAGGTAGTTTTCCCACTTCTGCCAGAAGCAAATGAACTCAATTCAGATAAATAGTAGTTAAAATTGGATAACTAGACAAGCAAGTGTGAATTAGGAAACTTGAATTCTTTTATGTTCTAGCACAACATGTTTGTGTAGTTTATGTGGCTGGGAGATCTTAAAATAATGAAAGATGTACCTATATGCATACGAGCTCATTCTGTAAGCCAAAAATCCTGTACTTTCTCTATCATAGACACAGTTACAAACTTTCTAGCATAATTTTTATTTTAAAAGATTGTTTGGAAAATGAATTTACACTTCTTTTTTGTCTCTCTGCTAATTTGTGTCCTTTTTTTCCCTTCACCATAACTTAGAACAGGTACCTTGCTTTGAAAATTACAATGTCTTACGAGTAATTATCCTCATCTCATACCCGCTACTGATTGCCATGTTATTCTGGATTCTCTAAGATGGAAAACATAACTGCTGTACAGAGGAGATGAACAAAGTGACCTCATCGTAAATGTCAGCAAAAATAAATAAATAAATAAAAGGAATAAAAAGCAATTAATTCCTTCAAAGGAGCATTTTAGTTTCCAAAGGATGACAAGAACAAAATGATTCCATCTGGAAACAAATTCTTTTTCCAAATATATTTAATAAAAAGAAATTGCAGGGCAGACTGCTGCTAGGCAAGGTTCATTTTGTCCAGATAAAACCCTGCAAAACTACTTAGCGGTATGTTTTGAATCTTGGATTCATGCAAAGTGAAATTCACTTTACTGCTCAGTAGGCCAATGCAAGGCTAGAGCACTACTTCAGTTTTATTGACACATTGCAGTTCCCTGTTTGGTTTTACGTTGACCTAGTGCACACCAATGATCTTCATACATTTAATTAATCAGGATACTGCATGGTAAAATTTCATGGATTTAGCTCAAAATGAGCAGTATGGAAGTAATAACTTTGCTAGGCAAAGACAATGACTTGTAAGTAGGACTGTTTCCTAAACAGAAAATGCTGATCTCTTATTAGACCATCTTTCATAGCTAAAAGGAATAGATGAGCATGCAAGCCCTTCAACTTCAAGCCTTTCTTGTTCTTCCTACACACTACAGTATCCATAGACCGTTTGTTTCTGAACTGCCTCTGCCTGCATTATCTTAAAAGTTTAAGATGTGAGGCTTCTTGCACTTCAGTAATTTGAAAGTTACCCATTGTGAAATGCAACAACATAATTAAATAGAATAATAAATAAAAGAACAGATCATTGCCTATGGAGTGCAGTATATTTTGTGTAACTGAGGATGGAATGTTAATTTACGTATACATCTTGCTTCAGAGGGATAGTGGTTTAAACTAGTGCTGAATAAGGTACAAGATTCTTTTTCCTCTTTTTGCAAAATGTGGTTCAATGTGTGTCACTTTAAATTTCTGTTTACTAGGGTTATTAAAGAGACTGTATAACAGACTAAGATGAGTATGCATTCCTAGTCATTCATCAAGTCTTGTTTGAAATTCCTGTAATTTTAACTAAAATAATATCCTTGACTGAGTGTATATATAATACGTTTTCCTCCACTAAAGGTAATTTATTAAAACCTAGTAAAAATGAGACATCTCCTGAATACGTTAGTTAACAAAACATTTACCACTCAAACTGTGATATGCTGAAATCCAAAATAAAATATTAATCTGTCTTAACATCAACATCATTAATGCTTAGAATGTCACTGATTACTGTCCTGAGTAATTAAAGTGTAATTACAGAATTTTGGACATGCACAGAAGAGTTCAGATTCTGTAATACATGAAATGATGGTACAAGTTCAAAGTAATGATGGGTGTGTTGGAGTCTCGATAGAAAGAACTTTCCTATATTTTTCTGCACATTTATTTAACCTATTTCAGTGCTGCATTCTTTGTCTTTCAGGTCCAATTTTAAGCTTTTGGCTGTAAATGGAAAGCTCTATGCCATTGGTGGTCAGTCCCTTTCCAACGTGGAGTGTTATAACCCAGAAAATGACTGGTGGAACTTTGTAGCATCCATGCCAAACCCTCTTGCAGAATTCTCAGCTTGCGAGTGCAAAGGCAAGATCTACGTTATTGGAGGATACACTACACGAGGTAGAAAGTTTTTTTTTTTTTTTTTTTTTTTTTTTTAACCTGATTGCTCCTCAGTCATATATCACTTTCTTTTTCAGGATTTTTTTTTTTTTTTGAACTGATGTAACAAAACATACTGATGAAATGAAACAAAAAAGTATCTCTGTCATACTGGTATCGGGTTGTGGGTTTTTTTCAGAGTGTAAGTCTAGGATTTATAATTATGCTTGCTGAACGTATGGACTTTAAAACTATATATGTCTATTATTTCCCATCCAACGAACTGTTGTGGGGATCTGGGCCTCTGTTCTTCTGATGAAATGGACCGGTGGGTACTTTCATATCCAGCATAGCCTTTTTCCTCTTAGATTTTGGTCATACAGTAGAAAGAAAGATCTCAACAGGTACACCTTTGTTTACTTTTTAGGTACGCACATTAGAGTGTCAGAAGGAAAAATGTTAAGGAAAGTTTTGCCTACGTTAGTATTTTTCATGTATGTCACATTCGTTCCACTGTAGCATTTCATAGACAAATACAAGCTATAGGTAAGCTTTTCAGTGCTGAAATAATTGTATAAATAATCAAAATAATTGTATAACTAATCAAAGCTTAAGCAGGAACTTCCTTTCTGTACTTGTTTTCTGAGGGGACAATAGAGAGGGAAGGATAAAAAGCTGTATTGTCTCCTGACAATTACTATTTTTTTTTTTATTCAGTGGAAAAGCAGTCCTCACAAAAAGAGCTTCCTTTTGTTTATTCCTTAAGCACATAGTGTCATTTGTTTGATGGAATACTGTTTTTTATTTTGGAGATCCAGAAGTAGATTTTTAGGTTCTTAGGTTTTTTTTTCTTTTTTTTCTTGGATGTCAAATGTTTAATATTGATCACAACTTCCTAAATTAAAGTTCCCATCTCTAGGCCTTTGCCTGCTTCATTTAACCACACTAGGTTGAAATTATTTTCCAAGTGGAGAATAAAATTAGAAAACAGATCATTCAGCTCAGCTTTTACAGAGGGTACTGCAAACAAAGCTAAACTGGCATCAGAAATCTTCTAGTGTCTGAGTTTAGCTCTGAAGCATTTTAAAGTTTGTAAAAGACGCATTTCTACTTCTCATGGTCCTTGTGGTAATGATAACCTTCAAAGCCATTTTGTCCGGTCCATTCTGACTGAGGACCAATGTAAACAAAAGATATTGAAGTGCCTGTGTCTATATGGAGGCCTTGCTGTGATATGCTCTGCAGTCCTGGTCCCTTGGTCTTCCTCACTAATGGGGTGCCTTGTGGTTCCTGATGCCCAGCACGGTCAGATAAACTAGTACTGAAGGGTGTCAGGCACACAAAACTTACTGCTCTGGGAAGTCAGACCTAAGGAGAAACAACCTCTGGGACAAGACAAAAGAGGAGAGAAAAAGAGGCTGAAACGGAGTAATGGGAGAGATTTGTAATTACCATTGTTTTATTTTATTTGTTATTTTTATCGAGAGAGAGGAGAGGTAAGAAGAAAAATCTCTGGTTTGGTTAATAGTGCTACAAGATTAAAGGAGTGCCAGCTTTTTACCTTACTTCCCATGAGCTTTGCAAATTCCTTCTCTGTTGCTTATGCTGTTCTTCTCTTTAGGCTGCCTGTTCCTGGTGTCATGGGTAGGAAGCTTGGCATGTTGCTGATGCAGTCCCCACTTGCTTAAAATTAATTAATAAAGTGTATGTTGTCAGGATCAGCACTGTAAATTGAGGCTTATGTTTAAACCGAAGACTGTTCAGGACAACAAATGCCTGTGCTTGTTATAAATAAAGGTCCTTACCAGAACAAGGAGCTAGAATCAGTTTGTCCGTGACACCATGGCTTAGGACAGCTGTCTGATGACTTAGAAACCAGAGTTCCTGAAATTACACTGGTGATTCACCTTCCAAGTTACACAGATGTCGGAGGGTTATAAGGCACCACGATCTGAGAGACACTGAGTTTTATTTGCTCTTTTTTTTTTTTTTTTTCTCTTTTTGCTATTTACATTTGGTAAATAAAATCATGCATCAGTTATTTATTTTTTAAATATTTTTTCCTATTTCTGTGTACACCTCAGTAAGACTGTTGTTTTGGTAGTTTTTGTGGATTATTTTCTTTTCTCTGTATAGAGCTTTCTTCTGAGACTGTTTTCCAAAAGATGTTAGGATCTGAAATTCTGCACTGTGAAATATAATGAACCTTGATGATTAAAGAACCTTCTTTCAGTTATCACTTGTAAATCTAATCCTAATAGCAACTCCATGTCAGGTACTATATTTGTGTTGTTGTTGTTTGTTTTGTTTCTGTGTATAGAAAAGACTTAGCTCCATGCTATGTGAATTAGGGCTACATCCAATAGACTTCCATGTTCTCCCCCTCAAACCATGCCATTCCATTTTTTCCTTAGAAGATTACTGCAATGGAAAGACACAGAAACTTAATTGCTAGAAACGTTGTAGGGAGATTTTGTTTTTTTCCCTCCAAGCGAGTCAGGGAATGATTCACTGTTTGTAGACAAAATTGATCATCAATTTTATAGAGTATTGCCATGATATTCCATGATATTTCCCTTTTTTTTTTTCTTTCTCTTAATTTAATGTGGATTAGATGTTTAAGAATGTAATATAAAGTAATAAGCAATAATGGAAAATGAAAGCAAATCACAGTGAAAGCAAATGCTATAGCAGCACCTCCTGAGCCATGCTGCTCATGCGCTTCTTTCATGACAATCAAGTTTTATTTATGGCTATTTATACCTGTGTGCTCTTACATAACTTGTTAGTATGTCACCATCTGCTGTTCCGCTTGAAAGCTCATCTGGAGATCATCATGCAGAATAGACTTGTAATATGGAACAGATTTTATTGAAAGACCAAGCTGGAGTCTGCAAGTCTGTTACCACTTGTCACTTGAGTTTGGATTTAAGCTCAGGTCTCCAGAGGCTGAAACTTAATTTATTAGCTAATGGCTCATGTGCATTCTTTGTTAATTTAGTGAAGCCTTGGTATGGGACATAGCCAGGGTCTCCACTGCACTGTAAATCAGGGAGATAGTGTAACAATTTCACAGAATAACAGTATTGCAAACACATGCATCCACTGAGTTGTAACTGAAGCATAGATAGGGCTTCAGCTTTTTTCTCAATGTTTCTGTCTAATGAAGCAGCATGTCATTCCTGGTTTTTAAATGAGTTTGACTGCGTATTTCTCTCTTTATGATGTACTGAATATGTGCCCTTAGGTCATCCATGCCACTTGATGAAATGTAACTAGCTTTATGAATTTTATTTCATAAAACTTAGATTTGTGGAGTGAAATGGATGATAAATTATCACTTGACAGCCATTAATGAAGCATACTATGTTCTTGCTAATTTGATTCATCTGTGATCACCAGTGGAAAGCAGAATATTGCTCCATTTCCCTTTTCAGAAAAAAATGTTTCATATCAATCAGAGGCAAAATTAAAAGCATAAGGTAACAGTTAGGGATTATGCTGGTTAAATCTGCATTCCTAGACCGTTGGCATTGTTTAACGTGCCAGAAGCAGCTTAACTTTTCCCTCTGCAATAGAAGAGAATGTTCAGACTTTATCACTGCAGCAAAGACTCACAGTTCTCAGTAATCAATATTTCTTTCCTGGTCTGCTACACTTTTTCACTGTGTAATAATGGCTGATTCAGACTGTGGAGATCCTCCTCCATGAGTATCTTATTTATTGATTTGTAAATATCTCTCCTCTGTTTCAGATAGGAATATGAACATTTTGCAGTACTGTCCCACTTCTGATTCCTGGACCAACTTTGAACTTTGTGATGTCCATGTTCGCAAACAACAGATGCTGTCTGTTGAAGAAACAATATATCTGGTAGGGGGTTGTATTCATGAACTTGGGCCAAACCAAAAATCCAGCCAAAGTGAGGATGCGTTAACTGTGCAGTCTTACAACATTGCTACCAAAGAATGGCTCTACCTCAAAGAGAACACATCAAAATCAGGTCTTAATTTGACTTGCACTCTCCACAATGATGGAGTTTATATATTGAGCAGGGATATTACCTTATCTACAAGCTTGGAGCACCGTGTTTTTCTGAAGTATAATATATTTACGGACAGTTGGGAATCACTAAGACGCTTTCCAGCCTTTGGACAAAATATGCTGATCTGTTCTATGTATTTGCCTGATGTGCGAGAAGTGTAATAGCATCAGGTTTTTCTTTTCAGCTCATTAGTCACTCTTGGAAGAAATATTGCTCCCTCTAAGTAATTCCAGTTTCAGAACGTAACGTGGTTGCATAACATAGACATAAATACTGATTCCATTCTTAAAAAAATATGTAAGAATCCAATATTAAGAGGATGCTTCCAGAAACAGTTTTAAGATTTCATTTTTTTTTTTTAAATATTATTTTGGATTTTAATTTCACCAAATATTGTTTGCAACTTTAACATAAAATTATTCTGTTGGTAACCAATGAAAGCGTTGAAGGAATTCCAAAGACAAAACTGATCCATCTAGTTTTATTCTCCATCTTTATAGACAACATAAAAGATAAAGAATATACATGATAAAAGTGGAAATAATTCAATAAAGTAAATAAGAAGCTTAAGACAAATAGCAAAGGGTACAATTTCTTTTAAAATACTGTTTTTGCTCAAATTGTGTTCTGTCAAATACACAATGTTTAAAATTGCTAACTATCTCATTATGTCTTCTGCAGTCACAAGTGAGATCATCAAGGATGCAATTGTAAGCAATTGAGTATCACCAAGATACACATATTCCCGTGAGTTATTTGTAATAAAATGCTTTGTGAGGGACTGGGAAGAATTGCTCAAAGGCTGAAGGATTCTGGTTGGATACTAGATGCTCCTATAGTGGCAGTTGGCAGTATTTATTACAGCTATTACAATAGAGGTAAAAAGGCTGCAAATTCATATTGAGAAGTTTGCTCATCTTCCAAAAGGTTTTAAGTTGTATTCTGCATTACTGTGTTTTAAAGGTCAAATTAAAGAAACAAAGAGGGAGATGTTGGCAACAAGTTACAGAAAATTTACGTGAGCATGTACTGTCGTGATTCTGCACCAGGCCCACTCTGCTTAATAACAGTCATCCAGGACAAAAGGGGAGGCTGAATCACTTGGTATGGAAGGGTTTATTTGTGTAAACGACTTCCTACCAACACCAGCTCTAACAGGTGTGCATGAATGTTGGAACCTGATAGAGATTACCTTGTTTGCCACCCAAAGTTGTTAGTTTCTCTAAAGAATGTAATGAGATAGTCACCATGAATACTCCTTTGCATTCCCCAGTTTCTGCGTATTGCCTGAGATACTTAAAATCATGGTGGGTCCCTTTTTGTAGTTGGCAGGTTCACAGGGGTCTTCTGAAGACACCTGCCCAAGTGTGGAATGTGTGCTCTCACAACAGGATAAGGAGAAGGTTTGGTCATCATGAAAAGGTTTCACAGCTGCTGCCTCTAGGAAATAGATAACCAAGTTAGGAATGTGTTGAGCATATTGCAGGGATGTTGTTTGGTTCTGCATCAGCTATTTCTTGAAATGAGAAGACAATATTTAATTCACTTGAACACATTCCTAATATTTGGAGATGTCTTTTTTTTTTTTTTTAATTCAGGAATCTGAATAATCTTTTGAAGATAAGTGCCTTTTTGTACAGAGGAGGAAAAGGCTGCAGTGGTTCCCTAAAGGCTCTTTTAACCCCTTTCTTCTCTGTGGTCTTGAATGAAATTGGTGCTAAAAGAGCTATCAGACTTGAAGTGCCTTGCAAAATACCTCTCTGACGTTCAGTGCTTTAGGTGCATCTTTCGGTGCTTCTGATCATGGATAGCAAACCAAATAGAAAATCCCAGGAAACTTTGGTCTAGAATGAGAGCGTTTGGGCTTGAACCTTTTTATGATTTAGGTAGATATTAAGCAAGGTACTTTGGACATCCAAGATTAACCTCTTGGGTAGGAATTTTGCAGCCTGGCTGAGTATGTTACACTTAAGTCCATGCTAGTGTCTATCATTCAGCTGTATGCATGAATTTCATGAATTAAGCTTGTTTATGTGTTCATTCCTTTGAAAACCTGATGTACTGAGCAGGTGATATGTAATGACAGTAGTATCAGACCAAACAATGGCTTTTCTGTAATGAAGAAATGAGATGACTTGCATAAGATTCTGAAGTGATTTTTTTTAACCTTAAATTTCAAAAGTGTTTTAGAGTAAGTGTAAACAGTATTCCATTGTCTGGTGAAAACCAGAACAAAAGTTATCACAGCCACATTCATTTACTTGCTTTCCTTCATTTCTTTTCAGTTCCACATTCAGTACCCTACAATCCTTCACAATCCTTCAGTCAACTCAGATTAATAGTGGTGGAACAAATCACATTTGAGTTGCAGCATTCTCTTCCCTGGCAAAGTAATTTGAAGAACTGACATTCCCAGATTTGCAGAGTGGTATATCTAATGAAGTCCTTTCAAACACATCCATTTTGTAGTGCAGACATCATTTCAAAAGTAGTGATACAGTGTTTTTGATATGATTTATTCTTTTTCATGAGAGGCCCTTCCATGCTGGATAAGTACGTGCTGGTTTCAGCTTCTGGTTATCAACTGACCACAGTGCAGTCTGGAGAACCTGCTCAAACAGAAAAGAGAAAACGTCTCAGATTGTAAATGTTATCAGACCCTTGTGTGAATCTGTGGTGCAAATTCATCAATTCTGACATCTAACAGTACCACAGTCACAAATCAAAACTGGTGTTGAATTTAGTGGCACCAGACTAATTGGACTGTATGACTACAAACTGAAATATAGTTTTTTGTTTTTAAATAAGATTCATTACAGAGAGGTATGCAATGTGGGTGTTCCTATAAATTAGGAGGGAAAAAAAAAAGCTGTCAAACAATCCCTCGCCTTTCTCATTTTCTCTCCATCACTTTAATATTCCACATAAGGCACTGTTGAGCAACTTCTATCCTTGAGGCTGAGGAGAACTTGTTGAGAGTCGCTAACAGTGAGTAATTAAAAAGCTGCTTTTGAGCCAGTGGAAATGTTATTCAGTGATTAACTTTACTGGATTTACTTTTGTGGTGGGGAAAAGGGTCCTAAATTTAGGGCAAATAAGCTTTCTTTGAACAACAATGATACAAGTTTAGAGCAAGGGGCTTTATGATCTGATCACCTGGAAATTCATCAGTGTTATCCTGATGTTGCTTCTAACTTATCATGTGGCCTTGGAGAGATCACCTTCTTGCATCTTTGCTCCCCAGTATAACATTTGAGTACGAATGTTGGTTGTGGAGAAACAAATGGTTTGTTTGGTGTAGTAGTGTTTGTGAGATCTCTTGAATGTGTGAAAAAGTGCTTATATTCTCCATGTAACTGGAGACTTGGTTATTAAAACTGCTTGACAGAAGGTGACAGGATAGAAAGCAGCTAGTAATTTCATTTTGGTCTCTGCTAACTACCTTCATTTTGAACTGATAGCTAGCTATTTCCAGTGCGTTTCTTTCGTTTCTGTCACCTACTAGCTTATGGTTTGTCTAAGTTTCCTAGTCTCGGTGTTCTCAAGTCTGTATCCAAATCCAGAACTGCTGCTTTCCTGCCATGTCTGGGTTATCCAGTGCTTAACGTATCCACTTTTCATCTTTGTAGTCTCATGGACTGAGTCCACCAGTAAAAGCTGACTATGGTAGAGGATGATCCCACGCTGAAAGGAAGATAACAGCCTCTAAAGTCCCGGGGGAAGAGTAAATGGAAAACTCTGGGAACTTCAGTTCCTTCTCATAAAATAGAGGCATGTTTAAAATGTTGCTCACATCAAGCCTAAGACAGAGCATAATAGTTTCTTCCTTTCCAGGAATGGTTTGTGGTTTTCAATGTGAAATAAGAGTTGTGTGTGGCTTAAGTTTAATCTCTCTGGCCAGTTTCCATAGATTTCCCTTTCTGCCCTGTCAGCTGACCTTTCTTTGCCTTAATATCTGTTTTACATTGTTTGAGGGTTTTGTCCTTCCACATCAGTGTCCAGACTGTTTTGATGAAATCATATGGTAGCAGTTTGTTGGCCTTTTTTATTTGTTAGCTTATTTTTCACACTTGTCTGTGTCTATCAGTCACCGTGATGAAACTGTTATTTGTAATTTGGGGACAACTTTTTCATATATTCAGTTCTGGGCTCTTGGAAGAGAACTCTACCAAACTACAATTTTTTTCTTTCCTTTAATACCCATTTTAGTGAGAAATGATGCTACAGATTCAGCATTTGTGGAAATTGATGTGCATCAGTTATGTGAGAGAGAATGGAAGGTACTGAGTGCAATGACAACATTTAGCACATAACATGGTCAAAGATCTGCATGAGTAGACATTAATCATCCTTATCATCCCTGTAAGGTAAGGTATATAATGTAAATGGTGTTAAACCAGAGACAGTCCTTGGGGTATCTTTCAGTGTTACCAGGGAACTTAAAAGCAGTTACCTAAAGTCCTCAGAGGGTAGAAACTCTCAACATCCATGGTACGTTGTATTGATTTTGCATTTACAATAATGACCAAAGGGTGGCTCCCCATACCCACAGTAAGTCTTAGGAACCAGAACAAAAGCTGTAAGATGGATAAAGTTTAAACATCTTGCTCTACAATTATTAATGCTGCCATCCTCAGAGTATGTTTTCCATTGAATTAACTTAAAGTTTGTTCTAGTTCTAGTGTAATCTATGTGTTTGTTTGTTTGTTTGTTTTTTTCCTCCACCAAAAGGAGGGTGGAATTTGGAAAAGGAGTCTTGATTTTGTGAACTAATGGGAATCAAGCATTCACACCTTTAAAACTGCTGTCCTGATTATATATGGTACATGGATTTTTATTTTTTTTCTAAAGAGTATTCACATTGCCAATAACATATATTATTATGTCCTGCAAATATCAGTGTTTTCTAATGTTAATTTCAGTTTCTTTATTGCAATTAGAAGAGTGAGCCATGTTTAGTTTCTGAAATACAAGCTGTCTATCCTTTTATAGAAGGACCACTACAATTACTGTATTTTTCTAGTGGAAGGCAGATTAGACACTGTCCAGTTTTAGAGTATCCAGTTATACAATGTGTTGCACATCATCTAATTATATATGCTTTAGTAGTAGAGAAAGATCCTGATCAGCATCTGAGCACAGATATTTTCTATGTGATGGTACTTGTACTGTTATTTAAGATTCAATGGTGACTGCAAGCTCTCCAAATCCTCCTTCACTCACTCCATTTTTTGGTTGGAATTTATGATTATTTGATCTGTTGTTGATTTTCCACTGTCTGATATTTTCCAGATGTTTCTAAGGGTGTGCCTTATGATAAGATACCCTTTTTAAATAATTTTCAGGAATTCAAATAATTTACTCTGCCTTACCAGTTTTTGCCTATGAAGATTTTACACTGGTACCTGGGTGAATCCTTTTCTAGGGCAAACATTAAATCTGGTGCTTCTTTACAGTAATACTCAACTTTGAGACAAGATGCTGTCAGTCCACAAATCACTGCTGACATAAAATTTCTGATGCAACCATCAACCTCCTGTATGCTGTCTGTTTCTTTTGGAGTTATTTCCACCCCTTCTTGTTCAAGATTTCTGTACACAAGTACAAGTGATAAAAACACCACTACTGTCAGGCGTTCATGGGAATCTTACACATAACTGCTATGTAGGTTTTGATCAAACCCAAAATCCTATTTCCAAGAATCTTCCTAAATTTAAATTCTCACATATTCAAAATGACTTAACCAATAAACTTTCTGGTTAGCTTTTATTGCTCATCCTGTGAAACAGGGTTCTATAGTGCATTACTTGGCAAGTACTCACAGTATAAGGCATTTAAGTATTGTAAGGGTAGTAAAATCTTATCTTTTCTTCTTCAAGAAGACTTCAGCTATGCACGGTTTAAAACATAAGTGATTTTATCTGTTCTCCTATGGAACTTAGACTAGGTCAAAGATTTACATTATTCACTTACATAAAAAAAAATGTTACTGAACAACTATTTGGGAGGTGATGTTAGAAATACTCTGTTTTCCTCTTTGGATATTTTTATTACAGTTTTCTTTTTCTACTGGGTATACCACATATGTCTGGTATCACATTGTATTTCCTTTTTAGTTGGTTCTAAGGGAAATTTTACCCTTTTTCAGGTAGGGCCTTGAATTACTGTGAAGACCAGAGCTATGTCATCTGAAATGTGTATTTTGTAGTTGTAAATTAGCAATTCATAATTGCTCTGAAGCCCATAAAAACATGATTTTGGGTGGTGGGGGTGGAGATGAAGTTAGAAAACAGATGCTTAGGAATAGCCATTCTCTAATCTCCAGGCATAAGCAATTTTCAAATGTAGAAGCAGGCAGAATAAATTTTAAATGGTTTCAAAATAACAACTCCCTTTTCCCTCTTCCCCTCTCTCCTCTGCAACTCAAACCCTTTCAACCACAATAATTTGTGGTAAGGCATCTGTGTGTTTGGAAGAAAATGTTAGTGGTGAGATAGGAATGTACTGTTCTTGGGCAGGTGATCCCTTATCAGAACTGCTACTTGGCAAGCCAAAATAAAACCACCTACCCTCGGCTTCAGTATGACTTTCTGACTGACATTTATGACTCTTTAATGGCATGTTATCTCCTAGCATATGTATAATGATAGGTGCGTCAAGGAGAGGAATCACAGAAAACCTATTGTATATCTTATACAAATGCACAATTGTCTTGTGGAGTGCCATTTTTTTTTTTCTATTAGGGCTTGATCCAAAACCTTTTGACGTTAATAAAAAAGAACCTGCTTTGAATTAGGCACGTATTTCAGTGCCTCCTTCTTTAATTCTGAAGGAATCTGAGGAGATGCTAACTGTGCAACCGGCTCATGAAAGAAGAGGCATAGACTGAAGACCTGGAGAATTTTCTTAAAGTATGATCTCTGTTATGCCCCATCTGTATGCTTTTGTGTTACATTTCAGTCTCTGCTGAGTGTTGTCTATCTCTGTTAACACAAATATTTCAAGTATACTGACTCTATGTAGTCAGGTGAATTATGTTTTCCTGAGTGTATTTGGGAAGAAGATGAACATCTCTGGAATGATGCTGTTGGGGAATTACTGAGAAAGCATTGCTGGTACTTCATGACTCTGAACAGCAAAGCACTGTTGTGTGTCCTGGTCTACATTTTATTGTACCAAGAAACTTAGTATGGGGGATTAAAAATTTTATTTCAGATCATGGTGCTGTGAGATTGTTTCTTTCTTTCTTTCTACAATGTCTCAAAAAAATCTTGTTTATAGGCATTGGGATCCTTCAATCACATGCTACAATAATGCCATACACAACAAAATGCAGCGTATAGTCATGTGGAACTTAGACCTATCATTCCCATGTCACATTGTCAACATACAAATATAAAAAAAAAATATTTGCACAAGGATTAGATCTTTGACAGATATTCACGAAAGGTGAAACAGCTCCAGGAACAGTTTGACAGCAACCCACCTCAGGGCTATACCTGTATAGAAAAGATAAGGGCGTATCCCAGAGAGTGAATTCAGATCCTTGAGGAAGAGGATGGACTTGAATCCAAATCTTGTGTTGGCAAATTTCCCAGCAAACATAGTCCCTCCTCTCTTCAGTTTGTTTGTGTAACTTTTTATTTGTTTAAGCCAAAATAAAATAAATTGGTTATCCCAAATAAAGTCTGCCCAACTCTGTTTTTCAGGAACTATTTAGCCCAATCTATTTACATGTAATACCTGCGTAATTAGGATGTTTAAGTTTGCATTTCCTATACATTTCCTTTTTTTTGTTTTTGTTTGCTTTTTTCATTAAATCTGTTTCAACTACAGAGCTCTTTTGATTAATATTGTTAATGAGTATTTGCAAAACATCTCATGAAGCAAGAGTTCTCTCTGTCCTACAACCTGCTATACTTGTATCTATCTGTGAGGAATTGGGCATGGACTTTACTATCACTTTAGTTCAACAGTCACAGACTGAACTGTTGAACTTGCTGTTCAAGATTAGTCATAGATACTGTCTGCGATATTGAGGAGTGTTTGTTGTTGACCAATGTGACCATAATGCCCCCAGAACATCCCCTGTAGGAGTAGCAAATGCTGCAGGAACTCTGACCCTGTTTCCCTGTGGGTTTTCATCTGATCCATCTACCTTCCAACACCTTCAAGTCAGAGCAATCATCTTCTGCCAGCTGCTTTGCATGAAAAGTTCCACTCCCTATATGGCCCCTGAAGTCCAAAATAAACATACAGGAACATAAACTCCTTTACCCCTTCTCGGCCCAGCACTCTGCCGACTCCTCACCCCTCCAATGGTAAATAGAAGTCAAAAAAAAAGCAAATACTTCCATTCCACCTGGGATCAGGGACCCCTAAGTCACTGGCAGCCAGAAAAATCACTCATTTTCTGCCAGACTTTCTTCAGCAAAGGGAGATTTTAATAGGGAACAGTCTCTGTTGGTTTCAGGCCTCTCAGTTTGTCACCATTAAGGTGAATACTCACCCTGTCAAGATCTTCTCTGCTGGTCTAACACCTACTTCCTTCATGTGCCATGGGGTGGGACATATTAGGAACTCAGCAGCCCATTAATTCTTTCCTGATTTCTGTGGGAGGTCTTAAAAGTGGTTGTAAGATTTTCTTCAGAGGCAGCAAGTTTGGGATTTGAGTTCCTCTATAACAAGCATGGGTGGTGCATAGTAATAGTCAGACTTAACTGTCTTTTTATCAGAATCAAAGTGGACTTGTGCTTTAAAAATAAATGAAGGCAAAGGTCCAGGAAATGTTTTGGTGCAAAGAAAATGTGAATTTGGGTACAGACTATGCCATTAATTGTAATGTTAACATACATGTACAGCAATGACAATCCAATAGATGCAGATGTAGATTTGGAAAGAAAGGGGCGGAGGTTTTTCAGCATGATCTACAATGCTTTAACACTGGGGCATTAAATTTCAGACACTTGAGCACAGACTGATGTTTCATAAGTTTAGCACTTAGCTTTTTGGAAGTGTTACAGCCAATGACTGAGCCATTTCTGTACATTTTACTAAGTAGCTCTTGGTATCTTCCTCTTACGAATGCTTTGCAACCTTGAAAATACTAGTGGTAAAACATCTGTTTACTCAATGCAGCATATTAAATTGGGTAGTCTCCCCTCAAGCCGTGTTATCTGGACAGAAATAATGAGGTACTTACTTCACTTCCAGTGTGGAAATACAATTCTTCCAGTTCAAATCTCCACAGTTTTTGTACAGTGTATTCTAGATAGGAGATTGGTAAATATATTGTATGTGTGCTGTCCATTAAGAGCTATTGAACAGTGATCAGTAAACAAGGATAGTATGACGCAGGGAAACCACTCAACATTGATTTAGTTAAGCATTAAGCTAAGCAACAAAGAGGGAGTACATACAAGGGAGAGAGAGACAGAGAAACAGAAGTAGCTGGAAGTTATCTGCACAGCAAAGTAATAAACACTTTTGGTTTTGGATGCACACCATTTTTGTCCAGGTTTTCTCTAATCTTTTTCAGCTACTAAAGTATTCAGATGCTTTTTGTTAATTCCATGTTCTCTGAGTGTGGTCATCTGTTGACCTGCTTTTCTACTTCCTCTCAGCCAGAGTTTGTTTTATAAATTCTGAAAGATGTATTTTCCTTCTTCACCCTTTCTTTTAAAGACCCAAGTTCTTCACTTTCAAGCATCAGTCATTTTATGTATGCACATCTATTGGAAGAAATGATCTATTCATTTGTGATTCAGATCTGTACTGCAAATATCAGTTTTGATGTCATGTGCTATGTTACTGATGAAATCCTAGACTTGCCAACAGGTTTGAAAATTATTTAGCTGATGGTTTACTACTAAGAGTTGACAGGATGGCAGAATAGTGCAGGGTATTTTTTGGTGGTCATGGAAAAGCCGTTTCAAAGGCTTTGCCATTGCAGGTCTCCGTGTTTTGCAAATATACAAATAAGGAGACAGTTAGGGGTGCTCACAGCAGAAGTCTTGGCGTGAATCATTGATTTATGCCATAGAGTATTTTTAAAGCAGTAAGATACTGCTGGGTGGGGGAGGCAAAGGTGTGTTTCCTTTCCTATAACCCTGTAAGTGTGACACAGTGGACTTATTCATTTTTTGGGGGGATAGGAATTAAGCTGCCTCAATGGAAGCAGCGCAGTGGAGCTAGGAGGAAAATTTTCCTTTTCTGCATGAATTTCAGCCAGCTCTGCTTGGCCATGGTGCCAGGGTATATTTTGTGTCAGAATCTGAGATCTTCAAGCTGTAGAGCTGATAATGGTCTGTAGAATGGTGTAGTTTCATTGCTGGTTAATTTGGTCTGTGTATATATATATGCAAATTATTTTCTATATACATTCAGGGCACGCCCTTACTCCAAAAATCGCTCTTACACTCTTTATCTCTGCAAAGCTTTTCCTTTAAGGAAAGTTGATCCTAAGAGAGATCTGGAACTCCCTTTTCCAAATAGCCACTCTGATTCAAGCTGACTTTGAATGCCTAATTACAAATTTAACAAAGCACATAAAAATATAACGAAGTTAAAATACTTTTATCATTTGAAAAATAAGAAGATAAATCTCAAAATTTATATGGTTATACACCCTAGGTAAGATGGATTTAATAACTTCTTAGTGATGGATGCTCTGTCCCACAAGAGCTTTCAATTCCAAATGTAGTTTTGACACTAACTTCTGTTTGTCAAATGTTTTAAAAAGTCATACTTTGTGTTGTTTAAGAATATTTGAAAAAATAAAACTCATACACCTAGGATAAACCGTATTCCCGTATTCCACATTTTTAGTGTACTGTTTTTGAAAAGCATAACATACATTCTATAAACATTTATTATATTATACATTTCCTTTAGTAAATATTTAAGTAGCTATCTAACTATCCAACACAGATGTAGACTTCCCCAGAGGTGGGGGGAGAAGTTGATGCTAGGTGTTACTACACGAACTGCACAACCTGATTTTGCAATAGTGGTGCATCGTAGATGAAATAACCTGTTATCTAGAACAAATACATAGGTTTGATTGAGTTAAAAGGTTATTTCTCTGAAACAAAAAGCTCCAGTGAGTGGAAGCTTATTTTAATTGTTAATCTGTGCTGCTCTTGATCATGATGGAGCTGTCTTTTCTTAGGCTTTTCAGTAACAGTAATTTCCCTGTTTAAGGAAAGAGACAAACTGCATTAAAACACACTGGTAGAGTTGCAAGGTGCAGATTTGCTAAACAGGATATGACCTGGCTTCTCAAATCCCATGTTCTCAAGGCATTAAGTTCTTGGCAGTTTGGCAATTGTGTTAGTTATGTTGTGGTTGTATCCTGGGCTTAACTGTATGTCTGTACTCTCTGCCTTAGTCTTCCACTTCACCTCTTACAGTTAGGACTCTGATTTTCCTCAGCTAAAGATATATGTATTGCACGAAACCTGTTTATTGCTGGACTGTAGAGTCTTCAAAGGAAATACAGAGGTCAGTTCTTGATAGCTGTGTAAAATGGGTGATCTACTTTGCATTTTCCCTCAAGTCAAAATATTCAAAAGACTGAAGATCACTGGCAAAAATATGACATGTTTGCCTCTGGCTTTATCATGATGTCATTATAGGCTTATGCTCCCATACAGTGCTCCCATAAGACACAATAATAATACACACAAGCATGGTTGTGCTCTGCTTAACTTTTAAGTTTATTCTCATTTCTGCTTTTGCCTCCAGCACTATTTCCCTCTGATGCTTTATGATTTGAAAGCATTCCCAATGGGCCAGGAGCAAAGCCCTGGGCTTGTGGCATCTTTGTCACTCTCTGTTCTCTTACTGACTTGCTGTTCTGTTAATGTAAAGTTAATTGCATGCTTTTGAACTGTTTGTGACAACAAATTACATGTGCAATAATAAACATTGGCAGCTCGCTCTTTTCAATAATAAAGGTATCCCAAAGCTGTTGCTGGGCTCTATCAGTTTTCTGAAGAAAGGACTTTAATCTGTAACCTTTTGAGCAATTTGTCTGTGACTGAGCATGTTAAGAAATACTGCTTGCATATTCCAGGGCTTGCAGCTCATTTATGTGTTGAAGGGCCTAAGGAGCTTTATTTTGTTATTATTAATTTTTTAATTTGAAAAATACCATAGAGAGAAAGGTAAAAGTAACACCATTTTGACAAGTTATGAACTATTGTTTACTGGGGCCATGCAGAAGAAGCATTTTTTCCTTTAATTTCAGATCATTTTTTCCATCTCCTTCCCTGATTGTTACTACTCTAAACTCACCCACTGAAAAAAAACAAAACAAAAACAAACAAAAAAAACAGTATGAAGAACACTGTAAATGCCTAACAAATACAAAACAGGTAAGAATGATATAATTTTTTAAGGTAGAAATGTGGGCCCTTAAACAGCTCAAAGGGCTTGTCTACCCTAGAACACTGTGGGGATTAAACAACTGCAGAATATCATTAATTCTAGGCTATTTCTTCCTTTTGTCTCCTAACTCGTGTTTTCACCATTTTGTCATTAAGATAATTAAAGTAAGTTGGTGTGAACAACATCTCCTGCCATCACTACATTATACTGAAGCTGTGATGTTTGGCAGAATTTGTCTTTCAGTGTGAAAGCAAAGATTTTAAATCAGGCAAATAATGTCTCACTGGGATATGTGAGTTAGCTGAAGATTATGTTAAATATCAATTTGGAAACATGCCCAAAATTCTGATCTCTTTACTGCTTAGGTGTTTTGTTTGTTTGTTTTTGTTTGCTTTTTTTTTTTTTTTTTTTTTTTTTTTTTTTTTTTTTTTACGCACTAACATTCATAGCACATTTCAAATTATTCCCAAATCCAGATGAGAGCATTTCTGTGATAGCGGTACAACAATACACCCTACAATAACCTATTTAAGAATTTGCCCTTGAGGTATAAAGTGTTTTAGAGAGATTCTGTTAAGTTATGGAAGTATGGGAATCCTCTTTGTTTTGCTACTTCTGTGTCATTGAGACAGTAATATATACAAAACAGGATTGGTGCATGGATGAAAATAATGAGGAATAAGGCAGACAAAATGAAAGGTTTTACAAGCATCATCATGATAGTAGATTCTCAAGTTGATTCAAAGCTCTAGAATATACGTGGAAGCCAGCACAGTGAGAAGGTAGCAGTAGCACAAAATATCATCTCTTCATGTGTTTCTGTAACTCTGCAAGGACATTGTGGGACTTATGTGCAGAAAAAGAACTAGCCAGATATAGCTGAATGTAATCACCATGACTGAGATCAAGTCTGCTTGAGGCAAAATAGAAGAAACTGAGTAACAAGTATCAGATGATGTTGCTGGATAAGAAGGAGCTGGCTGGCAAAGTGTTTGTGGTATTTGCTCTGATTGTGGCATGGATCCACAATGATAAGTTTATGACCAAGTTTAATGCCCAAGCCAGAGTCAGCACCAAGACAGCAATAGCACTTTTAGGAGCTCTAAGATTTTGGAATGATTCTGGTTCTTGTGATGGAGATGATACACAGAGTAAATGCTAGCAGCAGGAAGAAAACCAGACTAAGCTGGAAAATCTTGCAAAGTATGTCTCCCAGAAGCCAAGTCTGTTGGGCAGAAGCAAGATTGAAGAACATAAGGATAAGAGTAAGCGGGTCTGTTACAAACACACTGGGAAGTGTATCCAGATGATTTTTCTGTAAGGAAATGTACGTAGCCAAGAATGAGGCAACCAAAGCATTAGTAGAAAATCCAACAGTCAGGATAAATAAATTCACAGGAATATATCTGAGAAGAATTTGCGTACATTGCATACAGTCTTTTGAGAAAGCTGATTTTAAGACTGCAATCTCTTGATATATTCAGAAAGGGAAGATCATTAATATTTCAGTATTTCTTTTAATCTGTTTTTGACAATGCCTTTGCTCTCTGTGTCATCAACAGGTAGTTGGACTTCCATAGAGATCTTTAAAAAATCAAGTTCTTGTAAAGGCAAGGTTGACAGTTGTTTGTCTGCTTGACAAACAAAACTTGAGAATTTATTTCTTCAGAGACTGGAGAATCATCATTCTAGTTGCTTCTACCACAGTGTACGATATTAAGTCCTGCTTGAGGCAAAATAAAACAATATTCTCCCAGAATCCTGTTCTTTGAATAAAGAGAGCTATTATTTGCCCTAACTCCGGGTTTTGGAACAAGGGAGGTGTGCTAAACTGTGGACTATGAGTAATCATTATGCAACTTGTGCATGAATGCTTCCCTCAATTCAGCAGGCTTTTAAAGCAGATCCTTTCCAGAAGTGTGCCCTTGGGCCAGATTGCTATGCCAATAATTAAGAGCACTAACTGTTATGGTCTGAAAAGTCTGAAGGTAGAAGAGTGAATAACACACTAATGTCAAAGCTAAGAATGGAAAAGGAAAGACAAAATGACAGTGGTCCCTGAGGATGTCATAGAATTTATCTAAATTCAGGAAAGGTTATGGAGAAAAATGAAAGGGTTCAATTTCACAGAGCTGGGAGAAAAGACCCTGCAAAAATGATGGAAGCAAATTTTGTAGGTGGGGATATATTTTATTAGGTCGGTTGATAAAGCTGGAAGAAGTAGGCAAGCTTCTGGGCTTTGAGTCCCATCCTCAGATCTGAGGAGAAGCAGTAAAATACATGTCAAAGAGCAATTAGACAATTTTTCACAGATCAGGATTTCCTGGGATTGTTCATTGTAGTCTCAAAGGAGTGTTCATTCACTTGTATGTATTTAAGCTTGTTCAAGTGTGAATATTGCAATCACAATCACATCTGAATTGCATGCTTCCAAATAAGCAAAAAGTCATGACAGCAAATTCTTCTAAAGTACTCTGGGGTGAGTCCACTGTTATCCAAAGATGTATTGTGTTCAGCACAGGGATGTATTGCATTGCATCACATTGCTCGTGAGACCTGGGCCTTGCTGCAGGGTGGGGGTATTCCTGCTTGTGGAATACCTCCGTGGGTTGGTGGTTGGTTTTGGTTTGGTTTGGTTTATTTTTAGCTCAGCTACCACTTTTTTGTTGTTGTTGTTGTTAGCCAGCATTGTCGTAAACAGGTCAGACATTTGTATCTGAACTCTGCCAATGCAGCCTGCCCACTTCCTCTGCACAGATGAAAGTTTAGTAGCACCACTGTTTCTCCTTGTCCAGTCATAGTTGTATAGATGATGTTTTAACTTTATTAAGGATTGCTTTATGGTGGAGCGAGCTTGCTTGTTCAGCATTTGTCACATTTAGCAACAGCAATAACATGAAGAGACAGTTACGAATTTCTGGGTTGCTAAAGATCTGCAGTGGTAACTGGGTATGCAAGAAAATAGATGACTTGTGATATATGATCCTGGTATAGGTCAGGATGAACAGTGAAGGAGAAAAGAAGGATGTGAAAGGAGGTTCATGGAGATAAATGCTGAATTTACTCTTTGTGTTGTGGAAAAGGGTAGCTATAAATGTGCTACTAAGGTAAGCAGTGAATGGTTGCTTTGAAGTCAAGCCTGGTTGCCACCATTCTCATGTTGTCATGAGTCATTTCAGACTTGGAAAGTGCCAGGCTGCCAGCACAAGAAAGGGCATGATGGTGGGGCATTGCTGTGTACTCAAAAGTGTGGTCTGCAGAAGCCAGGGTTGCTGCCAAAATTATGTGTGGAACTGATGGTATCAAGACTTCGGTGGCAGTCCGGGCTTATGACTTTCCAGCTCCCTCCGCTGTCCCTCACTGCACATTCCTGCCTCTGTGGTACAGCACACTGCCCACTCAGTTGTGCTGATAAATCACTTGAATAGCAATGCTATAAAGCAGGTCAGAAAATCTTAAAAAAAAAAAAAAAAAAAAAAAAAAAAAATTGAAGGGCTCGAGGGTTTGGGAGATGGCTAGCCAATTTAATCTGAGACTTCAGCTCTCTGACATAAGTATGGCAGCATACTAGCTTGAAGTTTTTCACCTCCACTTTTCCCACCATATGACTCTTCTGCACTAATTCTGTCCCCTCAGTTGTACCACACATCTGTCCATGCAGTGTACATGGTGTACTCTGGACTTGCACAGCTAGAGAAGGGGCACTTATTTGGCACTTGTTCTGCTTTGTTCCCATTGCCTTGAGTGGGGCAGCTCCCATGGGCTGTGCTGGTGCAGGTGGGGGCCTCACCCCTTGTGCCACCCACTGCTTGATTCAATTGCCCAGTTCACAGTGTCTTGTTTTTCTCACTCCAGCTTTCTGCCTTCAGCTTTATGCTTTCTCTTAAGGCAGGGCTGCAGTCTGCCCCACACATTTCCAGGTTTATTCCTGGTTGCAGTTGGTCTCACCAAGTAGGAAAGTATGAATTTGCAACCTTGTGGTTATTTTTATATAAGAATGTCTTAATACATGGTGGATGTTTGAGTCTAGCTTTCGACGTTTTTCAAACGGTGTCTGTATTTTGATTTTTAATTTGCCTCTGAGCAAGACTGTCTACAAACATTGGCCGAATCTGCCTATCTGGGACCTGGAAGGGGTCCCTGGAGAAAGCACTTCAAGTCATTTATTCAGCACTGGCTGCTTTTACATTTGGCTTGAAGTCTGACAACTTTCCACCAGACCTGCAGCATAGTAAAGCACATCCTTTCTATGACAGCAGGAGAGCCAAGGAGCTAGCAGGTTGCAGGAGTGAATGCTATAAAACAGATGTTATTAGTGGGCTTCACTAAGGGTGGGAGGCTGAGTACAGTAGCCCTATTACAATCTCCAAGGTGGGCCACAAGATTTCTGTCTTATGAGCAAGCTGTGCCTGCAGTATTTGGCTCAGCATCGCATCCTGAAAATTCCAGTGCTGAGAAGCACTTTTGCGCTGTGAGTAAACTGTAAGCTAGATTTGAAAGGAAAGATTTTGATTAAAATCAGCATTTCAGAGCCTTCAGCTGGCAGCTGGTGTGGTGTTAAGGATGGACATCGTTGGAGACTCCTGTGGTAAAGAGGCCCCATGTCTGAGTGTTTAAACCAGGTTCCATCCAGTTGTGATGGTGGTTTTTAACAGTCAGAGGAAAAAAAATATTGCTGTATATTTACACATAGGGACAGATTCTGCTCCCATTAAAACCAATGGCAGTGTTCCCATTGATTTCCATGGGTGCCTGCCTCAAACTGTTTGAACAGTAAATATATTCTTCTGGGTGGGAAACCAGGATAGAAACCCTTCTCACAGCCTGCTCCCAGCACTGCAAATGTCAGGGTTTTTCAGCGCTAGGCTCAGAAACACAACTTCTAATTTTAAAATCCTTTTAAACGTCAACCACCGTATGTGGCCTTACTTTGCAGCTGTCGATCATAATCAACAGCCAGTATTATATGAGCTTGTATTTACCTCTATTCTCCCTCTATGTGGAATTATTTCATTTTTATAAATATCAGATATATCACAGTAATTGAGAAATGTAGTATCAGATACAAGCATTTGGTCCCCAAGTGCTTTTAATCAAATAATAAATCTTGACATGCTTTAGTTTCATTGACACTAGATGAGCTGATCTGGTAGGGATTTTTTAGTGCCATGGCTCATGCTATATATGCATTTCCCAAAGTTTTTCTGCGGCTGTGGGATATGTATTTTGTGTCTCTCTTCCCCACCTCTGTCTTGACTGGAAGCTTTTGAAATTCATGGTCATTTGGGACTTTTGGGGATATAACATATGAAGTTTATAGAAAACATTAAAAAAAAAAAAAAAAGTATCCCTAGCTTCTCCTTAGAAATTCGAGACAAAAGACTTTCTCTAACAAATGTCTCTGAAAGCTTCTTAATGCAGAGCATTCCCTCATAAACTGTTGGCTTTGTTGGAAACCTGTAATGTATATATAGGTTTCTGTTTCCAATAGTTTTCAGACTTGTGTACAGTCAACCCAAATTACACAGAGCCAAAACTTCTAGCAAATTACTGTCAACCTGTATCAACATTTACATCAATAACATTTGGTATTGCTTGATGGATTGTCTACATCCAAGATTTGGAAATGGGTATGGCGTCTGTGTGTTCAACATGCTGTCTACTGAAGGCTGTTCCTCATTGGCAGTCAGTACTTCCTAAGCATATGATTGCCTGATGAACAACCTGCATATCCCAAACTTCTTGGTCCAAGTAAACTATGGATCTCTTCTTTGTGTTCTGAAATATGCAGGAAGAGGACACAAAAAATGTCTAGCAAGGAGGGAGTAAAAGATCAACTATGTTCTTTGATTACCATAAGAAGCAGAGGGGAAAAAAGAAAACAAAGAAAGAAAAAAAGAAGAGGAAGATTAAAAAAAAAAAAAAAAAAAAAAAAAGAGGGGAAAAAGAGAGAAAGAAAAAGAAAAATAAAAGGGAAGTACAAAAACTAAGTCACGAGTTCAGTTAATGTACCAGTGCTTCTAATACCCAACAAATATCAACTTGTGCATGCAGCTGATAGCAAATTGCACCCCTGTTAACCTTTGAAACAGTTTTGAAAATGCTTCTCACTCTTTTCTCATGCTAATGGGATATTAAACAAAGTTTTGAGCATGTGCAGGTATTCTTAAGTAGCCCCTGCCCATTACCCGTGGAGTAAAGTCAGTCAAACACCTAGATAAAGCCAACAGTTTGCAAGCCTGTTCTGGTTCACTGCAATTAATTTTGCTAGAAGATGTCATTTATGACAGAGTCACTCTTTTAAAATAACAGGATTGTTGAGGATATAGCTACATTTGCATACTGTTCTTCTCTTCTGAATGAGTGTCACTTTTGTAGAAAGGTAATAGATCTTATGGAAACCTCCCAAGAGGAAAGAATGATGAATAAAATGAATGATGGCAAAGGAACATAAGCTTTCATTTCCTACTGCTCCTGCTAGGTCAACTATCACCCATGTTGGGGTAGCTGCATTGTTTTCAAGGATGAAAGCAGCAAGCCAAGAGACAGAGAAACCACTGATTCTCCAGGCTTTGGGTGCTCTAAAAGGGAGAGGAGAGGGATCACCTCTGTAGGTACTCAAGGATGCCTGCCCTGGTTATTCACTGGAGGCCCAGTGAGGTTAGCCCCTGCTTGCTTTTTCCATATGAAGGAAGAAAATGTCAAGGAAAACTTGTCATATGATTTTTCTCTGCGATGCTAGCGCTTTTACAATGAAATGGTGAAGCAAAGAAAGAACTCAGTTTACAATGCATAAATAATGATCTACTAAATATACGCTTTGTGTTGGAGATGGCTCCTTTTACAGTTCAGCTTGTAAGAACTGTGTCTTCAAATTTGTTTTGTTTTGTTTTGTTTTTCAGAGTCATATTCAAATTTTCTTCTGTCAGTGACTGAACATGTTCTCAGTAAAAGTAGCGAGATAACCTAGAAGGAAGAAAAGCTCACATTTATTTCCTTACTTTGGCACAAATTACTCATTAGTAAGAATTTTTGAATCTCTTCACCTTTCTGAGGTAAATAAATTGAGTGCCATGCATCTCAATATGTATGGGTCTTTCATATAAGGTGTTAAAAACTGCATTGTGTAGATAATAGGTCCATTGATGAGGGACCAGACTGGGAACTGGCTGAGCTGGGTTCTCGTGTAGCTTCTCTCTCTGAGCGGCTGTGTGGGGTTAAGAAAATTACTGAGCCTTGGAGCCCCTCTTTGCAAAAGCTTCCTTCCCGGTAAAGCACGTCAGGGTGTAGATGTGAAAATGTCCAAGTATGGAGGGAGTTGATGACTGAGTGACCTCTCCTCCTACATCACAACACAGGACTCATTCTGTTTTTATTTGTTTGTATGTTTGTTTTTTCCCTGCCCCTCTTTTCCTCTGTTGTTCAGCTTCTGCTGCTGTTAAATATAGAGTGTTTTTAAATGGTGCCTTATCAGTGTATTGGTTTAAAAGTACTAATTTCTTAGTGTCCTTATGACTGTGGGTGGTGGCAACCTAGTGTGAGATCCACTGAGATGGCAATCAGTATATATAAGCATGAAGCATTCTATTGCTGTTTTATTATAGTTGACATTTGGATAGCTAAAAAAAAGTGTTAACAAGCTATACAAATTATGTATTTTTTGGTTTGTTGTGATACTGAAAATATAATCTGTTTTTAGATCTGCCTGAAATGTTAACTTTTAACTTCTATTTATCAATTTTTGCATTTTTTAAGTGAAAAAGATTACTCTGAAATAAAAGTTTGAAATGTTGCATTTAGTGTCAGTGCAAACTATTTCAGCTTTCCAAGATTTTTATCTTTTCTAGTCAAAAGTATTTGTGAAATTCTGCATAACTTCATGAATTGGTTTTAGCCTTCCCAGGACTACATAGTTCTGTGAATAGGCTATTTGACAAAAAGCAAAGGAATGAATCTGCTCCGTTCTATTTATAAGCAAAATCTGTAAGAATTCATCAGAGTTTTGCAGAGCTGATTTTGCAGACCTGTCTCTGAATAAATTGGATTAGTTTTCAGTCTTGTAGTGTGTCTATTCAAATAACAACAACAACAAAAAAAAGGTCCTGAATGTTTCCTATAGTTTTGAATTTATTTTCAGCTGTGGTAATGACGTCATGCTATTTGCTGTCCATGTTGATGTGGACATTTTCTATGCTTCTGTATGGTCCTTCATAAGTGAGAGAGTTTTAGACTAACATCACACAGATTCAGGTTTTTGATTCCCTGTTTTCTCTCAAACATTTAACTTTCCTGACAATGTCCACAAAATGGCAACAATGTTGCAAGGTCACCAGGGAACAGTAAAAAATCTCCTAGGGAAAGGCAATTGGATTAACACTATAGATTAGAATATATTTGTGTTGACTGATTTTCCAATATCTTCATTAACACTGGTGTTGATAACATGGCTTTTAATAACTTTCATAACCACAAATGCAGCATGGAATGAAGCAAATAGGTCATTAATCCCTTAAAAGTACAATTTAATGCAATGCTTCATGACAGGAAGTGGACAGGATAATAAAACCTTTACTGTTTTAAGCCACACTTAATATTTTTACTGCACAGTTGGCTTGACAAAATACTCTTTGTGAGTCATCACTTCAAAGTAAGGTCCTGGGGACCAATTAAAGTTGTGTCTGCAATCCTCATGCATAACTTCATGTAAGCGTGAGGTATTTCAAAATATTTCTTTCAAGTAATGAGAGTTGTACCCAGATGAAGTAAAAGGGACCTTTTGCTTCAAGCTTTTTAATTTAATATGCTCATGTGTGGAGACACCCTTGGGGAATGAGAAATTGATTTTCATTCTTTGCATAGATCCTGTGGTAATTTTCACTGTCAAAGTAGTCCACGGAATTTTTCTTCCAAAAATAATATCCTTGACAGATAAACAATAGCAAGAGAGATTGTAGTTGATTTCATGCTTTATCTTGAAAGAAACCAAAATGTCCCTATTATGGGTGATTAAAAAGCAAAAAATGTGAAAATAGCTGCTTTGCATCCAGTTTGCAATTTCTGAACCAATAGGACTGAATGGATTAAGAATAATATGAGGATTGCAGAACTTTCTTTTCTAATTTAAGCTAAACAAACAACATTGTTGCTTGAACAGGCAAGAAGTTTAATCTCTCTTTGGTTGATTCGCACCTTGAATGAATTCACAAAGTGTCTGCATTGTTCTGGTGTTGCTGATATTATCATATACCTAATGTAGATTTTCTTATCTGAATGGCATAGTGAGCATTTTTGTGTGAATTTTGTAGGTTTTTGGAGAATCAGCTTGGGTAGTAACTCCTTATAAGGAACATGATGGTTTTCATTCTAGAAAAAATTGTATCCATATTTTTTATTGCTAATAATTTTTATTATCAATATTTATCAGTTTTTGTTGCAACTAAATGTTGAATTATTTCAAGATCCAGCCACATCTCCCCACTAGAAATTAATTTCAGAAACACTCACTTATCTTCCCTTTTCTTTCAGAATTTCCATGGATTTTAGTTGTGCAGTTTGTTTATGAGCTGGTTGGTGAATGAGGACTGGAAAATTTTCTTGCTGCTCTAACACATCACAGGATTGTTATGCTGTAGTATCTTGACAAGTTCATAAGAAATGTGCTATGTAGAGGGAATGGAAGTGCAAAGAAAAGGTGCAAGCATAAGTGGTAGAAATTTAAGATGCAAATGTAAATAACAGACTTTGCACAAGAATATTTAGATTTTGTCTTCTATCTTCTATTATTTTTTTCAGATGTGTTCCTATGAACAACCAACTTTGTCTTCTCAACTTTCCCCTCCCCACACTTCCTGATTATCTGTCTTTTCCATTTCCTTATACTGTATTTCTATATAAAGTCCAAGAAACTTCTTGGGATCCAGAAAGTAGACAGCTTTGGTAAATGATTAGCAATGCTTCATGTACATATTTTTGAATCCAAGTAGATTCAGCCCGTGGGAAAATTTTAAGTCCCATCTTGGGACTCAGCTCCAAGTATTGTTAAATGGCTGAGGTTAGAAGTAGTGGGAAAAGGGTAAATAGATGCAGAGCTGCAAGTCAAATCTTTCCACCCTTTCTTTTCCCTTTACCCATAGCCTTGCTTCATGCACTGTTCTTATATGAGTCAGTCTGTTTCTCCCCCTGCAACCCCCCTCTAATTGGGAAAGTGGATCTATAAAAACTAATAGAAATGAGAGGGAAAAAAAAAAAAGAAAAGAAAAAGCCAACAATCCAACAACTCTTCATCTTCAGACTCAGAGACTTTGACCAAGAGCCAAATATTTCAAACAGCAGCCCTTTCATAACTGGGAGAGGTAGTGCTAGATCTGTTGGGTATGCAGTGTGACCACATAATGCTCAGCACATGTCAACATAACTGATAACCAAATTGTACCTCTCAACCTCCCATACAGCATAAGTTTGGCAGGCTGCCAGTCTCTCAGTCCTAATTAACACACTGCCATGCTATGACTGGAAGGTTAAAGCCACAGCTTTATTTACTGCACAATTAATAGGTAAACATGACTTAATCATAACTTAAACATTCAGCATTTACGAGAAAAATTCAAAATTCTTTTAGGAGCCCTTTTGACCTCAAGTCTCCAAGTAGAACTCTTGTAATGTGGAGTTAACCACTTGTTCCATCAAGGGACATCAGGACTCTTCATGACACTATAGGTTTCCATTCCTGCACAAATTAAAAACAACATCAACTTGAAATAGGCATTATTGTGTGGGGGTCTGAGTAGTCATAGTCTCATCCCAGTGGCAGGGCTCTTCTGGGCAAAATCTACCTCTGATGGCAAGGAGCAATGACTTCAGTGAGGATCCCCAAGTAGCAGGATATGTCTTTATTGTTCTTGGACCTCAAACAGTAACACTCTACTGTGGCCTTAACTGACTCTTCAGCTTTGATCAAAATGCAGCAGCTTAGTTCTGGTCCTGCAAAGACTTAAGCTTGTGCTTAGCTTTACATCTTGTGAACAAGCATGTTAACTTTAATAAACTAACCACTCATAAAGTCTGGCATCCACATACTATTTGTGTTTATTATGTTTAGAGCTTTAGATGATATCCGACTTACTCAGTTTCAGTTTTTAAGCACTGTAGAAACCCACCAATGTAAAGCTCTTCAGATAACAACAAATTTATTTTTGCTTGTGAGCACTTGTATCTCAGTGCCTAACTTATGATTTGCCTCACACCCAAACAGACATGTAATCATTTAAAGTAGCCTACATGTCAGACCAGGAGTGGGGAGAGATCCAAGTCCTTGTGGAACAACTGCAGGAATTGTGTTGTAGCATTGTGGCTCACCAGTTGCACCTGCTTCATGCTGGACCATTCACATGCTCAGAGTTAAGCAGCCATTCCTGTCTCTAGAATTAAGTAATTTATGTATTTCTAGATGTACAAGTACCATGTTTTGATAACAGCCTACTACTGCTATCACTACATGTACAGCCATCTCACTGAACTGCATTGAACTAAAAAGGATTGGAGGGAGAAAAAAACTTACTTTTTCTGAAACAGAATGACTTGTAGTAATTATGAACTAACTACTAAAGTTTATTACTGTTCAGTATGGCAATACTTTTTATATCATGCAGAGGAACCCAAAACAATTATCCACAATTAAAGAGTACCAGCCCTCTTCTGCTTGAATTCCTGGTCTTCTAGATCAGAAACAACTGTCTGTTCATACTTTGCTCTCTGCCTTTGTTCCTATATCATCTTTGTTACCAGCACACTGTTTTTGCTAACACATTGTAGTAAATGCTCAGATGGCAATATAACCTCTCCCACCCCTGATTCAGGTCATAGTGAAGAGAATCTCTGGGAGGAAAGGAGGTGAAGAAAAGAACCACAGTGGGCCACTAAATAATTTTAAATATCCATCTAGATATATTACTGTATTTTACAACTCATAAATTGTTAATAATAAATTTTTATTTGAAATTAAATTGGTCAAGAATTAAAATTGTTCATATATATATATTTATATTTATTTTTTTATTTTTTTGGGGGGGAAGATGATATTTACTAACAGTGTTAGCACAGTTGCTAATACCTGATTTTTTCATTGCTATACGTCATTCTCCTGTGTACCAAAAATGCTATGCCTTCCTACGTGCAAGACTCATGTAAGGGCTTGTGAGAAAAAAAGTGGATGTATAGAAGCTGGTGCTTTTCTTGGAGTATGTGGGGATAGAGAAGAGTGCATTTTTATTGTGCACTGTCCAGAAGGCCCCCAGCAGTGCTATTCAGATGGGCAGAGATGGACAATTTTCCCCTGTACATGGGGAAGTCTTTCCCAATCCTCCTCCCCGCTCCTTTGAGCTTACTTCAACCCTTTAAGTGCTGTTTCCTCTTAGAATTCAGCCCATGCTAGAAGTTAATATAGACTGGGACAAACTGCAAAGAAAAGGAAGCTTTGTTCAGGGATTGCCCAATCCATTGGCAAAATTCCTCTGCCCTCCTACACTACTCTTGCCACCGCCCATAGTATATTTACCACCTGTTTGGGTACACCTTGTGCCTACCAAGTAGGTAACTATTGTTCATTACACTATTTCAGACCTGCACTTAGGTAGTCATGTGAGACCATCTTCTAGGTGTGAGATTGAATGAAGAATAAAGAGTCTAATATCCTTTTTTTCTTTTTTCTTTTTTCTTTTTTTTTTCCTTTTTTTTTTTCTTTTTTTTTTTTTCTTTTTCAACCCTGCCATTGGCTTGCTTGCGCTAAGAGGGAAGTACGTTACTCTGACTTCCATGCTCCTTAGCTTTCCCATCTGTCCAGTGGAGCTAGTGGTGTTTACCAAGAAAACATGAGTAACTTGAAGTCTTCATTGTGTTTGGAGAAAACTTTGGTTTCTTGGATTTGAGATCCCATTGGAATTGTCAAGTAGTATTAATGTAAAGGGAACATGGTGGTTTTTTTCTTCCTCTTCATGTGTTATTCACTTCTTGGCTTCAGGAGTAATGTTGCACATCCTCATCTGCTTCTGTGCCAATGCTTAATATTGTGTGTGCCAAGATACATTATAGCCTCTATATTTACTATGTACAGCCTACATACTGCCTTTCTGAGTATGGCAGCAATGTAGGAAGGGAAGCGGGGAGTATCTGTGTGTCTGTATATAAGATCATATATTTGTACAAAGTGTGTGTCTGTGGGCTTAGGAGACTGAGGGGAGTCTGTGGTTCAGACAGTCTGCCTGTGTTTTTTTCTTTATTTTCTCTGAAGGAAGCAAAATATGTTGATATGGATTTGTTTTACAGGAGCTTTTTGTATTTTAAGTTCATACATTTCCCTCACATCAGATCTTGCCAAATATCATTTACTTACCAGTACTGTGAAAGCAGGTTACCCAAAGGTAGCAAGCACCATTCCCCTGTAGTTTTCTCTCCTGGATTGCTCAGAGACATATAGTAATAAGACTCCTAGTTAAAAACAACAGAATATCAGCATGAGTAGAAGGGGTGAGCAAAAATGCCTGTGCTTATGTTATGTGTGCTTAAGCACTTAGCTGAACTAGTGCCAAGGTTGTGATTTTATACAACAGAAATACTGCCACTGATTTGCTCTGTGTAACTGTGACCTAGTAACTTTGTGAATTGTGTCCAGTATGATGTTTTTGTTCAGTATTCCCACTGGTAAAATGAAGCTTTAATTGTGGTGCAAATGAGTAAAGAGAGAAGCTTCATGTAGACTAGTCTGCAATGAAGAACAGTTTTTTCATTCTTTTATTTTTATTTTTATTTTTTTTCCCAGAAATGAAATGCTTGCAGTACAAAAGTACAATACAAAGGAATTGAACTCTCCCTGACTGCTGGAAGTTGTAAGTAATGACCTCTTCTTTTTTTTCTCCCCCTCTTCCCCCCCCCCCCTTTTTTTTTCCAACTAGCAAGATTTCTCAGTGAAAATAAGCTATTCAGTCTATGTATAGATCGTTCATCACGGGAACAGAAATACATTCTTCAGAAGCATACTGAACATGCCCAGCCATTAACAACAAAATCATTAGTGGTGCATAAAACAAAGGATATTACACATTTCCAGTGAGGAAATTGATTTATCTTGCTTTGCTTTTTTGTCTGCATTAAGAAATGTCACACATATTCAAAGTGCTTTGCATAGCTAGTGTCTTGGGTTTGCCATACAAAAATCTCTGCTAGGCTATATCTTGGCATCTTTTTCTTGGCCTCATTTCAGTGAGAAAAAACTGTTTCCACTGAAGTATTTTTAGGCAATTTACTTCTATATTAATTATATATGTGTGTGTGTGTGTGTGTGTAGTTATGCATATGTTTAGATATGTTGATGAATAGGACCTAAAAACTTATTTGCTTCTCCAAAAAGGACCACACTGAACTGTGTATACATTTAATTTGTATACAATCTCAAAGGAGTAATTATTAACACAAGGGAAGATTTGCTGCTTCTGTGAGTGGGGCTATGGAGAATTACATTATTGGACCTTATCTTTTTCCATTGAAATCAGTGGCTTTAAGATTATTAAAATTAGATTCATGGACTTGCAAGATGGCTTGCAGACGGGTGCTGCCAAAACACAGCCCCTACCGGTCTAAATCTATTTATTTAGGTCGACAAGGCTAGGTGGCACACTCTCATCAAAGTTAAGCAAACTGCTTGAAAAAAAAATACACAGTTTGTGACACAGTCATAGAGGCAGGATATAAGGCATGTTATAATAATAAACACTATTAAAACTGCTTTTTCGAGCTCTGTGAACATATCCAATGAACATCATTAGGCCAGTGGTAATGATTCCACTCCAAATATTTAGAAATTTTGAAAACACATCTTCAAAGACTTAAAGTATTTAAGTTGCATCCTAAAGATGAAATTTAAAACTTGTAATGCTAAATTTTTTAATGTCCAGATTTGGCGTGAGGTATTTATTGTGTTTTGCTTGTTTTTCAAAAGTAATTGAGATCAATGATGCATACAAACAAAATCTGGAAAGTCCTTGCTGTGGCTGATTTTGAGTTCATTGAGCAGAAAATGTCTGATCAGAACATACATGGAAAAATTTTTGTGTGTCTTTTTTTGTTTTCAGTGCTAACATAAATAAACTGCTTAACTGATTTTGTATGAAGTTCCAAAAAAAAAATCTCAAGCATGGAAAATTTCTGCACAAAATGGAGTTTATTTGAGAAAATTACAAGCAACAGAAAAAGAGGGTTAGAATGGAAATCTGAACTCTTCATTAACTAGAGTTAAGCACCAACTTCAATGCCAGTTTTTTTCTGTTAATATTTGGTTTAAAGTTACATACAGGTTTGGAAGAGCTTAGCTTTTTTTAACCTTTTTTTTTTTTTTTTTTTTCTACTGTCACTGACTTAGTTGTGTTTCAAAGTGATGGCATGGTTTCAGGACTCAATAGCTATCCTCACCACAGAAGGAGACATACTTTTTCACTTTTTCTCTCAGATCATTGCTTGAGACCATGTTCACACAGCCTTAAATTCCATCTAAATCCCTCTACATAGTATTTACTATTGGTTAGCTCTAAATTAAATTTACTAACACAAGCCAATAGGGATCGTTGGGCTAAGGCAGGCCTTAGGTTGTCAGACCTAAGAAACCTTCTGGTTTCCATTACATATCTGTGGCAGTGTAAAGAGAAGACAGGAGTTCTACCTAATACATTGAAATTTTGCAAGAAGTTATGTATAAAACTCAGTAAAATACAATGTAGTTGAAACAATGGAGTACTGTGCTTTTAAGCTTTAGCTGGGCCAGAAACCTGCACAATTTCATGTCTGAAAATGATGGCAAGTAATGTTTTGAGCACGTCATACTTTTCATCTGGAAATCTCAGAGCATTCAGTAAAGTTAGAAGATGGATGTTATTTGACTGCTTTTACTCTTGATCTAACTAACTATGGAGATTGCTGTGGTCTAATGGATATAACCTGAATCTAACTCCTTAGCAAGCAAGATTCTGTTCCTGGCTCTGTTGCAAATTCCCTAGGTAACCTCTGACAAACTTTCTCTTCCTGTGTTCCTGCCTTTGGAAAACTCCTCTGAATTCAGGGGAGCATTTTGCTGGAGAATGCAGGATGAGGGGTTACTTCACCAGATTAGGAGTCTCTTTTGCATCTTGAAGACTAGCCAACTCAGTTCTGATACCAACAATGAATATCTACTCTGCAATTCTTAAGAAAATTGTCTCATTTTCTAGTGATGTAAATTTTGTTTACACTTTATGCTTTCTTTTTTAAAGACCTTGATTTATCTTTGTTCCCATTTTTTTTTGTCTGAAAGATCTTTATGAGGTATATAGAAAAAGGGTTCCAAATAGATATCGAAAGCAATTATAAGAAATCTGAATTTAAAATGTATCAATTGCAAATGTCCATAAAACATACAGGAGGGTGGTGAGACTGCACTATGTGAGTGCACACTGATTTTTAAATTAAGAAAACAATAATCTTTTTAATAATTGTGATAAAGCAACTGACAACCCAGACACCTGAATGACCAGGGCTGTAACTTTGGTGCAGCATCTTTGAAATAAAGCTCCCTGCCACTTGAAATGAAAGACTGTCAAGCACTGGCAGTCTACAGAAGCATGTATAGAAACTATATGCAATATGCTTACATGCACACTCATGCCATTATAAGATGACCTTAATTGTATAAGTGCCTGTGCCTAGCATTTCTGATTGGTTTCCAACAACACCATCCTCAGCCTACAGCAGTCCTCTCAACCATACCTCAATGGCCTGCAGAGATGCTTGGCTCTCTGTGTCGAGTAAGCATTAGAATTTGTTATAGACTGTCAAATATGGTCCTTGGGTACCAGTCATGTCTTCACAAAATTATGTTAAACCATTATATAAAATTCTTCACTGCCATCACCAAAAGCTGAAATGAATTCTCATCTGTCCACAGCAATGGTTATTATAAGGGAAAATTTACAAAATTGTAATTTATTGATTGGTATTTCAGATGAATTCTGAATTCTTTACACACAGATAATGCCACAGGAATTTGTTAAACATGTTTCTAGATTTCTGAAAATTCACAGAAAATTTTAGCCATTTCTTTGATACCTCTTCTTCATACTTCTCTTCAAGCAGGTCACATTACACAGAAAGCTTGAAATTCTTATAACAAGCTATATTTTGCTGTTTCAATTTTTCAATAACAGGGACAAAAATACAGTCTAATGAGCAAAACATTTATTTTGGTCCAGGACCCTTCCTGCTTCTTAATGCTCTTTCCTTCTGCTTTTTCTAGAGTGCATGTTTTTTCACGTTGGCAGGATGTATGTGGACATGGGCTGAATATTTAATCTTAACTTTGAAAGCAAGAAGTAAGATATTCAACTACAATGCCTGCATTAAGACAAAATTATGTCAACCCAAAGGGAGTTATAATTAGACAATTACTGAGTTTCTTGAATAGGCTGGAGCTTGTTTTTACATTTTTTTTTTTCCATGCAGAAAACCCTAATGTAACTGCCTTTTGTAAGGAGCTTTTTACAACTGAGAGAAATACTGTGCGTGTGGCTGCTCTAAGAAATATTCACAGATGCCAGCTAGCACAACATCATTCTGTGACTGGCAGTACATAAGAATCTACCATTGAGATACTTCCAGGCTCTGACCAAAAAACAACTGAATTCAAGTTTCAATCTTTGTGGAAAAACACCTCATGAAGTTATCCACTTTGAGGTCCACATGGACACACAGCTTCTTTGGTGCTGATTTTTACAACGTGATATAATTATTTCACTATAGAATTTTCTCGTGATGAAAAGAGCTCAGAGGGGCAGAGATGTTTTCTTCTTTCTCACAACTTCTTCCTTTTTTCCCTGTAGGAGATACTGATACTGTCTGTAAGCTTGAAGCTTCATCCTCCCATAAGTCATTCACCCGTCCTGCTGCCACTTCAGCCTCATGCAGCTGGTGAATTCTTGTGTTGCAGTGAGTGAAAGGTAGAAAAGGAAGTGGTGATCTTGCAGAAGTTGAAGAAAGAGGTGGGAATGAAACTCTGTGGATGGATTCAAGTTTTGAAGCTGGGGCTGGGCACCAATACAGATGGTCTTCAGAGAAGAAATACAATCAAACAAAGCAAACTACCATGAATTTGAAAAAGAATATTCACAAAAAGTAACCCAATTCTTACTCTTATCCAATTGTACTTTCAATTTTTTTAAAGGGGCTAGATTTTTAGAGGCTTTTAAAAGATTAAAAATCTAGTCATTTGAAAATCCTAATAGATGCCTACCTGCTTATTCAGGTGCTTAATTACTCTTACAAATCTTTCTTTCCATACAGAAAGAAAGACCTTTCTTTCCATACAGATTTTGAGGTGACTTTTTATGTGTTCGAATGGTCACCAACCATTGCTACTCTGTCACCTGTAACAGAAGGACATGTCAGCTGCTCATATTTGCCAGATAAACTTTCAGAAAGTATAAGGAAAGATGAAGAAAAATGATATATGGTTAAAATACAGCCACAATATTGCTGTTAATGTGGGTGACCAAATGCCTGAAACCAAAATCTAAGATGCCTTTTCTTCCTAGTGAGGATCTAAAGCTGATATTCCATCAGTGTAGGAATGAAGCCAAGTAATATGACAAGTGAAATGTTGTGGTTCTGGGAATTTTTAGCAGGCTTACAGCCCACATGTGCATTTCATGTGAAAGCATGTCATGTGCCTGTCCTGGCTAATCTTGTGTACAGCTGCTGAACAAAAGTATGTAGAAGAAAGCTTGCATGCAAATCTCTCTTCTATGTGTGCCAAATTGGGGTGTTTTCAGTCCAGGAGATATTAATTACCGGGGCTGGGCAAAGAAGTATGTTCAGCAAAGAACTTTTGCTCTGAGGAATGGCAGATTTTCCCACTTAGAAAAATTACTTTTTAATATGTCTTTGATTCTAATGTTTATAGAGCAATTTGTAGTGTATATTATTACAAACTTGTATTGAGCTGCTATCAGAAAATTAGATGTGAGCAAAGAAAACTGCATCCTTTCCAAAAAGAAAGAGGCTAAATGTTCTGTGAAGTGTACTGGTATTTTGCTTGCATATATCTACTAGGTAGGGTAGTAAGAAATAAAAACAGGATCATCACCAGAAGAAAAACTATTCAGCTGTTATTTGATGTGTGCTATTTTTAATTGTTACAATACCCTTTCAATATCTGGAAATAACTTTAGCATGCCAGTCAGGATAATTGATATTCTTCCCTCTACTTGTAAACCTGTTCTTTTCTTCATCATCAACATTTCTCAGAAGTGAGTCATTGAAATTTGAAAGGATGCATTGAGACACTGCAATTATTGCTTATTTTGCTTATCAGGAATCTCTGATGCTTGATGTGATATAGATTATATAGAGAGTTGCAAATCATTCAAGTGACTGCCAGAGTTTCTGTGTCTGTGCAGATTGAGGCCATCAGTGTGGCCTGAACCCTTGAACTTTCAATAATGAAAGCATGAATTCTGTCTGATGGAAATTATGAGCTAGACTTGTAACAAGTTAGTATATGGTTCAAGCTTTTTTGCTGATCATGCAAAAATGGTCAGACAAATATGACAATAAAGCTCTTTTTATAATGGTGATTATGCTTTTTCTTTGAGATTCTGCAGAAGTCATGAAGTACATGGAAACTCAAACTACTTCTATGACTGGTTGGTTTAGGAAGAGCAGGTGATGTTTCGAAACCCCTTCAAAAGTGTCTGTGCTTATGCTGGCTTCAAATGATTGCACAAGTTTTGAGAAGCTTTTGTTATGAGTAGTTTGAGGAGGGAAGTCATAAATAATGGATAGAGAAGAATGTACTTGATCCTTTGGTGATCATCCTTAAATAATAAATAGTCCAGCATAATAATTTTGAGCTTTTATCTTAGTCAAAAACCCCACAGATTCTTTCTTGATTGGCTGAACATTGAGGAGCTTTGGTTTCTTATGTTGAATGCTTCCATGATTTATCACCTGTAGTCTTCCTGTTTCTGAAGTCAAGAGCTCAAGATCAGTCAAGAGTAACTTGCATGTTCTGATTAGGCAGGTAGATCAGATGATGTTTCTCTCAACCCCCTAGAAATGTGACAGTCTGCATTTATATGGAGTCAATTTTAGGAAGTCTTACTTAAGAAAACAGAAAGAAGAACTGATGAACATTTTACTCTGTGACATTTCCTTCCTTCTCCCCCTAAATTTATGTTAATAAAAATACTCCCTGAAATTATTGCTTGAAGTGACCTTGAATGGGTTCTCAGCCTTTGATGAATTGTTTTTAGTTTGCACAATTAAAGAAGAAAATATATTCCTAGGGGATTCCCGGGGAAGATCTGTCCATCTTGTTATGGGATACATTTCTTGTACTATCATAGAATGAAATGAGGGGCTCTCCTGACAAATATAAAAGTTATGTGACAACCCATCTATTTTTAGATGATTTAAATCAGTGAAGAGGGAAAAACATTTGTTTCCAAGACTGTAATTTTCCAGATGACACCATTTTATTGCATGGTGCCATACCATGAGAAAGAGCATTCTTGTGGCTTTTGAACTGGAAATCCTGTAGGAATGCTATTTCTGGCATTTATTTGCTGTGAAGCCAGGCACACATGGAGAGCAGACAGACTGACCAAATACAGTTTGTGGTATTAAGGCATTCAGAAAAGTCCCTGCTATACAGCCCTTTTCCAGTATATGAGGTGTTGAGTGAAGTTGAAAAATTATCAGTGAAGATCAAATCTGAAAACCATGATCTGATCAGACAGCCAGACTTTCATGCTATTACTGTATTCCTTCCTCTTGCAAAAACACTGCTTTGGAAATTAATCTTTCTGTTTTCATACATTGATGCTTATAAAATAGTTCTTAGGAATGAACAAGATTTTGACACAAAGTGGGAATGAAGGTTGAGCATACACTGTAATGAGAAACTGAATGCACTCACTCCAGTTCAACTAGGAAGATGTTTTTTTAATTTACCTGAGTACTACAAGTGATCATAAGAAAAATTGTTGACTGAAGAATGAACAGGAGGAGACAGCTTGGGCCCATTCTTTGGGAGCTTCCTGAAGGAGGCTGTCAGTCTGAATTCAGTATGGCTACCCATGCAAGAAGAGGTTTTGCATGTATAAGTGCTTATGGGAGGTAGTCCTCAGCAGCATGAAAATCTGTATCTTCAGGTATATTCTGTTTTCATGTCAGTAGAGTAGGCTCAAGTTTTCCCTTTTCAAAAAATAAAAATAAAAAAATAAATAAAGCCTTATGCTTTACAATTTTTCTTGACTATAGTTGTGTCTCTCCACAGTCTCTCTCAGAGGAACAGCTCTAAAATGATAGTCTGCCTGAACAGAGAAAAAACCCCTAATAAATATGGTGCATTCCTCTTTAAAAAGTATATTTATTTAGTAAGTTTAGAAACCACTCTGAGGTTAGGTTACAGCTATTGGGATTAGAGGGCGTCTCGTGGGCAGTTCAGACATCAAGCTATAGGTCCGTGGAGTGAAGCTGAGCTGTTTCTAGCTTGATGTCTGAATTATGAATTAGGTTCATTCTAATTCCAATGGGGTAAACCTCAGAGCAGTTTATATACTTATGGCTAAGTGCTCCTAAAATACAGGCTATTTATTTAAAACATACATGTAAAATTTAATATCTAAAAAAGATGTCCAGCCTAGCAAAGCTGGGGCATAGTAACCCAGCCAAATAAAATCTGAATGGCAACTTTGGAGCCCTACAGAAGGGGATGGCACGGCTGGCTTTATGCCATACGCTGATACTTCCAGCTACACCAGATACACCTCTTGGCAAGGCGTGAACTGGAACAGCCACAAGACTAAATTAATTTGCCTCAGACCAAGGCACTTGCCTCTTCCTCAGCCATGCCTGGCATGCCAAGGCTAGGAAAGCCTTGGGTCATGGTGCCTTCCCTTGGCTGCTCAGGAAGGTTCCTTAAGCTAAGAATACTCTGCAGGGTTAAGTCCTCTCACTTTCTATTGCTGGAGCTGTGCAAAGAAGCCTGAATCTGCTTTCTAGTCTGGTTCATTATTTGGAGAATAGCATGGAGCTGGAGAGAGGGTTGGACAGAAAGCACACAATTTATTAATAACATCAGCAACTACTTCCATCTGGAGCCACCCTGCACTGACTGAGATCATTCTAACAGCAATGTCAGCTGGTGAACCTCTCACCTTATTCATATGTCATTGACCCCTGGTGCTCACAGTCAGGTAGCTCTGCCAAGCTGCAGTCTGCAGCTGGCTTTTCACAGGACTCTTCCAACTGGCTGCCTTCTGAGGAAGAGGAGTCAGTGAGGGTTTCTGCAGAAGGCTATGCCATCCCTTCCTCTACTCATTTTGCTCAGGCTACCTGAGAATGTGAGGGAGAGACAATATATGATTTTTTTTTTTTTTTTTCCTGGGGTGGGAGTGGAACAGGAACTACCTGACATTTCAGGACAGCTGAGCTGGCTCCATTACCATACACGTGCACACACACACACACACAAGAAAAAAAAAAAAAAAAAAAAAAAAAAAGTCAGTTTACACTCTGGTTCTCTCTTCTCTCTTCAGCATCCTCATTTAATTTCCATTCCAGGACAGCAGGACAGAATACTTCTCAAGTTATTACTTCTGCCTTGTCATTGAGTAAGGTGTACAGAACTGTTCTGGAAACTAACATTCCTAGGTTTGGGCAGAAGGTGAAGATCTGAAGCAAATGTGTAGTGGAGGCAAAGGACAGAATTCTTTGGGCATGGCAGACTTATCATAGGGCTGAAGGAGAGTGCAATTAATTCCTGTGGGGATCCTGGGGACAGAGATCACTTGCTATGAATTTGCAGGAGTTGGCAAAACTAAATGTCACAAGTGAGCTAGTGGGAGTTAAAAACTGAACATGTACAAAATCCACTGTTATTGTTTTCTGTTTCAAAGAAACTAAATCTTGCTATTTTGTGTAGCAGCAGGGCGCTTACTCATAGTTCTTGGATGCCTGAGGCTGATCATGAGGCACTAAGTATGCATGAGTGCAATAAGAATATTGGAATAATCACTCTCCCTCAGCTGCCTTACTCCATTCAGAGCTGTCTGGGAGACAATTCTTCATCTGGCATAACTGCGTTTTGGGCTGAATGGGACAGATTCCACTCAGTATAGGAAAAATGAATGAAGTGCTGTCAGTGGACTGCTGGGATATCAGCAAACTTCCCATGCCACTGAAAAGTATGAAGATATCCATAATCACAGAATCACACAGAATCACAGAATTTCTAGGTTGGAAGAAACCTCAAGATCATCGAGTCCAACCTCTAACCTAACCCTAACAGTCCCCACTAAACCATATCGCTAAGCTCTACATCTAAACGTCTTTTAAAGACCTCCAGGGATGGTGACTCCACCACTTCCCTGGGCAGCCCGTTCCAATGTCTAACAACCCTTTCGGTAAAGAAGTTCTTCCTAAGATCCAACCTAAAACTCCCCTGGCGCAACTTAAGCCCATTTCCCCTTCCCCCTCGTCCTGTCACCAGGCACGTGGGAGAACAGACCAACCCCCACCTCACTACAGCCTCCCTTGAGGTACCTGTAGAGAGCGATAAGGTCACCCCTGAGCCTCCTTTTCTCCAGGCTGAACAAGCCCAGCTCTCTCAGCTGCTCCTCACAGGACTTGTTCTCCAGACCCCTCACCAGCTTTGTAGCCCTTCTCTGGACTCGCTCAAGCACCTCAATGTCTTTCTTGTAGCGAGGGGCCCAAAACTGAACACAGTACTCAAAGTGCGGCCTCACCAGAGCTGAGTACAGGGGGACGATCACCTCCCTAGCCCTGCTGGCCACACTGTTTCTTATACAGGCCAGGATGTTGTTGGCCTTCTTGGCCACCTGAGCACACTGCTGGCTCATATTCAACCGACTATCAACCATCACTCCCAGGTCCTTCTCTGCCTGGCAGCTCTCCAACCACTCATCTCCCAGCCTGTAGCTCTGCTTGGGGTTATTGCGCCCCAGGTGGAGGACCCAGCACTTGGCCTTGTTGAACTTCATGCAGTTGACCTCAGCCCATTGGTGCAGCCTATCCAATGCACCAATAATGAAGGGTTTTGGAGAGTGAGATAAAAGCAATGCAAGATGTGAATAATGGATATCCATCTAGTTGTGCTTCTGTCCTTTGATCTGTGATTCCAAGTACTAGCCTCCTCTGGGTGTTTTCATATGTGTCTTTATTATCAACAACATTTTGCTGGGCCATAGCACTCAACTAGTTAGGCAGTAACAGCAAGTCCATACTCAATCCTCTGTTCAGGTACACTGTGAGTGCAACAGAGAGATTAGGTCTAAAATTACTTGACTTTTGGCATGATCTCTCTTTTAAAAATATTTAAGCAGTCTGATTTGGTCAGGTGAATGTATCTTTTCATTTTGCTTAGTTTTAAAAGGCCACGCATCTTTCCTCAGAGCTATCTGGGTTAGCATCTGTGTTGCTTCAGAGGAAGCAGAGCAGGTCCTCAGGGTACGATGGCACTACAGAAGAGACACTATGGCTCAGTAAGGGCTCAGATGTTGTGCCTGCAATGTGTTGTAACCAGCTGCATTCTTGGAATGTTATTTTCTTAGCTGAAGACCAGTATATAAAGCTGGAGGAAAATTCTTCAGGAAAGTGTCATAGGAGAATAAGCATCAGTCAGTAAAAGCAGAGTTACAGAAAAGTAAAAGATCCTGTTGTAACAGATTAAGCACCTATCAAGTGACAATAGCAGTTTATTTTCCTCGAGCAAAATTAGTGGATATACTTAGACATAATCCTACCCTCAAGTGTTTTAATTCTGATGGCATTTCTTATTAAGGAGAGTTGGCAAAATGGAAAAGTATACACTCTAATGGAAACAAGATCATAAATTTGACAGCATCTCTACAAGGTAGGTTGACACCTAAATTAACTAAGAAGGTTTGAAACAAGACAGAAAAAAAATAAAATGAAAAGGAAGAAAACAATTTGCTATGAGACAGTGTTTTTATTGTTTGATAAGTGGTTTGCCATCTGTTTTCACAGCCAAATGAGATACCATGGGTAAGAGAATTTTGATCTTGCTTGTTTTCTTCTACTTTCCTAGTCTTTTGACTGACTAATTAAGAAAGCTAAAGGCCCAGTTGAGAACAAATAACCTCTTCTGATTTCTCTTTGCCTCCCTGTTTTACCTGAAAATGTACTTTGTTAAATTCACAACTCACCCTGTAACCTTGAAACAAAACAAAACAAAACAAAACAAACAAATGCAAGTATTCTGGCCTCTTGGTCTTTTTATTGTAATCACTGCTTATCTATACAGGATGGGAAATATGATGGTGCACTTATTTATTCGTTGCAGCTGACCAAAAGTGTATCTGTCTTCTTATATGAAATGCTAATATGACCATACTTGTTAGTATATCTTAATTTCATTTTTAAGGTGATAATTTTCTTCCTAATTTATTATTTTAATATTATTATAATCATTCAGGAGGTTAATGAAGCCTACAGTGTGTTTCTGTGTGATTTCCTGTGTATTTTCTCAATCTAAGCAAAACCAAAGTCATGTAATTCCAGAAGCACCTAAGGTAAAAAGCCATGTTTTGAAGAAGCAGTTCTTTTTGTGCTTGGTCTTCTTGCTCCTGGTGGAGAATGTGTTAATTTTGTACTAGTCCACACTATCAGCAGATTACTCTGCAGCCCTCTGTGCAGAATCTTTCAGACTGTAAAGAAAGCTACTTATGTGCAGACTGAATTTTTGGTTCATCATCAGTCGATTAGGCAATGTTATATTTCAAGCCTATGAATTTAATAAAATGTGAGATTTCCATGCTGGAGGTCATTCTGGAGAGCTCCACTTAAGCTTCTGAAATGTCATTTTCCTTCTCTAGGACCTTGAGACCTTCTTTTCATGTACTGTAGTGTACAAGAAGTAGGATTTAATCCTCTGTCTTCAAGGAAGTGTAAGCCATATGGAAGAACTAGAGAAGGACATACATTCACAAAAAGAAGAAAAAAAAAAAGCATAACCATGGCTAAAATGAAGTTCTTTCAGGTTCACTCTTGATATTCAAATTTTCAGTCTACTTTCAAAAACTACATGACAGGTAGACCAAGATGGTATAGTTTTGGGGTAATGAACATACAGTTCAAACCATCTACATAAAAAATAACAGACAGCATCTCTGGTATCTCTGTCAGCATGTCTAATGCTTTGAGACAGTCCAGAAGACTTTTCATAAAACAAACTTCCATGGCTCATTGCATTAGGTTGATTACTCATATTTTCCCTTTGTAGTAATGTTTTTCTAAATGCGTTTCATTCAACACAGTATTTCTCTGGCAACAAATGGCAGTTCATTGTTGAATAGCTAGCATTGCTTTGATGATTTTATTACTTCAGTGCCCATTTACATAGCAGAATCCTCTACAGGACTAAGACAGGCCATTCCATATGTCAACATTTTCAGAAGGCTGAGCTTTAAAAGTGCACAGCTTTCAAGATCAGATAGATAAGTGCTTCATCCCATGAAAGTGTTTGAGGTTCAAGAAAGGTTCTTGTACAGTGGCTAGGGCAAGGAAAAGTAAAAGACCATGTAAAATATTTTCACACTTGTGCAAAGACGCTTTGGGACAGCTAGGAACTGTCCACTTAGGGCACTTGTGTGTGTTGGCACAGAATGATTTAACAGAAGTTTATTAATTTATTTATTTTTAATGTCCCAGTTGACAGTCCCAACCTATAGGTTATCATCAATACTGAAGTTATTTGGTCAGCCTCTTGTGTGTCTCTCTGGTGTCTCATTTCAATGTGATCATATGTTTATTCATTTCCAGGCCCTCTAATCTCTGATAAACAGAAAAAAGAAAAAAAAAAAAAAAAAAGAAAAAAAAATCCATGTTGATTCTTTTTTTTTTCTTTTCAGAGAAAAAAAAAAAAAAAAAAAAAAAAAAAGTTTTACCAAGCTTTAAAACAGAGTAATTTTAACCTGTTTTGGGCTACCACCAGCCTCTAAAATTTACATAAATTCCATTCAAAATTTAGGAGTGATTTCCTGATACAAAGTTATTTTAAAATAACATTTTCCAATTAAGAACTCTGTTTTCATGGAACTCATATTTTTAACATTAAAATGCATGGCAAAAAGAATCCTGTTGAATGTTTGTGTTTTTCTACAGACATCTAAAAGGTTATCATCCTAACCTGAGTAAAGAATAAGCAGGAGATGTAATGAAGAACTTGACACGATTCTAAATTTTTTAACTACTGTTGCAATGCTCCTGCTTAACAGAATAGGTCCAGCTATACTGATTATTGTGAGTGCTGATTTGCCTTTGAAAGAAAAATATATTTATAATATTTATAATATAATATTTAAGTTTTGTTGTTGTTGTTGTTTTGATATAGAGAGAAAACTTCTGGATTTCAGCTGTTGTTTAAAGTGGTGAGTCCTCCAAAATAGCATTGTGCTCCTATTAATCTTCCTTCCCAGAAATAAGGAGTATTGCCACTTCAGAAAACCTCGCCTCACATACCTTACTCTTTCTCGCATCCATCTAAGATGGTGGAACCTCAACCCTAATCTCCATAGTCTGAGATCTAGCATCATAAACCAAAGAACATCCATGTGATTAGGCGTTCTTTGTTACTAGGCCAGCTCTCATTCCACAGGATGAGAGCTGACTGGGTTGCAATTAACTGGGCACTTCTGTTTATCTTAACATGCTGGTTCAACACGATAAAACATAGACTGCCTTTAGGGCACTTTAAAGGCAATATACTTTAAAGTGGAATCTAATCAGACAGTGGAATTTGTTGCTGTGGGACATGGAGGCAAACAGTTTGAGAGTCAGGGTAGGATTAAGTACTTGAATAGGAATAATACCTGCAGTTAACTTGTGAGGTTAAAGTATTATGAGGTTTATCAGTTCTTTTGCTTCTGGGCATAAACTGCCATCTCAGGCTTATGAAAGGCTCGTTTCTGCTCCTGCTTATTGCTCCAAACCATTTGTGGGATGCTTTCAAAAGGTGTGAGACACCCGAGGAAGCTGGTGCCAAAGGGGAAGACAGCAAAACAGAATGGCCAACAGCTCTGTTGCTAGACAGACATTGCCATGCTCATGGCTCTAAAGGATTCCTTAGTCCATGTGGGAGGCAAAGAGCACAGCCAGTGGGCTGCTTTATATTAAATCTTGTTGGCAGAAAATTGTCAAGGCTGCAAGTGATTTATTTTCCTGTCTCTGCATGGCCATTTTTCCATACAAAGTAGAAACCCTTGATTATGTATGCATCTTCTGCCACGAATATGTAAAATGAATGAAATCTTGTCACCATTTGCTCTGAGGTCATGCTTATCTGCACATTCTCTTTTTGTCTTTTTGGTAAAGAAAAGCTGGAATAAAGTGGTTTGAACATTCTTCCTTTTTTTTTTTTTTTTTTTTTTTTTTTTTCCATAATGTTTCTTCACAAACAGACATTATACATATGCATGTTATGGCTAGAAGTAAATGCACAGGCATTAACTACAGCAGCAGGTGTTTGGGGGATTGTTCACCTCTAGAATATTTGCACAACACCATTTAAACAATTAGCTGTTTGCCCTCAAGGACTGGGATTTATAAAATAGAACACATTGCAGCAAGGGTGGTTCTGACTCAAAATGGCACTGGTTACACGAGTTTTTGTTTTTTTTTTTTTTTTTCAGACTTGAAGTTTAAGATTAAAATTTTAAATGTCTGGTTGTACCAAAGCAGAACTTTGTATTTAGATTGCAAAGCTATGTTTAGGCTGCAGCAGAGCAGAGACACAATACGACTGTTAAAGATGTTAAAAAAACAAGGCTATGAGTGTCTCTCCAGGCAGAGACACAGTGCCTTCAGATAGGCATGCAGGAGCATCTGATGGTGGTATATCATTTTTTTTTTTTTTTTTTTTTTAAAAAAAAGGAGAACATTCTGACTGTGTTGAATGATTAATATAGCCATGAGTATTACAAAGAGCTCTAGCTGAACCCAAACAAAAGCAACCGATACTTTTTTTCCCAGTTGGCTTCAAGGAACCAGTCAATGTGTTAGATATGCTGATCTCAAAGCCCAGTACAAAGGGTCGGGGAACCTAATTTAAAGGCTTTAATTTCCAAGCTTCTGCAAATGTCCATACTCCATTTGCAGCTTTATTCTTAAAAGGGGCAAGATGTTGGAGATGCCATGATATATGATTTATCTATCCTATTGATCCGTGTGTCTACGTAAAGATAGTAGGTTTGGACATGCATACTATTGGATTAGTGAGTGGAGGCAGCTGAACAGGCATTACCTATCTGCATGACAACTGCTGTCTAGAAATTTAATATACAGATCTACATACAGATCTTATCAAGCCCTTGAGTAGCCATCCCTTTAAGACTCTGTGTGCTGAGATGTGTAGAGCAACTGGACAGACTACTACTAGATTACTAAACAATAGTAATTCCCTCATATTACAAGCTCTGTTACAGGGGTCAGTGCCTTAAGTGCACCAAAAATCCTTAATTGCCCTGACCAGCCTTACCTACTGCCTCCACCCATGCAACCTCAGCCTACTGGCCCACAAGCTCCATTAAGCTCAGTCCTTGCCCTCCAGATTGCCTGAGTGATGTTGTAGATGAGCTGCTGACAGAATTTCCAGGATGGACCCCAGGCCTGTGTTGCAGTCCTGTTTCCAGTCCTGTCTCCAGTCTGGGCTACATTGTTGGTAGTCTCATATTTGGCTCTGGCTCCAGCCTTGTTTCCAAAGACTGTGTTAGGCAGTAAACATGGAATAATCCAAACTACATTTGGCATTTATCTATTGCTTCGGGGATATTACCTGGTATAGTCAAATCAGAGAGGAAGGGAGAGAGAATTGAAGCTGTGATGATGTGCTGCTTAATGTAGTGTAGACTAATTTACTCATTGTGAAACACCCAATAACATCTAACTTCATTGTGCCTATTCCTCTAGTCCAAACTTGCAGCTAAACAATGTTCTGACTCCAGCTCTGTGCCAGAAGGGCAGTTTATAAACCCTTCTTAGACAATATGCAACCTCCTTCTTCCTTCCTGTGAAACCTCTTGGGGCTTAGCATGTGTGGGGGTGGTGGAAAAGAGGAGGGAGAAGAGGAGGAAGGGTGAGACAAGCAAACATCCATTGCCAGCCATACCTGATGGAGAAAAAGACTGTGATGGTAAATGAAGCGTTTTATGGTAGAAAGGAAATGCCTTCAGCCCATGAGCTGTGGCTGCTTACAAGTGCCCTGGCCAGGGTTCTGGCTACCTGAGGAGGAAAGAGTAGGTCCCTGACTGTATTCGGCCAGATGAGAAGTCTTCAAGCTTGGAGGGGTAGTCCCTGGTGGATGTAAAGTACTTACAGGTGCTTCCTGCTGCCTGGCTCGAGCTCTAAGTTAGGAGGCAAGAGAGCTGTGAGCAGATGATGTAGTTGTGTCTGGAAGTTTTCAGGTGGCAGATCACCCCTTAGAGACTGTCACAGTGAGAGGTCTGGAAGATAGGGAACCGGGTGGCTGTAACAGGTATATTTTTCTTCCTTTTTTTTTTTTTTAAAAAAAAAAAAAAAATAGGCAAGTAATTGTTGCTGTCTTTGTTGGTGGAATTTCTGATCATTGTCTTTGCATGTTGTCTAAAACACTCTTTGAGTATTATCTTGAAATTAAACTCTTTCTGCATTCATTTGGAGGCATGCCCAGGGGATTGACTAAAAATTCTATAGGAAAGATCACTGTCATGACAGCTCTTATGAGGTCCAAAGAAAAACAAGCTTATATCACATGTAGAAATATTTATAAGCAGAATTCTAACCCTTTTGCAAGGAAGAACATTTTCTCTCAGCCATCAGTGTTTCTTTCTCAGTTTTATTCTTCATTCTATTTATAGGCTTCTCTAGTTTAATTTTTCTTGGCCATCAGACAAGTAAGCAAGCCTTTTCTCTGCTGATCTTAAGGTGGAATTTGTTTATACATATACAAGATCTGTTATTACACAGAAGTGTGATTCCCCACAAAACACCCCGTAGCCTCTCCTCAGACTCATGTAGGACTGCTTTTCTGCAAGGCCAAGCAATCTTTTGGAGTTTCTAGACAAAGCTATTTTGTGTATATATGATTTTCCCTCCTGTCTCTTACCTTTGAGGGAAGGTTTCCAAAAAGAAAAGAAAAAGAAAAGGAAAGGAAAAGAAAGGAAAGAAAAGAAAAGGAAAGGAAAAGAAAGGAAAGAAAAGAAAAGGAAAAAAGGAAAGGAAAGAAGAAGGCAGGGCAGCTGGGAAATCTTAGACTAAATGATAGATCACATTTCAAAACATTGTAATCTAAAAATAACAACTCTGATTTCCCCTTCCCTCTCTCTCTCCCCCACTCCTCTTCTTACCAATGTAATTCATTTTCTCTAAAGAAAATTTTCATCCTGGGAATATACAAATTATGTAATATTTCAGTGAGATTAATTTTATTTTCAAGACGTAGTTATGATTTAGAAAAGTGGAAGCAGGGGTAAGAGCAAGCCTGAGAATCTTGTGACTTGTGCAACATAATGTAATACTGTATGTACACACACACGTGTGGTAACAGGAGTAATAAGGCTAAACTTCACGTCCATTTTGGTTTGTGTCAGGACTTAGATATTTTTAAGGATTGTCACAATAATTATTAAATAATTTGTCTTTGTGGACTTAATTTAGCTCTAAAAGGACAGTTCCCACTGAATTTTGTGTGTCTACTCTTCTTGTATGTAGATCAGAGGTTTTCGGTTGTGTGATTTATTTATTTTTTTTAACTTTCATTGGTGTTTTCAAAAGCAAAAAAGAATTTTGCACCTTTTTGAGTGCCACTCTCCTGCAGGTAAAGAATGTAACAGCCTGTGAGAGTGTAGCTAGAGCCAATAATAATTTGACTGACATGTCTTGGCACTGAAATGCCTATTAAAACTCAGGCTGTCCTTTCAAGATGGAGATTTTAATGCTGGGCATTTGTTGAGCAGAAAATTCACTCCCCTTATAAATCCAAAGAGCCTACATCAATGCTTATTTCAGGGTTTAGGTTGAAGATAGATTCTTAGAAGGATGTAATATTTCTATTGATTATAGAATAAATTCTTCACAGTTATGAAGGATTTCATGGAAGTTTCCAAGCCCAGTATATGCTGCAAACATGTTTCCGTATGTAAAACACTGTACTTTTCCATACAGAATCCCAAAGATGCCTTGGAAAAACACAGAGGACAGTAAACTGTGATAACCTGGTAACAGTTTTAGGAAAAAAAAAAATATATGTTTACTCCTGAGAATTTATAGGAAATATAGCAATTCTTAATAGGGGTTAACTGTGGATTCTAGGAATAACAAAGTTCAGCACAAGAACAAATGTCTTCAGATATTTGATGGGCATGATTTCAATGAAAAATAGGCCAGGTCTATTCAGAAGAGTTTGACAATATTTGTAATCTTATTTCACAGAAAGGCAACTTCGTTGATTTTGTTTAAGATATGCACGCTTCTAAGCCAGTTTTAAAACCAGTTTCAGAGTAAAATCAGTGATATTCTGTCCATGGACTTGAGAGAGTTCCAGTAGGTGGGAGGTTAGCTCTCCTACCTACACTGCCAGTAACCAGAAGAGGTTTTTTAAAGAGCTGTTTATTACATGGTATGGTAGAACAAAATTTTTCAATACAACCCCCTGTCTTCTGTAGCTTGTTGTGCTAACACAGGTTTGTGGTGCCTGCTGGAATCTGCCTGGATTTTAAGGAAGAATTTTAGATACACTGTATATATATTTTTGTTTGTTTGTTTCTCTCTTTACACACAATGCAATAAAAGCCTATGTTAACATTTTAAAAAGTCTGCATGTGTGATGTTTGTTTGACATAGAGTCCTGTGTTGTTTTTCCACAGAATTAAAGACAGTGTCACAGAAGATGCTGTACATGTGTGTAGTTGAATATTTGTATGTAGGTATAACTGTTGTAAAGAGACTGATATCCCAAGTACTCCATCTTAATACCTTACCTTAGTATCTATCTTAATATCTTACCTTGGGCGATGAGATGCTGGAGAGCAGCCCCTCAGAGAGGGATCTGGGGGTTGTGGTTGATAGCAAACTGAATATGAGCCAACAGCGTGCCCTGGCAGCCAGGAGGGTCAACCGTATCCTGGGGTGCATCAAGCACAGCATTGCTAGTCGGTCATGGGAAGTGATTTTCCCGCTCTACTCTGAGCTGATGCAGCCTCACCTCGAGTACTGTGTGCAGTTCTGGGCACCACTGTACAAAAAGGATGTTAAACTGTTGGAGAGTGTCCAGAGGAGAGCAATGAAGATGGTGAAGGGCTAGAGGGGAAAACTTACAAGCAGCTGAGGTCACTTGGCCTGTTCAGCTTGGAAAAGAGGAGGCTGAGGGGAGACCTCATTGTGGTCTACAGCTTCCTCATGAGGGGAAGTGAAGGCGCAGGCGCCGATCTATTCTCCTTAGTGACCAGTGATGGGACGCATGGGAATGGCGTCAAGCTGCAGCAGGGGAGGTTCAGGCTGGACATAAGGAAGAGGTTCTTCACTGAGAGGGTTGTCAATCACTGGAACAGGCTCCCCAGGGAAGTAGTCACTGCACCAAGCCTGTTGGCATTTAAGAAGCATTTGGACTATGCGCTTAGTCACGTGGTCTGAATTCTTGGGTAGACCTGTGTGGTTCCAGGAGCTGGACTCAATGATATTTATGGGTCCCTTCCAACTCAGGATATTCTATAATTCTATGATTAATGATCTCATTATCTGCCCTGTGGTGATAGCTTTTTACATGCAAGTGAACATCATCATCTTAATGGTGAATCCTGAGGTTTCTGCAAGTGCTTTCAAATCCAATATCATTGAAGATGAATAAATCTCTTCCTGACATCTATACCACCACCGTGCTTTTTTCACAATTCAGACATGTGTAGAAATTTGGGAGAGTTTGATTTACTGGATCACTCTATTACAAACCTCTTGAAACAGATATGAAATGTCACTATGGAGAACAGTCAGGTCATTCTAAACATTCTAAACATCAAAAATAATTCGTACCACCCTCACAGCTGTGCAAAAGCTCTTATTTATCTCTTTGCTGAGAAGTCAAATGCAGACATTATTTAGTTTTAGTTTTTGGAATTGAGCTGAGCTGGATAAGTTTGCTGCATCCCTGGGCTTCTTGAATAGACAACTGGGTTACAGGATTCTCAAGTCTGATACAGAGAAGGAAGCGAGGCGACTAACTGCTTCTAGCAGCATCTCCAGAAGGACCCCAGGGAGCCTGAGTACATGGAAATGGGTGGTAAAATGGCTTCCACTGGTATCAAATTCCTATGACATGGGGGCTTCTCATAGATCCTCCTTAGAGAACTTAGATCCTCCTAAGGACTTTGCTTCACACAAAGGGAAATATTATTGGGGTGGTTATAATGCTGAAATATAAATGGTCAGGCATGAAAGACAGCACAGACAAAACCCTTTGAACAACAAACTTAGCTTTTCAACAGTCTCCCAGTTTGTCAAAACCCACGTTTTGGAGCAGACTAGAGCAATTGTTCCCCCACGACAACCCACAGGAACAGCAAGCTACCTCACTGCTCTGCAATTTGCAGTGCTGCAGCTACATAAAGCACAGTGGAACAGTCTTTATGGTTTCCATGAATTTGATTAATCTTTCATGTAATGTTTAGTTCTAGTTGCACTTGGGCATTTCTGCATATTTGTGCCACAAGCAAAAATCAATTTCTCCTAAAGCAATTAACTCTTGAAATTAATTGCATCTCAGCAAGTCTACCTAGAGGAAAATATTACCTTACTTTTCCTTTCCACCACACAATCTAACAAAGATTTACCATCAGGTATGTATACTGTACACTGTGCAGATTTATTTAGATCTTGTGTTAGAGACTATGCTGTAGACATGTAGTTTTGAAAGTGCTTCTTTGAATGAATAAAAAGTGCATTTATATAAGCAAAGGAGGAAAATACAATATAAAGAAAGTTAAGGTGAATTCCGGTAAAAAAGGTATGCCAAAGATGATATGAATCATATTTCTTCTAATGAATTCAGGCTATATTGCTCTTAAATCAACCTCAGCTTCAGGCTGCTTTGTCCTTGTGGAAGTCAGTGGGTTCTCAAGCTCATTCATCTCATACTGTAGTTATAATAGTCCTTCTGATACTCCTTTAACAGTTTCACAGGGTAGGTGAGAATATATTCCGAGGTACGTTTTCAGGAAAGGTGCTAGAAATCCATTTGCATAATGTCCTGCTGCATTTGTGGTAAGAGCACTTTTTTTCCATTTGTTCCAGTGTTCTGCTATTCCACAGATGTGTTGGGAACCATCTCTGAGGTTTCATCAATATGAATTAGGACAAAATTTGGGCTTCATCATCCTTGAAACTCTGGGTACCTCTAATTTAACTTTACAACAGAGTAGAAGTTGAATGGTTTTGCAGCTAGCAGTACTGTGAGAACTATACCTCCTTTGCTTCAGGTACGAAAGGGTGAGGACATTCACGTGTGGCTGGCTGCAGTTTCAAAGACCATAACTGAATGGGTCAGACTGGGCTGCGTTTACAGTCAGGGTCAAGTCAGTATGTTTAGTGGTGCCCAGGGCATCAGTTACCCCATCTGAAGGTAGACAACTAAAATGTGTCTCTAAACTTCCCACTTTCTAACTATCAAGGGAGCACAGAGTGACTCTTTCGGCTATGGAAAGAAATCCACTGTCCAAAGATTGAAAGAGAGGATGGATAACCCCACCTAAACTCTGCTGCTTTGGTAAGCACAGTGAATGTGAATTGCAAAATTCAACTTCTATGTCTGTCCCTAATATAGAACATATACTGGCAAAAATTAGAGTTGATAGCATTTATTGTGACAGCTGATGCTGATGATTTTTCTTCTATTAAATAGATGACTCATCTACAATTTGTTTTTAGATTGTCTAGATTATGTGTATTTAAAGTCCTTTGGGGATTTTAATTTTTCATTCCATCTGTGAGAGCAAAAATGGTAGGCATGTTGAGCATATGAAGAAGAAAAAAGGAAAACAGATTCTGTGAAACAGAGCCACATGCCCTAAGAAGCCTGGCAACACAGATACATAAACTCCTCTTCAGCTTCTTTTCTAAAGCAGCAGTAGGAACCTGCAGGTGGCTTTTCTAGTACTGCTACTGAGATAGAAGCAGCTACACAGTGTTGGGGTTACTCTAACTTTCTGGAAAAAAAGAACAAGGAAAAAGACTATAGTTTCCATGGTTTCTATAGTTTCTATAGTTTCTATTAGGATTGGGTGGTGGAGGCAGATTTCCTCAAAGTACCCAAATTTTAATATTAGAAAACCATAGTGAAACTCACTAAATGACAGCCAGCATTCAAACCTTTATCTTTGCTTAAACACCTGTTGGTTATTCAGGCACAAACTATATCCTGGGTGCAGAGTTCTCCTCTGCATTATTTCTGTGTTTTCAAACATTTCACCTTTCCCACAGCAGTGTATGCTAGTGACTGGAGCACATCTCTCCACTTCAGAGATGTAACTCTCTTTAGGAAAGAAGAAATTTAAAAAAATAAAATAAATAAAAAAAAGAAGAAGAAGAAAAACACTGAACCTTCTTTCTTCTTCACTAAAAGACCTTTGTCCCAAACCACACATGTAGATTTTAAACAGAAAATAATATGAAAGCACAGTGCTTCCTTTATAGCAGACCTTATGTGCCTTATGCAGCTTTCTGAGTTCCTGTGTCCATGGATTTATGATGTGCTCTACACTTTCCACATTCTCAGTGTTGTTTTCCCACATTTGAAGGAGAAATGATCAAGAGATTTGTGCTGGAGTGAAATTTATTCTGTCTTAAGCTGTGTAAAGGTTCCAAATTCACCACAGCATGGAAAATAGAAATGCTGTAAGCATCTTGGGCCCTTCCCAGGCATGCAGACACCGCACCTTCTGTAGAAATGAACATTACATTTTTGTAATTACTTTTTCTTGTCAGAACCACTTTTGCCTTTAATAGATCAGGTAAATATGAACTGAACATATGTCCAGGGGGTCATTTCTGCATGAGAAGATAGCCCCCAACCCAATGAGAAGTTATACTTCTCTGCAAAGTGGAGAGCTTGAGTGAGCTTTCTGGACACTCTGGGTTAATTGCAGAGGTGGACCAGCAGGGCTCCAAGGGGATCCCTTGTCTGGGAGAAGAGAGCTGTGATTTAATATTTAAAAAAAATGTTTTGAAAAAATATTTTAGGATTGTGGTAAATGGGGTCACACTGGCCAGTTTCCTCTGTGTGTGCTAGAAATCTATAAGTGACCATCAGGGCTCAGGCACTGAAGACACTGTCCCACTCTGCAGATACCGTGGTAAGTTCCCCTTTTCTACAACTCTCACTAATAGCAGCACTGTCAGACTCACCTCTGTACTCCTTAGCAGGGAACCACCTCACTGCCTCCTCAGTAACTTTGAGTATTTCTTGGAAATGTTGGTCATTGCAGGCACAGTACCCCACATTGAGGAATACTCTAATTCTGCTAACATTTCTCAGTAGTTTGCTAACTGCCTTTTCCATGGAACAAACAAAACAAAACAAAAACAACTTAAGTGCAAGTAACAAATTAATTCCCTCTTACTCAACCAACAAAACAGAAATACAGAAATAAAATAAAACCACACTTAAAATTGTTTCTGTAGGTTACCTACTAACCAGCAAAAAAGCTCTCAGGATACTTGTGTAGCTAGGATCAATCCTTATTCCAGATTCCTGGGCATTACTTATATAGAAAGGAATTGAGAGTCAATAAAGAACTTCTCCTTATATATGTTTGCTCCTAGAGCAAGTAGTTCCAGTTTCAAAGAGCTTTTGTAATTCATAACTTAATTAGGATGCCAATTTTTAACAGTGCTATTAAAGGATTACTGACCTCCCTGCCTAATTTTAGAAATTTTGATGTCTTTTTGGCATGGGTAGGTAGATCTATTTTCTGATCAGAGAATAAACATAACATCTTAATGACTATGCTAGTGCTTAACAGGCTACAGATCTATTTATAGTTATGAAGGAAATCTTCCTGCCTGGAATTTTCAAGCGTACACCAGTGTTAAAACATTTGTGTGTACAGAACAGCCTGTAATTTAAAGAAAAAAATAAATTGATAAACAGTGTTCATTCTCTTTTCTCGGTTTGTGTAATATGCACAATTATTTATTAACCCCCTAATATGATCAATAATCAATCAAATCTGAGGTGATAATTGGTCTGGGGAATAAATATACCTTATTTTGGCTTGGAGGGATATTGCGTTTTGCAGCCTAATGTGTTTCCCATTCTATTCCTTTTCCCTTTTGTTATTCTACAGGGGTTTTTAGACTACAGCCACTGACAGCTACACTAAAAAGCATTCTGCTCAATACAGTCTAGCCAGATAGTGGGGAAGTGCTAGTTAAGTGCCTCTCTAGCTACAAACTTCATGGTCAAAGGTGAAGCTTCCTTGATATACCTATCAACAGAATTATGGAGGACAAAATAATTTCCTGAGTATATGGAATCCAAATCAGCTATTAATTTTTTGAAATTTTGTTCTAACATATAAAAGTGTTTAGATACTGAAAAAAAAAAAAAAAAAAAAAAAAAAACTTTATTTCATATATTGGTTTACATTAAGTCAGATGGTGATCATGTTAACTTATAAACATTTCTTACCGTTTCTCCCTGAATCTTAATGCTTCCCTAAAACAAAAACAAAAGCTGAAAATCAGATCATGATAGAGTATTAATTCAAGGCCTCTACAGTCCACTTGTATCTCACTGAAGCACTGGGCTTCCAGGTCTTACCTTAATGAAACAGCTCACAGTGTCAAAGAAAAAAAGCCACAATCTGGCGAACCTTGGTTGCTTTGATCCATTCTAAGTTTTGAGATGTACCAGGCCATCCTAGAGTTGTCAGCCAATGCTCTAGCACTCTGCTCTAGCACTTTCAAACTGAGTAGAAGTATATTTCTGATCTCTTGCTTCAGCACAAGCCAGCAGAAGCTGCAGAGACAGCATATTTGGCTCCCTCAGGAAGGATGTTAGTGCTTTGTTTGGTTTGAATCTCTCACCTCACTCTCTAGCCAATGAATAATCATCGTGGGCAGACTCTGAAGGGAATTTTCTTGAGGTCTCCTTGAAGGAAAAGTGATGCCAGTGAACTGGCAGTGGGGATAGTCATGCCTCAGATACGAACATGGCTCTACCACACCTACCCACAAAAAAAAAAAAAAAAGGAAAAGAAAAAGAAAAAAAAAAAGGTAAAATTAGAGTTGGAAACAAATAGTGCAATGCTATGACCACAAGTACAGTACAAAAGAAAGCCAGAGAAACTGGCATGATAACAAAATATGCTGGAATCTGAGCAGAAGAGAGACCTTGAAACAACTTAGGAAAGTAAGATCAACTGGACAAATAGTGGTGCATTATCAGTTATTCTAGTACCTTGCAGTAGATGGCACTGTGGAATTCCCATGGGCCACTAGTTTAAGAGACTGACGCAGGAGTAATTTAAACATCTTTCTTTCCCTCTTCAAGGGATGAGATCAAGAACATTAAAAATAAAAAATAACCTAATACAATAGAACCTGCCCAAATGGATAAATAGAAGTATGTACCTTAACTAAAAGAAATAAAAATAATAAAAACAAAGGGGAGTAGTTTCTGCCCTAAAAGCAGAAACTGAATAGGAAACAGGGTTTGTCTATCAGATAGGCACTAAAGACACCACATAAGTCTCAGTGATTTTGTACATGGAATAGAAAACAAATGTATTGTAATATATTGTATTGACCAAAAGATAAATAATACATTCAGAATGCAGCATAAGAAGAACTTTCCTTTGTTTTGACTAATGATTCTTGAATGGCAGAGGAAGGCATTCCATGGCCTACTCCATGATCAGTTTCCATCTCCACTAAAGTGCTACAGTCCTGGGCCATTGTGACTTTGGTTCCCAAGGAAACACTACCTGTCTTTCCAAAGCATGTGTCCAAAGTAGGTATCTAAGACAGAGCTGGTGGCACTACCAGTTGAAGTAAGACCTAACTTTTAGTGAAATTTGACGTCATAGAATTGCAATAATTTGAACTGATATCTTCCACACCAAAGGTCTGCCTCAATGCACGATTATTTCTGAGTTTTATTGTATCTACAGTGACTAGTAGATACATAGTATAAGGACACTGTATTAGGCTGACTTTTTCATAATACCCAATGCCCTACCAAATATCTTATTTTGGTATGTCATTGTAATTATTCCTCTTACAAATGTTCCTTTGTATGCATTAATGCTATAGTTGTTTATGCAAATCAAGGACATGTAATTGTCCTGGCATTTCTGAAAACAGAATGCAGAATTGCAATGAAGAATTTTAATTTACTCTGTGTAATCAACCTGGCTTTAAAAGCTTATACCACAGATTATCTACAATGTCTGTAGAGTCTTTTCTTCAGCTTGATTTTTTGATTAACATGATTTTTCCCAACTTGTGTTTATGAAAATAAAATGCGCCAGTAAAAAATAAAATAAAATAATAAAATAAAATAAAAATATCTCACCGTGTTTCTAACTGGTCTGAGATCAGAGATGATACATTCAATAGTGGAGAACATAATCTCTACCCTAGGGAAGTTGGCATGTTACAGGAGACACAACTGTTATATGTACTAATGCATATATTAGCATTCCACCTCAGAAAAAATAGGAGAGCTTTGTGATGAATATTTAAGGCCTTTTTAAATCATTCTTATGATAAATTAATTAATTATTGTCAAAAGACCTTTCGGAGTATGAGTTTTTTAAAAAATATAGTTGGCTGAGCTTACTACAGCTCTCCAGCTCCTGTAATTGTTCTTCTAACACAGAACATAAAGAAGAAACAATAGATCTTAAGACTGATAAGAGAAAACAAACAAACAAACAAACAAAATGTATTCCTTTGCAAAACTCATCTTCTACTTGAACAAGTGTGGTTGGAAAAGGGTGAATAGACTGATCATTGCTTTTTAAGGAAACCATCGTCTGTCTGTCTGAAATCTCTCTCCATGCTGTAATAGCTATTAACAGCATCTCTTACTGTAAATACTATTTTTCCATCTTTATTTCTCATTTATATATTTTGTATATATAGAAGAGCTATTGTATAATTAGCTCTAGTGTATCCTGACATACTCAACCACTTTTCTGTACTGGTTATGTGACAAGGCAACAGATGGAGGGATAGAAAGATTTCTTTCTTCTTATTCCTTTTTATTTATTTATTTATTTATTTATTTATTAAGGAATGTTACACCACAGGACCAAGGGCAACTCCTTTGGCAAGTTTGGTTATGCTTTCTGAATATGTATTTAGTATCATTGTTTAGTACTGAATTATTTGATTAAATTTCAGTGACAGTAACTTCAAGAAAAATTACACAGCTTAAAAAGTGTGGGGGTGAATTCATGGCAGAAAAATCTAAGCTAAATAAAGCTATTAAATACAAAACCAGAAAGTCCCCAAACTGCAAATTGCTGGAAGTTGGAAGAGTGTTCCAAGGAAGTATCACTGCATCCTTTGCTTATAATTTTCCCTGGGCATCTGTTTTTGGACAGTGTTGGAGACAGGGTGCTGAGCCAGACAGACTTTGGTCTAACTCAGTACTGTTACAATTTTATGGAAGTGTCATGAGAGAGACATGACAAATGCTGCAATGCAGGTGAAGAAGTGCTTTTCTGTTATAAATAATTCACTCCTTTTCCTTTCCCTTCCTTTCCTTTCCTTTCCTTTCCTTTCCTTTCCTTTCCTTTCCTTTCCTTTCCTTTCCTTTCCTTTCCTTTCCTTTCC
>CM021731.1:69776801-69893495 GCA_011075105.1 Heteronetta atricapilla | reverse complement strand
TTCCCTTCCCTTCCCTTCCCTTCCCTTTTTCTGTAATTAACATACTTTACTTTGCTGTGCGAAGCCATTTAGCTTCAGTCATTGTTTTGCCAGCGCTGGCCTTTGCAAATTCGGCCCAACTGCAAATGTTGTGGGGAAAGAGAAATCTTTCTATCCCTGGAGGAATTAAAGCTCTCAGTGAGAATTCACTGGTCTGATCCTTTGTGTAACCACAGTGTTGTTGCTGAGCTCCTGCTCTCTATTAGCCTCCCATGCAGTCTAGGGTTTAACTTGGCAGAACTCAAGGTTTTCAGAGAAATTGGTTCAGCTCTTTAACCATCACGTTTACCAGCCCACATGCAAAATCCCTAAATATCAAAAGTCACAGATACTTTGAAAGCACATGAAAATCTATGACTCACATGACAACTGTGACAAAAATGCAGTCTTTCTTACTGCCCTTTTGTTTATGGTCTTTTGCCAATTTCTGGTCTGACAGTATAGAAGTTCAAGGTAATTTTCAAGGAAATTAATAAAGCTCTAGAGCAATATGTTGAATTCTTTGCTAAAACTCAGATAAATTTTTCACTGTGTTCACATTTGTAGCTCTTTTTAAATATGGAATAATATGTCTGAAAATGTTTGTATTGATATTTATTGCATTTATTTGTATCTTTAAGTTCTTTTTGCATGTGTGCTGGTATTTAGAACCTTTTTTTTTTTTTTTTTTTTTTTTTCTTTCTTTCTTTTAAAGACAGTAGTATGAATGCCAACCACTGGTAAAAGGGTTAAGACTGATCAATTGTGTGGTAGTGAATTGAAAGAAAACTGCAAAGGCTGTTAACATTCGTCAAGTTCGAGAAAATTTCACTTCAGGACAGATTCTGCAATCATAGATTTTGACATCCTACCAGTAATTATCCAGTTATTGAATGGCTACTTTAGTTTGGCACAAGTCTATGTGGTTCTCCCCTCCATTGCACCCTTGGCCAACCCCCCCCCCCCCCCCCCCCCTTTTTTTTTTCTTCCTGCCTCTCCTGTATTGGCAGGACTACTGCTCTTCAGCCTGACCTTTCTATCACATGGCCACATAACCTCTAGCAGTGGTAGGACAGTGGCAAGAAGAAGCAGCTGAACATGTTCAGGACCATTCCTCTTGTGCAGAACAGACTAGTCTAATTAAAGTCAGCATGTCACCATGGCCTGAGTCCTTGGCTCTCCCATCAAAGATTGTGAGCTGAATGGTTTATCTGGGTTGTTTCCATTTCAGTGGACTGTGGCTGAGCAAGTTTATACAGGGCAAGAGGCAGTCTTTGAAATACACATGGGAACCACCCTTATAGGACCTGTGTTAAACTGATATTGAAACTGAAGTCTCCAATTTCCTCCACAGACAGAAGGCAGCTGTGGAGAATATACAGAGCACAACCATGCTGTGCTTCTGCAATGTTACCACCATCCAAACAAGTAATTCACTGATCTCTGCAGTCAATTAAACACTTAAATAGATGCCAAAGGGAGATCCAAAGCATTGTTTGGACAATAATCCAAGCCTGACAAGGCCAGTTGCAGCTGTAATCTGGAAAGGGGCTGAAGGCAGACAGTGAAGGCCTCTCATGCAATCTTCTGTGGGCACACACTGTACCAAGGTCACAGCTGTGCACCATCACCTCCTCTCTTCTATTCTCCCCCACTTCTGCTCACTGTTAATGCTCACCAGGGAATCAAAAGGGACAAAGGCCTCTCAGCAGCAAATCCAAGATCATCTCTCACACAGCGGTCTGTGAGGAAGAGGAGGCCTGTCCTACTTTAGGATCCAGCAGGAGAACAGGACAGCTGCTGCTGTCAACTCCTTTAACTAAATAGTGTAGTCTTTTGCAAAAGACAATGGAGCATGGCTTCTGAAGGTAATTTTTAATCTTTAAACCTGTGTCATTTCTAGCTTGGTCTAATGCCTTTTATTTTGAACTCCTTATCTGAAAGCACTGCCATGACTAGATCTTACCCAGAAAAATAGATAAATAAATAAAGTAGATGTAGTGTGCTTACAAGTGCAGCCTAAAGCACTGTAGAATCTTCCCTAAACTGCTATTCTCACAAAAACACACATTAAAAAACAAACAAACAAAAAAAAAAAAAAAAAACAAGATGGGTGGTCAAATGAAAGACTGCAGACTCCTGTGAAATAGGTCTGCTGGGTGGGGGGAAATCACCCAAGCCCAAGGAGGATCAAATGACTCTGTTGAGCTCAGTCTTAACAATAATAGCGATAGTCATGATTACCCCTTGCCCCTGGACACAAGCCAGTTAGTAATATCTCATGGATAAAGTGATAAAAGACAATTATGACTGTTGAGCTGTGAACATGGTCTACAAGAATCTTTCTGCAAGGCATGTGACAGAATCCATCCAGATGAACTGATTGACTAAAGTTCACAAGCTCTAGAAAGTACAAAATCTGCTTTCCCTTTAAGGGATAGGCTTGAAATCAGAAGATACTCAGTCAGGAACAAATTAGGATCCATACTTCTTATTCCTCAATCTAAATCCAGCCTCTAAATGATGAGGATCCTTTTCTGAGCATTTTTAGTTTTGTTCTAATTATGGACTGAAATTATATTTCCTGAGTATTAATTGGCAACATTCTTCCTTCTTTACTCATCATTTAAATAGTGCTATTGAATTGACACTTTTTTTTTTTTTTTTCCTGTTAAATCTCCTAATTACCTCAGAGTACAATTATTAACAATTCAGTCTGTTCACTAGCTAACTTGCTTCTACAACTAATAATGGCTGCTATCTGGTGCCTTCGAGGAACAGGTGATAATTATATTTCTTGGTGATTTCTATATTTATATTTGCTTTTTGCCATGCTTTGCAACTTTACTGTTTACTTGTCCTCCTACTTCTTATTAAAGACAGGTTTGAAAAATCATTTCAGGGGCATTTCACTTCCAATAGCAAAACTTGTTTTTAAATTTACACACTTCCTTTTAAGGATTGCTGTAGTTTTCTTTCTCTTACAACTTTTTTTTTTTTTTTTTTTTTTTTCCCTTCTCATTTTATGCCTTTATGGAATGTTGTTATCTGTGAGTGAAATGAAGGCAGAATGCAATATTCCTATTTCCATTACAATGTACTAGAGAATCACATCTTTGAGCAATCCCTCTTAAAGACCTGTTAGCAAGTTTCAGGGTTTGACTTCTTTTTTTTTTTTTTTTTTTGGAGGAATTGTAACCTGTTGGACCTTAATTATAATGACTCCAAGATTCTCCAGCTGCCTTGGATTTTACTATTTCCTCTTGCTGTATTTCTTCCACTACTCCACCTCTTCTTTGCCTCCAACTCTTCTGCTCTTCTTCTGATGAACTGAATTAAAACTTTCACTAGCAAAAATTATGGTGTGCAGCTGTGCACACCATTTGCTGATTCCAGATTCTTTCCTTCTGTTTATGCTTTCCACACAGATTGTTGCTGCCACTGGAAAAACAAATTAAATAAAACTGGCACTCGTCTTACTGGTGAGACTAGCAGTAAACAAGCTAGGGAATGTTAGAGCTGTGTGACAGCCTTAAGAAAATGAAATTAAATAAAAAGTCCAGCTGCAGCAAACCATTTAATGCAAATACCTAGAAAGTATTATGAAGGTGAGGCATCCTAAAGGGTGATGGCTGTGTGTTGATTTTTATTGAGCTTAATATACTTTCATGTCTTTTTTCCAGGTTAGGGAGCTAGCAGGTTGACATGTTGACCCTGGGAAGAATAACTTGCTATTTCTAAAAAGACCAGGATTTATTTCCCTTTTCCTATTCTCAGCAATATATTTTACTTGTTTATTAGTTAATGAGTATGATTTATTAGTTAATGAGAATAAGGGGAAAACATTCCCTACTCGGTGTTCAGATACAGATATGGATCTGCTAAGATCTTTTAATTCTGGAACCTAACTGGCAAAATGTTGGGTATCTTCCAATGTGTGTCGCCAGCTGCATGTGAATATGCATCCCTGAAATGCTAGCATTTGGCAGTCGTCAAGATCTGCAAATATTAAAGTATTCATTCTTGGATCTACCTATATGTTTATAACTTGCCTTCCCCAACTCTGTGTGAGAGTCCAAAACCAAAGAATCCCCAAATACCCTTTATATGCTCTCTGGCTCTCACTCCCACACACACTCGTACGTGCATGTGCATGTATGCATAGTTATTAGTCAAAAATACATACAGCCATACACAAAAAACAGGGCAGAAAGGAAAGCAGCTTTTGAAGAAGTATCATTTGCAAGATGTAGCAGTTAGAGTTTCTTTTTTGTTCTTTTATTTGATTGTAGACATTTTGCTTTTCTTGTGCTTTTGTACAGTATTCTGTACTGAACTTGAAGTTACCAGAAACCTGTGGAGGGCAACAGGGTAGATTAAGGGCACAATGGAAATTCATCTGAGAGAGAAAGAGATTATAGGGTGGAAAGGAAAGGAAGCTGCAGGCGAAAGAGGGGGCCTCTGAAGGGCAAGGAAAAAAAAAAAAAAAAAAAAGGCTTGTGTAGCTTTTTGGATTCTTATGATTCTTATTCCAAATGAACTTGCAAACATCCTCTCTTGTGGGTCCAGCCAAATGATTTCAGCCATCACAAGTGATGATTGCTATGCATACCTCTGTTGCAGAGGCAACAGGCATTTCAGGAGAAATGTGGGATTTAACAGCTGTTGGGGGGAAGGGTAGAAAAAAACAGAATGACCCTCTACATTTGAAAGGTGTGATGTTTCTTGCCTTGTCCCCCTCGCCCTCACCGTGCTTTCTTCCCTCCCTCCTATACATGTATTAATAAAGTGAACAAGGATTTCAAGCTATGCAGTTCTTAGAAACTGGTTGAAGAGCTGGTGGTGCTGGTAACCAATTTGTGATTCTCCTTTTAGGAACAAATCCCATGTGCTGCGTACAGCAGCCTTTGGTTAACATCCCCCTGAATGTCTGAAAGCAAAATGGTATTACGTATGTAAGATGTAATACAACATTGTTTTTTACAAAAGTGTCTATTCAGCACAGCATGGATCTGGGAGGTTGTGAGCAGGCCAGGACACTTCACCATTAGGTTGAAGGCTGTAAATACATAAGTATATACAGTAGATAAAGGTTTGAGATTCTTTGGAGGGAAAACTGGTCAGAGTTCAAGCTTCTGATGTGGACATGAGCGTTGTCCCAGGTCTTGCTTCTTCTGCAGCCAGTGCCATCCAGTTCCAGTAACTGAAGGCTGGAGATGCAGTCTCTTTTCTCACTCTCAGCCGCCACCACCACCACCTCAGAAGGGTGGCTGGTGCATTGGAGGTCTTGCTTTCATCTGACTCATTCTCCTTTTCTGTCACAGTGACCTCCAGTGGTTCTCTTCATTTATGTCCTGTAAGCTGTCCTAAATACATGGGACTATTTTTTTTTTTTTTTTTTAAAGCAACCAATAGAACAAAACCTTTTGAAGGGAAGAAAAGAGAATGCATCTTTTTTTTTTTTTTTTCCATTAATTTCTTTTTCTCATGTGGGCACCAGATTCATCCTTGATGGACGTGCGGGAAAGGCATGCATCTGTGATACTGGTGAAATAAATAATTAGCTGGTGAAAAAGAACCATTATTTGTGACTACTAAATAAATGAGTAAAACTGCTCTGAGATCTGCCAAAATGCTCACATAGAAAAATCAGACTGCTCAAGGGGAGGGAGGGGGTGAGAGGCCTGAAAAAACTGATTTGCTCGAGTTTGAAGCAGGTCAGGGAGGACTGGGTGGGGGGCACGGGGGGAGGGGGGGTTGGAAGGGACTAACTTCATCTCTGAGGTGGTCCCACTTTCAAGAACTTTGTGAGCCCTCTCTCTGGAAGTGGTTCTCTTTATACATTCAGACTTGGCTGGCAGTGGTCACCTTGTTTGGCCTTCCCTGATTTAAAGAAACAGCTACATATGTCAGTGTTTCTGTTGCTTTTACTTTGTACCCTGTGCCAGAAGCTATGAAGCTATAAACCTACTCACCTTGTATGTACAGCATATAAATCTGTTCTCAAAAGAGGGCCCATGGGATGGTCCTGGAGGACAGGAATGAAGGGGAAGGGCATCAGAGGCTAGAACTGGGACACCTCAGTATGCAAAGAAGAGACAGATCATTATATTGACAAGAAGACAAATTGTGCTGAAAACAAATCACAATTGCTGACAAACTCTGAGGCCCCCTTGGGAATATTTTTTTAAATATTCCCAAAACAACTACTGAACTTAATGGAAGGTTTGCCTGATTAAGGGCAGTTTAATATAGCCCTAGATCATCCTGCCTGCCCAAGGCCAGCAAAAGCCATGAATTGCCATATCGTCTAGCCCTTGCTATTGATACGTACAGCATACAGTCTGTTGACAGCTTTGCCTCTTGTGGTACCTCATTTCATCAAGTCCAACAGAAGCAGAAGTCTGGATGCTAAAGAAAATGATCATTAATGAATTCCTAGTTGGTTCTTGGAAACAATATCATGAAAAATTTGCACATAAATTTTGCGGGTAGGAAGTGCCTGTGCTCTTCATTTCTGTTCTGACATAGCTATGTATCTTATCTGCTGAGGCATCCTTCCTCATTCTTGCTAGTAGCAGAAGGGAAAATACTGGTGAAATGCAGGATGACTCCCAAGAATCTAGACTGAGATCAACCTCTGGTTGGTGTTCTAGTTGCTGTTTTTTTTTTTTTTTTTTTTTTTTTTTTTTCCAGTTGCATGAAGGGCCTGCCCTCATACAAGCTGAGTATGCCTTTGTTGAGCTCAGGGGAGCGAGTGAGTGCAGCCTGTAGCAGGTCTAATGCATGGGCGCTGGTCCCAGGGATAGCTCCTGCTAACATCAACAAAAGATCTGCAGGGTGTTTATAGTGCACCCAGACAAAAATTCCTTTCACAATACCTAACAGACATTGTATATACCACTGTATATTGTTTCATATAATCCTACCTAGACTCTGACAAATGGGATCACATCATGGACTGCTCTTTTCCAGCTTCAGGCAACTTGCCAATGTGCTCTTTTTGCTCTTAATGCATTAAAAATCACCTAGGATGAGCTGCATATTTTCCTGAGGTCTTGTTTTCCAGGGACTTTTAATTAGATTCTTGTAGTTGTTTTTCATTATGCATGCATATGTTCATATTATAATGCTGTTTAATAAGGACATGCACAGCAAATTGTTAATGGAAGTGTGTTCTAAATTTACTGGAGATTTTGGACTGTGAGACTAACTCTTGTTATGTCTGTCTCTGTTGGTCTCTGGCTGCTTTCTTTTTTAATAAGTGTAACTATTAATGGTCCCAGTGGGTTGATCTCTGTCAGATAAAAACATCTCTTAAATGGATTAACTATAAATGATGGATCATCTGTTGTTAGAGCTGCTCTTAACTCTTAGTATTTACCCCATGTCATCTTATCATTATCTGAATAACTTGAATACAGTCTTAGTGATTCTGCTATATTTATTTAAAGTTTTCATTCTCTTCTTTTGGCAATAGTGAGTCTCTGAAAATGAGCAAAGCTGAGAACTCTGGATCTGCTTATCCCTACATAGTCCTGATGTAAGAGTAAGTGCAATGTAAAAAAAAAAAAAAAAAAAAAAAAAAAAAAAAAAAGGCAGCTGATGTCATCTGAATTTTATTAACGTAGGTAATATTTTCTGTATCTTGTTGCATGATGTGGTGTTTCAAATATAAGCAATTCTATCCTGTCCTGTAAGGAACTTCCTTTATCCACTGCACAACAGCCAAGCTACTAGAGAAGAAACCTTTTAAAGAACAGCCTCTATGTATCTTTCACATTTAAAAACCTCCTAAGTTTTGTGAGTTTTTATACTGGTGCTAGTTCCTTAGAACTTAGCATTTGGAACTGTCATCCAAGTGACTGTCAGCACTGCTGTCCTGTGCTACCCAGGAGTACTGGGAGACCAGCCTTCTGATTGTCCCAGCTACTGCTGGTGCCTCTGCCTCTGTACTTCCCAGGAGTACTTCCTCAGTTTTTCAGATGATGTGCCTTGTCACGGTTTTGTTGTGTGTGACTGAGAGACTGTATATCCAGCAAACATGTAGGACCACTCTGTGATTCATGCTTGCAATACCAACAACTCATGTATGGTATCAGACCCTCCCTGGTCAAGGAGGCCTTATGATACTTTCATACTGATTGATTCTAAGTAATCTTGTGGGACTCATATTGGTGTATTAGACTCAAATCACTTGAGGCTGTAAAACAAGCCTGCCAACACAAGGTACACTTAAGTTAACTTCTCAGTATAGTTAATGAGTTACAAGGAGACTTCATCTTCATGGAGATTTCATCTCTTGTGACTTCATATGTGTGAGTAGACTGTCCTTGCTGCTCAATGAGAAGACACATTATTGTCCCCAAAAGCATGATTAAGCCCATTATATCTTATGAAAAAATTATTAAGTTTATGTGTTTTCCTGGTAAATCTTTCTTTGTTATTATTGGAACAGAATCTGGAGAAATGTGAAAGGAAAATGCTGGCACTGAAAATAGTAGACATTTTAAGTGGGTACAGCGAGGCACTAAATCTTCTTTGTTTGATCTCAGAATAGCAAAAGCAGACTGTCCTAAGAGCCTGACTGAGGAACCAGTTGCTAGTATCCCCATATCTCATAGTGTTGGGTCAACACCCCTATGAGTGCCAGTCTGAATGAGAGGAGCCTTGGAGTAGTTTGCTTTTGACACTGGAGGTTTATCTGGTCACAGGACTGAACCGTTGACAAAGTGGTATACAGGCTCTTTTTCTTCTTGTTGGGAAAATACTAGTTTTTATGCTGTACTCAGTGATTTACTTGGATGTGTTTTTGTGTTTCCATGTCCTCTCAGCCACAAAAGGGTGAATGAAAGAGGGCAATACTTAGCAGAACATGTTTCTGAACACAGGTAAAGTGATCAACAGTGTGAAAATTTGAAATAAATCAGAGTAAGTCTTCTGTACTCCTCCCATATAGTGACAAAATGGAATGTTGAATAAATAATGGAAAATTAAGGTTACAAGATGGGATATTTTTTTCTTTACATTTTGCCCTATTTTTCTGTTTCTAGATCCTCTAAGATGTAATTCTAATGGCACTAATCTACACAAAATTCTCCCACCTCCAACATGCTTGTACATACACATTCATGGTAAGAAAGGCCACTCCAATTGCTTGCCTTTCATGAATGATTTTCAGTAGTACATACACAGACCTTACCCTGTAGTTCCACTGCGGGGGGAAAAAAATCTCTTTTCTGAAATTTTCCTGATGTTTTGCCAAAGGGAAGCTTGTCTACAATATATGCAGTGGTATTAAAAGTGTCCTATAAAGTCTAAACATAGCTTTTCACCCAGTAAGGTGTAGAGAATGCTCACTTGCATTGTCAGAGAACAGCAACAGTCCTTGTTCATGGCATATGCATTGGAAAGCACTCTGTTGGATGACTAAGTCATTTGGAAGGAGGGGCATGGAGTGGGTTAGATCATAGATATTTTCTACAGCAAATTAGTTGACATTATAGGAAAAAATTATTTTAGTTGTGAGAAGAGTCCAGGAAACTGATTAAAAGAGAGGACTCTAGGGGGTATATTTTCAAAGAATTGTGTGGGAAGTTCTGTGCATAACTTCCACTGAAGTCAATGTCTAGAGAAGCATCTTAGTGGAAGGTTAATGAGAGACTGTCTTTAAGCATGGTCACCTTTGCCTGGTGAAGTCTGAAGCCAATGGCTTACTATCTTATGACTGTATTCAGAGCCTAAGTGAAAGAACTGGGATAACCAACCATGGAAAAAAAAAAAAAAAAAAAAAAAAAAAAAAAAAAAAAGGCAGTGTGTGTGTTGCTTTCCAATAATGTTTTGCATTTCTACAACAGGCTTTCAGTAGATCTCAGAACATTTTAGGAAAGTAGAAAAGTGTTTTGAAACAGAACTCTGATAAAGAAGTAAAATTATTTGTCCAAGGTGTTGCAGTGTTGCTGGTGTTAAAACTGGGAGAAAACAGCTCTTTACCTGTTTTTTCCTGAGGCCCTTTGTAGACATCATTGATGGTCTCAGTAGGGCACAAACTGAGTTCTTTAATGATTTAATTGCTAACATGACATGACTCATGCTGATGGTTTACATTTTATAACAGGAACCGTCATGGTGTGGTACTTCAAAGGTAGTTTGTGCTTCCTGTATTTGCGTTGTAGTATTCTTCAACTAAAGACCTTCAGTCTCTGGAGATACTATTACAGCATCTTTTCTCTGCAATAAATTATAAACAAATAACAGAATGTTTTAAACTCTCGAAGACTGTGACTAAATACAGGCAGCATTCCCCTACTTTCTGGATTACTGCAAGACAGACAAATTCTCTGTGGTGGCTTAGGAGATCAAGGGCACTTATTCATAAGTGAATAGGCATTGCTTACTGCACTGTAGGTGCATTGTACTGGCAATAGTGCTGTCCACGTGTTGAGGCCATGAATACCTAAAACTAAGCCAAATAATTACTGTGTCTGACATCCCTTCCTTGAGAGCATGGAGTCATTTTACAGTGTAGATGTAAACGGTATCATTTTTTTTATTTTATTTTGAGTGTGTCTTGAATACCAAATGAATGTCTGTATTTAAAAGGAATCATGAAACAAATGCTGCAAGAGGAACTCTACTGTTAATGCACTTCTACTGCCAAGTGCACGCAGTCTAAAAAGGGTCTGTTATTGAGGTACAGCAACAGCATAGCTGCTGTGAAGAACTGTCATCATCTGATGTTTCTTAACAGCTTTTAAGTTTTGTAGTAAATGTGGTAATTGATTTAGACCAGAGCAGCAATGATGTGCCAAACGTAGGTTACCATTTGAGGTCTAGCTTATCTAGAAATGGGCAGTAACAAGACTTTTGAATGTGTTAGCTGGAGAGGCAGGACAGCTGTTCAGTACATTTCTGGGGCTGTCCCCCACCTCCTGCTATGACACTCTGCTTTCATTTTGTTTTAATTCTGCCTCATGTTTGACTTCTCAAGCTGAAAGTTTGTAAACTGTTTTTTGTTTGATTGTTTGTTTTTGTTTGTTTTATTTTGGAAATCTCAGCCAAAAAAAGTCTTACCATTCTTAATGCAAAACAAGGAAAAAAAGGTTGTATTACCCATGTTAAAAAATACACTGGAAACTCTTCTGAGAAGCCTTAGAGCCTCTGTGGCTCAGGGAAGAAAATGGAAATTTGGAAGGGCATCTTCTGCATTAGGAATTCTGTTTTGTCACCTTGAAGATCATCTGACCATATTGTAACCCTCTGAAAAATCACTCATTAAATGAAGGCTTCTTTATTGCTTTACCATCAACAACCTTCATCACAGAGCATGGTCAAACCACCGTGTGTGACTGGACTTTGAGAACACATCCCTTTCCAAACCACCAAAGGTACCCCACCACTCTCCAGCTCCCTTGTTCCACCAGGATAAGGGCAGACCCTGCCTTCTGAGCAGGCTCATGTTCAGAATCTAAAAGGACAAAAGCAAGCTTTCCATGGAGTGCCTGCTTAGCCAGGAGTTTGGAAAAAGATGTTGGGATGGAGCTGCATATATCAGTTATGAACAGAAAGCTTCTCTGCTCTGCCTAGTTTTTTGTTGTTGTGGGTTTTTTTGTTTGTTTGTTTGTTTTTGTGCTGACAGGTGGATAGAGAGCAGGAGGAAGCTGGTACAGCTGCTGAGGGGGGAGAATAACCCAGCAGGAAAAAAACTGGGACACCAACCTTAGAGAAGAACAACATCAGTGGATGTGAGCTGGAATATGGAGGAAGGACTTGCTGAGCCACGAAATTGATGAAGGAAGCTGAAGTGTGTGAGGTGAGGGTTTGATTTAGCTGGCCAAAGAGAAGGGAAGATGGAGAGTGGATTGGAACCAGGGGAAAAACAGTTGAAAATACCTTGGATCTGCTGAAGAAAGGAGGAGTGAGGAGAGGGATAGATACAGGTGGGAGCAGAGATGGTAATCCAAGGAAAGTGCAGGAGCGGGTGATAACAGATGAAAAGACAAAAAGTGGATTTTGGTTTTGCCAGAGGAAAAGGACAGAGGCATGGATGCAGAGGTGGAGAGAAAACAGGAGAGAAGGAAGAGAAAATAGTTGATAGAGGAACTGTAACATCTGGTAATGTAATCCTAGCCCTGATAGTAGTGTGTAAGCAGAGAGGCCAAATGAAAGCTGTGTGAGCAACCTTCCCTCTGGTACTTTCAAACTCTTGCAGTGCCTCACTATCCATTATGCTGTCTATTTTAGGCATGTTAACTGTGCAAATGTGCCATGTAGAAAATCAAGTGGGCAGGTGCACAGTAAAGTAAGAGAGTAATCTTTCAGGAGGTCACATAATGCAAAGGTTGAAGCTCTAGCACCAGTATTTTTCTCCTCTGAAATAAACATACCTTAAATTTGGCATCTTTTATACAGGAGAATATCAGGATAAGTCCTGATTATTGCATGGTTTCTGAGGCAAGCTGAATCATTGGAGTTGACCTGTCTGAAAAACTGAAGTCTCTTGAAGATTTTAGCTGTGTCTCACTCCCCCCCCACCCGCCCCCAGTTAGCAAGACAAAATTTCTATAGCTTGTCTCAGAAATAGGGGTCTTCTGTATTTATTTTCCAGCAGATAGTAGAGCTCAAAAAGATTTGCATTCAGCTTTGCAAGGCTAAATCAGGTGGTCTGCAGCAGTGATTTTCAAACCATAGTCTGAGAACCACAGGACCCATAGATTGAAGTCCTGTGTAATAGTCTATAAGAAAAAACAAGACTGTTGTTAAATTTGCTGCAATTGCAAATTTGATAGGAGCTAGTAAATTGGAAATCTTTGATGGATGTTGAGAAGATACATGGGAGACTGGAGATGCTACAAAATCAGGCCTTCTCTTATGAAGTGTCCAGGTTTACAGAGCCAAGGTTTAGCATTTGGGTTTTCTGCTTTGCTTTATGATCTTTAGGCACTCTCTTTGCCAAGGATCATCCTATCTGACAAAGATGAATTGATTCTGCCCACTGTAGTTTTAGATTTCAGTTCCAGATGAGATACACTGGTAATCCTGAGATACAAAATCTTCTTCTGAATGTATTGCAGTTAACTTCAGTTGTATAAATCCAAGCATTAGCTGGATACTATAAATAGGCAGGATGTGCAAGGAGGCCAAGTTGAAAATGTGCAGGAACTATGCCTTTTTTCTTTAATGCAACCCCGAAGTTGTACTACATTTCATCATGTGTAACATTTTTCATCTGAAAAGGAAACAATAGGCATGTGCTTAGTGGGTGTAGTAATTAACTGGACTTAATGAAGCATTGAATTTCACACTTCATAGAAGTGGATGGGGGAGGATGGGTATGTTTTTCTCACTTTTTTTTTTTTTTTTTTTTCTGTTAGTGTTTTCACGGAGGTAGTTTTCTGCAAGATTGGGTAGAGAGCAGAAAGACATCTGTTTTAAATTATATGATGGCTGTACTTTGGCAATGGAAAAAGATGGCACTTAAAAAAGGAAAGAATAAAAAATAAAAGCTTGGCAACTACAGAATGGAGCAGCAATTACAAGAACTATCTTAAAATTCCCAGGATTTGTAATTTATTTTTCCACACATGCATTTTTCTGATGTTTCTAATGTTAAGGGAGTGAAACAGAGGAAATTCAGTAGGATTTTACAAAGTACAGCTATCTGTATGAAACAATCTCCTTTATTCAGGCTGACCCCACAGCAGCTGTTGTGATTAACATGTGGGTGGTAGCAAAAGGGATAGGAAGCAAGACTCATATGTTCATTTATGAGAAATGATAGGGAGCATATATATGTATATATATTTTTTTTTCTGCTGGTTTCTTCAGCCAGTGGCCATCAAGAGAAGATGGTCTCCCTCTTAACAGCAATTACCTATGGGAATAAGACAATATGGCAATTATCTATGGGAATAATGGTAAAATTAAGGTAGATGTTTTTCAGAAACAGAGACATGTGAGGCATCTTAGTGGTGGAAGAAGATAAAGTAATTCAAGCAGCTTAACAGGACCTACTGATGTGTCACCTACTGCAGTTTCCAATATTTTATTTTTCTCTTTATAGATACACCCAGAAAACTTTTTTTTTCTTTTTTTTTTTTTTATTTTTTTAACCATTCTTTAAATGTTAAGACTGTGTGGCTCCAAAGTACAGAGCTGAGATTCCACTCCTGGGGTAGACATTTTAATCTTTGGGTGAAGTTGGTGGGAGCTGCGGATACTGCCATCTGTCTCATTCTGAACAAGATGACAAGATGTGATGTATGAGCACCTTCCAAGAGTGCAGTAAGTTGTGCATCCCATGGGGTTGCTTTTCACATCCTCTCAATTGGAGAGTGAAATGAATTAGCATTTATAGGGCTTGTGGCTGCAAAGGTTGGGAATTGTACTTTCCCTGTAGTGGCGTCTGAGCTACATGATGGTGACCCCAGGTTGTTCAGCAACTGTGCTCACTTGAAATAGAGCACTGGAACAAAATATGTTCTGAGTGATTTTTAAGTAAAATCTAATGTGAAAATGTGGGAGCTTGAACCAATGTAAACACATAAATTTTAAAACAATTTTCAAATGTAGTAAAGAAAAAAATTATGTTCCTGCTCTTGAAATTCCTTAAGGACACATTTCTCCTTTTGAGTCGTGGTTTAATTAGATTATGTTTTATTAGACATTCTTTACAAATTTTAAAATACTGCTATTATACATGCACAAAGGAAAATCAGTCTGAACAATTGTGTGTAGGCATTCATTGAAGTCAACCACAAAAAAGGAACATTTTATGTCAATTATCAATGTACTCGAAATGTATATCTAAAGTGCATTATGTTACAAAAAATATAGAAAGTCAGCAGCACCAAGATACGTTCACAAAATAAATATACCAGTCAAATAAATTATGGTAAATGTGACAATAATAATTGTCTTAGCATTAGCCAAAAAAAAAAAAAAAAAAAATCACAATAATCAAATGTGCAGTTTCAGAGAGCAATGGGGGAAAAAAGTTTTATTCTGAGCATTTACAATATTTACAGGTAATAAATATTTTAATACTTCCCATATGTTCACTATTACAGAATACTGCAATATGTCTTCCAAAGATGTCTTGCTGAAAATATCAGAGCCTCCTGTGGAGAAAAAAAAAAAAAAGAGCAGAAAAAATAGAAAACATTAACTTTCACTTCAAATACATAGACTCAAAATTAAGAGCAAGAGTTCCACAGACTATAATGGATGTGCCTTGCTAGTAAATATTTGCACTAATAAGACCTGTTTAACAGTATTACAGTATTAGACATCATTTCAAAATCTCTATTTCCTTCAGTGTAATGCAGCTGGCAGTATGAAGACCTGCAGTTTATCATGAAAATGAGACCATCTATTCCTCTTTGTTGTACCTTCAGATAGGAAGGAGCTTTAGTTTTCTTAGGGCCTTACACAAGAAGATTCCTGAGAGTTATGGGTAGAAAAAAAATTATCAACCTGTAATAAATATGCCAAGCATTAAAAAGAAAAAAAAAAAAAAAAAAAAAAAAAAAACATAGTTGGAGAAATGAGAAATTTGATTTGAAGACAGTAAAAAGCAAGTCCTTTTTGAACACTCTGGCAATCATGTCCTTATTGTGTTAACTGTTTGGGTGCAATGCCTGGCTTCTTACTAAAACCACGGGATTATTCAGTCTGTCTTGACCAAATCTGTCTGGGTCCATTGATAGGCCACCTGTTAGGCAAGGGGCTGTTTATCTTGAAGGTGTGTATTTCTATACTGTCATGTCTATGAGTTTTACTTCATTAAAGTCTGCTCGGGTCTTGAAGTGAACGGATCCTTGATGGCATGTCTCTTTAAGTATTTGAATAAATTTAGAGAATATATTCCTGAAACTCTCCCTTTGTAATCCAAATAGCTTGGACCAAAAAGAAAATGAACATCTCGTGTTAAGCTCTGATTCCTATTGCATTCAGTCAGAGCTGAAACATTCAGAGTTTGGTTGTACACAGCCCTAAGATTTGAGAACTTTCTAAGGGACACTGGTGTTCTTATATGATTTCTGTAATCCTCCCTTTGTGAACATGGGAGAGCAAAGCAGAACCTGCTTCTATCTGGCCTGTGTAATACTTGCACTACAATATTATTTTAAGCTATTTCTTAGCAGTGCTGCAGGAAATGCTGAAGGGTTGGGCTTTTTTTCCCTTCTGTGGCTGTGAACAACACATTTCTGTAATGCACTTCAGTTCCCTGGGAAACATCTATAGGGTGGAATTAAAAGCTATAGGATGGAGTATGATTCGCACTGCTGCTGGAAGGATCACCAAAGCTGTGGGTAGTGTTCCACATGGCTGACATGTGTGGGTGTGAGACACACACAAAAAACAAATCCTTGAGAGTTTGAGTATTTTTTTGTATGTGCATATTGAAAGTTAGACTACATTTAGCATTAGGGAGTTTACTCATTTGAAAGGTTTCTTAGGAAATTAGGTAATAACAGTTTAATTGAATTGGAATGGGAATATAGCTAGAATGTCCATGAGAAAGAATTTTTAAGTGCCTGGAATGGAAATGTTAGCATGAAGCTCCATAATAATTAACTAGGGTAATATTAGGGTGTATTCAGGCTACAGTATAATAATGACACACAATTCATAGAGTGTGACTGTATATATGTGTCTACTGTAGGCCTGTTTTTAAGAGGGTGACATTTTCACTCTGGCTTGGATTTTACTCTTTGTTGTAGAGTTTAAGCTAAGACACATCTTGACAATGGTCTCCATACTAATGAGTACTTGCAAGATGCTTTCTGTGATTTTGTCTCTGATTTTGCAAGATTGGCTACTTTATGAGATACTTCTTGTAATAAGTCAAAAGATCTAGATTGCAGGTCATTTCTGATCTTTTTTTTTTCTTTTTCTTTTTTTTTTTTTTTTTTTCAGATCTAACCCCAAAATTTTGGGAATGAGATTGGGCAGAGGGAACTGATGTGGGGATTTTAGTTCAGCCTGTTGAGCAGAAAGGAAGCACAGAGATACAGCAAAAAGCAGGCTGCTGCATTATGCACATCTACTTCTTCACCGAGAAGTAGTGATGTTTCTCCTAAGCTTCAGCTAGCCTTAGAGATGCTACAAAAGCAGCTTCTAGTGATGTAGCACATGGATATCCTGTCTGCATCTGCCTTCCTTGTCTCCCACCAACAGATAAAGTCCCTGATTTAGCTTGGTGCAGATGATGAATCAAGCTCACCAAGATGCAGTCATCCCTCCATCTAAAATGCACTTGCCCACTATGTGCCAATAACAGCATAGGAAACTACTTTGAACCTGATGTCTTCTATCTAAAGTACATGGCATAGAGTTGGTCTTGCTTTGAAGTTTAGAAATAATATCTTCTGTCAGCCTACTGGAATAATTGCAACTTTATGCAACCTTATGCAATAACAGAGTGGAACCATCAGATTATGTTCTGTCCTTTTAAGGGAGGAATTTTGTTTTCTTTTTTCAGGGCTTCTCTTTGCTTAATTTTCTTCAGCTGAATTTGTACAATATAGGACCTCTTTAGGAATATATGCTATGTTTCTGCCCCTGGTGTAATACTGCATCTTGGGTAATAATATCAGGAAGGTAAAACTAATTCAAGACTCCAAGGTGAAACTGACTACGTTCAGCCATCCAACCATGCTTGAAACCGAAAGGCTAAATTCAGACAATCAACAGGATTGTATCTGTCATTCTTTTACAGCTCCCTTTGGATAGACAACCAAAGAAACAGTGAAAATGCCCTAGGAAAAATATTTTTTTCCTACATTCAAGATTTCTATGTGCAGAAGACTGCCACTGCAGTTCCTTAAGAGCTGTTGCAACTTCAGGCATCTCATGACAGGACTACCAGAGTGTGCCTTTCCTAGGTCACTGGGACAAAACCATCGTCTCTTACCATACAACTGTCTGTTACAGACATGCTAAATGCTTTATGATCAAGGATGCTGAATGACTAGCTCTGGACAGCTGTAACTTGTGTAGATGTCAGCAGAAGTTGAGGCAATGTACACTGTGCCCTGTAAAGCTTAACAAAAGACTGAATTTTAGTAAGTCCCACAGCATTCCTTTCTAAGGGACATACTGTGAGCAAGTGGCACTTCTATTGTGTCTTATGCTGCCAAAGCAGATGGGGAGGAGGACAAAAATTTTTGTTTGTTTGTTTGTTTGTTTTACTGTTAAAATACAAACAATTGAGGGGAGAACTGGTGAGAGGACTGCTTTGATATGCCTGCAAGTGTGCTGACCTCCATTCAAACCAAGATGACTGCAAGTGGATGAGTCGCTTAGGGCACCTCCACGTAAGTCTTCAGCTCACCTCGTCCTTGAAAACCCTTCATTGTCATACATGAGGAAAGCACGTCTCTCTCCAAAAGTAATGCTCAATATTTTTGAGCAGCAACGTAATTGTTTCACAAGCTGGCAAAAGGATAGAGCTGAATTAAAAAGTCCTAATGGCAGGGAAAATTTTATGGCAAAAGGCTGGTCTGCGTTGTTTGCAGATATTACTAAGAGAGAAATTTTCCATGTTCTCCCCTAAGGTTAAACAGTAAAATGAAAAACTGTAAAGTAAGGGTAGGAAAGTTGCCAAAAAGGAGAGGCTTTGGGAGGGAGGAAAGAAAACTTTGCCATTTTATAGATGCAGAGCCTTAAGTAAAACTCAAAGCTTTCAATCTGCTGAGGCCCAAGTGTGGCACCAAGATCTGAAGTGAGAGATGCTCACTTCAGATAAAGTAGAATGGGGAATTGTAATGGCTATGATGTTCTTTCTTTTATCAGAAAAACTTCTCTTGTTACACAGTTTTGGGAAGCTCGTTTTGGCAATAAGCAAGCAGTTTACTAGAATTGTTTGTCATAGAAAAGGAAGACTCTTTGGGGTATATCCTCTTATAATTGTGGCTTTCTGGCCAGAAATAAAACGCTTACTTTCCTGGTTGCAGATTTGCCAGTGCAAAGTGGACAGTGTACTTACCACCAGAAAGCACCTTGAGACAGTGCACTGTTGGAAAAGCCACTGCCCAGCTATAGCCATAAAGGTGTGCTACTATTGCAGACTTAAAAGATGCCTTGACCTCATGCACAGAAATATAACAATTTCAGTAAATATACGTTAGTTATGCCTGTGGAAAGCATGTAGTAGAATTACCTTAAAATATGATTATGTGTAGTAACAGAGTTGTCCAAGAGTGTGCTCTCAGTCAGGCTGCTTCCATACATGTCATAATTTAGCCAAGCAGAGCGGGCTCGCCTCTTTTTCTTCTCTTGTTCCTTACGTTTTCCAGGCTTTGCTTTCTTTTTCTTTCCTGATACCTTCAGGGGTTGTTCCTTATAGGTCTGTGATTTGTTTGTCTCCTGAGTTAAGTATCTGCCCTCATCTTCACTGCCAAATCGGACAGGGTAGTTCTTCGTGTTTGTAGCAGGCTTAGGGTTTGGTGAAACCTCTGAAGTTGCACGGATTTCTGCAGTGTTGACACCTTCAATTAAATTTTGAAGGAATATTCTTCTTCGTAGATCTTGGATTGACTTGCCCTTGTCATGCAGAAGCTGGTGCTCTGATACAGCCCGTTTTCTTAAGAAAGAAGAGCAGAGGGGAAAGAGACATTTAGGATATGATTATTGCACATTGCTTGCCAAAGCTCCTCTCTCCTGTGGCAGTGACTGCCTGTACCAGCTCTCAGGCTTAGAGACACCCAGTTGAGTCAGATCATGGGAGCAAGTCCTGCTTCTGAGTAGCTGCTATCTACAGAGAATGAAAAGACCTAAGCTAGTAGTAATTCTCATCTGACTGATCACAGACTAGTGGACTTGAAGCTGGATTAGTCAATGCTCTATTCTAGAGAAGCATTAAAACTCTTAATACATCATACTTCAGGCAGTAAAACCAGGAAGACAGTTGTGAAATATATGAAAACCAAGGGGTCAGGTAATGGAGCACTGCAGCTGGGCAAGAGAAGGAATAACAAGTACTGCAGCCGGATACAGTGTTTATATAGCATCATTCTAATAATTTTCTTCTGCTCAGTCATGTACTTTGAAAATATAAATAAATGCATAAAAGTGCATTTCAGTTCTAAATTTAAATATGTGCAATTGCAGGAGCATAATGGAAAAATGGTCAAATTTGGGCGCCTAAAACATAGGCACTTCAGTCCTTAATGAGCTATCCAGAGAGGCAGCTTATGCAACAGCAGCATTAGCATCAGCCACTCCTGTTGACTTTACTGCTTGGCCGCTTGTGTCTAATTACGGCTTTAGATGCCTTCCTGGTGTTCCTTTAAAGCATGAACTTCTGGGACCAGTATGAACTTCTTGGCTTCTCTGATCTCTGAGTTTTACACTAGCCCTCTTCACTGGATCATCTTCCACTGTGTTCTGCTTTGCTTGTGTGGGTCTCTGGTACTCTTTTAAAGTTCATGATACTATGGTTCACCAACCTCTTTCTAGTTTTTGAGGAATTAGGATATAGTTAGATATCTGTCTTTCAGAGATGTACTGGCAAAAAAAAAAAAAAAAAAAAAAAGTATGAAATGTCTGAGGAAAGAAGATACAAGTGGCACCTGGATAATAAAGAACTGTGAGAAAATACATGCTTTTTCCTTGGTGTGGGATAGACGCACAGCTGCACTGTGAACAACAGAAAGAGCATAGGCTGGGATTTTAGTTATGTTCCCATGCATGCTATAATGCAGATTGTCCTTCCGATTGCCCTACTTCAATGTGCTGAGATTGGCGATGTATCCTCTCATCTTGCATCAGGGTACTGCATGTGACTGGGTTCTTACTAGCCAAAGAAAATGAATTCACTGCCTTGCCTGTCGTGTAATCATTTGGCCAGCTAGTGGATACACAGTTGTTTCTCAGTGTGGGTGAAACGGGATAATACATAACTGTGAGTGACTATTCTTTCCTTCCATCCCTTCCCTAATTATCCTGCAAGGTTTCTAAATGTGGTGGACAAAGATAGTGTGCTAAATTATTGGAAGTGTTCTGTAATATATCTTTCTCAGTCCCTTCAGCCAAACACTTGAGATTTGTGATTGGATCAACAATAAAGTTATCTGAGATTGGCAAGTTTATGTAGCATTGGTTTAAAAGCATCCTCTTCACTATTTGTCTTTGTAAATCTGCAATTTTTATTGGGTCCAACTGGCCAGTTCAAGTGATACTACATCTCTAGTGCTCAGTGTAAAATTCAAACACCAGCTTTCTCCCATCCCACTGTAAGACTAACAGATGCCTGTTGTTTTTGCAAGAAGTGTTGCAGCAGGTATACTCACCTAAAAGCAGGCCTAGGAATACTCAGCTTTGTGAGCACACATTTGGCCAAACATTGTCTATGATGTGTCCCATAATCATATGAGTTTTGGATGACTTCAGGCCTTAGGACATATATTTTATGCCCTTCAACTCATGTCTCTAAGTAAACATACAATATGATAATACTGAACTGAACCCATATAGTTTTATTCTCTTCAGTGCAGCTCTGACCATTAACACAAGCTCAAGATCTCCCCCAGGAGAATTATTTTGACCAGTGCAGCTCTCCAATACATCTCTAACAACTTTCTCATTAAGGTCAATCTGATTTGCAAGTGTGCTAGTAAAACTAGCACCTTGGACTCCTCTGAGTGGCAAACTCCTGTGTTGTTTGTCAAGCTGTCCATTGTGGTTCACATTACTTTCCTAGCTTCAGTAAACTATTTTCCTGGGTTTTTTTTGGTTGTTTTTGATTTTTTTTTTTTTTTATGTGAAATGCAGTTTTCCTTTCATTCTTCTAGTCTGTATAAATTATCCAAAATCTTAGTGCTTTACTGAGTCTAAAATAGTGTGTCTCGTGATGAGCAAAGCTTTCCTACTGCCTGTTGTAAACTAAAGGATAATTCCTTTTATCACAGACAACCTAAAGCTGCCTTAATCCTGTAATGTGTATTTGTTCAATTTACCCACTGTGACAGAATCTTGAATCTCCAAAGCCTGTTATTAAAGTACTCTTGATTGAAAAGCTATTCTATTTTACAGAGCTCATTTGGTTCCAGTATACACAAGACAGTCAAACAGCATTATGAGATCTACATCTTGTGAGAGTATGCATTTCCAAAATAATGCAGGGATAAATGTGTGACAGGTCAGTGTGTCAAAGAGGGTGGGTTTCTGTTTAAATATCTGTATGATATTTAGCATCAAGTCTGACCCCAAATAATATTCTGCTATTCCAGATGATTGTATAACGTTACATAGTGTTACATTTCACATGACTTCTATTACTCAGCCAGACTGAAGGATTACATTTTGCCTACCAATTTCCTTTGTATGCTCTAGATCAAAAATCTCCCTAAAATGAAGAAGCTGTGGTAGATACATATCTCTTTGACTTTCCGCCTCCTTCCATTATGTTACTCAAACAACTACTATGTTTGTAAATCAGGGGAAAATACTTGCCCAAGAAGGCTTATGTAAGAAGTGCTTCATACTACAGATATCAACAATGTCTCACCCCCCACACACCAAGTAGGAAGGCAATGGAAACAGAAATGATTGTGTTCACATATTGGGAATGATATGTAAAAAATAATAATAATAAATTAGGCTGTTAGCATTAAGATGACCCACTAGAGGTCCCTTCCATCCTTCTATAAATGCACCTCATGCAAGGAAAAAGAGTCTGACCCCAAACCAAATGCAGCAAATGCTAAGCTAATTTGTAGTAGGTACTTTTGAGAGAAGGTTGGTGGTGGTATGTATTTGACCACAGTGCCCAAACTAATTGCTGTATCCAAGTACACTATGTGCATATCAGACTTAATGTCTGATTATTAGGAGAACAGTAGAAACCCATTCAGATATTAAGCATGTAGTTCCAGATAACCTGATCTTTTCAGGCAAATTCTTCTTCTTTTTTTTTTTTTTTTTTTTTTTAATTTTTTTTTTTTTTTTTTTTTTTCCCCACTAGATAACTAGCGTCATTGAGAAGCAACATTCTTCAAGCAACAATTTGCTGTCTCAGAGTTGCTCTTATTTAATTGTTATTATCCTTAACTATTCATCTTGCATCTGATGAGCAGAATAGGAGAAAGGACTCAGTCAGCTCTCTGTCTGGGTTTTGCAAGACTGAGTGCCTTTGCCACTGGCCCCAAAGGGAGTGAAAGCTGCCCGACCTATCTCGGGGTTAGGAAAAATATTTTCTACAGATCTGAGGACACAGTGCTGCAGTGTCTGGGCATGCTGATAAAAATATCTAATTTCACTTTGAGGCATTATGGGGTTTCTCAGAAGTTCTCTAGTCAGTAAAACATTTGTATAACAAATAATATGTCTGGCAATCTTTTCTTGGGACAATTTGCTATTGCTTTCCTTGGGAGATTTGCCTTAGTAAAGTCTGTAGAACTAGGCCTATGTCATTTTGATTATTTTTGCATGGCTATAATAATGTGCTTTAGTATTTTCATCTGTTATTGGTTTAAGCCTTTGAGTGAAAAAAATATCTCTAGGCTTAAGTGAGTTATTAACCATTAACACTAGGAATGGTTTGTGGTGGTATTAAAACAGGACACATGTTTGAGTGTGGTGTCTGTGTTTGTGTTGTACCCACAAACAAAACTACGTGTATGCCACTAACTGACAGCTAACTGGTTTCTTGTGTGTGTTTTACATGCCATAGCAAAGAGGGAGCTGAGAAATACATTTCAGCTGTTTAGCTTCCACTTTTTTTTTTTTTTTTCACCCAGCCAGGATGGAATGGGGATGTTGGGAAGAACTCTAATCCTGACGTTTAAAAACAAGTGTTAGAAAAATGCTAACTTCAAAAAGAAAAAGATTATTTCTAAGCATTTTTTTTTTAACAAATTTGGCTTGGATCCAGTCCAGAGTTTCTTAGCCAAGGAAGTACTGCATTTGACTGTACTTCAATTATTTTATTTTTTTGTTTGTTTATGAAACTGAAGTTTGGATCCTCTGGATAGCCAAAGAAAATGGTCTCAAATGTAGGAAATAACAGTAGTTTTCAGGCATACAAAAAAAACCTAAGCACTAATAGGCTTGGAAGAACACACTGTAACATTATCAGTAATATGATGTTCTACACAGTTTGCTGTAGGAGATTTGTAGCAACTGTCTCCTTGGTGCCAAAGTTTAGGTGTGTCTGAAGTCACTTCACCTGGGGAATTTTTTTGTTGTTTAAACAGAAGAGGAAATGGTATTTGGAAATCTTGTCCTTATACATGTAACAGAACAGTTACATGGAAATCCATTTGATATTAAGTTTGCTGTGTCATGTTTCCTTGTATGTTGTGATTGGATTTTCTACAGCCAATTTTCTCTTTCTGCAACCTGACTTCCTTCTGAACTTAGTATAAAGACAGCTCTCCACAGTATGACCAAAGAGTTTCTTCCTTAGAAAATCTGATGCAAGTCCAGTAAGAGCCAGTGAGCTATCTACATGTGTTAGACAATTCTGCATCAGCTCAGTGGTTTCACTACTGCAGTTTGCCTAGGGGACACTAGTATGAGCTATGCTGATTATCTTGGAAGAAGCAAAAGGGTCATTTCCTGGATAGAATCTCTTAAATTACATTAGCATTTGTCAAAAATACGCTTCTGCCTCTAAGTCAGATACTGATCTCCTTTTAGAAAAATAAAATAAAATGCTGAAGTTCCAGAAATCCAAAGCAATTGTTCATTGCCTTAATATCGTGATGGCCCCAACTGCTGTATGTTTTCCCCTCCTTTATCAATACTGTCTGTACGCCCGTGCCAGAGAAGCACGCAGTACTTGGTGTAACCCCCAGGAGATTGGTGGAACGGGATGCTCTCCGGCAGGACCCTTCCAGGGTGCAGAAAGGTGCATGGGCAACAGCACACGCTAAAACTGCAGCTGCACGGCTGCTCCCCGTGGAAGAAGAGCCTCTCAGCTCCAACATTGCCTTCCTAAGTGTTTTGTAAGGGCAGAAGCTTTCCCTTTCCCTGCCCCGAACGCCTTCTGCCCGTGGCTCAGAGCAAACCCCTGGGGGAGCACCTGGGGCAGGTAACGCGGAGCCGCCCTCTGTAGCGCTGCTGGGGACTGCTATCCCCCGGCCCCGGGGGTCCCCCGGCCCCCTGCCCACCCGCTCCGTAACCGAATCGAGATAAAACCCCAGAGAAACTCACAGTCGGCGGCTGATCCCCTCCACTGATCTCCCGCAGGAGGGCACGGAGTAACTCAGCAGGAACACTGCGAAACTCCACTGCTGGAAGAGTTTAGTGAACATTGTATCCTCCGGGTCCTAAAAACCTGCAAGGAAAGGAGGGTCAGTCCCGACAGACACATGCGCCAGCTCCGTCCCCAAACGGTCCGTTTCTGTCGGCTCTCCCAGCTCCCAGGCTGCGAAGGAAAAACAAACTTTCTCAACTCTCGACAGCGGCTCACTTCTTCCAAACTTTACTTCGTCTCTCTCTCCCTTCCTTGCTGTGTGCTGCTCGCTCTCTTCCTCCCTCCCTCTCTCTGTCTCTCGCTGCCCAGAGGCAAGATCCCTCTTAATATTTGTTGAGGAAAAAAAAAAAAATCTAGCTCATATTTGAATCGGGCTGAGGAGCGCGTCTGTTTGTCTCCCCAAGCCGTGTTCAGTTCTGGACTGGAAAGCGGCTGTCCCAGGGCTTTCTGCTCCAAGAGCAGCTCTCCTTTAAGATAAGGAAAGGAAAGATTCCCTACAGCAGCTCCGCTAACCTCCGTAACACGCGCGCACTCACACGCGGATCCATCCCTCTCTAAATATACCTCTGCAAAAGTCAGGTTCACGTCCTTTCCTCCCGGAAAGCTGGGGCCACGTTGAGCCAGAGCAAGTGTCTTCGAGCATAAAGCGCTGCCCGGCTGCGGAGCCCGGGAGCTCCTCTACCAGGAGCGGTGGCCCGGGGACGCGCGGGGGCTGGGCCGCATGCTGGGCTCCGCAGGTTGGATCGCGCTGCAGCCTGCGATGTTCACACGCCCCGAAGCAGCCTCTGGGAGACCTGCGGGAGGACGGAGGCTTTTTGCAAAGAGATGGCGCCCTAGGAACATGTGCGGAGAGAGCGAGAGCCCTGGCGGGATACCCGCAGCCAAAAAGACTAGAAATCAAGCGCTTCCCGGGACCGGAATCAGCAAGGAGCGAAGAAAGGGAAACATCCGACAGCACATGCACGCAGCAGACCCTGCGGACTCTGTCCAAGCTCTCCGCATCTTCTGCAGCCGGGCTCCTCGCTGTCCCTCTCCGCCTTTACCCCTACGTCAGTGCCTCCCCTGCCGCGGCAGAGGGGAGAGGGCGATCCCCCATCAGCGGGGCAGTTTTCAGATCAAGCCCCAAAACCCTAGCCTGGGATCCCCGCCGCCTTTCCTTTCACACACCTACCGTTTTTCGTCGCAGTTCACCTATTAGCTGGAGGGTTGATGCCTAATGATGTTAATTTTAATTGTACGCTAGTAAAGCGAAGGGGGAGGGCTGGGGGAAGGACTCGCCGTCTATGAACACAAGCGCTCCTGGCCAAAAAAGTAAATTAGTGGAAAGTTTTCTCCTCCTCTCCCTCTTTCGCCTTCAGCCTCTCCCTCCGTGGAAGTCAGTCTGGCCAGGGCGCTGCAAACGCCTGCGACAGGTTGCGCTGCCGTGCGGGCGCGGGAGCGGGGCCATCCCGGTACGCCCCGCCGAGGTCCGCCCCCCTCCCCATTTTCCATCCCAGGGAAACACTTATGTAAAAACAAAGGTGACACCACACGCCCCACGATAGAGCCTACCGGCGCAAGAAACTGCCTCCGGCTCTTCTGAAGGGAAAAAAGCTGGAGGTGATCTGTGCATCCCAGCTCCATCCCCTGACTGCTCCTCCAAAGGGAGGCCGTTTGCGAGCCCGCCTGAAAAACTTATTGACGGCAGGAGCCGGGCTCTCCTCCAGGTGTGGCCCTGCTCAGGCGGGCAGCACCAACCCAAGCACCTGGAGCCGTCGGCTCTGTAGCATCCCGCCGGGCCACCTAGCCCCTCCGCGGTCGCGCACACCCCGAGGGGCTCCGCTGCCCGCCCCGCCGCCGACAGGCGCGCGGGGGGGGGGGGGGGGGGGGGCGGCGGGAGGGGGGTTGTAGAGGGGGGTGCTTGTTTCCGTCCCCCGTCAGCCTGATTTACAGCAAAACTCCCCCAGCTCTCTCCCAAGCTTCAACACGACGCTGAGGCGTGCCGGGTGATGGCTCCTTCTCAGCCTCTCCGCGTATTGAGGAAGGTTTTCTGGAGAAAGCTTGGGCGCGGCAATCCGTTTTTATACCTGTAAGTTATCTGGCGTTAAACGGCACTTGCTGCCACAATAAAGAAGTCCAGCTCCTCAGCCAAATTTCATACCACACAGGCAAATAAAACCGAAAACGTAAGAGCTTAAACAGAAATCATGCTGAAAACATTAAATTGTTTATGCTGTAAATAAATTCCCTGAACACCTGGTAGGCTATAAATTAGAATGTATAGCTAATAGGCTTCTTTGATTTACGCTACCCTTTCGACTAACTAAAAATAATTGTGACATCCCCTGAAAACCACCTCCCCCACACTCATAGGTCTATTGCTGGTGTTAATGGCAAAACGTCCATCAAATATTTTTAGAATTTCCTTTCCTCCAGAAATAATTAAAAAATACCCTTACAGACTCAGAAAAAAATAAATAGCCTTTATAAACTTGGAATACTGAAGTTTCTTCACAATTTATTACTTCACCTTTTCCTTGAGTTACAGCCCTCTGTGCCTCTCAGAGATCACCCTGGCCAACAGTGGTTGATCTTCTCAGCAGTTGCTTCCAAAACTATGTGCTATCCTTAAGAAAAGGAAAAAAAAATAATAAAAAAGAAGTGAAATGAATAAAAAAATAAAATAAAAAGAAAGAGAGAAATAAAAGGAAAAGAAAAAAAATCAAAGAAATTCAGCCCTGCAGAATTTTTATTCTGCCACAACAGATTAGTGCTAAATAAAGCGTTTTAAAGCAGGTGCTTTTCTCCCTTGCTGCTCTTTTTATTATGAGGAACAGAAGCTTCTCCTAATATATATAGCGAGGGAGACCCTTCTCTATTGCTTTTATTGAAAAGACCAAACTTGTGACATCACTAACGACCTTCCTATGGCTGAGTTTGTCTCATCTCTGCCTCAGTGGGCTTGGAAAAAAAAAAAAAAAATCTATGACTTCGCTAATATGTCAGGAACTGAGCAGTGCCAAACCCTTTCAGAAGGCTTACTATCATACCATGATACCGTGCCCTTCCCCCCCCCCAACCCCCCCCCCGCCAAAGCTCGTTTGTCATCTGCACAAGCGGCGCTGAGTTTTCTCCTGCCACCTACACAAATGCCTAACCCGTGAGCAAACTCCTCCTGCTACCTAGCCTCACCGCAAGTCTGAGCCCTCCTCCGTGGCGAGACGGGGCGAAATTCCCCTCCACGGGGGTCTAAGCCCCTGTCCCCCCCACCGGCTGGAGAGCCTGGGCTCGGCGGTGGCGCACCCAGCGGGGAGGCGGCTCCCGGGCGAGACCCTGCGGCACCTGCCGCCCCAAAACCCGGCCGCTTCTCCCTGCCACCCCCAGGTCTCCTCTTGCCCCGGGGGGACAGGGGACGAGGCCAGAGGAGAGGAAAGGTTATCAGAGCGCTGCTTTGTCACAGCTTTGGGACCGGGAATCCGCCCACACCTGTGCCAAGGCAGCGCCGGACACCCACTGGCCACGTTTGCAGGAGCAGAGCAAGGTACGGATTTCTTTGGGTTTCACCTGCCGGGGCCTCGGTTTGCAGCAAGGCTCCCCGCCAGGCGAGGCGCTTGCGGTGGCTGGGTGAATTCCCAGCGCGGAGGGACCGGTCGTTTTGTCGGACCTGGAAGAGGCTTCAGGCGGAGGTGAGGCAAAACCCCGTGTTTGCCTTTCTGGTCAAACCCTCCCTGCCACGACAAGGCAAAGCTTATCATTTCAGGTTTTCTGCCGTTCTTCTTTCCCCCCTTCCCGCCTCAAAGACAATGAGAATTTGGAAGGATGCCGCGCTTGGCTTCTGACTCATTTTTCCATACATATAAACAGGCATAAATCAGCTTTCCTACTGGGAAGTTGACCTGTGAGGTTGGCTAGGAAGATAAGTCCCTGTTCCAGGTTTGGCACGGGATTCCCGAGCGGGGAGCAGGGACAGGGGCTGCGGAAGGGTCGGAGACCGGGCTCCCCAAACGCCCCTGAGGAGCGAAACGTTCCTCCGAAATAAAAGCAGCTAAGTGGAACATGTTCGGCTAACCGGGGAGAAGCTGCAATCGGAGCCTTAGAGAGACAGAAGGAAATAATGACTCCCCAAACGCCCGGTGCTCTGAGGCAGGCTAAGCAAACTTGCCATCCTTCACCTTTGTGAAGTTCCGCCTCTCCCTCTTCCCTCTTATTTTATTCACAATAAAGCATTTTCGTCATTTCCCCTCCCGGATTCCTATAACCTCAGTTGCACTCGGCCAGGGCTTCGGTTCAGACAGGGAGTTTAACCTCCCCAGTCTTCCCAGGGTGGAAAAAATGGTGTTCAGCAAAAACGCAGTCTTGCTGACTGCTCGAGAGTCTGGAGGAGAAGGGAGGGTCAGAACAGCAACTGCTGGCCCCGTCCTGCGAGGACCAGAAATCGCCTGAGACTTGCACAACCCCTGATCTAGCAAGGTTCAAAGGCAGTGAGCGCAGCCCTCTGGAAGAGAGGTGCAAAGCCCCGGTGCTTTTTGTTGTTGTTGTTGTTTTGTTTTTCCAAAGCTCGCAGTGTAGTCTTGAGAGGAAGTCTGTTCTGCAGCTAGCAGCAAACACAATTGGTTGCAGACTTAAGCAAACTTTCTAGCACATGCTCTCGCCCGCAGCCTATCCCTGTAGCTTTCTGCTATCCCCCACTCTCGGAAAGGTTGTCCTCCTCGCCTGGCTGTCAGGTGGGACAAACTCCTTACTCCACATCTGAGGCCGTGCAGCCGCCTGCCTGGGTGAAGAAATTCCTTCGGGAGAGGGAGAAAACCCTCCCCCCCCCCGGGGGCCCGGCCCCGCCATCAGCAATACCCAGGCGTGTCGTGGCACTGCATCATGTGCGCACACTAATCTCCTTTATTAAACAATGATAGAGTAGCTGAGCAGAGCTGCCGCTCCCACCCCAGAGGCGGCCGGAGGTCCGCAGCTCAACTATTGACACAATGCGTGGTTTATTTAGACAATATGCATTTAATTTAATGCTTTCGAAAAAAAAAAAAAAAAAAGTGTGTGGAACTGCGAGCAGTTTTGCCAAATCTTCTGTCTGGTTCCTAGAATCCAGTAGACACCGAAAGGAATAATTTTCAAATTTGAGGGCGAAGACTCAGTTATTAATCCGCAAAGCCTGCTAGCCTGCTCTCCTGCTATATATAGCCCGGCAGTGCTCGCGGCTGGCATCCCGCGGCCGAGCCTGGGGAGGCTCCGGGGGCCCGGGCGTCTGAGGCCGGCCGGAGGGAGGCAGCGGGCGGAGGGAGGCTGTGGCCGGGCCGGCCCCAATGAGCTGTCCATGGTGGTGCCGGCCCCGGGCTCCGCTTCGCGCCCGCCGCCCGCCCCGGGACACCCCCGGGAGACCCCCCCAGGTCCCGCGACCCCCGGGTCAGGGGCTGGCGGAGGTGGGGGCGGAGGGTTCCCGTCTGCACCCTGCGCCCGGCGGCGTCCGTAGGCAAGGCACCGGGGGGAGGCAGGTAGGTTATGTTCCGCCCCACCCCGTGTCCAGGGAGGCTTGTAACCTCGCCAAATTTTGCAGCCCGCGCCAAATTGATGGTGCCTGAGACGCCAGCAGCAACCCGGCTTTGAGGGATGCGCCGATTTTCGTTTAGTGCTCGGAAAGCTGGAGCAGTCAAGATGCTACTCACTAGGTCCGGTCTTGACTTCAGCCTTAAACATCTCTTACCATAGATGCTTTATTTGTTCCATTTTCTGACTGAATATCTATTAAATACCAACAGGAAAAAACGTGTCTGGTCTATTTAACTTACACAAAACTATTACCAAGCTGGGCTGGCTGAAGAACAAGAATTCAATTTAAAGGGGAGGTTGGGGGTGTAAGGAGAGAAGCTTTGCAATTTGTTTTTGCTCTATGTTGGAACAAAATCCAGCCCTTTAGACACTTTTTTTCTGAGAGGATACGGACTCACCTCCTGCCTTGGAATAGCTTAGTGGTCAGTGTACTCATCTGGGATGTGGGATACCAGAGTTCAAGTCCTTCCCTTCTCTGATTCAGAGCCCTAATCCCTGGCCTGTTGGCTTCTCTTAGTTCCATCCCAGACCTAAAAACCTTTCTGATTACATATATGATGAAGTGATATTTTCCAATGGGTGAAAAATGAATGTTTAGTTAAGGAAAAATTCCCATCTAACAGTTATGCTGAGCAGCCTGGGATTTTTGGTTAACAAGGTGAACTCAGGACCACCATCACATAATAATGAAAAGGGACTGCACGTTGTGAAAAGAAGTGGTGTGTTAGGAAAAAGGAAGGACTCGGTCCTTCCCTGGTGGCCTAGTGTAATGAAGGTACACTTTCTTTGGCTTTACGTTTGTAGTTTACTTGGAAAAAAAGAAGGGCTCTGTCCTTCCCCATGGGCACAGGGAGCTAGTATGGTTAAGGTGGGCTTTCCTTAGGTACAGGTTTGTTTGATGTTTCTTTGGCAAACAGAACATAAGAGAAAGCCGTGCTTAGGGTCACATCTAGCCTCATTTGACTTCCCAGCTCGTAAGACCAGCTACCTTTCTCAAGATGGGCTAATGAAAATAACTTGCTTGTTTGAAGCTCAAAGTCACACCTATTAATCTTAACAGCAAGGCACCATAATATGCTTTACCATGAGCATAGCCTTTATTGCCTTGGATTTCTTAAACACATATCTTTGTTTTATGTGTTTTTGTTGTTGCATGTTTCTTTCTTTTTCAATTATTATTTTTTTCTTCTTCTTGTTTGTTTTAAAACATACAAATGACCAGCACTGTTATGTCCATATTCTGTTTTGGTTTAAGCTTGTTTTGCTTCTTCCTTTCCTCCTATACAAGTAAAATGGTGCTTACTATTTTTTCCCCAATCAATTATTCACTTTCATATCCCTTATTTGCAGTGGAACAAACTGCATCTTTAAACTTTTCCCAGCAGTCATTGGATCCATGCTTTCACTGAAGGCAAACTGATTCTCCTCATTCAGTTTATTTGGATAGTGGTACTTGGCCAGCCGTTCTCCAGAATTTGAGTGTTCTTTGATCTCACAGTATGGTTTTTATTCTCAGACTTGATGTCCCATAGGGTGTGAAGCCTAAGCTGTAATAAGCAAAGTGGAATGACCACCTGACTTACTTTAAAAGGTCACACATAGTGGAATGGAGCCTATAGAGCTGCCCATGACACACTACATAATCAACAGGAGATGTGAGAGAGCACATTTTTAGTGTAGCTTTAATTAACCCTTACAGGTTAGGGTTCTAAATTTACTAGCTTATCAAATATGAAATTTAATTAGCCTGAAGAAATAAATAAAGATCAGCTATAAAAGTTATATGTTAGCTGTTACTAGTTTACTGTAAGGTGATTAAACTGCTTCTTATATCATTCTAACATATTGTCATACAATGAGCCTAATTTTTCCATCCATGTCCAGGTTTTATCTCATTTAAAAGCAGATTGAATACTATGTGTATTTGGTCTGAGTTATAGCTAGTGCTCTAAAATATGTGTTGTCTTGTGTTGTTGTTGTTTCTTAGAAATATTGACTGTCTTATTTCTGCCAAATGCTTGAAGCATTTTCAGTGGCTGTGCAGAGGTGCCAAAAAGTTGGTAAACCAATGTTTGGCTTTAGCAAGCCGAGGTTCTAAAGTTTAATTTTCTGCAAGAACTAGAGAAGTAGTTAGAAATTTGCCTCTGAGCAGGACATTGACAGTTGGAATTCCTGGGTTCTGCTGAAAATCACTTATATTTCTTATTGAAATCACTCCATCTTACGAAACCTTGAGATGACTTCAGCATAATACAGGTTCTTGAGCTGGCAGATGAGGGAATGACACATGGTAGAGTTTTCTGAGAGCAGCCTGCATGATTCAGGGGTGGCCTCTGTAGTCATAACACGTGTAACAACAAAGACAGCTATACATAGTGCAGGCTAAGGACATCTCTAGGAAGGATCTGTAGGTTGCTATGTCGGCAGGACTGAAATCCAAAGTAGTAATACACAGCCCTGACAAAAGGAGGCTGTAGTCGTCACTTGAACTTGTAGATCAGAATAATAGCAATGGATTGACATTTATTTTATTGGAAATATTTCACTTTCTCAACTGCTTTGCAGACTACCAGGTTAGAAACAAAATCTTGAAGTGGTGTGGATCTCATTTTCTTGCCTTTGTCCTGCCACAGTCTCGCACAGTCTCGCACTGTCCAGCTAATTGTACCCTCTCAAATAAGATTTTCCCCTATAGTATAGTGAGCACACCTGAAGTAACTAAAGGGTGCCTTGAGCTTGCTTTCTGGAAAGGGCCAGCAGCTGAGCGTGTAAGTGTGACAATCTTCCCACTTCCGGCCCTGAGTGATGAATCCATTTGAAATTACACATTCACACAGGCAGAAAATGCCCATGGGCTTTCCACAGAGTTAAGTCATTCAGGACATCTGGTCACTCCAGCCTTTTCCAAAAAGACCCTCTCAGACCTTAGTCATCACAGAAACTCCTCACATGTGCCAAGAGCAGACAGAGATCTTCCTCACTTTACCATCTTTGAAACACAACATTGAAACTCCTACAAGAAACTTGCACTGGGACCAGTAGAACAGACAAACTGAGGGATTAAAATTGAAGGATCCCACTTTTACGGAGAGAAGGAGCTTGCAAGATCCAGGGGAGAATGTTAGACTTGATTAAATCTGTATGGCTTTTCTTTAATAAGCCATAGAGTCACAGGCATGAATAGGAGAAAATTGTGCAACAGGGAACGAGGCTTATCAGATGTTGTTTATCACTAATTACCCCGTGAGATTCCTTTATCCTCTTTTCACCAAATATCAGTATTTTTGCAATATCATGCCAAAAGGTAATCAGTGATAACAGCAGCTGTCCTGTCACAAAGGCAGGGTTTGTTAGACTCATAATTTATATGGTTACAGTTACTGTCAGATTGTGTCAGACTCTCCCTCAACCATCTCTTTGAAGATATAAACTCCTTGCATGAAATCATCCATTCTGCAGCCAGCATAAAAGGCTGGGTCAGTGTTGGGGAGGAAAAGAAACAAACTTCAGTGACTACAGAGATCAGAAATACCAGCAACCCATGCGGAGAAGACCATCTGCATACTCTGCAATCTGTCCTCCAGACAAACTCTGAGCAGGTGTTTTTTAATCAAGGTCTCCAGGTGCCTGTTTATGAAATATTTTGTTTTTGAGGGACACATGCACAGTCTGAGGAGGAGTATGATACCTGTGCAGTCCTCTGGAATCTTGTACTCATTAATAAATAGTGATGATGTTCTTGTCAACACCTATAGGAAAGCCAATTTGTACTAAATTATTTAAACTCTACTCAAACAATGATGGTCTTATTTAGCTTGCAGGTGCTCAGATTCAGGCTTGTGTAAGCTGTTTACTTGTTATGTCTGAAAATGCATTTACTGAAAAAAATAAAAAAGAAAATGTGTATGCAAGACTACACAAAACACTGTCATTTTTAAATTTTAGGACCTGTTTTCCATAAACACACAAAATCTGACCTGAGATTGTCTCACTAAGTTTTACTCTGCTAAGCATTTGGGTCACTGAGACCCTGTATATATTCTACAGAACTTTTGCACTATCGATAACAGATACAGGCTGCAAATGAACATAGTTTTTATAGCATTACAATTAGCTTTGTATCAGTCCTGTCCACAGCCTACAAGGCAGTAACTACTGGACATCAAGACAAGAAGCTTCATGTGGAATTTAAAGGGGTGTACAGAAGTGGCTTAATGGCATAAGGAATGAAAGGAGAGAAATCACAGAGGAATACAAGGTGAATATGGATGAACAGGCAGTGAAATCTGGCAGGTAGTGCTGGTAGAGTGAGGATGATGCTACAGCAAGAAATGAATGGCCAGGCAAGGCCAGGCTGTGAAAGGACTTACAAGTCAGGATAAAAAGTGTTTTCTTCCTTTCCCCTTTTGTTTTGTTTTGTTTTGTTTTGTTTCATTTTGCTTGTTTGTCTTCAAACAAACAAAATGAAACAAACAAAACTTTGTTTGGCCATTTGCCGAGGCGATCGGCTCCGGGGCAGACGAGTTCTGCAGCGGAGCGGGGGATCGGGCCAGGCAGGGCTAATTTTTCCGGCATCGAGCCTACTCGAGGGAGCCGCCAGGACCCGGCAGCCCTCGTGAGGGAGGCTGACGAGGCGTAGGCGGAGCCAGCAGCGCCCCCTCCCCGGCCGTTCAAAAGCAGCCCCGAGGAGGTCGAGCGACCAGGAGCGCGGCGACAAGGGCGGGCAAACAGGGCGTAGCGCGGCAGTTCGCGCAGGCAGGGCGAGCAGGAAGGGCGGAGCGCTCTCCCCCGCCCATACGTAACACCTCCTAACACCTCCTCAACGACAGCCGTTTGCGAGGCGATAATGGTCTCCACCAGGCACGGTGCGCTCTCCAGGAAGTCGGTACACACCCAGACCGACTACCCGTTAAAAAATGCAGCGGTTCAGGTCACCGGATGCAGAGAGTGTCTGAGCCTGTTGCTGCCATCGGTGGGAGGCAGAGAAACTGAGTGTGTGAGGTGTGAGCAGGTGGATGACCTGGTCCGCATGGTGGCAGAGCTCAAGGAGGAGGTGGAGAGGTTGAGGGATATCAGGGAGTGTGAGCGGGAGATAGACTGGTGGAGCAACTCCCTGCAGGGCCTCAAGGAGAGGTACCGGGGTGAGACACCCCAAACGGGGGTGGACCCCCTGCCCTGTCGCCGTCAGGCAGAGGGAGGGGATCTGGGAGTTGAGGAGGAATGGAGACAGGTCCCTGCTCAACATCGCAGGCAATGCCCTCCCCCACCGGCCCCACCTTTCCAGGTGCCCTTATGCAACAGGTTTGAGGCCCTGGAGATTGAGAGACCAGTGGCTGAGGAAGAGGTAGCAAGTGTACCCGGGAGGATGCCTAGGGCGAGGAGGTCGACTCCACGCCTCAGGACTGCCTCCACCAAGAAAGACAGAAGGGTGATTGTTGTGGGAGACTCTCTCCTCAGGGGAACAGAGGGCCCTATTTGTTGGCCTGACCCTACCCGTAGGGAAGTCTGCTGCCTCCCTGGAGCCAGGGTCAGGGACGTTGCCAGGAAGCTTCCCAACCTGGTTCGCCCCTCTGACTATTATCCTCTGTTGATAGTCCAGGCAGGTAGTGATGACATTGAAGAGAGAAGCCTGAGGGCTATTAAACAAGACTTTAGGGGACTGGGACGGTTAGTGGATGGAGTGGGAGTGCAGGTGGTGTTTACGTCCATCCCTACGGTGGCAGGGAGGGGTACACAGAGGACACGGAAAGCCCACCTGTTAAACATGTGGCTCAGGGGCTGGTGCCAACACAGGAATCTTGTTTTTTTTGACCATGGGGCACTTTACTCGGCACGTGGCCTGATGGCCGCAGACGGGTCCCTATCTTTTAGGGGAAAACGGATCCTGGGCCAGGAGCTGGCAGGGCTCATTGAGAGGGCTTTAAACTAGGTAAGATTGGGGATGGGGCTGAAGCAAGGACTGTTGGAGCTGTGCCAGCGGGAATGATAGCAAGGCCGGGGGAAAAGGCAATGGCCCAGCTGAAGTGCATCTACACCAATGCACGCAGCATGGGTAACAAACAGGAGGAGCTGGAAGCCATCGTGCAGCAGGCAGGCTATGACTTGGTTGCCATCACGGAGACGTGGTGGGACCACTCTCATGACTGGAGTGCTGCAATGACTGGCTATAAACTCTTCAGAAGGGACGGGCAGCACAGAAGGGGTGGTGGAGTGGCTCTCTATATTAGAGAGTATTTCGATGTAGAACTCGAGGTTGGGAATGACAAGGTCGAGTCCCTTTGGGTTAGGATCGGCGGGGCCAACAAGGCTAGTGTCCTGGTTGGGGTCTGTTACAGACTGCCGAACCAGGACAAGGAGACGGATGAGGAGTTCTACAGGCAGCTGACAGAAGTTGCAAAATTGTTGGCGCTTGTTCTCGTGGGGGACTTCAACTTCCCCGACATATCCTGGAAGCACAACACAGCCCAGAGAAAGCAGTCTAGGAGGTTTCTGGAGAGCGTGGAAGATAGCTTCCTGACGCAGCTGGTTAGTGAGCCTACCAGGGGAGGTGCCCCGCTAGACCTTCTCTTCACAAACAGAGAAGGACTGGTGGAAGATGTGATTGTCGGGAGTTGTCTTGGGCAGAGTGACCATGAAATGGTGGAGTTCTCTATTCTTGGCAAGGCCAGGAAGGGGACCAGTAAAACCGCTGTATTGGACTTCCAGAGGGCTGACTTTGTGCTGCTGAGGACACTGGTTGGTAGAGTCCCTTGGGAGGCGGTTCTGAAGGGCAGAGGAGTCCAGGAAGGCTGGGCGCTCTTCAAGAGGGAAGTCTTAATGGCGCAGGAACGGTCTGTCCCCACGTGCCCAAAGACGAGCTGGCGGGGAAGAAGACCAGCCTGGCTGAACAGAGAATTGTGTATCGAGCTTAGAAGAAAAAAGAGGGTTTATAATCTTTGCAAAAGTGGGCAGGCCACTAGGGAGGACTATAAGGATATCGCAAGGCTGTGCAGGGACAAAATTAGAAAAGCCAAAGCTCATCTGGAGCTCAATCTGGCTATTGCTGTTAAAGATAACAAAAAATGTTTTTATAAATACATCAACACAAAAAGGAGGACTAAGAAGAATCTCCATCCTTTACTGGATGCGGGGGGAAACTTAATTACAAGAGATGAGGAAAAGGTGGAGGTGCTTAATGCCTTCTTTGCCTCAGTCTTTAGCGGCAATACCAGTTGTTCTCTGGATACCCAGTTCCCTGAACTGGTGGAAGGGGATGGGGAGAGAGATGTGGCCCTCACTATCCATGAAGAAATGGTTGGTGACCTGGTACGGCACTTGGATGTGCACAAGTCGATGGGTCCGGATGGGATCCACCCAAGGGTACTGAAAGAACTGGCAGAGGTGCTGGCCAAGCCGCTTACCATCATTTATCAACAGTCCTGGCTATTGGGGGAGGTCCCAGTTGACTGGCGGCTAGCTAATGTGATGCCCATCTACAAGAAGGGCTGGAGGACTGACCCAGGAAACTACAGGCCTGTCAGTTTGACCTCAGTGCCAGGGAAGCTCATGGAGCAGATTATCTTGAGAATCATCACATGGCACTTGCAGGGCAAGCAGGCGATCAGGCCCAGTCAGCATGGGTTTATGAAGGGCAGGTCCTGCTTGACGAACCTGATCTCCTTCTATGACAAAGTGACGCGCTGGGTGGATGAGGGAAAGGCTGTGGATGTGGTCTACCTTGATTTCAGCAAGGCTTTTGACACTGTTTCCCACAGCATTCTCCTCAAGAAACTGGCTGCTCTTGGCTTGGACTGGCGCACGCTTCATTGGGTTAGAAACTGGCTGGATAGCCGGGCCCAAAGAGTTGTGGTGAATGGAGTGAAATCCAGTTGGAGGCCGGTCACTAGTGGCATTCCCCAGGGCTCAGTGCTGGGGCCGGTCCTCTTCAATATCTTCAGTGATGATCTGGATGAGGGCATTGAATGCACCCTCAGTAAGTTTGCATATGACACCAAGTTAGGTGCATGTGTCGATCTGCTCGAGGGTAGGAAGGCTCTGCAGGAGGATCTGGATAGGCTGCACCAATGGGCTGAGGTCAACTGCATGAAGTTCAACAAGGCCAAGTGCCGAATCCTCCACCTGGGGCGCAATAACCCCAAGCAGAGCTACAGGCTGGGAGATGAGTGGTTGGAGAGCTGCCAGGCAGAGAAGGACCTGGGAGTGGTGGTTGATAGTTGGCTGAATATGAGCCAGCAGTGTGCTCAGGTGGCCAAGAAGGCCAACAGCATCCTGGCCTGTATAAGAAACAGTGTGGCCAGCAGGGCTAGGGAGGTGATCGTCCCCCTGTACTCGGCTCTGGTGAGTCCGCACCTCGAGTACTGTGTTCAGTTTTGGGCCCCTCGCTACAAGAAGGACATCGAGGTGCTTGAGCGAGTCCAGAGAAGGGCTACAAAGCTGGTGAGGGTTCTGGAGAACAAGTCCTATGAGGAGTGGCTGAGGGAGCTGGGCTTGTTCAGCCTGGAGAAGAGGAGGCTCAGGGGCGACCTTATCGCTCTCTACAGGTACCTCAAGGGAGGCTGTAGCGAGGTGGGGGTTGGTCTGTTCTCCCACGTGCCTGGTGACAGGATGAGGGGCAATGGGCTAAAGTTGCGCCAGGGGAGTTTTAGGTTGGATCTTAGGAAGAACTTTACCAAAAGGATTGTTAGACATTGGAACGGGCTGCCCAGGGAAGTGGTGGAGTCACCATCCCTGGAGGTCTTTAAAAGACGTTTAGATGTAGAGCTTAGTGATATGGTTTAGTGGGGACTGTTAGTGTTAGTTTAGAGGTTGGACTTGATGATCTTGAGGTCTCTTCCAACCTAGAAATTCTGTGATTCAGGGAAGAAGCAAGGGAGCCAGCAGAAGGTCACATATGGTATAAATTATGTGACTGAAATAACTAGCAAAGAGGATGATTTGCGTAGTTCTTTGGGAAGAACGGGTGGTGAACAGCTTGCAATGGCTAAGGTTTAAGATACAATCATGAAGCATCCAGGTGAAAGCTTTTGTATTCAGGATATATCTTGCAGCTGTTAAAAAAGGAAAATATTTGAGTATAAGTTAAATGTTGGGAACACTAAAAATGTCTCAAGAAAAAAAAAATCAACCCCCTTTACCTTGGACCTAAAGGACTGTTTTGTAAGACTGTTATCAGTGGGGAGAAAGGATCAAAATAAAACCTGTGGACATGGAGAAGAACAGAGATGTAAACTGTGTTTATCTTTAACACAAGCTTATCCAAATGACAGAAGGTATATAAGGTGGAATTAGATGGACAGAATTTCACGTGTGATCATCCTATAGATAGTTTGAGTGTGAATATAGGTTCTATATTTAGGAAGATCTCATACTGTGTGTCCTGGTTCATCGTTCAGACTCTTAGATGTTACATTAATGAGAACACACAGTAATCATAATGGAACGCTTCAGTGAAAGAGCTCCACATAAAACCCAAAGAAAGGGAAAGGGAGAAAAGAGGAAAGATCGTCTGGATAAGGCTCTAAATGGCTAAGTAAAGAAATATAATGCCCAGCACAACATGGAATTTAAGCAGGCTGTTGCTGAATACAAGGGCTGAGCAGTTTATGGGTATATGGATAGAGAAGGGGTTTTGGGACTTAGCCAAGAGAAAGAGGTTGGAAACTTATCTGAGAGCTGCATTAGTCAAAAGAAGAGGCTAGAAGTCAAACTAGAGGCAGCTGTAGACAGCATTAGTTAGAAGGATTCTGTTGGTTTTTTTTTTTTTTGGTTTTGTTATTGTTGCTTTGTTTTTGTTAGTTGTTGCAAAGGGCATTTCTCCTAAATTAAAGGGAGAAAGAGAAGGGGAATGCTGTCAGGTATGGGTTGTTTAAAGACAAGAAAAGCTACAGAATATTTAAAACAATGATGTGACTTTTTTTTTTGTGTGTGTGTGTGTCTTCTTTCATCTCATTAATGTAGGACAAGGATATTTTGCCAAGTGCAAAGTTCACAGGTATGTAATTTTGCTTGTATAATATGATCTTATAAGGAACTTCAATCAACTTCAGTTGTGTTACAACATAGTGTGCTTCAGTCTTTCTGTTACTGAACTTTTATCTTAGTACATTTTTTTCCCTCTTTCTCTCTATTTATTTATTTTATATTTCCTTAAGTCCATCGTTGTCTGTTGTGGATGTCTTCTTTGAGTAAGACAAGTAAATGAGTAATGAGTTTATCTCCTACAGTCATTTTAAACTCAGATCCCCAAGCTTTTTGACCCTGGCTTATTAATATTTGTGTACAGCTTGGTTATAACTCTTTTCTGTCATATCTATTTTAGAAACATCTTAAGTCTTATATTACCCCCTTTGTAATTCACAGGGAAGACACTGAGTCTTTAAATTTGCTCAAACGAACCAATTCAGCCAGTTCATTGACCTCCGATCCCTCTCTCAAGTATCAGCTAAAGTCAATGGTTTACCCTAAACCTGTCCTGGAAGGTTCCATAAGAATATTGGTCAAAGGATATACCCAATTTTTTTCTATGCTTCTGTCATTATTTTTAGTGTCCTTCTGAAAGCACTTTATAAGTTATATAATCACATTTCTGAACCCCAAAATTGCTTCTGTAGAATACCATAAAAACATTACTATGTGAAGAAATATATTTTTTTTTCTTGGTCTCTTTTGCAGAAGTTTTATTCTGTTTACAGTGCTCAACACTAAACGTAATTACAAAATCTGTTACAAAATGTCTTATTTTTGTATTTATTTCCTTTGTTTTTTTTATTTTCCTTTATTTGCCTGCCACGTTTTTTTATTCCTTTTATGCCATCAGAGAAAAAATGTCTTCTCTCAGTGACATAGAAAAGACAACAAGTGGCTATTTACTGGAAAAAAAAAAAAAAAAAAAAAAAAGAAAAAGAAAAAAGCAGAGATGACTTTGTTGGAATAAAGGATTAGATACGTATTTTATGTGAAAGATTAATAAAAACAGACTGAATGCAAGTCCTTGCTTTGTTTCACATTTTCTCTGTCTCCTCAAATGTGCCACTGTATAAAGCACAGAGAACATTTTTCTAGCTTCATGGTTAGAACCACTTTTCCCCAATACTGTTTTTAATTTTAAGGACTGAAATCTTTTTTATTTGTCATGCATAAAAACTCGTTTTGGTAATAGAATTTGTTTTAAAAGATGAAGCTATGCCTGCTTAAATCAAGAAAAATACGTAATTATTATTTACAGTACTATCAACAGGTTGATGATTTAACCAAAATAAATTGTTTAGTAATTATAGGAAACAGATCAAGGGTCACATACCATAAATGCTTAGCTAGAAAAACAGAAGGCTATTGAAACTGTTTCCTTGCTAATCAAAAGCATGGCAAAATTTCAGGCTCAGGAAGTTCATTTAGTTTGTAACAAGGCGACAGTATATAGATGTATTGTTCAGTTTACTTTTTTTTCCCCACGAGCAGTGACAGACTCCTCACTCACAGTATAGCAGAATAAGAGGATGAGAGAAAATGGCTGTTCAAATTCCTGCAACTAGAAGTCTATCTATGGTTTAAATTTACAAATTTAGAATTTAAGATTTTTTTTTCCTAAGACTTCTATGTAGCTACCCATTTGCAAAGTTATGTAAAGTGTCTAGAGATGTATCATTTGAGCTGCTGACATAATTAATGATTTCATCAAGAGCATGAAAGGAGGCACTTATACTTCTCTAGCATTGGCAAGACAAGTTCATGTCCGAACTCTAATAACCAGTTACTTTTGCTGATCTAGACTGTTGGTCCTCTTGTTGCAAAACAAAAATTTGAAAGCCAGATATTATACAGGGCTATAATAATTCACAGCATGTCAGGAGTGTGACGTGCTTTTAATATAAGCAGCTACTACTGCTTTGCCAACTGGCAAAAAACCTACTAAACCTTTCAAATAACAAAACAAGGGGGAAGAATGTAAATAGAAGAATGTGTTTTTAGAAGTTCAAAGGGAAGCAATATAAAATTATCACTTTTCCCTCCCTGTTTTCATATAAGATCCTTGCTTAGGTAGTCTTCAATCCAGAAGTAATGTTGATTCTTGAAAATTTATGGCATTCCTGAGAAAACTGCAGTAGAATTAGTTAGGAAAAAATTATGAATTTGGGACACTGTCCTTTTAGTTATACTCTGACTGACTTTTCATTTCATGAGACCTGGGCTAACATCCTGAATAAGTTGACATGAGTTTGGTTTCTTCATCTTGATACCTAATGAATAATAAAGATACAACTGCTACAAAATCCGTATGTTGAAGTGTCCAGAGAAGTGGAACAGAAAGTGAAGTGAAAGCCAGATTTGTGCACTAGATCTGTGAGAAAATAAATCACGTAAGAAGTATAAATAGTCAAACTGACTTCACAGAGACTTACCCAAGTGCTTAAACTAAGGAAAGGCTGCTGAACTTTTCTGATTCAGAATCACACACAACTGAAATACAAATGGTACTGATACCTTTGTCAGGATTAAGAGGCATTGTGTGACTATGTGCAAAAACTTCTAGTGCATGCTTGACCTCAGACAGTATGAACCTCTTAAGTGAATGCTAAGGTCATTCTATGTCCTGCCTCAATCTTTACAAAACATTAATTATTTTTTTTAAGTTACCTTTTTGATGACATTACAGTGATGAAGTCAATGATACAAACCAGCCTAAGTTAAATGCTCAGCATTAAGCCCCAAAGTAGTCCTTATTAAAGCAGAATTCATACATTAAAACATGCATGTATATCAAAAGGAAAATCTGAAACTATATAGGGATTCCAGGGAAAAATGATCCCAAATCCTAAGTTAAGAACATTTTTTTTCTGATTCATGTTAATAGGTCACGTAGCTATATCTCTTTATCAATTTGAGAATATTACACAGCAATGAAAATAAAAGAAAAATAGCACAGTTTTCTTTTCATGTGTATTCTTACATAGTACCTACATTTCTACACCCCTTGATATCTAAAGGCTTAAGAAAGGATAAAGAATCAAAGTGCAGCTAGCCCATTGGATTGCCTGTGGCAGGGAGCAGTAGCATACACAGAAGCTAATATTAAGTGAATAATCTCCAGATAAGTTCTCCTACCTCTTGGTAATTACTGATTTAGAGGGTAACTATAGGATGCATTTTTATCATCATTTTGAACAGCCACCAATGAATTTATTCTTCATGAATTTTACTAAAACCTTTTCTGACCTCAGTTACAGTGCTGGTCTCCACAACATCCTGTGGCAGAGTTCCACACTTTAATTATTATGTTATGCAAAAGAAAATACTTCATTTTATTTGTTTTTAATGTGGAGAGAACTGAATTCTCCCTATTTTTTTTATATTATGAGAAATGGTGAGTAGTCATTTTCTGCTCATCTTCTCTTGGCCATTCATAATTTTGCAGGTCCTATTATATTTCTCTGTCATCTTTTTTTTTTTTTTTTTTTTCCAGAAGGGAATTTGAAGGCTATTTTGTTTCTCTTTGTGTGCCTTTCCTTAATTCAACTTGTTTTTTCTCTAAACAGTCATGCTCTGTATGTTTACTTCTACTTCTTTAATTTTCAACAAAGGACAATCAGAATTGTGTGGTCAGTCAAAAGAGTGCAAGCACATAGTATAAGACTATGCAGAACTCAGGTTGCTTTCCCCTCGCACTCTCATAGTATTTCACATCCATAGTAGTGTCCAGTTACTCACTGTTGTTCTGCAGCTAATGTATGCAGCTTTAGTGTTTCTTGTTTGGAATTGTTTCTGCGTAATCTGTCCTACTGGAGTATTTATAAAGAAATACCTAGTTGTTTTTCTCCTCCAAGCAATCTGAAGAGATTACAAATATGGATATTTTCTTCATTTGTCTTTGGGCTCAAACCAGAGAAGGAATAAAAGATACTTTTTAGTATAACGTAAGTCTAGAAATTCTTATCTAATTACCTATCTAGTTTACAAAGCTCTTGCAGAACCATCAGTGGACATCACCCTTAAAAAAGAATTTATATTCCAAGCTACCTTTAGCTACCTTTTCTTGGAAGTCCTGTTCCTAAAAGTATGAGTCTTAGCTTTTGCTTGGCTGTTGTTTGGTTGCATGAGTATGTGTGCTAGTGTGTGTGTGTGTGCATGGTAGTGCATGTGAGCTCATTCACTTTGTATGCAGATTAATAAGATATGAGGTCATTCTTTCTTGAGAAAGAGTTTTGTGGTCTGGCTAAAGAAAAAAAGCCATATTCAGCATTTTAAGCTGACTCTTGCTGGGGAAAAGCTCAACTTTCTTGACGAGTCCACTTATCACAGAGAGATCTAGACATATAGTGAATGGCTATTCTCCAGGTTTCTCAGTCCTAATCCTCTAAAGTTATGAGACAAATGTATATAGAAAAAAAAAATAAAGAGAAAGTGTTTATTCATATAGGTATATACAGGTATCTAGATAGGTCACATTTCATATATAATAGAAAAAATGTGTTTAATACATGTTTCATATGTATATAGAATACATACAGAAGACCCTCTGAGAGAAGCAACTGAGTAATAGTGTTTGTGTTCATTTAAAGCTTTACTTTTGACAACCTGAGATAAATTCAAATATTGCTCAAACAGATTTGTGGTTTGTTGCTGAGTACATTACAGTCCTGGAGTTCTCTTTCTATTTTTTTTTTCTCCTAGTAATTTAGGGCATTCTTTTATTCCTAGCTGATTGTGGTTATGGTGGCTTGTTATGGTGTGCATCACTTACATCATTTACTTGAGATTTCACATGAAATTTGGTAGCATTATTTGGTAGCATTGTTCACTTCAGAAGATGCAGCAACCTTTATGTGTGTCTTCATGCAAAATTACAACTTTGGTTGTGATCTTTAGCTATGTGAGTTCAACACTTGGAACATATGGGAAGCATATGAGTTCAGAGTGCAGATACGCATACACGAGGTTTGCTCAAACTGAAAATAAGCTAAAGAACAGATCAGCTTCTAGTAAAAAGTGCATACAGGGTGGTTCCTCCCAAAGCGAACAGATTTAGGAAACTTATAAGCAACTAACAATTCAAGATTAAAAATGTGTATGGAATGAGAGGACTTGGGACTCATCTGGTTAGGGAGAAAGGGCTGGCAAGGCGTTATGAAACCTCATGTCTGGGATTGCATCTTGTGGTAGGGAAGCATTTACCACACCAACCAATGTGTACTGGTGGGAGCTGAAAGCCCTCTCCCCTTCCCTCCTTTCTCTCAGTAAATCCACTTTCAATGAACTTTAAACTTTACTGTGCTTAATGTTAAACTGCACATCTGTAAACTGCATGTATACACCTAGAAAGCATCCCTTGTGAGGTTTTTCTGGTTTCTCCCAGGACAAAACACACCTAGCAGTTACTGATGAACAGTTACGGATTAAAAAGAAAATTATCAATTGTGTCTATAATGAGTGATTAAACTTAAAAATCTTAATATGAAACTATCATTTAATGAATAGGTAGACTGACACAGAAAATATAAGATATTTACCATCATCATCAGGTTCTGACTATGTGCCTCGTTCCATTTACTTTAACTTCAGCATTGAACTGCAGTTACGGTAGGGTCCATTTTTAGATGACACATCTAAAGAGGAACACCTGATACTATCACTGATTGAGTCAGTCCTAACCTTTAATGGGAAAATAGTAGCTGCTGCTGCTGCCCTATAGGTATTAAAACAATAGCTGAAGTGTTAATCAAAGTTTAATATGGAGATGAACAAGCGTTTTTTTTGTTTTGTTTTGTTTTGTTTTTTAAAATTACATGTGTTTATTGGAGCATTATTTCCATCCCATAACTGATTCAGGTCTCCTCCAGTTCTCTATATGTTAAGTGGAAACAATTCATTTCAAATTATAAAAACGACTGTTACATCCTCCCATGAAAATGTGATTCATTTTTTTTTTTTTTTTTTTTTTTCTAGCATACTGTTTCTTTTGACTTTTTAAAAATATAATTCTATAAGAATTATTTTGTATGTTCTATTTTTGAAGAATATTTTATTCTGTAGAAACAGCTCTACCTTACAATGATTCTCTCACCTTCTTCCAGAAACTTTCAAAATAGTGTGTAGACTTAAAATGTAACTTTCAAGTTTTAGTGTGAGCTTGATTTAAAGCCCAAATAACTTCCACCAGCTTTGATGGCTCTATCTGATACTGTAACTTGACCCATTGTTAAAAGATAGGATAGAAACTCACTGAACAGCACTACTCAGCAATATTTTAAGAAAATACACACCAAAAAAGACTATAACACCAATCAAATTCTGCAGTGCAATTAAAATGCAATACCTCAGGAGAAATTTAAGTGGGACAAGAGAGTTATCTTCTCCCAGTCCACTTACAAATGCTGTGGAATTTTATATGTAACAAGAGTTTACCTGTACATTGCCAAAACTTTGTGCAGCCTTTGTTTGGCATATACTGACTTCAGGAGTAGTTCAGCAAGGTTATATTAATATGCCCAGTGGGGAAAAAAATTGGAACACTGCCTTGAAACAATTAATATGTAAGCACTGCTGGGAAATGAGTAAACACTAATCCCAAAGGTTATCCTAATACTCTCAGCTGGAATTGGAGTGTTGAGTTTCCACACTCTTATTTGCAGTATTCCTCCCTTTTATTAGATGGGCTGGTGAAGTTCAGAAAGCCTTGTAAGATTTGTTTGGATATGTGCTTACACAGCATGCTGAGTTTGAGATTTTTATAAAAATGTGTCTAGAGATGACAGAGAAACCATAGGAACTCCCTCCCCTGTCAAAGTAGGCCACTGTTAATTCTGCATTGCTGAAAAGATTTGTGTTCAACTCCTGCTGAACAACTACAAAATCTTACTGCAGGCTATCATATCTAGAAATCTCAGCTAAGCCAGATGTAGCACTTGATTACTATAACTTCTGTTATAACAACACCATAACTGACTCCACAGTTGGAAATGTACAATGAAGTCTTGGAGCTCCTGAATTGTGAAGACAGTAGCAGACCTGTGGTGCATGCCAGACTGCAGGGCCTGGGAGCACTCAAAGCACAGCCGTAGTGCTTGTTTGGATGTTAGGAAGACAAAGACTAGAAAATTGTGTGTAGGTTGAAGCTGGATATGAGTCCCCAGGGCTGTGCTAGGATGCTCAGCTGCATGGCTAATTGCAGTTAAAAGCAGTTCAGCATAGTTCAGCACAGGCCAGACTTCAATCCTGCTTTCCATTTTCTTACATGTAGGTGTTGTGCGTACTTCATGATGCCTTGAGGGTTTGCCACAGCCTCCTTCAGTGATGTGACTGCCTCACAGCTCCCTGCTTTCTAGCAACCTTCTGCTTCTCTTTTCCTCCCCTTCACTGTGGGTTCCTGCTGTGGGTTCTACCTTTAAGCATAAAAATGTAAACCAATAAAAGGAACTACAACAAAATGCACAAGTTAAGGAGATATAGTGTATCTTTAACCCATTTTCTTTCTTTTTTTTTTTTTTTTGGTCATCACTTGGTGTATTAGATTCAACAAAAGTTGCTACCTCCTCAGGGTGACTAGGAGCTGTGTAACTTGTTTTCCAGATTGACACAGGCTTCCTGTGAGAAAATAAAAATGCATTTCTGTCTGCATTACATGCACAGATCACCAAGCTGAGGCTACACGAGACAGTTGTAAATTTGTCATCTCTCTACCTTTGGAAGCCTTTAGATGGCAACTAACTTCTCCTAGTGACTTGTTCTTCCTTTCTTGTTTCCTGCTGTAGCTGCTGCCATACCATGTCCCTACACTGGCCTTTGTAATTTTGTGCCTATTATACTGGGTTCCTTTGGAGGACTGGCAGAGTGATTTTGTCTGTATCAGCCCATGACATAGCCATTGATGGAGATGTTCTACGTGTGGCATGGAGGTATACATATTGAATCTCTAGTGGTTTTAGCTAGTTGCCAAGATAACTTTTGGCACTGGAAAATACAATTAAAAGTGGTGAGTTTCAACACCTCTGTTGCTGGTCCAAATCTGAACTTATTAACAGTACCAATGAAAGGCATGACACAGGCCCTCAGGCAATCCCCCCTTCTGCCAGATTTCAAAGACAGACAATAGAGGTGTTAATGTTATTCAAAAATTGATTGCAATAATCTTAGAATGGAAAGCATTAAGCAACTTGCATACAGGAGCTGGTGCCAGCTCTCACTACAGCAGCAGTCTACTCTGTCTCACCATGCCCGGGTATTACAGTATTATAGATCAGATTAAAGGCAGTGTCAATTGATATCTGATTTTTATTTCTCTTTGAGCTTTTCTCACTCTCTCATTTTGATTAACCAAGTGGTCTTATCTTGGGGGAGTAAACTGGGGAGAGAGCAACATGGGGAACACCTACAGGTTAGAACCTCAGAAGGACGGGTGATAGCAGGGAATGCGGAATAGCATACCTTTGTAGAGAAAACAGCTTTGAAGACTATGTAGGCTGCTTGGTGTATCTCTTTGTAAGTGTTTTTTCCTTTCTGGCCTCGTTTGTATAGGATGAATATTGTGCTTCATGCAAATGTCATTACTTTGTCTTGCTTTTACTGTGTGGCTGAGTTCCTTTCTAATTTATTTCAAAACCTGGCTGCTGTCTAGGATTATTTCTTATAAGTAAGGGATGGGTAAGACTGGGATGCCAGTCTGGGATGAATGGGGTTAAGAAAAGGGGTTAGGAAAAGCAATCCCACTATACTTGAACATCTCCACAACAGATTAGTACATATGATCACTAACAGGCATTTTTTTTTATTTTTATTTTTTTGTCTGGGATGAGTTTCACTGGAGAACAGAAATTGGCTGTATATCTGCCCTTCAGTATTTACTTATAATAATATCTAATCTAATGACAGGAAATGAGTAATTAATTTCAGCAATGACAAGCTGTTATTTGGGCCAAGTAATTTACATTTGAACAGGGAGGGCGTAATCCCTAAACAGATAGAAAAATGGAAATATTAATGACAACTTAAGACCATTACTGGGAGGCAATAGTAGAAGATTTAGCTCCTTTCAGTCTACCATAGTGTGTTCTGACAGTCATGTTAACTGCCTTTAGTGGCAATGGGATGCTGCACGTAAGTCGGCCAGCGAGAACTTGTGGCAAGACGGGCAATGATGAGTTAGCAACACTTCTCATAAATTCCAAGTAAAACATACATGCCTGCTGGGATAATGTCTAAAATGGTGATTTAAAATTTTTTTTCCATACTTCTTCATCTGCTGCATGTCATTTCCGAGCTACAATGGGGGGTGGAGTGGGGGTGGGAGAAGGAACAGAAGAAGCCAGATGAAGTGAGATATTTTTAAATTTGAATGTGAAGGTACTGCCTGGAGGTATTTTCAGCTACAACCCGAGGTTTTGGAATAGAAGTTAATTGATGTTATGTCATAAAATAAATAAAATAAATTCATGAATTGATGGTCTCTCAGTCTGGATCTCAGTGTGTGGCAGGTATCTACATTACAAAGACCATCAAGACTGGCACCTTTCTTGGCAGTGTCAGCTAGGAACCTAAGCACTAATTTGACATGGGGATTACACTGTTCTTCAAGGTGGTCTCTCCAGGTGATGGCTTGAGCGCCATGTTGTATTCATGAGGGAAGGTTTGGGAGTGGCATAGGACTGTCATTGCCTAACCAGAACACTTATGTACATCACTATAAACTCTTGTCTCCAGTAGAGTCAATCTAACATCTGTCACCATCACTAAATGAGCTATTAACATTTCAAGGAAGATATTTGTTTCTTTGTCTTTAATATTAGGGTGTTTTTCAAGTTCTAAAGGGACCCTTTTAAGAAAGTCATGGTGACATCAGAAGGGTTCATTCTGCCACGTTAAACATGGTCTCCAGACTTGAGGACTGGTCAGAATAAGTGGAGTGAGTTAGTATTGGAGGGATGGAAGCCACAGGGGTGGGAAGCAAAGCAAAATGGCAAAAGGGACCTTGAGACACAAAGAAGTAATTATACCAGGGAAATGAGCTGGGCTGAGAAGAAGGTGGACTGTCTAAGAAAAGAGCTGGCAGGCAAGTTGGTGAAGTTATGGTTAAGGCTTGGAGGGGACAGGGCTATCTGGAAATGTAAGCTGGGAAAATATAGACACAATTACACAGGTAATAGGGCTTATCCCTATTTTTGTAAGATGAAACTGTCTCTGTGTGGGTGGGGTCAGATGTTGTGAAAGGTAAAGTGCTCTAACCAGATCTCTTTGTAAGCATTTATCTTTATGGTATTACATTATTACTCTAAATTAGGGTCTGCAATTCCAGCTACTGTGAATGTAATAGCAGGCTACTGGTGCTCTGTAACCTTATGAAGTATTTGCTAATATCCTCAATCTGGATGAGTAGGGTGAGGTCTGAAGCTGCTTTTTGTTTGTTTGTCTGTTTTGTTTTGTTATTTTATTTGGCAAGGAGTGAAATTTGCACCTTTAACAGGAGGGGAATTTTCCAGCAGTACTCATCAGTTAGCTGAGCTTTAGATTGTGGAAAAGCTGTGATACCAGATGGGAAGGGGAGGGAAACTATTTCCAACTAACACTTGGTGTCCTAGTGAAGGTATGTTTGAAAATACCTATCTATGCATGCCATCTTTTCTATGCTGAAAAAAGGGACTTTCAACCAACATGTAGCACAAGAATTTTGTGTAACTATATTACATTCAGGTTCTTTGCCTAGACAAGCATGATTGTAGAGGAAAACTTTGGCTAAGTTCATTTGTGGATAGCTGTGACTATATACAACATTATTGCTAAATATAAACTGTGTGTCCTAACAGAAATCTTGATCTAAAGACGTGATGGCAACAAAGGATTTGAATGGTCTGGGACATTACTCACTCTTCAGGGAAAAAAGAAAAAAAAAAAAAAAGAAAAAAAAAATAGAAAAAGAAAAAGGTTTATGAAAGGCCTCAGAATTGACACTTGACTGAAGAAACACAGTTGTCATAATTATGCTAGGTCATAAAACTATGGTTTTATGTCTTCTTAATATAATGGGTTGTCATAGGATTTTACTGAAGACTGCCATGACTATTTCAACATATAAGTCTATGCCAGTATTTAGTTTAATTTATTTTTGGTATGATAACACTTGTCTACACTTTGAACAAAAGAAACTTAGTAGGAGCAGGAGACAGTAAATCCTAGCTCTAAATTGTACAGTTCTTACTCCTCTACCTCTTTCCCATCCTCACTTTTTTTTTTTTTGGTGGTTAATTTGTGAAAAAGCCCCCTGATATGATCCTTTTTTTTAACATTCACACAATTTATATAAAATCTATCAAACTTTATTAAATAGAAAAACAAGCAGTATATGAAAGTCTTGTTCCATGCTATTGCTTAAGTTTTCATGGCCAGGTCAGCATATACATGCTGAGTCTTGATTTCTGTTAAGATATTACTTGGTTTTCAGGAGACTTTCTTTCAGTTTGTTTTGTTTTCTTTTATTGTTATTAATTTTAATTTTAATTTTAGAGGAGGTGGAAATAAAGTGCTTCTGGCCTTGGCCTGCCCATATGAATGCCTGGGAGAATTATTTTATTTATTCCTTTTTGTCACACCTCAGAATTTTGCTTTTGTCTTCTCAAGTTTTAATCTTTGCATCAAATGATAGCTCTTAAAACTCTTTTGTTGTCACACTCAAGGATTAATCGATGCATATTTACATTAATGTTAGGCATTTGCTAACATTATAAATGAGTGTGCATTGCATTTATATATGAAAATAAATATTTTAAAAACTATTTTATCTATAATATCATATATCTAAATTGCAGTAAACAGAATACTGGTGCTGAGAGAGGAAATCATGTCTATGCTGAAAGTCAGAATGAGCTAAAAACAACTGAGCTAAAAACAGATTTAAGGTAGAATTTAAGTGAGTATAACAATATAAATATATAATAAATGTACAGTAATATTTTTTCCTTGTACTTAGTAGTACTGGGCTAATCAGAACTCATTTTAAATTTCCTGGAAGGCTATATTCTAAGCCAACACTGTTTGTAGAAAAGTATGACAAAAGAAATGATTTCTTCTACAACACCACGTGAGGGCGAATGAGGACTCCTTCCCATGACCAACCTTCATCTGTAAATCCATAAGTGATACTTAACTGACTGAGAAAAAATGAAGAAAGTGCCTGTATACTATTTGCATTCTAGGCAGAAGCTCTGCTATCAAAATGAATCTGGTTTTCACAGCAGGAAGAATCCCCTTTCTTTGGTGACTGATTAGGGCTTTATGTTTCCTTTTTACTCTCCGACCATGCAGTGCCTTAGAACATGCACCGATTTTAAAAGGATAAGCAAGTGGTGAGCTAGAGAAAAGAGCAGCCAGGATCTACAAATATACATAAATATTAGAACAAGTGAGACATGAAACTGTGCAGATTTACATCACCTCTCTGCTGAACTGAAGCCATGCATTTATTACCCCAGTCTGTCTTCTTTACTCCCTTTCCCCTCTTTTCCTTCCTTTCCTTTCTTTCCCTCTCCCATTTTTCTTCCTTTGTCCCATTCCTTTTTCCCCTTCCCCATTTCCTTTGGACCCTTTTCCTCACTTTTTCTCACCTTTCATTCCTTATGCCATCTTATTCTCCCTTTCTTTCACTCTCTGCTCCTTTTTATCCATTTCTCATTTATTTTTTGTTATTTCATTGTTATTTCATCCTTTTTTTTTTTTTTTCAGTGTGCTTGTTTTTTGTTTGGTTTGGTTTGGTTTAAATCCAGAATGACCTCAAACAAGTTCACAATTCTTAAGGATTCCCTGAGGAAACAGTACCCAGTTCTCACTTCCACTAATAAATCTTTACTTCTGTAAGACAGCATAAAATATGAGAATTCAAAGGAAAAGGGACAATGGATATTTCCCTCAAAGTAAAGGCATCTACTCTGATTTACATGGACACATTAACAAACTTGACAAAGGAAAGGATTTATTTCCTTGGCCCAGGAGAAGTGGAGCAGTAGTGTTTCACTTAGGTCAAAGGATGATCAAACATAAGATTTAGGATAACAGGAAAGTGGCCTGCTCAGCTTTCTTGGTTCCTAGAAAATGTCTATCACTGCTGAGCTTAAGCCTTTTTGGTGAGCATGAAGCAGTACTGAAAGGCATGGAAAAAAACTACTGGCAGGTATCTTCTGTGAAAAAGCTGTTGCTTGTTTTAAAAGCTTAGAAGATAAACCAGAGAATTATTATTGTTATTATTTTTTAAGCACAGACTTTCACTGCTGTTCATGTGTAGTGGTGAAAATGTACTTAAGTGTGTGACTCTACTATGAGAATGTGTGAGTCCAAAACATATTAGAAAGTAAAGGAACTAGAAATGAAATATATTCAATACCCCATAGAATGTTGGATAAGTAGGAACCTATTTCTAAAGGGGCTAGTGGGGTTAGTGGGGCTGTCCACTACACTTTAATGTGCTGCATAAGATGTCCATTGTAAGCTATTCAATGTAGTGAAGAAGTTAATTATGGTGTTATATCAGACCAAGTTTACATCAATTTTGACAAATGTTTACTTTTATTACTAAAGAGTCAAGAGGAATATGCACATGGGGGTATGCATCTGTGTGTGGGGAAAGTGCTGAAGATGAAGATATCTATAGATGCCTGTTTTTTTTTTTGTTGTTGTTTGTTTGTTTGTTTTCCTTGGAATTCATAGGATTTCAATATGGTCATTGCTCTTAATTATAATTAACTCTTAGTCTTTTTTTTTTTTAATTGCTAAAGAGTTTTATTAGTTGTCAGCTAACCAATTTTACTGTTTTAATTCTCAAACATTTAAAATTAATATCTTTTCTTTATACATTTTGTATTTCTTGCTAAGATGTCTTAGAAACTTACTACATCATTGCTTTAATTTAAAGAAGTGAAGGAAAAATAATCGTCTCTTTTTTTTTTTTTTTCTGTGGCAATTGGGACAAACAATGAATAGTTTCACTTGTGTATCTTTACACGTGTGTGCATAAAGAAGTACACATGCACTTCCACCCTATTCTTTGAAAGATTTCTGCAAGCGAGGAGAAAGTTATAGTATTATCTTTGTGACTTTAGAGACATTTGGAGCACCTAGTTCTAAAGTTGAAAGAATAAGTAGGACCCACCAAATTTCAGATAGTAGTAATAAAGATAATGAAATCTGGTCCTTGCTAGCCATGTTTAAAGTGTTCTACAAAAAGAAGGGAAAGGGAACACCTAAGAAAAAAATGTGGCTTATTGTCCAAGACAAGTTTGTTTCCTTCAGTGGTTTACCTTAACAGCAATTCTTGTTTAAATTCCTACGTAGAGGGCATATTAAATAAAGGTGTCATTTTTGTTCATCTGGGATTTGAATACTGAGTGGAACTTAAATGAATTGTGCTAGCTCATTGCTTTGGAATGCATTTCACACAGATATCTGTTGCTAACATTTTCTGTTGAAACAAAATATAATTTGAAAGATATTTGCAAGCTTTCTAGGGTATTATTGTGGCTCTGAGAGATAAACTAGAAAGTGATTATCACTCATAGAATCATAGAATCATAGAATATCCTGAGTTGGAAGGGACCCTTAAGGATCATCAAGTCCAACTCTTGACACCGCATAGATCTACCCAGAAGTTCAGACCATGTGACTAAGTGCACAGTCCAATCACTTCTTAAACTCAGTCAGGCTCGGTGCAGTGACCACTTCCCTGGGGAGTCTGTTCCAGTGTGCAACCACTCTCTCTGTGAAGAACCCCCTCCTCATGTCAAGCCTAAACTTCCCCTGCCTCAGCTTAACCCCGTTCCCGCGGGTCCTGTCGCTGGTGTTAATGGAGAAAAGGTCTTCTGCCTCTCGACACCCCCTTACGAGGAAGTTGTAGACTGCGATGAGGTCTCCCCTCAGCCTCCTCTTCTCCAGGCTGAACAGGCCCAGTGCCCTCAGCCGTTCCTCGTACGTCTTCCCCTCCAGGCCTTTCACCATCTTCGTAGCCCTCCTCTGGACACTCTCCAACAGTTTCACGTCCTTTTTATACTGTGGTGCCCAGAACTGCACACAGTACTCGAGGTGAGGCCGCACCAGCGCAGAGTAGAGAGACTCTGTTATAAACACAGAGTTAAACGCAGACTCTGTTATAAACAGTCATATTTGTCTCTCAGACACAGAAAATCTAATAACTTTAAAAATCATGGTTATTCCTTCCTGTACCTGAGAAGAGACTTTGTTACTGTACAGTGTTACAAAGTGCTCAATAGTCACTGCAGAGACATGAGTGCAGTCATTTTAAACTTCAGAAACCGGGTCCAAAACAAGTCTCATTGTACTAAGAAGGATTTGAGTCAGTATTACTTCCATGTGAAGGTTCGAGTCATGTCTCCCTTCGTTGCAGTTTCTCTAGCTGAGATGTACCTTCTCCTATAATAGACATTTTCCCAGGGATTAAATATGTTTTCATTTGTGGTTACTTTGAAAACACTATGAAGCCTTCTTATTTAATTAAATTAACATTTATTCTCTTTAGTGAAACATAATGTGCATTCTCCCTTTATATTCATTCTTTCCCGTAGGCAATTTGGATAACATTGTTAGGTTGTTAGGAAAGATTAGCTTCACCTAGGATTGTGTTAGCTTTGCAAAATGTTTTCTTTCACATCTTTTCAACTCTTAAGTATGTTTGGTAGAAAATGAATAAAACATATTATCCTGTAGGCTAGAATACATCTAATTGCTGTCTATCATATTTCAAGGGAACTCAATCAAATGAGTTATTTCCTTATACATTAAATATACTGCTTAAACTTTTAATTCATCAAATTGAAACAAAGTATCCTAATTATACTGTATGGTAGAAGTAAACAAAGTAGAAAACTTGTTTTTGTTTCACAGCCCCTATCTTTTTATTTTTCTCCCATGAGAATGTGTTGATAAAATAACAACAAATGTTCAGACTTCACTGATCAGATGGTAAACTCAAAATGCTGGAAAGAGGGAAAATAGGTTTAATAAATGTTTTTATTATGCAGAGTTCAGAACTATAATGATTTATTCCAGTTATCCTTTCTTATTTATTATTATCCTTTATTTATTTTACATTTTCTATATCCCACCATATACAAATAGATTAGCACTATGGGTTTTCTGTCACTATTTTCCTTTATCTCAGTCAGAGCAAATGGAGATGTCCATTTCCTTGAATGAATAAAATGGCATTTCTATGAAGCAATCCATGCTTCACACTAAGCTTCATTAAGCATATGCCTGTGCTGTATCCAGGAAGAAACCAACTGTGGGAATTAAAACTTAGACTACTTTTTTTCTTGCATTTAACAAATTTAGTAACAGAGATACTGAATTAAGTAACAATGTGTATGAGCTTTTCCTAGGGCTTGGTAACTGGGAAAACACAGCTAATACTGTATTCAGGCACTAGAGCACCCTTTAAAATAAAGGTCTGAAAACATTTTTTATTCTCCAGCTTTTTCAGTGCTCAAGTGGCTGTACTGTAACACAGACTGAAGGGTTAGCATGTTTTGAAATAATATAGTTCCCCTTTAAATTTACCACTGTAAAAGAAGGTTTCAAAAATTTCTTGCCAGTTTTTAAACACTGTGGTAGCTATTTCTTAAGACATGGTTAAGTCATTGCTATTCTGAATGACTGCAAGATAGTGGTATGGGAAATATCATAACTGTTGCAACTTCACTCGGGTATATGTAATAAATGGGATTTCTAGATAATGCATTTCCTGTACTATTAGGTAAGTCATACCCAGAACTAGATGAATACACTCCCAAGGATTTGGTGTCCTTCCCAGATCTCCTACTTCTCCCTTCTCAGACACTGCCACTCCCCCGTGCCAGCTAATCCATCAATAAAAAAGCATCTCTTCACCTCTCTTCACCTGTGTGTACACCATTTGTTGCTACTTCATAGCATTTGTAGGCAGAACAAAAGGAGGGATGTTTCCTGGGGGCAGCGTTCAAACTTAAGGATGAAGAGTGTATTCTGGGGCTTAGCCTTTTGACTTATGAAGACACTGCTAACTCTGAGCTGTAGCCAAATTATTCCTGAGGAGCATGTATTTTGCTGAAGACTTCCTTTTCTCTCAGTTGCAAGGGCCAAATTCTGCTCTCATACTCCAATGAAGCCTATGCAATGAACACAGAGCTTCTCTCCAAGGTGTCACACAGGAAATGTCATTTATCCAAGCTATTGAAGAATTGCCTAACAGTACTTATTTTGTTGTTTAAGGAAAATACTGATCTGGTGAAATTAATCTGTCCATGAAACAACATCAGCTGTGAGGAAAACTGTGTCAGGAAAAAATAAATAAATTGAAAGAGTAGAAGAAAAAGAGATTAAAAGGAAGGGAAACTTAGGCCATGTGGCTCCTGTGTGAAACATAGATAATCTAGGCTTAAAAGCTTGTTCTGAATCAAGCAAAGTATGGACCTGCTCCTGGATCTTGTAATTCCCATGTAAACTTAATTATTACTGAGCAAAGGAATTTGCTATCAAAATTTGAGTTCTCACCTCTGTTCCTATTTGGAATGTTTAGTAGTCCTATTAAAAACTAGAAGAAGTTAGGAAGCAAAGGAGAGAGAAAGGGAAGAAAGGAAGGGAGAGACAAGACTGATTGGTATGTAATGCAGATTAGATATTTCATTCCTTACTCATGTATCTCTCCGTAAGGCTCTGCTTGGAAATAATGTGTGTGACAGGTTACTGTCCAAGAAAATTTTCTTGAATATCACTCTTCTCTCTTTCCAAATCATCTTCTGATATCATATCTTTTTTCAATGAATGAATGAAGCTACAGCTCATATATGAAATATATTAGTAATATATTTCAGGACAACAAAACTAAGGTAGTACATTTTTGTTGTGCATTTCGGTTCTATCTGAAAGGTTTCTGGAGACATTTGTGCAGCTTTTTGTTAAACTTGATCCATTGTAATCAACTTTTGCTTGTACTGGAGGAGGTGCAAACCATTATGGAACTCATTGAAGAGCACAGTACTAAAACACTTTTTTAGACAAAACAGATGATTTATATCATTTGTATTTGTCAATGTTCTGATAAATTGTCCTCATAAGTTTTTTTTTTTTTTTTTCTTCTGATTTTCAGCTTTCTCTGAATTGTATTATTTCAAGCAATCTCAAAACAAAAGAACCATGCTGACAGTTTCTCCAGTCTCTGAAAAAATGTAGCGAGAAAAGTCTCTAACAACCTCCGTACTGACCCTCAAATACAGGAAATGGAGATTTCAGGGTTTAGAGAATACTTGCTAAACTCCTGCTTTATTTTATTTGTCACAAAAAGTTTCAAGCAATTCAGTACATTTTCCTTATGCTGCAGTTCTGATTTTATTCTCATTTCTTCTGCTTTCCTCTCACATCCTTTCCCACTCATGTGTAAATCAATCAATCAATAAATAAATAAATGAGATTAGCTAGTTGACTAAGATGAATTATAGTCTATGAATATATCCTACAGGATCGTGAAATATGCTCACTTACATATTGAAATCTCTAGACATTAATTAGATGCAAAGTGAAATTAGTCATATTGCATAGATACTTTTATACAGTCTCTACTTCCAAAACCTGGAGATGCCTTGCTCTAAAACAAATCCTTTGATGTTTAAAGAACTATTCTTTAGCATAATTTAATAACTCACCCTGATACAGTGCAGCTGGAAATACTTAGTTCTTCTGTATGTATTGCTAAAATTACCATAGAGGGAAATAGAAGCAAAAGAAAAGACAGAGGAAAACAGCAGATCAGTACTAAGTTGGAATGTTACTATTAGTAATTTTTGTATCTGAACGAATAAGTGTTCATGCAAAAGTGGCATAGGCAATACTGAACTGTAAACTTAAAAGTGGCCACTGTGAAGATGGCTTATCAGAGCAATGGAAAACATTTTATACCTAGTCTGGCAAGAAATCTTAAAATTCTTCTACATATAATTTTACCATTTCTAGAAGAATCAGTACCCACAGACATGCTACTTGAGTTTGCACATATAGAAACTGATTGAATTATGCTTTCAAAATACTGAAAGTTTCATGTTTCAGCACTTCAGAAAATTTCCCCCAATGGCGTATCAGTTTCCTATAAATTAAGAGTATATATGAATGTATATGTACAGTATTTGTAGATATGCTTTAGTCAAGTACAGGGTTACGTCTAAGACTGGATCATGAAGAATAAACAATAGTTTGTAGCTGATGCCAGCTGACTAATTATTAAAACGTACAAATATTTGCACAAATTATGAGAAATATTTTTAAAAGGCTTTTAAATATTTATATTTTTTTTTTTTTTTTTTTTTTTTTTTTTTCCTTTTGTTCTGAGCAAATATACCCTAGTTGTTGTAATACAAGTAAAACTGAGGAGCAGAATAAGATAACACAGGTCTTTCAGGCTAGGCTATTTTTGGTTAGAGATTTTTTTTTGTACATTGTTTTTAGTCTTTAATTAGTTTTATTTTGGGTCCTTACATAGCTAGAAGCAACAGTTGTGTGTTTCATTGGGATGCTGGGAAATTCCCTCTTCCAAAAGATATAAAGCTCACTTACCTAACCCTGCAGGGCTTTAATTTATCAAACTTTATGATAATGAATATATATATAAACATTTCATTGTGTGTATGTAGAGAAGCCGTGGCCTGCAACAGAACCTTGCCCAAGCTGAGACTTCTGCAATAATATCAGATTTTTATGAGGTTTCTCTCCCCCTATATTAACCTCTAAGAAGATGAATTAATGTGTTTGGAGGAAAGTATGTTATTGAAATTAAATTGGTATATCTATTGTTACACCTTTTAGAATACATGAGAAAGTTCTTCAGAATGTTTTCTGCAGAATAAAGTCAATATTTGAAAGGATCATAAAGGGGTCGTAGAGTCAAAATGCAAAGGTCCTACTAGGGTGTGTAAACCAGTGTATTAAATCTCCTGCTCTGTCTCTGCACAGTCAGAGAAAGTCAACAAAACAGCAGCAACAATTGGAGGTTTAGAAAAAAAATGTAATGTAAAGAAAAATTGAACAAATTGTTGCTGAACAGTTTACAGAGAAAAACTTAGGCAGCTCATTGAGATGTGTATATAAAAGGCTGCTGTAAAGACAAAGGGAATAATTTGTTCTCTTATGTCTGTGATAGACAGGACTAAAAATAACAGGGCAAAAGGTAGCGAGGAGAGTTTAAACTGGATACTGGAAAAAATCTTAACAATATTAAAAGCAGTTTGCTTGTGATGGTTACAGGCTACAAGAAGAGAATGGAGACAGTTCAGTCAGGGATAATTTAGTCAGTCTTGTTTTGGGCTACAGGATAGATTATATATCCCCCCTGAAGTCTCTTATAGGATTATTTTCAATTGATTTAGTGAATGTTTTAGTGTGCAACCCTCTGCCAATTTCTCTATAATAGGCTTTATGTTTAGTTGGTCCCAGGGTAGTGAGAGTGACCTATGGGAAGGGATTCACCTTTTATGATCTATTTTTAGTATTCCAGAGCTATGCAGACATTCATTCACAGGTATATTACATTTCTTTACAGAAGGTTCAGTATACTTTAAGATGGTACAGAATGGGATTAATAAACATGCTTATTCAGCACAAAAACAGGAGGTGAAGCCAGCTAAGATGTTTTCTTAACATCTTATATATATTATTTTTTGTTAAATTGTAGTTGGGTATTTTATAGCTACAACAGAGTTCCTGTGCATCTAACCATATACAAGTTGTTCCATTGACTTCACTGGTAGTCCTCTAAACTTCAGCTGATTTAATCTTTGTGATAAAACTGTCTGTAAATACAACTCCATGTTTTTGTTTTTGCTTGTTTGTTTTTTTGCTAACGCTCAGTAATTTGATAGTAACATGAACTTTTTTATGTCTATGGGACATGAATACTGTCCCTGCAGTGTGAGATGTTGTATTGGCCCAAGTGAGACTCACTGTTACGAGTTTCCTTGATCTGAGATGACATAAAAGCATAAAAGAGAAACATTACCTTTTCATTTTACTGTATGGAAAATATCCAATGGAGTTCCTTCAGGAAACATAAATGAAATAGCTAGTTTTGTTAATTAGCATCTAGAATTGAAAATAAGGGCATTTGACTTCAACTAAGGTAAAAAAAAAAAAAAAAAAAAAAAGTATTTGGCCTGTATTATGAGAACAAGAATAGATCCTAAGACCTCTGTCTTTCTTGATTTTTTTTTTTTTTTAATTATTATTATTTTATTTTATTGAGAATTTCTTTCCGGTATCATGTCTTAACAGAGTCCCACATTATTTTCAGATCAGAAGTTATGAGTGTAGATAGCCTACATAACTACAATCCAGACTACAAAGAGGTTCTTGATTCACTGGTTCACTGGGAGTGTCCAGATCTGCATGTTAGAGTGTTTTAAATTCAATCAATAATAAGAAATGCATGACTTCTGGATCAAGATGAGACACTGTTCAGATAGCTATAATGACTTTGTTTGCATTGCACTTGCTAAATTTTGTGGAGTCACAGGCAAGATGTAAAGGCCCTGTTCTGTCAATAAGCACACAACTTTTTTGCCTTCTTTGAAAGCTGTTTACCCTTCTTTGAAAGGGTTTATCTATGTGGTATTTTCCAGCCTGACAGGAGACTGCTTGGGCACTTCTGTGAGCCACCATGAAGCTTCCATGAGCTCAGCTGGGAGACAAGTGATATTAGCTTTGGCACAGCAAAGTTAGCTCCAGCTCAACATTGACCACATTCTGGTCACTGACTGCTTCTGGTCTGGGCAGCTCAGAGAGCAAGAAGACCGAGCTGGGAGTTGGTCAAGGCACATGCAGTCCTGGCTCTTTAATGTTAAATGGCTCTCTCATGTTAAATGTCATGCCAGCATTCCCACAATGTTAAGCTAGGGCAACAGAAATAGAAAAAAAAAAAAAAAAAAAAAACTCAGATGCTTAAAAATGTGGCTAACTAGATCAGATGGCAGCTATGGGAAGACATAGAAAATGAATTGGTGGTTTCATAGTCTGAATAATAGTTAACTGAGGTATAACTAAAAGATAGATATGTGTACAAGCTTACACTTTAGATCTCATCCTCCTTCACCTGAGAAGATTTCCTCAAAGGGGAAAAGATTTAAGTTCTGTAAGAAAGTAGTTCATTTTGTGGTTTCTTTATTGTCTGTTGGCATGACTCAGAGCCAAGTTTCCTCAGGTTTGCTGGGCAGCCAACAACTATGCTGCTGTGCTTTCACCAGTCAAGGAGGATTTTCATAACCCTTGGTGTGCTAGATATCTATGCGTGAAATCCACTTTTAATCTGTCTCTATAAACATGCTAATATATCTCTAGCTAGTCCTTAGGGAATTAATGCCTAATGCCTAAGGTAATGTCTGGATTTGATGCTCCTCCCCTTCATTTCTGCCTGCTTCCTCTTTCACACAAAAGGTTGGCTCAGCAGTGAGTCTAGACCCTCATCCTTGTGAGATTATTATTATTTTTCATTCTCAAGCAAATTGACATTTCTTTTTGCTCGTGCACAATGAACACCACCAATGCACCTGCAGAAGGATCTGACATAAATTTTTCTAAGGTGACCTTGTGGCCCCATGGAACTTCCACCAGAGAAGAAAAAGCCTTTGGAGTACCTCATATAATTTTACTGTGTTAAGTACTAGCAGTGTGCTTAGCCTGCCTGATGTCTCAGCTGATTTTAAAGCATGTTTCATATCCATAAAAGGGTTAATCTGCTCTCTGACAACAGTAAAAATATTCTGATTAACATTCAGGTGTGAAATGTTAGGCAACGGTAACCATAGTGAGAAAATGGAGCAAAATTTATCATCTTAGTCTAAGGCACCTCCAAAGTAGCACTTGTTGGTAAATACTATTTTATGAAAAGTCAGCTCTGAGGACAGTAGTACTGTTGGTCTGATGCTACCAAGTCTTAGTTGAATCCTGTGATGAATAAGGAAAACCAAATTTCTGTATCTCATCATATCTTACTCCAGCTGAAATACATTTCAGTTTTTTTGTTGTTGTTGTTCTTTTTTTTTTTTTTGGTGTGCGTGTCTGTGTCTTTTTGAACTCAAAGACAAATATACAGACAGCTGAATATTACTTTTTACTTCCAGATGATAAAAGAGAAAGAAAAATAAAAGGGGGGGGGGGGGGGAGGAGAATTTCTAAGTAATTATGGTGATTTTGTACCACATACTTCCTTTTTTTTTTTTTGGCCAATATACAGGTGGTATCACTTTATTACATCACACAACTTGCAAGCTTGGCTCTTTAATTACTGCTATACCTGCACAAGGATCAAGCATTGCAAATCTACAAGGTGGTGACTGATATTTGGGCACACTGTTCTAATTAAGTGTTTGCTCTTTGAGTAGGGAGAGGTTAAATCGTTTCTAATGAATCTAGTCAGTCCTACTGTCGTAACAAACAGTGCCCAGTCTTGCACACTTATGTTGTAATACCTTATCATCACCCTCTCATTAATGTATGAAAATCACAAAACATAGAAAGGTTTATCAGGCTTCTGTTGTGTAACTCAGCACTGACGAGCAGAAGTGCATTTCATCACCATTCCTTGGGGAGGGCAGCAGAGAGGAGCTGCTATTGAGATATTTGAATACGGGCCATCTCTCCAGACATAAAGTCTCCTCTGTTGTACATCAGGTAGACTATAGAAGTTTAACCCTTTTGATTAATAAGTGAATGTTAGAATTGTAAGCAACAAAGTGCAGGGTGTAGGAACCAGCAGTTATCTGTTTCTGCTGTTCACAGTAAAATGCCCCAAGACTGAAATATGATCCACAGAGAGGCTGAAATTTACTTTAGCAGTAAAAATACAGCAAAGATGCTTACCAGACATCTTCAAGTCCTCTGAAGTAGTCTTTCCTGCTTGACAAAGGTTAGGAAGCCTGCAAGTTTGCTAAAGCGTACATCTGAAAGGGATGATACTTCAAGAGTTACCATGCACAAAGAAATAGCATTCGCAGCTGATGAAGGATCTATCTTTTTCTCCTTGAAGTCTGTAGAATTCCCCATTGATTTGAGTGGAAGCAGAATTTGGCTCTAACTACTAAAGCAATATAGAGACATTTAGGAACCACAAGATCACTTGGTGTAAGACACTCTTTATTATAATAATTATTGTATTGCTTAATGGCCACTGAATAATATTGTCTCTTACAAAATGTGTTTTTATTTGGAAATGTTTATATTGTTATCCAGAAAGAGGACTGAAACAAAGATATGTCCCACATTGGTAGAGATTCTTAGACTTAGAAGTACTTTATTGTGCAGCATCAGTTTATAAAACTGAGCATAACTGCATGCATTACAAAAAAACAATATGCACATTGACTGGAAATTTAATTGTACATGAGTGAAATACATTTAATATAGCCACTTCAATCATGCATTGTTTCAAATAAGAAATAAAATAAAATAAAATTAGTTTCCACTATAAGCACACAGGATGTTTCTTTAAACAAAAATCTTCAGAATGGAAATTGCTGAACTTGAACTCCCTAGTTGCAGTTCTACAATGGCTGCATAAATAGAATCCTTGACACTTCCATATTGGGTGGTGACCTACAACACAAAGAGTGAGATTTTACATAGTCAACATAGTATGAGACTGCCCTAAGACCAAGATATTAATCTGTTCCAAGAAATTGACAGCAACTAAAAAAGTTTTCATAGAAGGGACTTTCATGGAACATCTGACTTTGCCTTGGTGGCAGTTTCTTCAGTTCAGATGAAGTTAATTTATTTGAGGAATTACTTAATGTAATTCATTTAAGAATTTAGCAACAGCTGAGTGAGATAAATCTGTGAATCCCTGAGGCTGCAGGTGTTATATAGGGAAGGCTGTTAAAATATGTCTTGACTGAATTTGCAGGCACATGGTGGGCTTTCTTAAAAACTCCAGTGAGATGTCTTTATAACAAGAATAGTAATCTGAAATGCTGAGTACACAGCAGTCCCTTTCACTATATGCTATATTCTAACTCTACTGAGAATTAAAATATTCAGTAAATTTTAAGAAATTTCCTTTGTCTATATCATTTAAGCAGTGGACATTCCCATTGGTAAGTATGAAGTCTGATGCTGTCTCACCCCTAACTTGTGATAGTAGAGCTGGGGGGGGAGGGGAAAGATCCCTTGCTGTTTGAATTTGAGAGGCACATGAAAACAGAGGCTCCTAGAGTGCAGAATGCTGCAGGTCTTGAAATTCACTGGAGGAATGGCAGAAGTAGACGTGCCTGCTATTAGTCGTTGCTCACTTTGAAAAGAAGCACCTGCCAGGCTTGCAGTGTTTCTAGAGACCATCTACTCTCAAGGGAAATAAGCTGATTTTGAGAAAACACAGTATTCATTAAATATATAAATAATAATAATAATAATAAAGTAAACAAAATTGGGGGTCTAATTGCACAATAAAAATATGTAAAATATTCATGTTTACCACTTTACCCCCAAATAAGAAGTAAAATTAATTAATATTTATGTTCTTTATGATCAAGACACAAGAAGCATCCTCTGGGTTGATTATTATTGTCTAGTAAATATACGATGCTACCCACCTTGTGGTATGTTGAACGCCTAACAGAAACATATCTCTCCCGTTATACATAGTTAGAGCTTGCAAAAAGGCATACCCAAAAGAATCACACTGCCAATATAGCCAAATATTGTATGTCAATGTGTAGTGTTGTCAGGAGTGTTTTCTGAGGTGGCAACAGCAATGAGAAGCAAATATTTTTCTCCAGTTTTATTAAAGTAATAAAAAAGTCCATGAGGGGACAAATATTTTTTCAAAACAAGAGGAATTCTGATGGAGGAAGCACGAAACTATAGCATGAATAGTGTAACTAACCTGCTTCCCAATCTCATGGCAGACAAGGAGGTAGTATAAAGAAGGCTTAGGGAAACTTGGTGGAGGCAGAGAGAAGGAGAGAAGAATAAAGACTCTAGAGATTAGGCAGAATCAAGTTATCAGGACATGACAGAAAGGCAGAGGCAAACCCACCAGCACATACAGAACATGGTGCAAACCCCTTCCTTGAGCAGAACCACATCCATTGAGGCACACAAAGATTCTGCCAGTAGGATAGAGGAGATCTAAAGCACTCAGACTTCCAGTATTTGCTTAGATTTGACAGGTTTACTGCTATCCTCATGCAGATTATAGAGAGATGATAAACAAATCACTGTGATCCTACTGGTGCTTTCCATGCTGATGTCCAGTGGATTGATGTCCAGCTAGCCTTGAAAACTCCACAGGTCTACTCAGATGTCAATAGAAGTTGAGGACCAAGCTACACTACAAATTAGTATCAGGGTTGTCACAGTAAGATAGTGGATTTTTGAGGGGAAAAAATGCCACATACAAGGTGAGTCAACATGCTGCAGTTGAGAAGCACAGACTGTTGAGATGCAGAGACTGTGACTATGATGCAATACGGCATCATTAGAATATAGACAGAATAATTTGGGGAGCCTTCTGACGTACACCAAATAGGAAATTTTTAAGGCTGCAGCAAGGATGAGTGTACCGTACCATGTGGTCTTGCCTGAGGCTCACTGGAGGACAGAGGCCACCAGAGCCAGGCTGCAAACATTAATGAAGGCAATTCTAGAAGATTAGGTCAGGCACTACCACTGTATTCAGGTGAGAAATCAAAAATCATGCTGATAAATCAGATGGTTCAGAGAATGATGAACAGTAAACAGAAAAGAGCTCTCATTGCTCAGTGTAATAAACAGAATGATAAAGAGAGACTTGTTAGCAGGTTACACGTATCTGTATGAAGAGAAGAAATTTGCTAATAGAGAGAGCTTGCTCCTTAAGATAGCATTTTAAATTGATGAATATGAATATGAATTAATACTAGAATTTGAGCCTGAATTTTAGAAACAGTATATCAGAGATTAATGAGATGGAGTGGTATAAATCCTCTGGTAACAATAAGTCAGATCTCCTTAACTTAAAAAGAGAGAGATTGATCGATGTTGCTACCTCACTCCTCATTTCACTTGACTATTTGAAATACAAAGATGATAAGATTTCTGTTCTTACCTGCCTCTGAACTTCAATGTGAAGAAGTGCAATCTGCTTGCTAAACTTGTATGAAGATTTACATTCTTATTAAATTTGCATAAGGATTGCCACTAACAGGAAGAGAATGCATTTTCCAGATATGTTTCCTTCAGTACATCCTCTGTAGGAAATTAAAGACTCTACTCCAAAAAATGTAACATTTATAGAAGAGGCCGATTGCTTTACAGTATGAAAGTGAAAGCTACATTTCAGTAAAGCAAGTCAGTTGTTTTGGGAATGGGACCGTTGCAGTTATGTATCATGAAAAGCTCTAGTAACATTGGTCTGCTCTAACAACTATTAGGTTTTACAGTGTTTATGGATATTATTTGCCAGTAATTAAAAGAGAGACTTACAAGATGCCACCATTTCTGCTAATCTGATTGTTAACTTGAATTTTTTGATTAGTCAGAATTATTTCAAAAGGTTTACATTCTGTAACAGTGAAGGATTAAGCCTTATGACACATGATACTTTATTCTATCAGAGTAATGTTTATTAATCTTAAGAAGTGCCCAAACAGAATGAGGATATATTTTCTTCCCATATCTTTTTCATAGAACAATGATATGTGTCATTAAACTTTTTGAAATATTGTCTATATTGTCTTACTCTTTTGAAGATTTGACCATATAATTGTATTCTTTATCAAGTGTTTTTGTTTGTTTGTTTGTTTTTTCTTGTTTGGAAGGCCCTAATAGCTGCCATCTCTCCACCTCTTGACTGTCTGCATAGATCTGATTGCAGGACTGGCATCTTGATTCAGCTACTTGTATTTACCTTTTTAATAAAATGAAATTTTGTTTACAACATTCCAGAGTTTTCAAATTCCCCTCAAGTGTAAGACCAGTTAATAGGTATATCATCTTATTGTCAGTTCAGACAAGTTAGTTACGATATTTTCCACAGCAGAAATTTAATAGGCAGAAGCTATATATATATATATACATATATATATATATATATACATATATATATATATACATATAATATATATACATATAATATATATATATATTATATGTATATATATATATATATATTTACAGTTTCTTTAAAACTTCAGAGGAATTATCATCTGGGACATAATAACAAACAAATACTACTTTTCCTCCTGAGAATCTAAACTGGTTATGCTGGCACACAAAATCAAGTCTTACTGCTTGTATTGTAGCATATGGAGAAGATTATATATGGTATAGTATATAGGACTCTATTGTATATTACAGTTGTCCTCTGTGCACTTAAAGCAGAAGAAAGAACGACAGCCTTTGCAAGAAGTTAACCTGTGCCAGTCAATCCATTGATTTTTCAACCCATGTATCTCTTGTTCCATTACAGTAAGTATAATTACTGGACTGTAGCTGGTATATATGACAGTTATTACAGACTGAGTTTAATATAAAGAAAAAAAACACAGAGATGAAAAGAAATGACAAAGTAATTAAACCAAAGAAGTATGCAAAAAAATACTAGTCTTTTCTCTTTGACCCAATTCTGATTCAGATTTCATCCCTAAGTGAGACCGGACTTGTCCCAAATAAACAAAATTCATGCAATAAACATGTAGAAGAAAAATCTACCTCAACTGAAGAAAACTGACTATATGTTGAAAGCTATTTCACTGAATAAATAATGTCTCAATTATACTTATTAGCATGAAAGGAGAAAGCAACTGATAGACAGTTTTAAAAATAATCTTTGCACCTCAAATTATTTTGTTATTATTTTAGCAGGAAAAATAAGCGGTACCTTCACAAAAGAGGAACTAGATTTGAGGTTTTGTGTACAGCTAAATGCAGTTAGAGAATTAAAGTTGTCTTATAAGACTCTGATAGTGTATTGTAAAATCTTGGGTGACAATGTAATTTGGGTCAATATCTATTGTTTTATAAGTAGAAACAAAACCTAGTGGTTCTTCATCCATTGAGGGTCCTCTTTGGCTTTATCACAATAAGAGTAATAAGTTCTTTATAGGTACAGATACATTCCCTAAAAAAAAAAAACCAACAGTAACTTTGTTATGCATTTCTAGTATGTTAAGCAAGGGTATTTTGGGTCTCTGTTTTCTACAAAATACAGTTTAGTAAGCAACATCGCAAAATTATGAATTTAGTTGCCTTGACTTCTCTGTTCTGTCCATCTTCCTACTATTTTTCTGTCTTCCTGTCTTCTATTTTTCACAACAGCTGAGTACATTCAGGCAATCTGAAAGAACCTTCCTTACCCCATAGATGTGGAACAGACTTGAAAATGGCCTTGTGGTCAGGATTTCTAGCCAGAAGTGTCTGACATGCCAAGCAAACAAAAGCAATATTCAGTGTCAGAGCTGATGTTGCATCACAAGTCATTGGAGAAGATATTTAGTGTGTTTTGTCATTGTATTTTTTATTGGAAGAGTGGAATTTACTGTCATATTTTCATGCATGCAAACACGCACAAAATTTTATTTTATTTTATTTTATTTTATTTTATTTTATTTTATTTTATTTTATTTTATTATCTTAGTATTTCTATCATTCACAGTATGATTGAAAATTTCCTGGAAGGATAAATCTGGACTTAGGGAGGTGCCTTTTGTGGGTTCCAAAAATGTCAGTTTACATTTGGTTGATTTATAATTGTGGAACAGACATTTTTCAGCCCACAGTTTGAATAGTATAGGAGGTTTGGCTCTTTTCTTCATGAGGGGATTGGAAACATGTCAAAACCCTTCTGTGCTACATTCAGTAGCACTGAGCATGCCCTATTGTGGTGTTTCAGATCACCATGTTAGCAGAGTACAGACTCTGTGGCTACAGGAAAAATGGCCCTTCCATTTCCTTCTGTGCATATCCACTGCAGAGTGCTGACAAGTACACAGAAGTAGAGATGACACTGAGTTTCCATCTCGGTGTGTGAGCATAAGAATGATGAGAGAAGTAGGCTGTGTTGGAACTTAGGTTCAGAAACCTCTTAAGACATTAGTGGTGCTGCCTGCCTATCTCATGTCAATGAGTTGAAGGCAAGAATGAGAATTTCACAGATGCATCTTCAGAGAAAACAAAATAAAACAAAACAACAAAAAAAACTTTTGCTGTGGTACCTTGCCCAGAGAGAAAAGAACATCTGTTTGAAGGTGCTGAGAAGTGTGGAATGGTAGAAATAGTCCCAGAAGAGACAGCTTAGTAGGGAAGATGTTCAGAAGCACATAATAAATTGTGAAGCCATGTAATAAATATTATTTAGTGCATTGTTCTGCATTTTATCTTATTATTCTAAGCTTACAGTGAGGATAAGACCATCCATATATTTATGCATATGCCGTATATAATATTTACAGAGACATGTAAAATATTTCTGTAAATAGGACTGTATTTATACATAAATATCCTGCTGTGTTTTGAAATACTCTTGATTTTATTTTATTTTATTTTATTTTTCCTTTTTGGTATTATTATAAAGACAAGAGTGGAATGAATAAATGTTCCTCAGTACTGGAATAGCTTTGTCTTTGGCTGTTTACAACTTTTGCACACTTGTATAAACCAGGTGGTATCAAGTTTAAAAGGAAATCATATCAGTGACTGGGAAAATCAAAACAGATGCTCATTACATTTGTCTAAGATAAAATTAAGTGAACCTGTCATATTTTTAGGCAATTCTTCTAACATCTGCAGAACAAAGCAAATACACTTAATTCACTGCAGCCGTTAGTTTATAGGTCAGATATGACCTCTCAGAGCCATTCTGTTTGTGTTTAAAAAGCTTAGAGTAAGTTTAAAAACAAAAAGCTGGAAATGTTTATTTTTGTGGTCTGAAATAATCATCCTTCCTGAGTTTCGGTTATTCTAATTTAAGGTTTACACTTGGATGGAATAACCAGACTTGGCACAAATAATTCATATGCAGCTGGATGGGGGAAAGGGAACTCATGCAGGGAGTTAATGAATTTAACTGTTACCTTCTGAGACTGAAGAGGAACCTCTGTCTTAAATAGATCTGTCTCACAAGCAAGACATGCCTATGTGTCTGCACCTCACAGAAAGCATCTGTTGTCATCACTGTATAGTTTGGTTTGATTGGAGGAATCAATTTTTCTGCCATGCAAGAGAAAGATATGCTGGAAGGTCTGTAACAATGACTGCTGTTAGTTATTTTTCATGTCTCAGTTTCCTAAGCAATAGAATAACTCAGGTGTTTCTTATTAGATGTTAACCTAATGTTAATGTTCATATTAAATGTTTCTCTCTTATCTCTAACCACTCCCTCCCATCCCTCCACCAAATTTGGGATGGTATATTGGTGTGGTGGAGTTCACACAGAGGACTAAAAAACATTGAGATGTGTCCTGGTTTCAGTTAGGACAGAGTTATTTTTCCTCCTAGTAGCTGGTAGGGTGCTATGTCTTGGATTAGGATGAGAAAAGTGTTGATAACATGCTGATGTTTTAATTGCTGCAGAGCAATGCTTACAATAAGCCAAGGACTTTTCAGCTCCTTGCTCTGTCCTGCCAGCGGGCAGGTTGGGGGTGCAGCAAGAGCTGGGAGGGGCAGACCCAGGACAGCTGACCCAAACTGGCCAAAGGGGTATTTCATACCATCTGACGTCATGCTGAACAATATATAGGGGTGGCTAGCCAGGGTGGGGGGCCGGCTGCTCGGGGTTGGGCTGGGCATCGGTCAGTGGGTGGTGAGCAATTGCATTGTGTATCACTTGTTTGTACATATTATTATTATTATTATTATTATTTTCTATCTTAATAAACTGTCTTTATCTCAACCCACAGGCTTCACTTTCCCGTTTCTCTCCCCCATCCCAGAGAGGGAGGGGGGAGGGTGAGCGAACGGCTGTGTGGTGTTTAGCTGCCGGCCGGGTTAACCCACAACAAGATGAAACAACAAAAGGTGAAACCTTGACTTCAAAGAGGCTTTCAATACATCCACAGCAGCTTTGTTACTAAACTGCAGCAGAATGGGCTGCATATATAGACTGCAAGGCAGGTAAAATTCTACCTGGACTGTTATGCGTGGAGGTCAGTGGTGAGAGATTTCAAGATCAACAGGTGACTGGTTACTGGGGCTGATACTGTTTCACATCTTCATCAGCAACCAGGTTAACAGCATGGATTGTGTCCTCAGAAAGTCCACTGGTGGGACCAAACTCGAGGAGTGGGTAATGTGTTGGAGGGAAGGGCTGCCACTCCGCACCGTGTTGACAGGCTGGACAAGCCAGTATGTGGAATCTGATGAATCCCAAAAAAGGCAAATGCAGAAACTCACACATGGGGCAGGATAACTCCATGTCTCAGTACAGGCTAAGGATTCACTGACTAGGAAACTGCTTGGCAGAAAAGGCCTGGGGATGTCCCAGTGGTGAGTAAGTTGAACCAAAGTCAGCACTCTGTCCTTGCGATGATAAAGGCCAAAGAAATACAGGGCTGTATTGGCAAGAGTGTATTGGCCAGTAAATCAATAGAAGTGATTGCTCCCTTCTACCTCGCACTTATGAGGCTTGTACAGTACTATGTCCTGTTATGTGCCCCCCATGCAATAAAGATGTTGGCATTCTGGATTGAGTCCATGCAGCACGTTATGTATGAGACACCATGCAAGCTGAATATGTTCACCTTCTAGAAGAAGAAAAGTGGGAGGATCTTGTTGCCTTTAACTACCCAAAAGGAAAATAGAGAAAAATTGAACTTGACTCTTCTCAAATTTGCAAGGTGAAATGAACATAGGCAACAAATACAAATTACAGCAAAGGCAGTTCTGGTTAGACATAAGTTAAATGACTTCATCTGAGCATGGGGCAGCACTTGAAAAGGTAACCAGAGGGACTGTTGGATCTCCTTAGAATTTCAGAACTTAATTGGATGCCTTGAGCAACTGGATCTAGCTTCAAAGCAGGCCCTTCTTTGAGCACAAGGTTAGACTAGAGACTTCCAAAGGTTCCTTCCAACATCATGACTCTGGATTACTGTTGCATAGTTTTTCAGAAACTTTACCACCTCCTTATATTCCCAACTCCTGAATTTGGAATATTTCTTATCCCTTCCACAGTTTAAACAACATAACATTTGGACAGGGCAAATAAACATAATGAGATTAGAGGTTGTGCATATTCATGTCCTAGAAATGGGAGCTATGACTTCTTTATTCACAGGTTTCTAACTATTCACAGACTGTGACTACATCCATGCTTTAGTCAGTCTTATAATCTGTATAGCTTTTGAAATCTTCCATAAAGTAATTCCTTCAAATCTGTAGTCACATGGACCAGATTATGTTTAGCTGTTTCGAGGGGAAGTAATGAGTTTCTCTAAAGAATCTAATCAATATAAGACTGTTTTGTGAGGATTTCATCTCCTTTGGAAAAAGAAAGAGAGAGGGCTAGAAGAGAGGTGTCTCTAATCAGGCTCATCTTTTGAGTCAGATTGCAGAACTAGTCACATTATAGTTTGACAAATAACATGCTCACCCAAAATGGCCAGAGTAGTGAACCTGTAATTCTTGTGTGTGCCTGGAAACTTGGGAACGAATCATGCTGGTCAGCATCTAATGGAGTTATAGGAAGGCCACAAAGGTGATCAAAGGGCTGGAGCACCTCTCCTGCAAAAAAAGACTGAGAGAGCTGGGCCTATTCAGTCTAAAGAAGAGAATGTTCTTGGGTGACCTTATTGCAACATTTTAATACCTAAAGGGAGCTTATAAAAAAGATGGAGTGCAACTTTTTGCCCAGTCAGATAATAACAGGATAAGGGGGAATGGTTTTAAACTAAAATGTGGGAGATTCAGATTAGAGATTAGAAGGAAATTTTTCACTCAGAGGGTGCTGAGGCACAAACAATAGGTTGTCCAGAGAGGCTGTGGATGCCCCTGGAAGTGTTCAAGGCAAGGTTGGGTTAGATGAGGCCTTGGGCAACATGATCCAGTGGGTGGCATCCCTGCCCATGGAAGGGGGTGGTGGAGTTAGATGATCTTTAAGATCCTTTCCAACCCAAGCCATTCTATGATTCTATGAGTCTATGATTCTATGATCTGATTAACTTTTGCTATTGCTGTCCACAGTTCCTTTTGCTGTGTCATCATTTACAGGAATTTCAAGAAATGATGTGTATGCTTACAATATGGAAGTTAGTGATTTAACTGTGCTACTAGATCTGCTTGGCTAAATTCTTTGGCCTTACTGAAACTCTGTGATTGAGTAGTACCACCCTGAGGCACAGATTTTCAGGAGCAAGATGTAGTCATAAACCTTTTTATGTATGTGAAGCTGAATAGACACTTAAGGATTTTTATTTTGAAATAAATAACAAGGAATTATATATATATATATATATATATATATATATATATACATTGCATTATGTAGATTCCTAATAGGAAATAAATGTTAATAAAAATAATTCTTTAAGTACATTCTATGCAAGTTATGGATCATCGTGCCATTTTTATTGTACTTTTAATTTTGAAACAGAATGGCAAGGGATTATTAAATGCATAGGCCTCTAGGGCTCTTTTCTGGTAATTAGACACACATGTTAAATCCACAAAAGGGCTTTCTTGGAACCACTGTTGCTAAATGGGTGACACAATTTACTTTTGTCGTTGGCACAAGTCCTTGAAGAAATATATACCATTTTATTTCAGGATGTATAAACTACAAGTTATTGTCAACAGTACAAACAATTATAACCAGACTTGCATATCCATGTTATCCCATAATATCTTTATAGAGTGATTTGAGATTAAAGCTAAAAGTACAAATATATATATATGTTCTTTTATACTGAATCCATTATAAATACTTCCATAAAATTAACTGCAGAGAGTCAATAGAAAGACTTAATAGTGAAGGGCAATTTTATTGTGCCACCAGAAATGTTGGAATTACTATATACTACAGTTCGTAAAGGAATGGAAGAGTATCTTATTTATTTATTTATTTTATGAAAGAAGAAAGAACACCTTCTGTTGACAAAGTTGTAGTTAGCCCTACCAGTTGAAAAGTAGGGCTTTTACCACAACTTCTGGATATGATATATCTCAACCCTGGCTCCCCCTTTTTGGAATGAACATAAGCAAAATTTTTCAGGCATGAGTGTCTCACTTCTCTGTAAGTCTATGTGGTTAGAAGATCACATTTCAAGGTACAACAAGGAGAATTTTCCAGTGTTACTCTTTTGAATCAGCATTTTTATAAACTCTGAAATGTGCCTTGTAAATGGCAATGCTCAAGTTCACAACACGTCTTAGTGAAGACAGACCTTGTCTTTTAACTAGTTGTTGCAGACCAACTAGATAACCACGTGACTGTTACCTACTTATTTTAAACAATTTAGCTTTTCTTTACTAAGGCAAGTAGATAAAGGCAGGTATCTGATTCAAACCAATTTTCTAGAAGCTCATGAAAGTATTGTAAAGATACTGAGTACTGCCTACTTTTTTAAAAAAAAAGAACAGAAATAAGTCATGAAAAGAAGAAGAACTCACTAATTCAAAATATGTAGGGTCAGAGTCAAGGCAGAAACAGGAAATGTAACAAACTAAGCAGCAATCAGAAAGCACATAAGTTTGGTGTCAAACAACAAAGTCTGAAAGTAAGGGGAGGAGCCAAAAGCTCCAGATATAGGTTTGAAGTATCAGCTAACTAGAGAACAATGTAGTCTGCTCCAAAGGTTACCTGTAGTTAGACTGTGGTTACCAAAGCTCAAGCTGAAAAGAACACTTCTTTGATCCTAATGAGCCCCATCTCGTGAGAACTGAGGTCAAACTCAGATGTCTGAAAACAAGCCACTGTAGAGCAGGCTCCTAGTTTAAGAGCATTGATTAACATAGCATTTGACATATACTGAAGAATCTGAGAGGCTGGATCAATGGCTAGAAAGTTGTAGAATGCTCTGGCACAGTATTCTGCACAGGTATTTTGCTATTCTGTTTCTTTGATAAGAACTAGATATTGAAAAGAATGTGAATACCAGTTCAATAGTTGCCATCCAGGAAGTCATGGAAAGGATTTTGTTCCTTTCCATGGGTTTTGAGGCTGTTAGGTGCTCACTTTCTTGGGTGAACCTAAATTCTAGGTCATGATGTGTGCTAGCATTAGTAAAAAAAAAAAATAATAAAAAAATAGAGTCTTAAAACATCTCACTGATCTAGGAGGAGTCATTTTATTCCTTATCCTACAGGTATATCCTCTACGTTGGCAGACTAGCCCCTGCTGTTTTCCAAAAATCTTGAGAAACTTGAGGAAGTAATTATTAGAGTAATTTTCCAGTGATAAATTAGGGTTGGGCCTTCATTTTTTTCTTTGAGACATCAATCTTTGATCTGGTTTTATGTCTTAGCTGTCCTTGAAGGGAAACAAACAGAGAAACTGAGCCTTTACCAGGTACTCACAAGTGGGATAATATCAATGTGCCTTAAGTTGCTTACTTATTAATAATTTGTCTTCCTCAGGCTCTTCAAAACTTCTATAACATGCCATGAGGGGGAAGAAAAGGGAGTAAGAATAGTATAGATCAGCACTTTAAGCCATGTTATAAACCGTGTAGTAATTTGGACAGTTGTGTTTACAGTTAAGTTCTACCAGATGACAGAATGAATCATTCATGCCTGAGTCTGCACACCCTTCTGACTGCAGTGAGCTCAGGGCAAGAAGGGGCAAAGGGATCATGTGCTCTGTAGTCTCCTTTGCCAGGAAGTCAAATCAAAGACCTGCCTCTCTCAGTTTTCTGCCACAGCTTGCTCCAGTCCAAAAGCTCAGTGTTGTTTTATATATATTTACTTATAACTGTATGATATATACTTATATATAATTATACACACACACCACTCATATATACATAGACTTACATATACAATGGATACACACTAATTTCCCCAGTTTCCTCACTGTTTGCATATCTCAGATGTGTGACTAGTGTTTTAAGTTACATTGCCATATAACTGCAAAAGGGTGAGTTGCTATTGCTGTAAGTAAGCCGCAGGTGAATGCTACTCCTTCCATCCTCAAAAGCTTGTATCACAAAATCACAGCAAGGAAGACAAAACTCAGTAGATTTTTATGAAAAGACATTGTTGACCTTTTGTTGACTTTTTGTTATACCCGAGTGACTGGCAGCACTGAGCCTTTAAGAAACAGGGTGTACACATTGAATCCAAAAATATTGCATAAACACCTGTCTATCAGGGCTTCTTAGGAGGAAAACATACTTTTGCCTTTGCTTCTGGCATCTTGAAACAACATTGCACACCATTTGCTTCTCTGACCTTATCTAGCTGCATGTTGAACTTAGCAAAAACAAAACACAGTTCAATCTAGTGCTTTTTTCCATAGGCTCTTCTTTTTTTTTTTTTTTCTTTTTTTTTTTTCTTCTTCTTCTTGTGAATTGTTAGTGACAAGTTCTTCCATGAGTAAACGTTTTTAGCATTCCTACCATCTCATTCAGCATTTTCCTATAGATCTTGTTGAGACAGGAGGGTGGAGATAAACACACTTCTTATGGGTGAATGACTGTCTCATAAATTTGTAGTAGGATGTAAGAGACATCTTTTATCTTCTTTCCTGTTTTCACTACCAGCTAGATTTCTGTTGCATTTACAGCAGTTGTCTTCTGTCTAAGGATTACTCTTTAATTCTTTTTTCACAGCCTACAGATTACATGTCAAATATATTCTTTTGAAAACACAAACTTCAGTCTTTGAGTTCACATCAAACTTAAATGAGAGCCTGGGAACAATGAGACTTACTCTCTTTAGCTAAAGGGGTGACAAGATGAAGTCGTGACCTTAGAAAAAGATCATGTGTACATCAAAAATACATCCTCTGAAGGGATTTGACTCATCTTCCCTACTACCTCAAGTTGCCATAGGATGGTGATTGTAATGGGAAGACGCAGCTTCTCATGGAGAATGAAAGGGTATTTTAGAGAAATCAAAGAGCTCAATTTATACTGTGATATACTCCCAGTAAGGTCTGTCTAGGGCCGTTTTGCAAGGGTTTAGTCTAACCCAGGGACAGCTGTTTCTTTCATCATCTGTTTTTTATATGTTACATTTCTATTTAACATTGCTCACTGTCAGGTCTAATCATTCTTTTCTTTTGAAGGATTGCTTTCTTAAAGGGGCTAAAGTATTTTCCAGGCTAAAAAGTACCCTGGTCTTGAATAAGAGTTAGGGAGAAGTATGCTACCCTGAAAGCAAATTTTGTTTTTGCCTCAATGCCTGGAATTAGGGTAGCAGAAATTGAGGTAAATAGCACATTGGAATTATTCATTAGCTTCTCTACTTCCTCTCTTACAAGAAGGCAGAAAGCTTAAGGCAAGTCTCTGGCAGCAGTTGCAAAGCTGGGTGGGGATTCCCTTCCACAGCAGAAAGAGCAATTATTAGCTATCATTACCAGATCTTTTTAAATTAGCCTTTGGACATTTATTTTTGAATTCTATTTTTCTCCAAAGCAATGGTCATGTGAGTGCCACTGCTGTTCTCTCATTTCTATTCCTCTGAAAGCCCATTGACTCCCACACAGAGGATCATCAACTATTAAGAATGGAATAATTCTCTAGAAAAACGTTAACCCTAATGAAAAGTAGATCAAATTCTACGATAAAAAAATGATGCTGAATTTGCAAGTCAGTACTTGAGTGGATTAGATTCAGATGCAAGGCTTTCTAGCAGGTCAATAATATTAGTTCTGTACCAACAGAAAAATAGGAAAGTTGAGGAGAAAAACAAGAGGCCAAGAAATCTTCCAAGGATAGAAGTCAGTAGGGGCGGAGGTAGAAAACAGAGAGATAAGAATCTAGGGCAAGGTTTTGCTAAGGCTTGATATATTGGTTTTATTTGTAAAGGCAGGATAATTTTGTGTCAGAATGACCCAGAATTACAGAGGCTTTTCCATTTATGCACTAAGGGGCTATATTTCATGCAATGTGCTAGAGTTCTTGTATCCCATTTTACTACCTCCTCCTGCATGAAATTATCTTTATGCAAATAAACACTGAGATTTCTGGATTTCTCTGTATTTTCAAGGGTCTGACAATGACCTAATCATTAAAAGTAGGTAATGACCTTTCATAGCATTTTTTTCTACAGCATCGCTCAGAAAATGTCCCAGTTAATTTCACATATCTGACCGAATTAAAACCAACATCAAACACATTCCTTTTCAATTTTGATTCAAAGAACAAATCAGATTCTGATTTCCAAATATGAATAAGAAGCTGATTCCATAATGGTAAAGCATAAATACGAAAGGTTCCACCCTCCAAACATTTTCAATTTATATTTAGGACAAGCTAATAAATCAGGCTCTGACCTCAAAGTATCACTGGCAACATAAAATGAAAGAAATGAAAGTAATTTTTAAGGATATTCCAGAGTAATGTGAAGAACCAGATAGGTAAACAAAAATACTTAAAAGACAATCAGTATAAAATATTACCACTAACCAGTGAACAGTTTTCAGCTCCAGGGTATTTTATTCCAAGACTTTTCCAGACTTTTTTTTTTTTTTTTTCTTCTTACAATAGAACAGCTGTACTTATTTATGCAATTTAACAGACTACATTATTGTACCAGTAAATGAGCTGAAACCTCTCAGGATACCAGTTATGAGACTTTCCTTAAAGCAGCACACAAAGATTTGAGCTTGAGCTCTAAATGCTACTGATCATATCTGTGCCAGGTAGTCACAAAGTACAACCAGACACCCATCTCATCAGTATAAAAACTGCAGGGTGATCCTTTATGTATGGCATCTTCTGTGATGTCTCTATACCTTGTGGCAGAAAGAGTTCTTTAATATATTACTTAAGAATTAATTTCCATTATTCATTGAGGAAAGCAGTGTCTTCATATAGGACTCACAAGTGTCAAATCTTGTATCTTAGATATAGTATTCACCTTTGTTTTTCCATTGTTCACTATTGATGAAAAAAAAAAATCACTTCTCTAACTTACTGAATTTTTGCTTTACAGTTCTCTAAAGACAAAGAGTTGCTTGCCAAATATTGCTGTCAGTCTGACATGACTGTGGGTTTGATCACATGAAAATTGAAAGTGTTTCTCTTTTAAACTGATTAAATGATTGAGTACAGATTTCTTTAATAGAGCAGTCAGCATAACTCATCCATAAACTCAGCATGGAGCACTGTGTTCACCATGCTCTAAACTGCTGAAAAACAGTTTATGGTTTGTCACATTTGGCAATCTAGGTACAGAAAAAGGCCAGTCAAACTGAAATAAATATAGGTGCTTTAACCAGAACTTGGAAACAACTGGTAGAAGAGAGGTTATGCAAATATACACTAAAAATTTCAGCATTTAATTTCTGTTCTTACAAGCTTTTATTGTATACACTATCATAACTGTCCCTTCTAGTAAAACTACCACCTCTAAGCAGTGCCTGTTAAGATTTTGTACTTCTAATTAAGCAACGTTTCTAAAATATTCACTTAATGTTGAACATTAGTTATTTAGGTATCTAAAGGAACAAGGAAAGAGTTGAACTTGGAACAGTTTTACTTTATTATCTTACTCTTATAAATATGTCTCTCTCTCACTCTGGTGGCACAGACCACAGAGTATTTCTTTCCTCATCCTGGCAATCTTTTCAAAGTTGAAAATTAGGAATTTTTTCAGGTAAGGTTTTGTTTTGACACTTTGTAAACATCTGGTATATAAATAAAGAAATACATAAATGAAGTTCAAACATTACCAATAATTTTAACCATTTGGGTAGTGTGGTACCATTTCCATAACTCTTGGGTTTTTGCACTGCTTCGATTTCCAGAGAGGTCACATAGCAAAAGGGTGTCAGATTCCTATGAATTTTACAAATTTCTGTGAAACGGTACATCTTTGGGAAAAATTCTTATGTATTGTTCAGCCCATCTGCCCTAAGATGATCCAGAAATACAGTCTTCATAGCAACTCAGAGCTCTGCTAAGATTAGTCAAGCCACAGTTGGGCACATGGAACCATTCATTCAACATAGTTCACAGACTCACAACCCAAATGATAGGATGCAGCAAAAAAGCAAAGTGCAGAAAATACAGTTATAACATGGGTTTCAAATGTGTATGGTTTGTGCATAATTTCGCATTATAATGCAAGAAAGAACCATCTGAGAAGATACAGGTGTTATTTGACCCTTCAGTGGTAGCTAATATATGTCAGTTAAAAGTATGATGGTCTAGCAAAGCCACTGGAGGAATGAATTTTAGAATAAAAGGAGTACTGCAGATCAGAATTCAGCAGGTTCTTTATACACTAGACATAGCTTAAAAAGTCAAAATATTCTTGACCTGATTAAATGTGATTTCTAAAAAGCACGGACAGCCTGCATGACATAAAACCGCCTCAAGAATAATGTTTCTGGAAAGTCTCGTCTCTACTTAAGTAAAATATAGACTTAGGGCAGGATTACTGATTTAGTTTTCATGGTTTATTTAAAGCAATTACTGGAGAGGCACTTGTTATTATAAACAGTGCCTTTCAGTTTCTGTGACCATATGACCAGGATTAAGAAGTATTATCTACCCTAGTCCATAGACTGACATTGTAGTGTATCTAGTCATTACCTGATAAAAAGAACTCAAAGACTGGAAGAAGTACTTCTCTAGCTCACAGACATTAAAACTGCATTGAGTATGAAAGCTTCAGCTGAAGAAGTCAGGAACCAAGACAGGATGAGAAGAAGTCTCCAGTATTTCTGCTAGCTTCTTTACCACCTTTAAATCCAAATAAACTCTTTTACAGGTACCACTGCCCTTTCAGCATGTAGATGCATACCAGAAAGCTGTGGATTTCAGAGGATAAGGGGTCTACAAATGCCATTTTTTTCCACCTTTGTTTTACCTTTGAACTCCCAGTAGCTGTAGATTTTAAGTTCTCTTCCTGCACTGGGAACATACAACATAACAAGTAAAAGGAGGTAATATTTCAACCATCTGAATAGTACAGTGAATTTGCAAAATGATTTATCTTTCAGAAGATCATAATCTCCTGAAATGTGCTATAGTGCCAAATCATAAATGGTAATTAGCCTAATTTTGCTACCCTTCTTCATACCAAGTATGTAGAGTCTATCTGGGATGGAGTCACCTTTCCCTGCAGCAGCCCACACAGTCCTGTGCTCTGCACTCGTAGCTGGAACAGCACTGGTATCACTCCAGTGTTGTGTCTATTGCTGCATAGTGCTGGCACAGCATCAGGACTCCCTCCAAGCCCCCAAGAGCCAGCAGGCTGGGGGTGGGCAATTGATGGGGAGGGGACATCACCAGGGCAGGTGACCTAAACTGACCAAAGGGATATTCCGTAACACCTGACTCAGCAATAAAAGAGGGGCTGTCATGGGGGAGGACTGTCCTCCTGAACAACCGGTATGTGTTTTGAGGCCCTGCTTCCCAGGACGTGCCTGAACATCACTCTTTGATGAGAATAGAGAATAACTTTTTTTCCTTTCTCTGTGCTTCCGCACAGCCTTGTTGTTTCTTTTGTTTCTTTTTCTCCCCATTCCCTTCCCCTTTAATTAAATCATTCTCATCTCAAACCTCAAACTCTTTGTGTTGTCTTTTCTCCCCCTTCCTCTTTGAGGAGAGGAGGAGTGAGAGAGCGAGTGTGGTGGAGCTCAGCTGCCCACTGGAGTAAAACCACCACACCAAGCTGGACTCTATTTATACTGTTTAGTACAATTCAGACACCCTGTCAGAAGGAGACTGCTTTCTATGCTGTAATCCCTAATTCCATAATAGTATGATGTTTTTGCTTTTTAAAACTTTTACTTCCATCTACCCCTCACATATGTTAATAAAAACCTTATTGACATTGAAATACATTTTATAAATGAAAAATATTTTATAGAAGCTAATAGAGTGTAATGGGTGTCATCCAAATTTTAGTGACATAAGTGAAAAAAACTCCCATCTTTTCAGTGATTTCATTGGGTTTTGGATGTTACATGAGTAACAGTCATTGCATAAATCTTGACAGCTTTCATTCAGAGAGTTTTGAGATTTCAAAATTTACTTTTGTCCAATATTTTTGGTAGTTGTTTCTGTTTCATATAGAATTTTAAAGTTTATTTTCTGATTCAAATCAGAATAAAGTTAAACAGCTTTGATAATTACATAGCACTGATAATTTTGTAGATATCTGAATCTTGTAATACCTTAATTCTGTATGTGCTCTACACATAAAACACTGGAAGAATAAAAATAATTGCTCTATAGTTTCCCTACATTGTGTAAAATGCATTTCACATAGAGATATAAGTCAGACTTTTAAATTGTGTATTTATGTATATATTGTGTGTATGTATATATTTTGTGTATGTATATATTTTTTTCTATAGAAACATATATGTATATATAAATGATTACATTAAAAAAGAGTTAAGTAAACTGGGAATCACTGCAGACCTTGATTATTAAGGCAGTCTATGAGTAGCCCGCAGTGAGATGGAACTCATACCTCTGTCTCTCCTTGAAGCTCTCTTTTCCCCCTCTCTCTGAAGGAGCTAGTCAGTCAAACTGTCAGTAATTAAAACAGGTTTCAAATAGAACATTAAATTAAAAATGTATCAGTTCCATAACATCTATTGATATTGAGACATGGGCAATTTGTGAGTAAGAAAATGTTTTGTTCACTTTCAGGTCTACTTGTATAGAAGAATATGTACAAAAGTAGCTTGTATCTTGAAGTGTACCACAATGATCCAGCAGAGAATATAAGCACATGATCACATGACTTATTCATATTCATGTATATTTGCTCAATTTGCAATAATCTCTTATAATAGCAGAGATGATATAAAAGAAAAAAAAAAAAAGACATGCAAATGAGGAAATGAGGTAAGACTCTAGACTGATTTTGGAGCTAAATAATTTTGTATAACTGAAATAGCTGCTTGCTAAAGAGTTTTCAAATTATTTTAATTATAAAAGATATTACAACAAACGTGTCTTTTGTAGATTCATTCTAACTCATTAAAATTTTTAAGTGAACTTTTTAATAAGTAGCATGAAAAAATATTATTTTAGAATGTGCTTGTATTAGAACAGTTTCTAGACAGTGAATTTAAAGATTTCAGAAAAATTTTAATACATTTGAGAAGAGCCTTCTAGGAAAAAGGAACTATAGGAGCATTTCACTAATCAGTTTTTCAGCCATAAGTCTTTATGCAATTTAAGCAAGTTAGTAGATAACAATATCACTCAGAAATAGAAATGATTTTCATAAATAGAGGTCTGTCTGGCTTTTATTCTCTCATTTTATGATTCAGTATTCTGTAATCATTACCTAAAATGTTAGCAGAGACCCTACACCACCAAATGACTTACAACAGCTTTGTCATTCAACTGAGAATAATCCAAAGTAGAAATAAAAATACTCTTCCTATATCATTTTGTGTCAGCCAATGACAAATGCATTTTTGTTTTGTTTTGTTGGTTTGTTTCTTTTAATGTTAACCATTCAGTCATTTGATAACTTGACAAAGATGCCTATTTCAGGTTAGTCCAAGCAGAAAAAAAAAACAAAAACCTTGCTGTAGGCATATCATAAATTGAACTGAAACCCTGAAAGAAGTTGATCAGAACCAAAATATCTATGACAAATGAGAATGGTCTGAAGCTGCTACCGTGTTGACATTAGAGTCAGCCTCTAAATGTCTTCAGTGGACTGGACCTCTGAGAACACCTTCAGTGCCGTGGAGAAATCCAGCAACCATGGTGTTTAAAATGAATAAATTTTGTGATTTCTGTGGATACTTTCTCAGCACTTACTGATGTTTTCAAGAGATGACTGGTCATAGGCAGACTTCAGCACTGGCAGCCAAGGTAGATCTTTAAAAGGATCCAGTTTCATGCTTCTGAATTCCATATAATGTTTTCCATTCTTTGTTTTGTAATTATGAGCCAAAACTCTCTTCAATTTTGGCATTGCTGCTTCTAGGTATAATGTAGATGGCAGAATAACACATGAAAGCTGAGAGCATTGAGATATCTGTTTATTTTGCTATGCAGTGAAGCATGTACTAGTAACAAGTAATTACCTCTTTGAGGGTAACTATTTACTTATGGATCATTTTGGAAACTAGGTCTTCTCTTTTATCCAGCAACTGAAACACATGAATAACAATTCTTACGTTTGAATCATAGAATCATAGAATCATAGAATATCCTGAGTTGGAAGGGACCCTTAAGGATCATCAAGTCCAACTCTTGACACCGCACAGGTCTACCCAAAAGTTCAGACCATGTGACTAAGTGCACAGTCCAATCTCTTCTTAAACTCAGTCAGGCTCGGTACAGTGACCACTTCCCTGGGGAGCCTGTTCCAGTGTGCAACCACTCTCTCTGTGAAGAACCCCCTCCTGATGTCAAGCCTAAACTTCCCCTGCCTCAGCTTAACCCCGTTCCCGCGGGTCCTGTCGCTGGTGTTAATGGAGAAAAGGTCTCCTGCCCGACACCACCTTACGAGGAAGTTGTAGACTGCGATGAGGTCTCCCCTCAGCCTCCTCTTCTCCAGGCTGAACAGGCCCAGTGCCCTCAGCCGTTCCTCGTACGTCTTCCCCTCCAGGCCTTTCACCATCTTCGTAGCCCTCCTCTGGACACTCTCCAACAGTTTCATGTCCTTTTTATACTGTGGTGCCCAGAACTGCACACAGTACTCGAGGTGAGGCCGCACCAGCGCAGAGTAGAGCGGGACAATCACCTCCCTCGACCTACTAGCGATGCCGTGCTTGATGCACCCCAGGACACGGTTGGCCCTCCTGGCTGCCAGGGCACACTGCTGGCTCATATTCAACTTGCCACGACCCCCAGATCCCTCTCTTCTAGGCTGCTCTCCAGCGTCTCATCGCCCAGTCTGTACGTGCAGCCAGGGTTTCCCCGTCCCAGGTGCAGGATCCAGCACTTGCTCTTATTGAACTTCATGCGGTTGGTGATCGCCCAGCTCTCCAACCTATCCAGATCCCTCTGCAAGGCCTTTCCACCCTCACCCGAGTCCACAACTCCTCCAAGTTTGGTGTCATCAGCAAACTTGCTCAAAATACCTTCTATTCCTACATCCAGATCATTTATAAAAATATTGAAAAGTACCGGCCCTAAAATGGAGCCTTGAGGGACCCCACTGGTGACTGCCCGCCAGCCTGACGCAGCCCCATTCACCATAACCCTTTGGGCCCTGCCCGTTAGCCAATTGCTCACCCATCGGATGATGTTTTTATTTAGCTGTATGGTGGACATTTTGTCCAGTAGGATCCTATGGGAAACCGTGCCAAAAGCCTTGCTGAAGTCCAAAAAAATCACATCAGCTGGTTTCCCTTGGTCCACCATACGGGTGATCTTATCATAAAAGGAAATCAGGTTAGTTAGGCAGGACCTACCCTTCACAAACCCATGCTGGCTGGGACCAATGACTGCTTTGTCCGTACGTTGATAGCATTCCTCTTCCTCAAAGTATCTACTGGCTTTAACACACTTGGGCTTTTAGATACTTGGTTCTGCTAACCTGCTATTTAGAGCAGATTCATTGTGGGTGACATCACAAAGTACCTTTCTTTATTTAAGTATTAAAGTATAGTGTGTGTGTATATATACATATATATATACACATATATAAAGACTTAAGTATTCCCAGAGAGGGAGGAACTTAAATGAAATAAGATGAAAAAGAGACTGGGAAAATAAAAATGTGTATTATTGAGGTGGGCTGATCTTAGCTGGCTGCCATATTCCCAGCCAGATGCTCTACCTCTGCTTATCCTCAAAGGAAGTGGGGGAGAAAATAACTTGAAATGGGTCAGGATAAATACAGGGAGATCATTTCCTAGTTATCATCAGTAGGAAAAATATGTCCGGGGGGAAAAATAATTTAAGATATTGCAAATAAAAATTTAGTTGGATGGTGAGAAACAAGGAGAAAAATTGAAACATCTTCTTCCTCACTTGCTCCCCCACCTGCCTCCAATTTTTATCTCAGGCTCAACTTCATTCTGAAATATACCTCTGCTTCCTTCTCCTACCCTTTAAGTGGCTCAGAGGGATGGGAATGGGTGTTATGGGTTCAGTCCATAACAACGCTCTGCTGCTTCTTCCTCCTCAAACATTTCTTCTACTCTCCATGAGCTGCAGTCCTTCAGGATAAACCTGCTCTGTTCTGGGGTCCTCAATAGGCTGCAGTATAGATATCGGCTTTGGTGTGGTCCTCTCCACGGGCTGCAGGAGAATAGCTTCTCCACTGTAGTCTCTTCAATGGTCTTGGGCCTAGAACAGCTTATCCTCCTCCTTCTTCTCACACTTCAGTGTTCACAGGGTTGTTTTAGTTTTTTTTTTTTCCTTGCAAGTTATGAATAGGAAGCTTCTTTCCAAGTCAGAGGTTACAAGTTCCCCTCAAATTTTCCTTCCCTGTTTTTCTAGATCACCCATGTATTGTTCTGCAAATGAAGGACCAAGAGAGGGGCAGCAAGGAGTAAGACAACAGAAACCTTTGGGAGAGTGGAAGGAGTATTACGCATTGTCACAGCCCAAGAACTTCAAGCCAGAACAGATATATGAAACATCTGTTTGCTGTTCATTAATATTCAGGAAAGTGAGAAAATCCAGTTGAAAATTCTATGACAGTCAAACAACCGAGGAAGAGGGGAAGCACTAGCTCATTCTCTTCTCACCTGACTGCCCTCGTATATATCCAAATTAAAAATGGAACCATGTGAGATGACATTGGATGTCTCTGAAAACTCCTCAAAGTCGCTTAGGCAGAAAAAGCAATCACATAGTATGCATAAAAAGGGTGCAACAGACAGAACTGCTTTCTAAAAACTGACCTCAATCTTCTGTAGCCATTTAAAGCATCAAGGTCTGAGGCAGGGGAAGTTTAGACTGGATATCAGGAGGAGGTTCTTCAGTGAGAGGGTGGTTGCACACTGGAACAGGCTCCCTAGTGAAGTAGTCATTTCACTGAGCCTGTCTGAATTTAAGAAGCGATTGAACTGTGCACTTAGTCACATGGTCTAAACTTTTGGGTAGACCTGTGTGGTGTCAGGAATTTGACTCAATGATCCTTATGGGTCCCTTCTAACTTGGGATATTCTATGATTCTATGAAAATAGTGAAGGAACCTATGCTTTTTATGAATACTGTCATCTTACTTCTCTGAATGAAATAAAATATGTAACAGCTGTGAAAATAAGTTCTTTTTTCATCTTCTTACCTCATTTAAAATTCTTGTTCAGGTACTTGTTTTCCACTTTCATTTCTCTTCTTGTTTCATGTCCTCTTAGCTCTGGCTTCTTCTGGAGGCTCTCCTCATCTCTCCACTATATTGTTTTGCCTAGATGTTTCCTGGGTTCTTTTCTTGGTGTTGCCCTTGTTATGTGTTCTGGCTCCTTCACAAGTGTTATTCTTGTCTTCCTCATGCTCTTATTTGATTACTTTCTGGCAAGTGTTTTCTCCTTTTCAGTCCTTATCACTGTACCTTCCAGCCTTCACTACCTGCTTGGCTTTTGGCAGTGGCAGTGGCAGCAGCAGAGGAAAAACAGGCAACAGGCATACTTACCCCTATATGGTATCCCTTGTGTGATGGTCATGATGTGTATCCCACCCTTGCTGCGTACTTGACAGTGTATGTGTTTTCCCTGGCCAGTTGGTCTAAAAAGAAAACAAGAACAAAATTGTAAATCAAATTAATGCAATAGGAGTGTTTCTGATCTTGTTCATATAAGTTGTGCAAAAGCAATGTAAATATGGTCACTCACTCATGGTTTGCCTGTTTGGGCAATTTGAGCCATGAAAGTGAATTGTCATGGAAGAATAAAGTGAACTGGGATTTAATTTCCCACTTCAATATTACACCAGTAAAATGCCTCTGGAATCAGTGGCATTGCTGTAGCATAAAGCTGTAATAAGCTGTGGGGAATTAAATCCTGTTTTGTTGCCTCTGAGAATTTTCTGAGTCTCCCTGATATGGCATGAGTCAAAAATACTTTGTTATTCACTGCTTTTTCTAATTATCAGATTTGTCTCCAGTCCATTTTGTGGGGTTGGCCAGGCACTTGATCTGAGTCAAATTTTCCATACACTCCACAATGCTTTTTTTTTTCTTTTTTTTTTTCTTGCCTAAAACTAGAACAGAAGAGCTGGCTAAGCATGTAGAAACCTGATGAAAAGACTTGTTTCCCCTTTTCCCTCACCCCTTCTTTTCCACTTAATGTTAGTACAAAGATGAAACAGTTTAAATAGTGTAGAATATAGAACTATGAACTGGGGAAAGAATTTAGTAGATGATCAATCTGTTCATTTGCCAGAGGACCACATCAACCACACAAGTCATCTTAATTACGGAAGTCAGTCTCTTGGAGATAGCATTAGTTTTTATAATAAGGAACTCATCTAATATTGTTTTGATAACACTTTTTACTGTTGGGATTAGCCTACAGAGAATTATTTAGGATTTAAAACCATCTTGTTGCATAAAAACATGTAAGAAGCCTAAGCTAGTGGAATGAATAAGTAACAAAGCCTCCCACTCCTCATGACTAAGTGGTCTCAGCACTTGGCCTGAGATCTTACATTCTTCCCTTTATGTACTTGATGCTGGCATTGCTTTCCTTGAACATCTCTGTGCTGTGAGGAAGCATGTTCACTGTTGATGTTTAGGTGACATTTTATATGCAAGTTGCTGATTATTAATTTTATGTACTACAATCTGTATCCATGACAGAATATTTGTTAGAAGAAGGGAATTACCTGGTCTGGGTAATGTGATAGTTTCACTGAATTTTCAGAGCACAGTGTAGACTTAAGATTCATCATTGCAAGTATTGACTGAGACCAAATTATTTCTTACTGAAGAGCCCAGTTATGTAGCTCCTAACCTTGCTATGTTGTCTTGCTTGATGAAAGTGCACATAAAAATTTACTTTGGTTTACAAAGCATGGTTAAAGAAGTTCCATTGATCAAACTGATTGATCAGGATGAGGAAGGTGATGAGGCCTTCTACAGGCAGCTGATAGCAGCTTGCAATTACAGGCCCTTGTTATCTTGGGGGATTTTAACTACCCGAACATTTGCTGGAAGGCCTACTCAGACAGTCATCCACAGTCCAGGAGGTTTCTCCAGTGCAATGATGATAACTTCCTGATGCAAATGGTGGATGTGCCAACAAGGAGAGGAGAACTGCTGGATCTTACTCTCACTAACAAGGAGGGTCTGGTCAAAGAGTGAAGGTTGAGGGCAGCCTTGGTTGTAGCGACCATGAGATGGTAGAATTCAGGATCTCATGTGACAGGAACAGAATATCAAACAGAATTTCAGCCCTGGACTTCAGTAGGGCTGACTTTGGACTTTTCAAGGAATTGCTAGGGGAAATCCTATGGGACAAGGTACTTGAAGGTAAAGGGGCCCAAGATAATTGGTTATCATTCAAGGACTGCTTCTTCCAAGCTCAAAATCAGAGCATCTCAACAAGTAGGGAGTCAGGAAAGGGAGCCAGGAGACCTGTATGGTTAAACAAGGAACTGCTGGGCAAACTCAAGTGGAAGAGTCTACAGATCACGGAAGGAGGAGCTGGCCACTTGGGAAGAATATAAGACTGTTGTCAGAGGATATAGGGAGGCAACTAGGAAAGCTAAGGCCTCCTTAGAATTAAACCTGGCAAGAGGGGTTAAGGACAACAGAAAGGGCTTCTTCAATACGTTACAGATAAAGCTAACTCTAGAGATAACTCTAAGATGTAGGCCCATTGATGAATGAGGTGGGCAACCTGGTGACAGAAGATACAGAGAAGGCAAAGTTACTGAATACCTTCTTTGTATATACTGCTGGGGCTGTCCTGAGGAGCTCCATACCCCTGAGGCTCCAGAGGAAGTCAGGATAAAGGAGGCGTTTGTCTTGGTTGATGAGGACTGGGTTAAGGACCAATTAAACAATCTGGACATCCACAGATCCATGGGTCCTGATGGGATGCACCCACGGGTGCTGAGGGAGCTGGTGGAAGTAATTGCTAGGCCACTCTCCATCATCTTTCATAAGTCATGGGGAACGGGAGAGGTGCCTGAGGGCTGGAGGGAAGCAAATGTCACTCCAGTCTTCAAAAAGGGCAAGAAGGAGGACCTGGGTAATAGACCAGTCAGTCTCACCTCCATCCCTGGAAAGGTGATGGAACAACTTATCCTTGACGTCGTCTCTAGGCATATCAAGGATAAAAGGATCATTAGGGGCAGTCAACATGACTTTGCCAAGGGGAGGTTGTACTTGACCAACCTGATGGTCTTTTATGAAGACATAACCAGGTGGATAGATGATAGTAAAGCAGTGGACGTGGTCTCTGGCGTGGACATGGTTGCGGATTTCAGTAAAGCATTTGACACTCTCCCACAGCATTCTCACAGTTAAACTGAGGAAGTGTGATCTGGATGATTGGGATGAACTGGCTGAAGAAAAGAAGTCAGAGAGTTGTGATCAATAGGACAAAGTCTAGTTGGAGTACTGTATCTAGTGGAGTCCCTCAAGGGTCAGACCAGTGTTGTTCACTATATTCATCAATGACTTGGATGAGGGAACAGAGTGCACTGTCAGCACGTTTGCTGATGACACAAAACTGGGAGGAGTGGCTGACATGCCAGAAGGCTGTGCTGCCATCCATTGAGACCTAGACAGGCTGGAAGTTGGGCAGAGAGAAATTTAATGAAATATAACAAGGGCAAGTGTAGAGCTTTGCATCTGGGCAAGATCAACTCCAGCTACCAGTATAGGTTGGAGACTGCCCTGCTGGAGAACAGCACAGGGGAAAGGGGCATGGGGGTCCTCGTGGACAGCAGGATGACCACGAGCCAGAACTATGCCCTTGTGGCCAAGAAGGCCAATGGCATCCTGGGGTGTATCAGAAGGGGTGTGCTTAGTAGGTTGAGAGAGTTTCTCCTCTCCCTCTACTTGCCCTGGTAAGACCACATCTGAAATATTGTGTCTAGTTCTGGGCCCCTCAGTTCAAGGACAGGGAACTGCTTGAGAGAGTCCAGCTCAGAGCCACAAAGATGATTAAGGGAGTTGAGCATCTCCTTTATGAGGAAAGGCTGAAGGATCTGGGTCTCTTTAGCTTGCAGAAGAGGAGACTGAGGGGTGATGTCATTAATTTTTATAAATATGTAAAGGGTGAATGTCAGGAGGATGGAGCCAGGCTCCTCTCAGTAACATCTAATGACAGGACAAGGGCAATGGGTGCAAGCTGGAACATAGGAGGTTCCACTTAAATATGAGAAGAAACTACTTCACAGTGAGGGTGACAGAACACTGGAACAGGCTGCCCAGAGAAGTTATGGAGTCTCCTTCTCTGAAGACATTCAAAACACATCTGGATGCATTGCTGTGTGTGCCCTGATCTAGGTGTTCCTGATCCAGCAGGGGGATTAGTATAGATGATCTTTCAAGGTTCCTTCCAATCCTTAACATTGTGTGATTCTGTGATTATGTGAAACTTTAGTTTTGGATAAAAAAAGAAAAGCTCCGTTCCCTATATATTATGCTAAAAAAATCAGTATTTTTGGCTTTGCTGGACAGTTCCCAGTGGTGTTGGATTTGGATATCAGACATCAGAAATTTAACTTAAAATCCACATTTCAAAAATGTCTTTTCCTGAAATTTCAAGCTTGCCATGAATGAAAGAACCAAGTAGGTGCTGATGCTCATCAGTTCCTTTTATTTTTTTGCTTGTGTTTTGAGTTGTGTGATTTCCTTTTCTTATCCACAGTCAAAGACATCAAAACAAACCCAATGTTTCTGATGTTGAAAAAACATTAAGCTTATGATCCAGGTGGAACCTCATTTTTTTAAGACACTGAATAGATCCGAGTGTTATATCCAGCCTTAAATGCTCTGTTGTAGCTTTACACTTTTGAACTGAAATCTTTTCATTACCCTGACTGATGTCAGCTGAAAGAAAATTCCAAGCAAAACACCCTTTACAGCGCTGTTTTAGGGCTGAGGCCATTCTTTCTCTTTCCTCTTCATCTTTCCATTTTCCTGATGCAATTCTCTGTCTGGACTTGGGTTCATCCCACAGACATTAAAAAATAAAAACAAACAGCAACAACAAAAAAGTAAAACCAGAAGGACCCTTCAAACCTCAAAATGTTGCTTACAGAATAGTCTCAGAACCTAGTGATTAGCTTCCTCTGAAATAACTTTTATGATTCCCAAGCTTAGAAAAATTGGAATCATCTAAAGGTCTGGTGGCAGATATATATCTTTCTTTTTCATTGAGCCTGTAACACAGTTTGGCAACGAAGAAGTCTACAAAAGAACCATTGCAGAGAGAAGTAGCTCAGTAAGTCTTGGCAAACACCTTCAAAGAATAATTGCTCTTCCAAGTTTGATCACTACAGACACAAGCAAACATTTGTTAGTGTATTGCTTTTCTAGGGTTTCTCTGATAAACATAGAGAACATTTGGGGGGTTCTATCCTACCAAAAGGACTCAGTTTTTTGCAGCATCTAGTCTTCAACACTTGGTTATATACTACATTACTGTTGGCCTGACCAAAATGCCAGAAGTCCAAATTACTTGTCTAAGGTCACCAAATGACTCAGTAGATTAAGTGAAAACTGAACTCGGAGGACCACCCTGCTTTCTATTGTTTTAAGGATTCCACCTACACAGTTTCTCTGGTGTTTTACACATTCAGTTAACCTCACTATCAGCCATATATATCTTTGATACTGCAGAAAGATTAAACACATGTAAATGTATATGTAAATGTGCATATGTGAGCAACACATGTAAATGTATATGTAAATGTGATGGAAGATACATTGAAAAAATTATTTGGTTCTTTTATATTAAAATTTCCCTTTAGGGAAAGCTCTGAGCCATAGCTCAGAAATTAGAAAATATGAAAATAGTATTTGTGATTTTTCTTTTTAATAAGATGAATAAAATTAATCTTTCATCTTGTTTCATTTATTTTAAATCCCATGTTTCTATGTCCAACTCCTCAACTTCTTACTCCTACCTGAAAATGAAATTACTAGCTTGATTTTTATGACTGTTCTCCTGCTGATATTGTCTGGATGTAAAGTAGATAAATTCCAAATTTCATAATCAGTTATTTATTTACACTTTTTTTTTTTTCTATTTGTGAAGACTGAGAGCTAGAGATATGATGAAGTTCTCTGTCTGTCACAGAACAAGCAAGATAAACTTTCATCTACAATTTCATTCAAACTCGTTCTCCAGCCAGTTGTGAAATCTTGTAAAAGTGAAAAATTGCCTCATTCTAAAGAACACAATATGCTTGGAAATGGAAGAGTTAAGAATCTGTTATTTTTTATTACATTTCATTAATGAGCAACAGTAGTTTGACAACTGTAAAACTGTGCAACAAAACAAAGCCCTATACTGCTGTAGCAAGGCCTGCAAGGACATTGCAAAACATTTTGAGGTGGTTAACTAGCAAGAAAAAATCAAGGATCACTGCAACTTAGTACTATAATTTCCTTTCTTATAATGATAACCTTTGAATTCTCCTCAATATAAGCACTAAGCATCTTCCTGACCTTCCAGTGTGCATAAACTATCATAATAGTCATGTGTGTTGAAGAACTATGTCTCCTGTCTGAGGTTTTGTACCATAGAATGTCTTGGGTTGGAATAGACCTCAAAACTTGTCTAGTTTCAACCTAGAAAGTTGGAGCACTTTCAGGAGCACTTTCCACTAGATCAGGTTGCCCAAAGCCCCATCCAACCTGGACTTGAACACTTCCAGGGATGGGACATCCACAGCTTCTCTGCTCAACCTGTTAGTTTCACTTCACACACCTCTCTGCAAAACCAAGTCCAGCCTCATTGTTAAGCCTCCTTCCTGTGGAAAACTCAGTGAAAATCTCCTAAAACTGGGCTTTCTAATACCATTTCCAGTATTTTGAGCTTTTTTTGCTCTAGGTCCTGTATAAGTTACTGGAAAAGGTATGGGTCAGTTCAGATACTTTCTGAGCCATTTTGCTGCTTCATTTCCTTCCATAAGAAATACTCTTATCAGGCAGTGATGGTAATCACCTTCTGGAGACCTATTCAGAGTTTTTGTTATCTTAGGCTCTCCTTGTCACATGGTGAGAGGGTAAGGAAAACAGTACAAAAAGCCTTTCAAACATTTTGATGGGAAGGAAGGTGGTTACCTGTTAGTGAGAAAAGGGAGTTGCTGTGCGTTGCATGAGTACTCTAGTCCTATACAAATGGAATAAATAAGTTGTCAGTAGATGGTGGTCAGAATTGATAGCAGAGTTCCCAAGTTTTATAGTACCATTAAAATGTGTGCAAATTGTTTCCTTCAGTTTATGTCAGCTGTTAGCATATAAAATGCCCTTTTGGCAGCACCCCAGTTTCTCTCAACTCCATGCAGAAATGGTACCATTTCCTCTCCACAGCATATACCACTCTAGTTTCATCTATAAATCAGATGTGCCTAGAGGGCCATAGGCAAAACTCCAGGGAGGACAAAACTTGATGATATTTCTACTGTAAGTTATGTGTTCCACCTTCCTTATGGATGAAAATATGTGTTCAGAAGTGTTGCATAAATACAGAGTGCAAAGTCCCCACTGCTAAAAAAAAAAAAAAAAAAAAAAAAAGGATCCTGTGTGCCTCTGTGCCTCTGCCTGGTAACCTTGTACCCATTGATGACTTTTTGCAAGAGTCATGGAACATAGAACACAGCCTATTTTATGATGTCAGTCCACTAAAGAGAAGAAAAATGAGGGTAGTTGCTGTCACAGAGCCTTGGTGAGGAAATGCGGGGACAGACACTCAATCTTCAGTACTGTGGGTCTCTACTTTTTTTTTTTTTTTCCCCAGTTGTATGGATTGGTGGAGACTTGCATGATTGTTTGCTTGGTACAAACATTTCTTTTTAAATGGAGCCCATGACAAGAACAAAAGGTGCCTTATACTGATTTTCTTGAGCACATGAAAGTGAAAATAACTCTTGTTTAGAGATGGTCTTTCCGGGACAGTTAAGTAAGAGGTTGTTGAAAATAGGGTAGCTGAAAAATAGCCATTATAGAAGAGGTGGGCTCCTGCTTGTGGAAGTTTCCAGGTTTACTGTGAGGCAATATTCAGCCATTTATGGCTTTATTTGACTTGTTTAGGTTTTGTTTCTTGGTAGTTCTGGAAAATGTTTTAGTAGCCAAAAAATCTGTACTTAATTAAACACACAAAAACAACAGGCAGAAAGTCTATTTCCTCATAGAGATACTGTGGTTTATATAGTCTGCCCTAATAAGAACAAGCCTATTACTATTTTCTGATGTACCTCATGTTTAGGATGCTCTGAATACCATGAAAACTTTTTTTTTTTTTTTTTTTTTTTTTTTTTTTTTTTGTACATTACTCAAGAAAGACATGTCAATACACAGGCTAGACATTTCAGTATTGGATGGCTATTAGTTCTATTCGAAAAAAGTTTGTTTCTGATTTTATTTTATGTAAGATTATCTCATTTAAAAATATCTAAATATAACTATGGATACGTGTGAAGACTTGGGGGAAAAATCTGATAATGACTCTATAGAAATGCTCCCACCTTGAATTTAATCAGTATTCTAAGTAGTGGTTTTATTTCCTTGTTACTTGGGGTTGGTCCAAACATCCAATGGTTTAGGACAATGGCTCTGTGTTCATGAAGTACCTCATGAAAAGAACCATCAGAGGGCTGCTGTAATAGAATAACTAATGAATAATAGTGGTTTATTATTCTTTCACATACTACCTAAGCTCTCAAAAGCCAACTTTGAGATACCTGCAACAAAAGAGAATGAGGTCTGGAAAGGTATGTTGATTGTTCTCACTGATTCAGAAGTTTTGCAAGAACAGTAAAATTTGTACAAAAAATAAAAAAATAAAAAGGGACTTTTAGATTACCTTAATTACCTTACTCTAAGCAAATGTCAGAAAAACTAAATTTTATAAAGGACTTCAGTATTGCTTTTGATTCCATTCAGAAAGTATTCAGAACTAAGGTGATATGTGGCCATACAACACCCACCTCTTCCAAAACAAAGGAGGAAATTTATGTGGGTTAGAAACTAGCACTACTTATTAAAAGCTAGATGTTAATTAAGGTATGAAGCATGACTTACATAGCTTGACATCTATAAATTAACTTTGTGTTATTGTCCTTGCTCCCCCTACTTTTTTTTTTTTTTTTTTTTTTTTCCAGTTGGGCTTGTTTTCCTTAGGCTGATTATTAGAATATATTTTGTTACATCTTTGAATATTCCAAACTAGTTTAAATTTCTTTCTTGTTATTCCAAAGAATTCTGTACTCTTCTGTGAAGTTTTCTTGTATCCAGTATTCCAGAATTTTTCTCTTCAATCTAACTAAGAATTACCTCTCTGTTACTACATCCCTTCAGTCTTTGCTATGCTGATTTCACTCTTCCTCCTACAAAACTGAGATAGAGCAAGTAACATTCCATTATCATCATGAAGGGAATTGTATCTTAAAAAAAAAAAAAAAAAAAAGGCAAACGACAAACAAATAAACCAAACCCAAACAAGACTTGAAGATGAGGCCGTTGTTGACGGTGTTGGAACAGGAACTCTTGAAAAATGTCAGGAGAAGTGGAAAGAAAGATGAGTCTCTTACCCTGATACCGTCCTAATCCACCACTATTATAAACATATCTGAACTAGATCAGGATGTCGAAACACAAAAAGCTCTGAAATCACTGTACCACATTGCTTTCACTTTGTATTAAGAACAGTCTCTGGGCCTTTCTTAAACTAAAATCACCTATGCAGTATTTTCGACTTGAAGTCATAGTCTCAGGGACATCCAAAATAAGTCTTCTGTAATATGTAGGGCCTGTCTATTCATTACATGTCCAAATACATCAATATGTTAATTTGCCAACAGGCATGGGCTGTTGTGTTGGGTATATGTTGCATGGGCTTGGTAGCTGGGGGGCTGCAGAGGTGGCGTCCGTGAGAAGAGTCCAGAAGCTGCTTCAAGTCAGAAAAGAACCAGTTCCAGATGGCTTCAAAATGGACCTGCTACTGGCCGGAGCTGAGCCAGTAAGTGATGTTGGTTGGGCCTCTGTGGGAGCAGATTTATGAAAGGGAAAAAACTGCTGTGCAATAGCAGCTGTGAGAGTGAGGAATGAGAACCAGCCCTGCAGCCCACAAGTTGAGTGCAGAAGGAGGGCAGGAGGTGCTGCAGGCACGCAGCAGAAGTTCCCCTGAGGCCTGTGGAGAGGCCCCCCTGGTGGAGCAAGCTGTCCCCCTGCAGCCCATGGGTCCCACATGGAGCAGATCTCCGCGCTGCAGCCCATGGAGGAGCCCCTGGTGGAGCAGGTGGATGTGGCCTGGAGGAGGCTACAGCCCATGGAGAGCCCCGACAGGAGCAGGCCCCATGCTGGAGCTGCAGCCTCTGGAAAGGAGCCCATGCTGGGGCAGTTTGCTCCTGGGAGATGGACGCCGTGGTACGGACCCATGTTGGAGCAGGTCTTGAAGAGCTGTTGCCTGTGGGAAGCCCACACAGTACCAGTTTGGGAAGGACAGCATCCCATGGGAGGGACCCCACAGCACAGGGGATGAGAGTGACTGTGAAGGAGCGGCAGAGAGGAAGTGTTGGGGACTGACCACAGACCTCATTTCCCCATTCCCCTGAGCTGCTGGGGGGAGGATGTAGTAGAGGGTGTATTGGGGGGGGGGGGGGGGGGGGGGTAGTTTCCTCTTAGTTTCCCACTGCTCTAGTCTGATAGTGATGGGCAATAAATTTTATTAATCTCCCCATGCTGAGTCTGTTTTGCCCACAATTATAATTGTTGAGTGATGTCCCCATCCTAATCTCAACCTGTGAGTCCTTTCCTTCATATTTTCTCCCCCTTTTCCTTTGAGGAGGGGGAGTGAGTGAATGGTTGTGGAGCTCAGCTGCCCAGCAGGATAAAACCACCACAGCTGTGATGTAGCCATGTGGCTGGAAAACAGACAGCGCCTGGAGGAGGCATGTTTTTTTGGCTGTTTCACAGGCCATCTTTTCATAGGGGTAGCCAATAGGAGTATACAATCATAAATACTCAGTGAAGGAGATCACAGAATCACAGAATCACAGAATTTCTTGGTTGGAAGAAACCTCAAGATCATCGAGTCCAACCTCTAAACTAACTCTAACAGTCCCCACTAAACCATATCGCTAAGCTCTACATCTAAATGTCTTTTAAAGACCTCCAGGGATGGTGACTCCACCACTTCCCTGGGCAGCCCGTTCCAATGTCTAACAACCCTTTCGGTAAAGAAGTTCTTCCTAAGATCCAACCTAAAACTCCCCTGGCGCAACTTAAGCCCATTCCCCCTCATCCTGTCACCAGGCACGTGGGAGAACAGACCAACCCCCACCTCGCTACAGCCTCCCTTGAGGTACCTGTAGAGAGCGATAAGGTCGCCCCTGAGCCTCCTCTTCTCCAGGCTGAACAAGCCCCGCTCCCTCAGCCACTCCTCGTAGGATTTGTTCTCCAGACCCCTCACCAGCTTCGTCACCCTTCTCTGGACTCGCTCAAGCACCTCGATGTCCTTCTTGTAGTGAGGGGCCCAAAACTGAACACAGTACTCAAGGTGCGGCCTCACCAGAGCCGAGTACAGGGGGACGATCACCTCCCTAGCCCTGCTGGCCACACTGTTTCTGATACAGGCCAGGATGCTGTTGGCCTTCTTGGCCACCTGAGCACACTGCTGGCTCATATTCAGCTGACTATCAACCATCACTCCCAGGTCCTTCTCTGCCTGGCAGCTTTCCAACCATTCCTCTCCCAGCCTGTAGCTGTGCTTGGGGTTATTGCGCCCCAGGTGGAGGACCTGGCACTTGGCCTTGTTGAACTTCATGCAGTTGACCTCAGCCCATTGGTGCAGCCTACCCAGATCCTCCTGCAGAGCCTTCCTACCCTCAAGCAGATCGACACATGCACCTAACTTGGTGTCATCTGCAAACTTACTGAGGGTGCACTCAATGCCCTTGTCCAGATCATTGATGAAGATATTAAAGAGGACTTGCCCCAGCACCGAGCCCTGGGGAACGCCACTAGTGACAGGCCTCCAACTGGATTTGACTCCATTCACCACGACTCTTTGGGCGTGGCTGTCCAGCCAGTTTCTAACCCAACGAAGCGTGCGCCAATCCAAGCCAAGAGCAGCCAGTTTCTTGAGAAGAATGCTGTGGGAAACGGTGTCAAAAGCCTTGCTGAAGTCAAGGTAGACTACATCCCCATCCTTTCCCTCATCCACCCAGCGTGTCACTTTGTCATAGAAGGAAATCAGGTTTGTCAAGCAGGACCTGCCCTTCATAAACCCATGCTGACTGGGCCTGATCGCCTGCTTGCCCTGCAAGTGCCATGTGATGATTCTCAAGATAATCTGCTCCATGAGCTTCCCTGGCACTGAGGTCAAACTGACAGGCCTATAGTTCCCCGGATCAGTTCTCCGGCCCTGTTGATAAATGATGGTAAGCGGCTTGGCCAGCACCTCTGCCAGTTCTTTCAGTACCCTTGGGTGGATCCCATCCGGACCCATCGACTTGTGCACATCCAAGTGCCGTAGCAGGTCACCAACCAATTCTTCATGGATAGTGAGGGCCACATCTCTCTCCCCATCCCCTTCCACCAGTTCAGGGTACTGGGTATCCAGAGAACAACTGGTATTGCCGCTGAAGACTGAGGCAAAGAAGGCATTAAGCACCTCCACCTTTTCCTCATCTCTTGTAATTAAGTTTCCCCCCGCATCCAGTAAAGGATGGAGATTCTCCTTAGTCCTCCTTTTTGTGTTGATGTATTTATAAAAACATTTTTTGTTATCTTTAACAGCAGTAGCCAGATTGAGCTCCAGATGAGCTTTGGCTTTTCTAATTTTGTCCCTGCACAGCCTCGCGATATCCTTATAGTCCTCCCTAGTGGCCTGCCCACTTTTCCAAAGATTATAAACCCTCTTTTTTCTCCGAAGCTCGAGCCACAATTCTCTGTTCAGCCAGGCTGGCCTTCTTCCCCGCCAGCTCATCTTTGGGCATGTGGGGACAGACTGTTCCTGCGCCATTAAGACTTCCCTCTTGAAGAGCGCCCAGCCTTCCTGGACTCCTCTGCCCTTCAGAACCGCCTCCCAAGGGACTCTACCAACCAATGTCCTCAGCAGCACAAAGTCAGCCCTCTGGAAGTCCAAGACAGCGGTTTTACTGGTCCCTTTCCTGGCCTTGCCAAGTATAGAGAACTCCACCATTTCATGGTCACTCTGCCCAAGACAACTTCCGACCACCACATCTCCCACCAGTCCTTCTCTGTTTGTGAAGAGAAGGTCTTGGTGTGCACCACCCCTGGTAGGCTCACTAACCAGCTGCGTCAGGAAGCTATCTTCCACACTCTCCAGAAACCTCCTAGACTGCTTTCTCTGGGCTGTGTTGTGCTTCCAGGATATGTCAGGGAAGTTGAAGTCCCCCACGAAAACCAGTGCCGACGATTTTGCAACTTCTGTCAGCTGCCTGTAGAACTCCTCATCCATCTCCTCGTCCTGGTTCGGCAGTCTATAACAGACCCCGACCACGACGCTAGCCTTATTGGCCCCGCCGATCCTAACCCAAAGGGACTCGACCTTGTCATTCCCAGCCTTGAGATGCACAACATCAAAACACTCTCTAATATAGAGAGCCACACCACCACCCCTTCTGTGCTATCTGTCCCTTCTGAAGAGCTTATAGCCAGTCACTGCAGCACTCCAGTCATGAGAGTGGTCCCACCACGTCTCCGTGATGGCAACCAAGTCATAGCCTGCCTGCTGCACGATGGCTTCCAGCTCCTCCTGTTTGTTACCCATGCTGTGTGCAATGGTGTAGATGCACTTCAGCTGGGCCATTGCCTTATCCCCCGGCCTTGCTGTCGTTCCCCTGGCACAGCTCCAACAAGCCTTGTTTCAGCGCCATCCCCAATCTTACCTAGTTTAAAGCCCTCTCAATGAGCCCTGCCAGCTCCTGGCCCAGGATCCCTTTTCCCCTAAAAGATAGGGACCTGTCTGCAGCCATCAGGCCGGGTGCCGAGTAAAGCGCCCCATGGTCAAAAAAAACAAGATTCCTGTGTTGGCACCAGCCCCTGAGCCACGTGTTTAACAGGTGGGCTTTCCGTGTCCTCTGTGTACCCCTCCCTGCCACCGTAGGGATGGACGTAAACACCACCTGCACTCCCACTCCATCCACTAACCATCCCAGTCCCCTAAAGTCTTGTTTAATAGCCCTCAGGCTTCTCTCTTCAATGTCATCACTACCTGCCTGGACTATCAACAGAGGATAATAGTCAGAGGGGCGAACCAGGTTGGGAAGCTTCCTGGCAACGTCCCTGACCCTGGCCCCAGGGAGGCAGCAGACTTCCCTACGGGTAGGGTCAGGCCAACAAATAGGGCCCTCTGTTCCCCTGAGGAGAGAGTCTCCCACAACAATCACCCTTCTGTCTTTCTTGGTGGAGGCAGTCCTGAGGCGTGGAGTCGACCTCCTCGCCCTAGGCATCCTCCCGGGTACACTTGCTACCTCTTCCTCAGCCACTGGTCTCTCAATCTCCAGGGCCTCAAACCTGTTGCATAAGGGCACCTGGAAAGGTGGGGCCGGTGCGGGAGGGCATTGCCTGCGATGTTGAGCAGGGACCTGTCTCCATTCCTCCTCAACTCCCAGATCCCCTCCCTCTGCCTGACGGCGACACGGCAGGGGGTCCACCCCCGTTTGGGGTGTCTCACCCCGATACCTCTCCTTGAGGCCCTGCAGGGAGTTGCTCCACCAGTCTATCTCCCGCTCACACTCCCTGATATCCCTCAACCTCTCCACCTCCTCCTTGAGCTCTGCCACCATGCGGACCAGGTCATCCACCTGCTCACACCTCATACACTCAGTTTCTCTGCCTCCCACCGATGGCAGCAACAGGCTCAGACACTCTCTGCATCCGGTGACCTGAACCGCTGCATTTTTTAGCGGGTAGTCGGTCTGGGTGTGTACCGACTTCCTGGAGAGCGCACCATGCCTGGTGGAGACCATTATCGCCTCGCAAACGGCTGTCGTTGAGGAGGTGTTAGGAGGTGTTACGTATGGGCAGGGGAGAGCGCTCCGCCCTTCCTGCTCGCCCTGCCTGCGCGAACTGCCTGCGCAAACTGCCTCGCCACGCCCTTCTGACCCGCCACGCCCTGCTTGCCCGTCCGGTTCACCTCGCTCCTGGTCGCTCGCGCTCCCTAGGGGCAGCTTTTGAGCGGCTGGTGGGAGGGGCGCTGCTGGCTCCGCCTTCGCCTCGTCAGCCTCCCTCACGAGGGCTGCCGGGTCCTGGCGGCTCCCTCGAGTAAGCTCGATGCCAGAAAAATTAGCCCTGCCTGGCCCGATCCCTCGCTCCGCTGCAGAACGCGTCTGCCCCGGAGCCGATCGCCTCGGCAAATGGAGATACATGCTTGTTTCTTCTTTCATCTTATGTCTGCCTGATGTGGCCAAGGGGAGGTCTCTATCAGATATGGAGTGGAAAGGGATATAAAGGATATGCACATGGATGAGTTCTGTTCTCCCTTAATTTATCAGTAAGGGATATTTTCTTTGTACTTATTTGAAGTAGATGCCATAAATTTTTGGAGAGATTTAGTCTCCTAAATAGGTATTTCTTCAGGAGGAAAAGAAACTAAAACGCATTTGCTAAGTCATATTCATGTATAATAGCAACTGGTAACTTCAGAAGAAAGTTAATCTCTCAGTGGTAGAGAGGTAGCTCCCTGCATAGCTGCAGACAGTTTGGCAATGCTTGGTAACAGTAATGATCTTTCTTCATATGCTTTTTTTTTTTTTTTTTTTTTTTTAGAAAAAGAGCTAGGGCTTATTGATGGTATATAAAAATATACAATCCTGACCATCCTAGATCCCCCACTGCTCTTTCATCATGGAAAAGGAAAAATAGGAGAAAATAGGAACTTTTAACCACATTCTTCTGGATAGAGCTAAAAATATAGCTATCAAAATACTAGTGGGCTCTGAAGTCCTGATAATGACAACAGAGAGGAATGATTATTTTTGCCAAAAATAGGTGTGATCTGAAATAATCATTCAAGATTATTTTGTGACTTAGTGTATTGCACCTTGCTCTGAGAGACCTACCTCTGTGGTATGTCTAAATTCTAGTATATTCTTTGCTACAGGGGAGATAAGCGACATGAAAAAAACAGACCCAGTGGTAACATTATTGGAAAGCAGATTCTTGTTGAAACAAGCTAGAGATTAATAAGATAGATTTCTAGCGACTAGACTCATCCCTGGATTTTGTCTTCCTTCAGAGTAAAATAGAACACAGATAGTTTGATAGAAGAAAGTCTGGCAAAAGTAAATGGTAATGATGGAGCAAAAGAGTCATAACATTCTCCTGATGAAGCCTGGATGCCTGAGTAGTGAAGTACAGAAAAGTGTTGATTAAGGTGACTGTCAAGCTTCCCACAGGCTTCCAGCAGTAGCTAGAGTATCCTCCCAAAAGCATAGGATGAAGTCAGTACAGATCTTTCTCTTCTCTACATAAACTTTAAAATGGAATTATAAAACTTTGAATGGAATTATGAACTTTAAAATGGAGTTATTATATCCTCTCTGTTAGAGGGATATCCCATTTTAATTCCTCTTTGCTAGGTTGTGTGAATGTCATCTGCTTTGCCATGTATTGCAAAGCAGGAAAGAGACTGAAGTTACTGGTTGTGTGTATTTTTTTTTTTTTAACTTGCAATTTCCACAATTTACAATCCTGGGAAACTTAAAACTTTTTTTTAAAATGAAAGCACTATTCTATGTCTTAACAAACAACTTACAAAAATAATTACAACTTCTCTGAGTATATGCTTCAATAGAATCTGATGTCTGTTATGTCTTTTTTAATAAGCTGTAGAGTGCCTCTTTCCAATTAAATATAATATATAGTAATTGCAGGAATGTATACTGCACAACTGTCTTTCCTAAGGATATTTTCAGTTACCAAGGTAAAGTACTAAGATTCAAGGCACTAGTTTACTGTTTTTCAAAGCCAAATTGTTGTGCAATTTTTACAGCTATAAGGAAAAAAGATTTAAAATTTATTAATGTATTTTATGGAGAAAACAAAATGCATAAGATATATAAGATATAGGTATATAACATAGTGTGCCAAAACAATGTAGGGAGAGATAATGATTGAGTAACTCAGAATCCATTTTGAGTGGAAAAAAAAAATACAGTTGGAACACCTTGAAATGACATATTAGGTAACTTTTTTTTTTTTTTTTTTCTTGTTGATAGACATTTGTAATGTGAGGGGGAGGATATTTCTCTAGCCAAGTCACTTTTATGAGCGTAAGAGACATCTTGTGCTGTAGATTGAACTGACTCAGCACTAATATGGATTAAAAAAGACATACCTTTCTTGCTCCATAGTAGCTATTTTTATTCTAAAGCTGGCAATCATATTATGATGTGGTAACAATTTTAATATATGAAATTATCAAAAGAGACAAATATGGAGAGTATTAGACAAATATGGAGAGTATTCCTAGCAAATTTATATGCAGACTATGACTAGCAAGCAGGGTATTCCTTGTCAATAGACTTGTTAAAAATCTAGTGCAACTAAGTGCTTAACATTAATCAGAAGCATCAAACAATAGGAGTTGAGGTTTTCTATGTGAAACACTTGAGTTCATATTTTGACTGTTTTTGTAAGAGCTATACTAAATGATACTCCTCTTGTGTTTGAGGATTACATCACATTTTAAGAAGAATGCACATTAATCTATATGATTCTCCCTCCCCTCCCATCCCCTTAAATATCATCTGATGTTGGGAAAATATATCTACTGACCTGCAAATATTTGTATCTTTGCATAAGTCTCTGAGTTGCTAGAGCTGGGTGAAGGTACCATAAATGAATTGATTCATATGCTTAAACTGAGCACATGAAAAAAATGTTTACCACCCTAAAGTCTAAGATAGTGTTATTTTTATTTCAAGTGGAGGATTCATAGGAAGATTCATATTCATAATACCCCAACATTCTCAGAGACATGCTGGGGAGTACACAAGGTACCAAGATACCTAACTTCCACTGAATCAAAGACCTGGAATGCCTTTTAATATGTGGTGGTAAAGAGAAACTTCCTGATGCCCTTTTATTCACACTGAGCCATACCTTATTTTGCAATACTTCCCCTGACTTCTCAGCATAAGGTTTACAGAACACAACCTAGAGAGATCACATGGCTTTCAGCACATCAGAAAAGGAAGAATCAGGAACCAGGAATGAGATCTTACTTCTCCAGAACCTATATATTAACCTCCGCAAGAATATCATCTTTACTGGATGAGTTCTCATATATTATTAAAATTGGTGAGTTTTAGTCAGTTTGGTAATTTAAGTTCAGGGATGTACTTAAGAAACTAAAAATTTCTCAAATTTCTTGTGCATGCAGTTGTGAAATTTTAGCGGAAAAAAATTCTTCTAGTAGTATTTCCAAACAAATCTGTATGACTGTCTGAGATGTTTCAGTATTTCTGTTTCCAATATTAGATGCAACCAGGAAGCATGGATATAGAGATTAACAAAGCAAATATGAAAATAAACTGCTCAGAGCTCACAAGAAAGCTGAGGTTATGCTCGAACCTCATGACGATTGGTTGGTATTCCAAATACAAGTCATGTGTAACACACATGTGACTCTTGGGATTTTTGCAGTGGAGTAAAAACAGTAGCATGTTCAGAGGAGAGTTGTACACTTTTATGCCATTTTAAGAGAAAGCTTTTGACTTCAACAACAACAACAAAAAAAAAAAAAAAAAAAAAGAGCAACTTTGTATATAGGTACACATTAAAATTGCACCAATTTTGCAACTTGCAGCCCCAGCATGGCTTTACTTTCTGACATGCATCCATTAGCTTACAAGTCCTGTAAGGTAAGCACAAGCTCATCTGTTCATAAAATGCAATGAAAATGTTATCTGAAACAAATTTAAGTATATGCAAGTTTCAACAAACTCCCTTAGGCAGATATTACTTACAACAAAGGATAACTGTATTGCTTACAACAAAAGGTAACTTAAAATGATGTTCAGTTTGCCAGTTTATTGCAAGGATGTTAATTTGACTAGTATTAAATAGTCTTGACTGATGACCTCTAATTCGTCTGGTGCAAACACTTTCTTTCAACATCAGGCATGGAATTTTTTTAACCATCCACTTACTTGAGAGACAAATTTATTGTTGCCTGTGCAGACAATTCTGCTTTGTAATTTTAAGGTTTTTCTGCATCTGCAAGACAATGCATGAGAGCATTTGATGATGAGAACATTGATTAACCTTAAAACATATAATGTGGTTCTCAGGCTTGGTTCTAGAGGGTTTTTGGCTCTCCTTTCAAACCTAATTTGCCAAAAAGCAATTACTAGGGAGCTGAAAAAGAAAACAAAACAAACAAACAAACAAAACAAACAACCAAAAAACCTCACCTTCTGGATTTAAAATTTTCTTTCTTTAATATATTAGGAATCTGAGCATGCTGCCTCTTGCTTCTGATCAGTTAAATATATGCAGTGATACCAGAAAAAGAGACCATGAATGCTGCAATTCTAGTTCATTAGGAGTCGTCATATATGGAACATCTAAAAAACCAAGTGGTGCCAAGGCTGCTCATCTACTCTGGATTTAATAATTAACTTATTTATATCCTACACACTAGGAAAAATATTGTAATTTGGGATGGATTATGTAATTTGGGATGGAATAATTAAGAAAAACAGTCTGTTTTACTTGTAAGTTATTCATTTGAGTCTGCTTGAATCAGTGGTAACTATTAGTGAGTGTCCTATTCCCCTTGCATTTCTATGTGATATTAGCGTGTAGACCTTTGTAGAGAGAACATTTACTGGAGGACAATACTAGCAGAGATTTCCTTGTTTTCAACAAGGAGCCCACAAACCTTGCTCACAACTTTTCTCATAGAGGGCCTGTTTTAGCGGCTGACTTGTAGCAGTGCAACCCAGAACATGATCACTATCATTCACTATGCACCTACACATTAAAACTGCCTCAGAGTATCTGTGCAGTTAAGCAGGACAGGAGGGTGGTGTCCTGACTTTCACAGTTCATCCTGTCTTGGTTTTGCAGGTTAAGGGAATTTTTTGTTCCTGACTGTCAGTGAGCCATCTTTGGTCAGCACTCATCAGACATGGAAACAATGGAAAGTATACAGTATGTTAAGACTTGCACAGGGATCTGATGCAATCTAAATATGAGACAGTCCTGTTGCATTACCTAATGTGTCTGTATGAATGTCCCATAACCTGTGTTTTTATTCTGGGGAACTACCAAGGAACAGTAGCAGTGTGTTACATACACCCATTTGTTTCCAGGTGATACTCCAGCAAATGGAGGGCTTTTTAAATGGACATATATAATATACAACATCCTTCTTATTTAAGGAAACCAAAATGATTACCTTGCATGTTGAGTGGTGTTCCAGCAAAGGGGAACTTGCTGTGAAGTTCAAAGACTGACCTTCAGCAGAGTGGGAATGAACCTTACACTGTTATGATCCTTTTCATTGAGTTCAAGAGTTCTCTTAAAGGTTTTTACATAGATAAGAACCTAATCTTTATTTTGAGTATTAGCTGAGGAGAGCTGAAGATATCTGACAACCTAGAAAAAAAAAATATATATATATACATGTTTTGATTCTAATTTTCGTTGGAAATTTTATTTTATTTTCAATAGAAGTCTGGATAAAACTTTTTAAAATGAAAAAAGGGAGAGAGAGAGAAAGAGAGAGAGAGAGAAAGAGAGAGACAGAGAAAGAGAGAGAGAGAGAAAGAGAGAGACAGAGAAAGAGAGAGAGATGGCTGTGCAAATGAAATGCTTAAACATTTTCTGGTCATTTATTAATGTGCTTATTAAACACCTACATTTTGTAGCATTTCTAACTGGTATAAGCACTCTACTTTCTATTACAGGCAGAGTACATTAAAAAAAAAAAAAAAAAAAAAAAAACACACACAAAACCTAACAAATTAGGTATTTGATCAGGGAGACAAAAGAGCAGGGAAAGTAGTGTGTGCACATTACAATTATATTCTCAAGGCTTTCAGTAATGTTATTATAGGCTGTTCCAAGTTACCATGTATAAAAACAAACCATGCTGATTCCAAGCCCCAAAATGAGAGAAGTTAGGGAAATACAATCAGTGCAGCTGTAGCAACAATACTATTGTTAAAGTACAGGGAAATTTCATAAACAATGAGTAAGAAGTCGAGAAGGAAATAGTTGTAGACAAAATCATTGCTAGAAAACATGAAAGCAACTATTTTTTTTCCCATCCCATCCCCTCTCCACCCTGTGAAAAGATTATCCATGGAAGGGGAAAAAAGGGTGAGGTTGTGGGTGGTGTCCTACATAAGGCCATAACACACAAAAAGTATGTGTGCTTTTTTTCTTTTGGAAGAAGATGAGGAAAAAAAAGGTGAGCCTAGAATTTCTTTTGGAACAGATACTGTACTTTCAGGTGCCATCTGTGGGCCATGCACTGTATGAAATAAGTCTGTGTTAAAACAAGAGTAAAAGAAAGAAAGGAGAGTCATCAGTCCATAGTAGCCATTGCTTGCAGCATGACATAGATGTTCCCAAAAGCTGATTTTAAATTGTCTAGCTATAAGAGACTGTGGCACTGTAGTTGCTGGACCAGTTATGTGTAACATAATGCAACAAAGATTTCAAAAATAGCTAATTTATCCTGCTTCTCATTAACAAAGCCTTAGTCAAAAAATGAAGTGCTACTGAGTCAACAGCTACGCTTTGCAGTAGTTTTAATTCATTTTGCTTTGCAATTATGTTAAGAACTTCAGTGGGATTGCTTCTGATTGATATCACTGCAAAAGATCGGACTCAAAGTCTGATCCCATGATAAATACAGTTTCAAAAGAAATTGATAGTGCATCTTGCCTCAGCATAACAGAGGCCAGGCTTTAATTCACATGTACAGAGCTGTTTCCATGAAACATGTGATAGATGAAACCAAAAGAGGTGACGCTTGACTAGTGTATCATCCAAATTTATATTAAATAAAATATTATTTTCCTTCTTCAGAGAGATTTATTTTATATGAACTGTGAACACATGAAATTCGAGAGGCAGGTGTTTCCTAATATGAACAAAACTGCAGTTATATGAGAAGAAGTTCCAATTGTAGCCAGTTTTCACCCTACTTTGTTTTTGATTACATACTTTGGTTTAAAATATTTCTAGATTGAAGTTTAGGAATATGGCACCATTGCCGTTCTTTGCCAAGACAGGGAAGAGATTTTTCACCATCTCCTCTGAAGTTTAAACTTTATTCAGCAGCACTATAACATTCACATTCTGGGAAAAAGAGTGTTCTTGTGAAATGGCAGGAAGTATAACATGACTTGCTGATAATTATTTCCATGACATTAAGTTATTCTGTTTTGGGATTGAATTAGAATGTATGTATTTGGTGCAAATGTACATATTGATGAGTGACAATGAAATTTTAAAAGAAAGAAACATGACTTCAGACTACTTCAATACAGTGGTAGTATTTCAGGCCAGATTATTGAGGTGAGATGTGCAATGTCAATTGGAAACTGAAAGGCTGAAAAGATCTTCGTGTAGAAAGTAATTTGTATTATCCATAAAGATTACAATGCCTCTTTGCAGTAAAGATTATCCTTATGATGCCTAAACCGTCATCCTTATCTAGCATCTTATCTTTTGGAAGACTGGGTTACGTTCCCTGCCTCCCCTCCCACCCCCCCGACCCCCCAAGTCCCAGTTAATTTACAAACTCCAATAAAATAATCAGCTCTTTGTGATCATGCTTTCTCTCTACTACCTTCATCGTGTTCTCTGTCTTCTCTGTGCCAGAAATATTTCCCTTTCCCAGGACACACAAAACTGTCAGCAAAGAAGTTAGGTCATCTGTGAGAGGATTTCCATGGAATCAATTAAAACTTTCTGGCAGCAGGAAGGCAGACACTGTAGGATGTGATGGGACTCACTTCACACACAGTTCTGACCTCATCCAGTTGCTAAAGAGCTCTTTGACTTCCAGCCCAGCACCTCCATTGCTCCTACCACCCAGAACTTTTGAACACAGAATTCCCAGACAGGCCAGGTGTGCAGTGAGGGCTTTTAGCCTTCCTTTGGTCCTGGAAACTGTCAGGGTTCAGTGGAATCCCAACGCAACAATTAACATTACTATTTTTTTTCTGAAATTATAATATGAATGGCTTAGGGACAGACATAGCATCAATACCATTATTGCCAACTACTAAAACCAAATAAATCAAGTACAATTGACTAGCATTCTGAACTTTTTTTTTTTTTTTTTTTTTTTCCTGTAATTTTTGAGAGTTTTGAGAGAACATTTGTGAGAATTCATCTGGATCATGATCAAGGCTTGTTTAGTTGGCATAACTTATTTAGACTTTAAAAAGTGCTATTGAGTGTATACCTCACAAGACGCTAGGAAGGAAACTAAGAAACTGTAAGTTGGCAGGTGTAGTTGTGTTATGGATCACAAAATGGCTACAAGAAAAAGAACAAAATAAAATGGTCAATTTTCAGTGTCAGTGGTTAGTAGCAGAACACTGTAAGGCTAAAAAAAACTTTATTCATTACTGTTCTGGAAATGGGCTTAATCAGCAAGGTGACAAGATTTGCTATGGAACTATTTTTTTAACGAGGAGCTATTATTTAACTAAGCAATTATTTAAGTTAGTCAGGACAAACCTAGACAATTAGACAGCACAATGGCAGAGGAAGTTCATGATGGAAAGTTCAAAATAAGATGTGTTTGAAGGATATTACTAATTCACATTGTTGGATTTTGAATTAGCAGTAACCACCCAAGAAAATGACCTGTGTGTCACTGTGGAGAGCTTAATAAAAACATCTGCTTAATGTGGAAAGGCAATCAAAAATGAACAAATGCTACAATGAATAAAGAAAGGGGTGCGGTCCCCCTGAACCTGCTCTGGCTAAGCCTGACCAGGATGTACAGTAAATTAGTACACTTTCTCTCTCTGTTGTGCCATGCCTAGGATGAGTTGGCCTGATCCCCTGGAGGAAGTGAAAGTGTTGAGTACCTTTGACATCACTTTCCGTTCTCTGCCCCCAGCTTTCTCCAAAAGCTGTTGCTGAGAACCAGCTGCTCAAAGACTTTTGCTGTTCAAAAGAAACAGAGTACATAAAACAAGCCCGCTGAAATGTAGCAGTTTCACAATATATGACATTTCAAAACTGAAGAATAACACTCCACTCAATTAAATAACAAGGGGAATTCAAGTAAGGAGAGTTATTCAGTTCAATTGTGTTGAAAGCTGGTCTAAATACAATGGCTAATGCTCCTAATTACAGAGCCCAGCATTTATGTTGTTTTAACTCTTGAATGAAACTATAATTAAGCACTATTTAGGCTCAAGAGCTAGGAATACTTATTATTTTGTGATGAAGAAAGATTATTTACCAGAGCGTGGCAAGGTTTCCTGGTGTCTACATTAAAAAATAAATAAAAATCAAGCACCCCCAATACTAAATTAATCACCAGGTTTTGTGGGAAGGAGTTCGTTGCACCTCTCTATAAACATAATAGTATAACAGTAAAACATACCATTACCTCAAATTAAGCACACTATTATTCAGCATGTAAAATCTTATTCTCTTTGCAGTGAAGTAGGAACCTCTTCAAGGTAGGAACTTGAAGAACTAATACAACCAGCCTTGCTCAAACCTAGAGCATGAGGCAGATATCAAACTTTGATTATATCTAATTGAGAATGCATTTTTTTCATTTTATAATCTGCTTTGCAGCAAAGTAAGTGTTCTGTAAATATCTGAAAACAGATGAATCAAAACAGTGCTGAACTGTACTTAAACCAGAAAGCAGATGACAAAAAGGAATAATAAAAACAACAGCAACAACAACTAAGATTATCGATTTACAGATCTTATGGGAAACAAATGCACTGGAAAGAAAAGAAGCGGTCAGCTTCTTTAATGTGCCAGGATTGCTAGTTATACAGGTCAGGCTCAGGTATCTAGAAAGAGAGCAAGAGACTCTAAAATACTTTCCCCCTTTAGCAAAGAAAAGAAGGGAGAAGACAGGAGGATGTTTCAACACACAAGGAGGAGAAGAACAAGGATTAAATTGTGAGAGCTTGGAGCAGGGAGTAGAGTTGTGCTGGCCTTTGACAGAAAGGAAAGAGCCACTGGGAGATACTGGTGGATTCTGGGCATAGGAGAACAAATTGATAAGCAGCCATTCCTACCTACTTGGAACTGGAACTGCCTGAAACTGCAATCAAAGTGCTTAGCAGGGAAGGCTGTGGTTAGATGTACATGCAGACTGTTGCGTGTAGACAACCAAGAGTGAAGGGAAAAAGAAGAACAGGTCAACTGCCTAGTGAATATCAGCTCTGTCTTTCAGTAGCCATAAAAGGAAACTAAGTTTGGAATAATAATTCCAGAAAGCAAAGAGACTGGGACTAGAAAGGGGAAGCTGCAGACTGCAGTTCTGAGTGGAACCAAAATTATCAGGCATCAGGTTGTTCATTTGCTAGAAAAATGTATTATTTCTGGTGGTGCTGGTTAAACTAGACAGTGGTTAGACATCCCATAATCAATTACTCTGACCTAACACTAACACTACTACTACTAACACTACTCTGACCTCCACTAAACCATATCGCTAAGCTCTACATCTAAACTTCTTTTTAAAGACTTCCAGGGATGGTGACTCCACCACTTCCCTGGGCAGCCCGTTCCAATGTCTAACAACCCTTTCGGTAAAGAAGTTCTTCCTAAGATCCAACCTAAAACTCCCCTGGCGCAACTTAAGCCCATTCCCCCTCGTCCTGTCACCAGGCACGTGGGAGAACAGACCAACCCCCACCTCGCTACAGCCTCCTTTAAGGTACCTGTAGAGAGCAATAATGTCGCCCCTGAGCCTCCTCTTCTCCAGGTTGAACAAGCCCAGCTCCCTCAGTTGCTCCTCGTAGGATTTGTTCTCCAGACCCCTCACCAGCTTCGTCACCCTTCTCTGGACTCGCTCAAGCACCTCGATGTCCTTCTTGTAGAGAGGGGCCCAAAACTGAACACAGTACTCGAGGTGCGGCCTCACCAGAGCCGAGTACAGGGGGACGATCACCTCCCTAGCCCTGCTGGCCACACTGTTTCTGATACAGGCCAGGATGCTGTTGGCCTTCTTGGCCACCTGAGCACACTGCTGGCTCATATTCAGCTGACTATCAACCATCACTCCCAGGTCCTTCTCTGCCTGGCAGCTTTCCAACCATTCCTCTCCCAGCTTGTAGCTCTGCTTGGGGTTATTGCGCCCCAGGTGGAGGACCCGGCACTTGGCCTTGTTGAACTTCATGCAGTTGACCTCAGCCCATCGGTGCAGCCTATCCAGATCCTCCTGCAGAGACTTCCTACCCTCGAGCAGATCGACACACGCACCTAACTTGGTGTCATCTGCAAACTTATTGAGGGTGCACTCAATGCCCTCGTCCAGATCATTGATGAAGATATTAAAGAGGACTTGCCCCAGCACTGAGCCCTGGGGAACGCCACTAGTGACTGGCCTCCAACTGGATTTCACTCCATTCACCACGACTCTTTGGGCCCAGCTATCCAGCCAGTTTCTAACCCAACAAAGCGTACACCAGTCCAAGCCAAGAGCAGTCAGTTTCTCTAGGAGAATGCTGTGGGAAACGGTGTCAAAAGCCTTGCTGAAGTCAAGGTAGACCACATCCACAGCCTTTCCCTCATCCACCAAGCATGTCACTTTGTCATAGAAGGAGATCAGGTTCTTCAAGCAGGACCTGCCCTTCATAAACCCATGCTGACTGGGCCTGATCGCCTGCTTGCCCTGCAAATGCCGTGTGATGACTCTCAAGATAATCCGCTCCATGAGCTTCCCTGGCACTGAGGTCAAACTGACAGGCCTATAGTTCCCCGGGTCAGTTCTCCGGCCCTTGTTGTAGATGGGTGTCATGTTTGCTAGCCACCAGGCAACTGGGACCTCCCTCGATAGCCAGGACTGTTGATAAATGATGGAAAGCGGCTTGGCCAGCACCTCCACCAGTTCTCTCAGTACCCTTGGGTGGATCCCATCCGGACCCATCGACTTGCGCACATCCAAGTGCCATAGCAGGTTGCCAACCATTTCTTCGTGGATAGTGAGGGCCACATTCTGCTCCCCATCCCCTTCCACCAGTTCAGGGTACTGGGTATCCAGAGAACAACCGGTATTGCTGCTAAAGACTGAGGCAAAGAAGGCATTAAGCACCTCCGCCTTTTCCTCATCTTTTGTAACAAGGTTTCCCCCCGCATCCAGTAAAGGATGGAGATTTTCCTTAGTCCTCCATTTTGCAATAATGTATTTGTAAAAAGATTTTTTGTTGTCTTTAACAGCAGTAGCCAGATTGAGCTCCAGATGAGCTTTGGCTTTTCTAATTTTGTCCATGCAGAGCCTCGTAACATCTTTATAGTCCTCCTCAGTGGCCCGCCCTTTTTTCCAACCGTCTTTTTTCTCCTAACCTCAAGCTGCAACTCTCTGTTGAGCCAGGCTGGTCTTCTTCCCCGCCAGCTCGTCTTTGGGCACGTGGGGACAGACTGCTCCTGAGCCATTAAGATTTCCTTCTTGAAGAACATCCAGCCTTCCTAGAGTTGTCTGCCCTTCAGAACCGCCTCCCAAGGGACTCTACCAACCAATGTCCTCAGCAGCACAAAGTCAGCCCTCCAGAAGTCCAATACAGCGGTTTTACTGGTCCCCTTCCTGGCCTTGCCAA
>CM021731.1:69746246-69767093 GCA_011075105.1 Heteronetta atricapilla | reverse complement strand
TCCTTCCTTCCTTCCTTCCTTCCTTCCTTCCTTCTTCCTTCCTTCCTAATTCATGAAGAAATTGGGAAGAGCAAAACCTCATGATTTACTAGACAGAATGAAAGTGCAGAACAGTTCTGAAGACCATGTTGTGTCTTGGCTTTGACAAACACACCATTATATATTTAACAGTGAGTAGACACTGAGTGGATATTTAATAGTAAAGATGTTTAGCCATTGCTCAGTTGGTGCTCATGTATAGACCTTGTCCTGATCTTCACATTAATGCATTTATTTTTTTAGGAAAACACATAATAATTTGATTCTGCAAGTTGCAGGTCAAAGGAACAGAGCTCAAAGTTTTGCTAAATGAGCCGTACTTGCATAGAATAAATTGCATAGAATTGTGGGTTTGTAGATTCATTCCCCAGTTATGCATAACCCTAACCCATCAACATCCTAATATACATATATGTATACACATATATTCATATATTGATGAGTCTTAACTCTTTATTCAAAAAAATACTGTCTGCTTTTTCTTAACTTACAAGATGTTCTGAGAACAGGTCTTTACAACGATCACATCCTGTGGTGATGGTCTTTATATATATATATATAAATCTTCAATCTGTACCTAAGCAATTTCCTGTTATTATCATAGTCCTATTTTATTCATATGTCTAAGCTACCAGCAGTTGTCTCTGAACAAGTAATTTATCAGAGAATACCATGTGTCAAATAAAACTGGAAGACTCAGGAATAGAGAAACTAGATAAAACCAGAAATGATTAAATGATTTACTTTTTATTATTATTATTATTTTATGAAGTCTTTAATTATTTATTCTCGACCATCACGTAATACTCACAGCTTCTTCACCTTTTTGCATTTAGAAATCACAAAATTGATAACTAGACCTTTGACATTGCTGGTCTTTGGATTAGGTCTCACATATAAAGGAATTATGTTTAAACAGATGCCAGTAGTATTAACAGAACTTAATAGTACCCATACAATGTGTCCTAACAGTTTCATTGACATGTTACCACACTTTGACTTCCATACTTGAAGTCTTAGCCTAATAGGTGCTTCCACGATGTTCAATTTTTTCTTTATGTCAACCTTTTCTCCTTAGAATATTATTTCTAATTTTCAGTCATTTACCATATGAGATAAAATCCACACAGAGTTCATACAAGTCTCAAATAGAGTTCCTGCTGCTTCTGTTTTCATTTTATTCAGGTTTATTTTTCTAAACCACATGTTACTATATACCTTGCCAATGTAACTCGTTTGGAAATAATGTATTAATTCAAACAATGTTTGTTTGGAGGAACTCTGATAGCTTTCAGCTGGTTAAACACACTTAGACAGCATCCTGTTGGTTTCTAAAACAGAACTGCAATGCTGATATGCTTTCCAAATGACAGCTTTGATGCAATATCCTTACAACATGTGAATATTTACAGTCCAGTATTACTTAATGATAGCTTTTTCTCAGAAGTTGTCAAGTGCCAAGGTTCATGCAGTTCATGTATATAGTTAAATTAAAACCTCAGCTAAAATATTTGCAGACAAATCCTGCATTCCTGAGCTCTACAGAAACCATTGGGCTAACTAGATAATTCTATGGCAAACTAGCTCTACTGCTGTTTATTTTTGTATAAAGCAGTTGCTAAAACTGTTTTCACACATCCAAAATCATATGTAACTTGATAAACTTGATAACACAAATATAAAGAATGGTTCAGAAAAGGAAAATGCAACTCAGATTTATTTTTATGGCATTTAATAAACTGCCTGATCATTTTGTTTTTCAGGGGAAATAGATAGCTAAACACACTATATGCAAAGCCCAGTGAAATGAAATACAAATGAATTTGAAATCCTAGCAATTAAACATAATGATTCATAACTATAACTATGCCTTTATTATTATTATTATTATTATTATTATTATTACTATTATTATTATTATTTAGCTGCTCCCTGAAAGGCTTAGGGAAGCAGTCAGGGAAAGTGATTATATACAAATAAATGTTATGTGCATTATCAGTATACTTCTATAGTGCAATACCCTTTCCTCGCCATTTGAAAAAAAATTGAACTATTTTACTAGTGCAGCAGCAAAATATTTTATCTATTTTAATTAAACTCAAAAACACTAGAAAACTAAGTAACAGGTAGATAATTGCCTACTTATATAGAATATCTTTACTGTGGCCATACACACTCATACATCAAATGTTTGCTTTTCTAGGTGTCTCTGACAATAGCACTCCTTCATAGGAATTTGTATGGGAAACATGTCTAACTGTAAATAAACTTTTTAAAGTGTAGGTACAATATAATCATTATTACAGTACAGTGCTATTTGCTTCTAAAACACTAATAGTTCAGGTTGATCAGGGCTGCACAATCAGCTTATCTCTAATTAATCATAACTAATGCTTTCTAGGCTCCACACTGTTAAGACAAACTAGTTATAGACAAACAGCAGTTCTAGGATCATTAGCCAATGTTTTTCTGGCTTACAAATTGCCTACACTATCTGTGAGTATTACATAGAAGAAAAGCATCTTTTGAAGGACTGTGGGCAGGGTATTTGATTTCCCATACAGGGAAAGGCCTCTTTCAACTACCCAGCTCTGTAAACTTTCCAAAATAAATTGTTAAATTTAAGACAATTTGTGAAAACAATGAAGAAGAGTAATTTGAAGAAATCAGAGTTTCAGTAGAGTAAGATTATTACTCATTTCTGGAACTTGTATTCAATTTCTCTCTAAAAAACATAGAAACAAACAAACAAAAACTGCCTTATGCCTTTGAGAATTATCTGGGAATTTGGGAATGTCCACTGGATGACTGTCATAACTCGATAATTTCCTTCTTTCCAAAGTCCTGATAAGAAGCCACGATTGCCACTGATTGTCTTTCACAACCAGACAGTATCTATGCTTAGACTTGATTCATGAGGGTTTTCTTTTCTTTCATTTCATCTTTTGGTTCACCGATGACTGGCAATGTTCTTGTAGTCTCATAATTTCTTTCAAAAGAATGTGCTTAATGAATACTTTTAAAAAAATAAGTAAATTTTGAGTGAAGAGAAACTTCAGTCAATCTTCAGGATGTTCATTGGAGAAAAGCCAAAATCAACCCACCCTAAACAAAATGGAATCCCTGAGAAAGAATCCCATCTATGAAATCAAAAACAGGTTTGTTCCTGTGTTCCTGTATCTGGGTGGATTGCATCAATGCCATATAATTACTCTCATGGCTTCTTACAATACCAGATATAACAAAGCAATAGACATAAAATGTGTCAGTGTACTTCAGAATGACAGCTATCTTCTAAATAAAGCATATTTTCTGTCTGTAACCTCTGTTCTGCACATAAGCTGTACGGGTTCCTCAGGATACATCTGCAATGTCATGTTTGCACAATCTCAAGCTTAAAATTTATTTCCTATAACATCTTTACTATCTACATGATTCTGCATGTTCAGACTCAACTTTGGCATATGCCAGTTTGTTCATTGGCAGAGAAACTATGTGTTGGAGAAGGAACAAAAAGAAAGGATGGAGATCTGCTATGTTTCAGCTCTGTTGTTAAAGGAAGTAATTGTCATGACTGAGTTGGGCCTGAATTAAGTTGTTCTGGCTCCAGTCCCCCCAAATTATATTAATTTGCCTATGCCATTCTAACATGACTCAATCACATAATCTCAGTGTTCTATTAAAAATCTGTTAGGTATAAAACAGACTTTTGTTTCTGGGGTAGTCTTTATATAGTTATGTTGTTATTACATTTAATGGTTTTAGTAAATAACAATATGGAAGGGATACATGTGGGCTAAGGTTAAAAGAAAGACCACAGAGGGAACATGATTCTGACATGGATGCAACAGCAGAATACAACTAAAAGTTTAAAAACTGAAGAATTTGTATTAAAACAACAACAACAACAACAACAAAAACAACCAACCAAACAAACAAAAAAACAAACAAACAAAAAAAAAAAAAAAAACAGAACCTCAACTAGTCCTGCAGGGAAACACTTGCCTGTTTCATGAAGAGCAGACTGGATGTAATCTATGTTCTTGAGCACCTGTGATTCACTTGCATGACTGTAAGTGAAACAGACAGGTTAGGCCACAGCCCCCATTGTGCATTCAAATGTGTGAGGGCATTGGGCATAGGCCCCCTACCTGATAGCCAGAATATTGATTTTGGAAATGGTGTTGCCACAGATGTGTATTTTGTATATACACCATTTGCAGGCCATTACTGAAGATCTTGCAGACCACTTCTATGAAATCTAGCTGAGTACACAGGCATAATGTTGACAAATTTGTCGTGATGAGGACAGATGGAGGGTCTGTAATGAAAGGGTGCAGCATATAACTGGCAAGCCCAAGCTCTTACTGTGAAAATTCCCTAACTGCTTGACCTTAGGATGAGTGTAAATATAAAGTATTGAGGCAGTCTGTGCACAACTTCAGTGGCTGTACCTGTCCACATCTTTCAGATGTCTGAGATACACTCAGAAGTACACATATATAGAAGTACACCTAAAGCACAAGAGAAAGGGTGCTATGCTATAAGCAATAGGTGTATAAACAACCTGCTGATGAAAATTCCTATCTCAGATGCCTTTGTTATGTCCTGGATGTGTACGTGAAAATTACAATAAATTGAAATGAATACAGAATGAAGAGCTGATAGAGATGGAAGTCAAAGTTTGCTTTATAAATAGGAGGCTAAACAGTGTAGAAGAACACTTATAATGTTAACAGATTTTTTAAAATTTAAAGGCATGCTTGTTAGTGTGAATTAAATTTATCCACTCCACACCTATGGAATGCGAAAAGTTAGGTGGTGGCAAGTCTTACAGCCTGTGGGGTCAGTCTTGCCCCTAGACATATGTATATATGTCATTTATCTGCTACAGTGCTAACTAACACTTGCTGATTTTAGAAAATATGTGCATACAACTGTAGGCAAGACTGAACAGTGACTTTTCAATTTGAAGTTTCTTTATACAAATGTAAAAATACTTTTTGCAATCTGATTCTAATTAACAATAGAGTCATTCATTCATTCTCTCTTTAACAAATGAGCAGAAATCCCCTTTCTTTAGCAGTACACATTTATTTGATAGTAACTAAATATTTGTGGTGATCATGTGTTACAAGATCTGATTCTATTGTACTTAAGATTCAACTCCTGTTTCCAACTCAGCTGTATGCTACAAAACCACTATGCTACAGCATACTTGCTCAAGGGCACTGGAAGAAAAATCCTTCCATCCACAGCTGCAAAGAAAGAAGCGGATCCATTTTGTGACAACAAAGAAAACTTCATGGTTGGCCTAACAGTTAGCTCATATTCTACATAACAGAAAAGTAGCTATTGAATGTCAGCAGTGGCAGATAACAGTCTTTTCATTGTCTGAGTTGTAAAAAACTTCCTAATGATTCCGTTAATCCAAATAAAATCAAAGTTGTGTAAAAGTGCCCTTCAATCTGCTGGCTATACTAATGCTAATGCAGCCCAGTATGTGGTTAGCCTTCTATTCCACTGTGACTTATATTGTCACTTGTTGACTTATATTTAACTTGTCCACCAGATCCCCAAGTCCTTTTCAGATAAACTGCTTCTATGAGATTCTTGTTTAACATTAGAGGCAAGAGGTGCAAAAACAGTGCTTTATTTTATTTTATTTTATTTTATTTTATTTTATTTTATTTTATTTTATTTTATTTATATTTTTTAAATTCAGAGTATTTACACCAGAGTATTTACATGTCCTAGGAAAAATTAGACATCTCTAGCAGAGATTACCTCAGAAGATCTTGAAAAGATTTACAATTGTCAGTTATAGACTCTACTATAATCTTTAAATTACTTCCTGTAATTTTCAGCAAGTGTTGCAATTATACCTTTTTGAGCTAAGGACCTATACCCAATGTCTACAGTAGTGTGGTGTGACAGAACTAGATCTGTTAGTGCTGGTATTTCATGAATTTTACATTGGACCAGCTCTACCTGGTCTTATAGACTGAACACCTCTTAACAGCTGGGGTATATTTGGTGCACTCCCAGCACTCATCTTCCAGTTTAGTTTCATTCAAAAGGAATTTAGCTCATGTATTCCAAGACTATTCTATGATCTCACTTGAGATGCTGTAAGTGGGGACAATTGAGAGATTCACTTCAAAAGACATTCCTGATCTAAACTAAAATACTAATATGGACACATCTATGGGTTCCTTCTTAGATCCTTCACAGAATTTCTAGGTTGGAAGAGACCTCAAGATCATTGAGTCCAACCTCTAACCTAACCCTAACAGTCCCCACTAAACCATATCCCTAAGCTCTACATCTAAACGTCTTTTAAAGACTTCCAGGGATGGTGACTCCACCACCTCCCTGGGCAGCCTGTTCCAGTGCCTAACAACCCTTTCAGTAAAGAAGTTCTTCCTAACATCCAACCTAAAAATCCCCTGGCGCAACTTAAGCCCATTCCCCCTCGTCCTGTCACCAGGCACGTGGGAGAACAGACTAACCCCCACCTCGCTACAGCCTCCTTTGAGGTATCTGTAGAGAGCTATAAGGTCGCCCCTGAGCCAGGCTGAACAAGCCCAGCTCCTTCAGCCGCTCCTCGTAGGACTTGTTCTCCAGACCCCTCACCAGCTTCGTTGCCCTTCTCTGGACCTGCTCAAGCACCTCCACGTCCTTCTTGTAGCGAGGGGCCCAAAACTGAACACAGTACTCGAGGTGCGGCCTCACCAGAGCCGAGTACAGGGGGACGATCACCTCCCTAGCCCTGCTGGTCACACTGTTTCTGATACAAGCCAGGATGCTGTTGGCCTTCTTGGCCACCTGAGCACACTGCTGGCTCATATTCAGCCTACTGTCCACCATCACTCCCATGTCCTTCTCTGCCTGGCAGCTCTCCAACCACTCATCTCCCAGCCTGTAGCTCTGCTTGGGGTTATTGCGCCCCAGGTGGAGGACCCAGCACTTGGCCTTGTTGAACTTCATACAGTTGACCTCAGACCATTGGTGCAGCCTATCCAGACACTCCTGCAGAGCCTTCCTACCCTCGAGCAGATCGACACACGCACCTAACTTGGTGTCACCTGCAAACTTACTGAGGGTGCACTCAATGCCCTCGTCCAGATCATTGATGAAGATATTAAAGAGGACTTGCCCCAGCACCGAGCCCTGGGGGATGCCACTAATGACTGGCCTCCAACTGGACTTGACTCCATTCACCACAACTCTTTGGGCCCGGCTATCCAGCCAGTTTCTAACCCAACGAAGCGTGCGCCAGTCCAAGCCAAGAGCAGCCAGTTTCTCTAGGAGAATGCTGTGGGAAACGGTGTCAAAAGCCTTGCTGAAGTCAAGGTAGACCACATCCACAGCCTTTCCCTCATCCACCCAGCGCGTCACTTTGTCAAAGAAGAAGATCAGGTTCGTCAAGCAGGATCTGCCTTCCATAAACCCATGCTGACTGGGCATGATCGCCTGCTTGCCCTTCAAGTGCCGCCTGATGACTCTCAAGAGGATCTGCTCCATGAGCTTCCCTGGCACTGAGGTCAAACTGACAGGCCTATAGTTCCCCGGGTCTGCCCTCCGGCCCTTCTTGTTGAAGGGGGTCACATTTGCTAGCCGCCAGTCAACTGGGATCTCCCCCGATAGCCAGGACTGCTGATAAATGATGGAAAGTGGCTTGGCCAGCTCCTCCGCCAGTTCTCTCCGTACCCTTGGGTGGATCCCATCCGACCCCATCGACTTGCGCACATCCAAGTGCCGTAGCAGGTCACCAACCAGTTCTTCATGGATAGTGAGGGCCACATCCTGCTCCCCATCCCCTTCCACCAGCTCAAGGTACTGGGTATCCAGAGAACAACCGGTATTGCCGCTAAAGACTGAGGCAAAGAAGGCATTGAGCACCTCCGCCTTTTCCTCATCTCTTGTAACTAAGTTTCCCCCTGCATCCAGCAAAGGATGGAGATTCTCCTTAGTCCTCCTTTTTGTGTTGATGTATTTGTAAAAACGTTTTTTGTTATCTTTAACGGCAGTAGCCAGATTGAGCTCCAGATTGAGCTCCATGTCCTTGGGGACATGGAAATCATAGCATTATGACCAAGTGATGGAAGTAAACCCTGTAGCTGGAACCATACTCCATGAGACTCAATAAGGCCTGAAAAATATGAATAGGGTCTCAGAGGTTTGTATGGAAGACTTCAATGATGTATGTCCCTAGCAAAGTATCTACCTCTGTGTTGACACAAGAACTCTAAAATTCCATCTGAGACAGAGAGGTGACAAGAAAGAAATTCTGGATCTCAGCCATCTAGATGGGAATACAGTGACTCTGAAGGTGTTTAAAGATACAGTAACATGACCGAAGGTCTATCACACAAGATGCCAGAAGCATCAGTACTTCAGTCACTTAATATATAATCTACAGATGTTGAAAGAACCATTTTTGACAGAAGGATTATTAGTATTCTTGGATTTTGCATTGCACAGACTGGCACAAAGTAAGCAACATTGATTCCCCTGAAGCAATCTGACTAAAACTGGGCAGTCTTAGATATGATTTTGTACAAGATACTTTGATTTGTAGATAAATATCCTTCTGATGTTCTTAACCCACCATTTCACTCTTGCATTCTAGAGGCTTTGTGGGTGTCACCTTATTGCTATTACCTGTGCTTTATATACTTATATATTTTATAAATACAGTTAATCTGCCAATACTGAAGCATATTTTTCTGAATGTACCTGGTTATGGAGATCAAAATGTTTAATTAGGAACAATATCAAACAATATAAAAGAGCAAGGATATTGAGAGAACCCTAAAAGCATTTAAGGGAATCATAAAACCCAAAGGAAATTTGAAGGGTTGCTGTTGTATCCGTGTATGAGTTGTAGTGGGGAAAAAGCACAACAAACAAATTTGTTCTCTGATTAACACCACTGCATTGATTTGACATGAGATATATCAGATAGAACTCAGGGGCAGGCAAGTCAGGAGGACTACAAATATGTAGTGAAGTTACAGAGGGAGGAAATTAGAAGGGTCAAAGCCCAGCTAGTAACTGTAACTTGGCCACTGCAGTAAAAGACAATTAAAAATGTTTTTATAAGTCCATAAACATGAAAAGGAGGACTATGGATAATCTCCAACCTTTATTCGATGCTAGGGGAAACCTAGTTACAAGAGATGAGGAAAAGGCTGAGGTACTTAATGCCTTTACTACCTCAGTCTTTATTAGTAAGACTAATTCTTCACAGGGTATCCAGCCCTCTGAGCTAGAAGACAGAGGCAGGGAGCAGAATGAAGCCTGTATGATCCAAGAGGAAATGATTAGTGACCTACTACACCACTTGGACACTCACAGATCTATGGGCCTGGATGGGGTCCACCCAAGGGCTCTGAAGGAGCTGGTGGAAGTGCTTGTCTTGACGCTTTCAATAATTTTCCAGAAATCCAGGCTAACCATGGAGGTCCCAGTTGACTGGAGATTGGAAAATGTGACACCCATTTACAAGAAGGGTAGGAAAGAGTATCCAGGGAATTACATGCCTGCTAGTCTGACCTCAGTGCCAGGGCAGGTCATAGAGAAGATCGTTTGAGTGCCATCACATGGTATGTACAGGATAACCAGGTAACCAGACCCACTCAGCGTGGGTGTCTGAAAGGCAGGTCCTGCTTAACTAACCTGATCTCCTTCTATGACAGGGTGAATGGAGTTAAATGCAGTCAATAGTGGTGTTCCCCAGGGCTCAGTACTGGGGTCAGTTCTCTTTCATATCTTTATCAACAATATTGATGAGGGGATGGCAGTGCACCCTCAGTAAGTTTGCAGACAACAAGTTGGGTGGGAGTGCTGATCTGCTGGAGAGTAAGAAGGATCTGCAGAGGGATCTGGATAGCTTGGATTGATGGGCTACATCCAATCACATGACATTCAACAAGGCTAAATGCCAGGTGCTGCACTTAGGGCACAACATCCCCATGCAGTGAGATAGGCTTGGGGAAGAGTGTCTGGAAAGTTGTCCAACAGGAAAGGACCTGGGGGTACTGGTTGGCAGGTGGCTGAACATGAGCCAGCAGTGTGCCCAGGTGGCCAAGAAGGCCAACAGCATCTTGGCTTGTATCAGAAACAGTGTGGTCAGAAGGACTAGGAAAGTGATTATCCCCCTGTACTTAGCACTGGTGAGACTGCATCTCAAGTTCCGTGTTCAGTTTGGGGCCCCTCACTACAAAAAAGAAAAAAGGATGCTGAGTTGCTTGAGTATCTGCAAAGAGCAACAAAGCTGGCAAAGAGACTAGAAAACAAGACATATGAGGAGGGGCTGAAGGAACTGTGGCTGTTTAATATTTGCTATGTGCCTATCATTATTTTACTCTGTCAGACAGTATTATAAGGAATAATTATCTTTTCAGGTGTTTGTTCCATGCTATTTTTTTCCTTCTACAGAGGAAACACAACTATATGGATTGCACAAATTCTTGGTTAAACCACTTCAGTTAACAGCATTAAAGACTCTTTACCTTATAATGTAAAGATCAATTTATCTAGATCTGGAAGAGAAATGCAGTTGTCCATTACTACACTCCATCTACCTGCATTTTTAAAGAAATGATCTTGAACTGTAATATGTATGAATCCCTATTGAAGCTATTTTGCAAATGGGCAGCCAGCAAAAATGATTGATTGCTTCTAATTCCAGAGACATATCATTCTCCTACTATTTCTGTGTGCAAAGGTGGAAAAAAAAAAAAAAAAGTCTTCATTCAGGAAACAGGAGCGGAACAGAAATCTGTGTTTCTTTTAGTACAGCAATTTCAAGTGTAATATTTGAGATATATCTAGACAGGAATACATGAAAACAGTCTGAAATTCCTTCAGGGCTCCCATTTGATGCAATTCTCTGACATGGCTGGATTACTGCTGAAGAAAGAAATGGTCAGTCTCTTCTGACAGCTGGTGGAAAGAATGCCATTATCTATATAATAGCTGTCCTACAAAAGTGGGTACACTATCGCTGACAAAGTCCAGGACTCAAGAGAAGGATACACACATTCTAAAAAGAGAATTATAATTGAGAAATTTTTGTTCCAGCACCTTTCTGGCTGTTTTCCTTCATCTGTCTCAAACATAACCAAGACACAATCAGTTATAAAATCTCAAGGATTGTGAAGAGGCTAGCATGAAGATTTTGATGTGAGATAGCTAGGAACTTTCTTGGAATAATTTGGGGATTTATCTGCAATAAAAATAGTCTTACTGCAGGCTATTTTCAAGAATGTATATTAAATTACTCATAAGGAATGATAGGCTATTATGCTGACTAATGTGATGAATTTTCTGGTTCCAGAAAATCCAGCCAGAGAGGACTTGAGGACTGACCAATGCGGTCATCTGATTCCACTATTATGCTAAAGTCATGCCTTGCACTAAAGGACATGTAATTCCAAGTAGGTGTTCCCAAAACATCATTCTATGTCATTCTTTGGTGCTATGATCACAGAATCACAGAATTTCTAGGTTGGAAGAGACCTCAAGATCATCGAGTCCAACCTCTAAACTAACACTAATAGTCCTCCACCAAACCATATCGCTAAGCTCTACATCTAAACGTCTTTTAAAGACCTCCAGGGATGGTGACTCCACCATTTCCCTGGGCAGCCCATTCCAATGTCTAACAACCCTTTCAGTAAAGCAGTTCTTTCTAACATCCAACCTAAAACTCCCCTGGCGCAACTTTAGCCCATTCCCCCTCGTCCTGTCACCAGGCACATGGGAGAACAGACTAACCCCCACCTCGCTACAGCCTCCTTTAAGGTACCTGTAGAGAGCAATAACGTCGCCCCTGAGCCTCCTTTTCTCCAGGCTGAACAAGCCCAGCTCCCTCAGTCGCTCCTCGTAGGACTTGTTCTCCAGACCCCTCACCAACTTCATCGCCCTTCTCTGGACTCACTCAAGCACCTCGACGTCCTTCTTGTAGTGAGGGGCCCAAAACTGAACACAGTACTTGAGGTGTGGCCTCACCAGAGCCAAGTACAGTGGGACGATCACTTCCCTAGCCCTGCTGGCCACACTGCTTCTGATACAAGCCAGGATGTTGTTGGCCTTCTTGGCCACCTGAGCACACTGCTGGCTCATATTCAGCCGACTATCAACCAATACTCCCAGGTCCTCCTCCGCCTGGCAGCTTTCCAACCATTCCTCTCCCAGCCTGTAGCTGTGCTTGGGGTTATTGCGCCCCAGGTGCAGGACCTGGCACTTGGCCTTGTTGAACTTCATGCAGTTGACCTCAGACCATTGGTGCAGCCTATCCAGATCCTCCTGCAGAGCCTTCCTACCCTCAAGCAGATCGACACACGCACCCAAATTGGTGTCACCTGCAAACTTACTGAGGGTGCACTCAATGCCCTCGTCCAGATCATTGATGAAGATATTAAAGAGGACTGGCCCCAGCACCGAGCCCTGGGGAACGCCACTAGTGACCGGCCTCCAACTGGATTTGACTCCATTCACCACGACTCTTTGGGCCTGGCTATCCAGCCAGTTTCTAACCCAAGAAAGCGTACACCAGTCCAAGCCAAGAGCAGTCTGTTTTTCTAGGAGAATGCTGTGGGAAACGGTGTCAAAAGCCTTGCTGAAGTCAAGGTAGACCACATCCACAGCCTTTTCCTCATCCACCCAGCGCGTCACTTTGTCATAGAAGGAGATCAGGTTCTTCAAGCAGGACCTGCCCTTCATAAACCCATGCTGACTGGGCCTGATTGCCTACTTGCCCTGCAAATGCCGTGTGATGACTCTCAAGATAATCCACTCCATGAGCTTCCCTGGCACTGAGGTCAAACTGACAAGCCTATAGTTCCCCGGGTCAGTTCTCCGGCCCTTCTTGTAGATGGGTGTCATGTTTGCTAGCCACCAGGCAACTGGGACCTCCCTCGATAGCCAGGACTGTTGATAAATGATGGAAAGCGGCTTGGCCAGCTCCTCCGCCAGTTCTCTCCGTACACTTGGGTGGATCCCATCCGGACCCATCGACTTGCGCACATCCCAGTGCCATAGCAGGTTGCCAACCAGTTCTTCATGGATAGTGAGGGCCACATTCTGCTCCCCATCCCCTTCCCCTAGCTCAGGGTACTGGGTATCCAGAGAACAACCGGTATTGCCGCTAAAGACTGAGGCAAAGAAGGCATTAAGCACCTCCGCCTTTTCCTCATCTTTTGTAACAAGGTTACCCCCGGCACCACCCCTGGTAGGCACACTAACCAGCTGCATCAGGAAGCTATCTTCCACACTCTCCAGAAACCTCCTAGACTGCTTTCTCTGGGCTGTGTTGTGCTTCCAGGATATGTCAGGGAAGTTGAAGTCCCCCACGAGAACAAGCGCCAACGATTTTGCAACTTCTGTCAGCTGCCTGTAGAACTCATCCGTCTCCTTGTCCTGGTTCGGCGGTCTATAACAGACCCCGACCACGACGCTAGCCTTGTTGGCCTTCCCGCCAATCCTAACCCAAAGGGACTCGACCTTGTCATTCCCAGCCTCAAGTTGCACAACATCAAAACACTCTCTAATATAGAGAGCCACACCACCACCCCTTCTGTGCTGCCTGTCCCTTCTGAAGAGCTTATGGCCAGTCATTGCAGCACTCCAGTCATGAGAGTGGTCCCACCACGTCTCCGTGATGGCAACCAAGTCATAGCCTGCCTGCTGCACGATGGCTTCCAGCTCCTCCTGCTTGTTACCCATGCTGCGCGCATTGGTGTAGATGCACTTCAGCTGGGCCATTGCCTTATCCCCCAGCCTTGCCATTGTTCCCCCTGGCACAGCTCCAACAAGCCTTGTTTCAGCCCCATCCCCAATCTTACCTAGTTTAAAGCCCTCTCAATGAGCCCCACCAGCTCCTGGCCCAGGATCCATTTTCCCCTTAGAGACCCATCTGCAGCCATCAGGCCGGGTGCCGAGTAAAGTGCCCCATGGCCAAAAAAAAACAAGATTTCTTTGCTGGTGCCAGCCCCTGAGCCACGTGTTTATCAGGTGGGCTTTTCGTGTCCTCTCTGTACCCCTCCCTGCCACCGTAGGGATAGACAAAAACACCACCTTTACTCCCACTCCATCCACTAATCGCCCCAGCCCCCTAAAGTCTCGTTTGATAGCCTTGAGGCTTCTCTCTTCAATGTCATCACAGCCCACCTGGACTAGCAAAAGAGGATAATAGTCAGAGGGGTGAACCAGGTTGGGAAGCTTCCTGGCAACGTCCCTGACCCTGGCCCCAGGGAGGCAGCAGACTTCCCTACGGGTAAGGGTCAGGCCGACAAATAGGGCCCTCTGTTCCCCTGAGAAGAGAGTCTCCCGCAACAATAACCCTTCTTTCTTTCTTGGTGGAGGCAGTCCTGAGGCGTGGAGTTGACTTCCTCAGCCTAGGCATCCTCCTGGGTACACTTTCTACCTTTTCCTCAGCCACCGGTCTCTCAATCTCCAGGGCCTCAAACCTGTTGCGTAAGGGCACCTGGGAAGGTGGGGCTGGTGGGGGAGGGCATCGCCTGCGATGTTGAGCAGAGTCCTGTCTCCATTCCTCCTCAACTCCCAGGTCCCCTCTCTCTGCCCTATGGCGACAGGGCAGGGGGTCCACCCCCGTTTGGGGTGTCTCACCCCGGTACCTCTCCTTGAGGCCCTGCAGAGAGTTGCTCCACCCACTCTATCTCCCGCTTGCATTCCCTGATATCCCTCAACCTCTCCACCTCCTCCTTGAGCTCTGCCACCATGTGGACCAGGTCATCTACCTGCTCACACCTCATGCACGTAGTTTCTTTGCCTCCCGCTGATGGCAGCAACAGGCTCAGACAAGCCTGGTGGAGACCATTGCAGCCTATCTAATGGCTGTTGTTAAGGAGGTGTTCGTATTGGCGGGGGAGAGCACTCTGCCCTTTCTGCTCGCCCTGTCTGCGCGAACATGATAATGACCCTGTTTGCAGAATCCTATCTTTGCTTGCTTGTGGATTTCCATCTCAGCCTCTGACTCAGTATTTGGGATGGTTCAAGTTCTCTGAAAAATTCTGTGTCTTGTTTGAACATTCACCTGAGATTTCTGAAACTGTCAATTAACATTTTGTAAAACATTTTTACAGCTGAGGGCAGAGGACAGTGAAATGTCAACTCTGTCTGAAGAGTCTAAGGTCAATAATGACTGTATACTATATATGTACACGATAATATGCATCATTTAAGAATGTGCTCAATATTTTAAAGTAACATTTGTACCACATTATATGAGTGACTCTGAAGGCTATATTTCTTCATATTCTTAAGTCCTCAGGTCAGAATTTAACTCTGTGGTAAAATTCCAAATGAAATAAAGTTGCCCAGGACCCTCATAATAAACATCTGCAAACACTGTCAGCCCTGGATTTTTATAGTTCAGAGGGAATGTGTCAGCTCCTGCTCAAGGGAAGCTCACGACGGCATGAACTGACTTCCTAGATTACTTAATGTCTGTAGCAAGTGATTGCTATAAATACAGCAAATTTACTATCACAAATTTCTCACCTATCTATAAATAAACAAATATAAATTTCATGATAAAGCCCTACCTTTCAAATATTGGTGGTCTGAGTAGAGGTATTAAAAGTAAATGAAGCAGCATGATTTAACTGCTCTCCAGTTCCTTGAGGTGGTAGATATCTTGACCACATTGATGAGATAAATCCAATAGTGCTTGAAAACCTGTCCTTTTCTTTTTGTTTATTTATTAGATGTTAAAATAAGCAGATAAAACCAACAACACAGCAAAACATTAGGAAGAGGACCAAAAGCCTTAGGAAGACTTTTGCCTCACTGAATTTAATTCTAGAAAGCTCACTGGCTTTCTACCCAGAAATTAGGATTTTCTGCTTAACTTTATATTTTGGCAATGTTGTCAAGATGATACTGATTATGTTAAAAATAAAATTATGTTTCAGAATGATCCAATGAAGTCTTGAATACTGATGTTCTAAGAAAGCCAAGTGGAAAAACAGAATTATTTTCAAATGGCTACACTTTTGTCCTCAGAAACTATTTGTTTTGGGCACAGTTCAAAGTTCTTGAACTCACTGTGGAGGGAATTTATAGACCTTGTTTGTCTACTCTTTCATATCCCCAGAAACTGTGTGTACATTACCTACCAGCTGAAGAACACAGCCCTAGTTGTTGTTGACAAGATTTGACTGATTTAAAGTGCTGCAAGTATGCTTGTAATGGCTTTAAAAAGGGCTACTTGGACATTTCCCTCATAGCTTAACCAAACTCCCAGCACTTTTGCAGTTTTCCGTGATTAACTAGGTGACTTCTCTGTGCAATATTGTTTTCTCTAGAATTTCTATGAACTCAAATATGTATTTATTTTAACATTAAAAAAGGGAAACTAAAACACTGTAGGAAAATACCACTTCAACTTAGAGCACTGTTCATAAATTGCTCTTGCAGATGTACACAAGAACTGATTTAAGAAAAGCTGTTCTTGTAAATCAAAAATCTTTCTTAAACCTTTTAACATGATTTCACAAAGAAGTCTCCAGTGTAGCATTGCTGCTTATATTGATGCAGTTCACATAAACATCAATTAAAATTGGAAAAAGATAGTTGAAAATAGATCGCTGAGTTCAAATTCATAAATACTGCCATAGGATTTACAAAGCAGTAGGATCAAATATTTACACACACACTCACAGAAAAAAAAAAATCAAAACCAAAACCAAACCAAACCAAAACACACACACACACACACACACACAAGAAAAAAAAAATGTTTTGACTGTTTGTTTGTTTGTTTTGTTTTGTTTTGTTTTGTTTTTTACTGTGTAGAAATGACTTTTTTTTCTAATCAGGAGGATTGTGGTCTAGTAACAAATACGCTTCTTGCTTTATTGCTAATTCTGGTATCACCAATGAGGGCTGTACTAGGTTTTGATGGGAGAAGTGAACTTGATAAGGGAGAAATCAAAAATTTAAGTTGATGAAACAGGTTAATTTACTCTACATGATGGTTAGTTTCAGAGTTGACACAGTATTTTATTCTCCTGACCACTTAAATTATAATTGTTTGGTTCTTGCTTCTAGTATTAAGCACAAGCATGAGAGAGTATGTCAGTTCTTATCATGCAAATAAGTTTGCTAATAAGCTGAACTTGGTCCGTCCTTTCCTTTCACCACACAACAGATGAGAAAGACCGTAGCTGTTAAAACCCTTGACTGTATTTAGAATTACTGAATGGCAGAGTATAAAAATAGTGGTAATATGAAGGAGCTTGCTTTCCTTTGTCCCATTGTCTCAATAATAAGAATAAGAAAAGTGAATACTTCATGGTCTCATCACTGTTATATATCACTAATTTGCTCCATTAAGGAAGTTAACATTTAATATTATCAACTTCATAAATAACGCTTGTTCAACAGAGTTTTCCTTATTTATCTATCAAGAAGATTAAATAAATCATCCTGTCCAATAACATTACAAACATTGTTTGATTTGGAACACCCAGAAATATGGCTTCATACCACACAAACTGCTGTGCAGAATATTACCCACTTACTCATAATCACCTAATGTTACCATGTATGGCTGAATCAATTCAAAAAAAAGTTACAGAACTGACAGGAATCTCTATAAACTTCCCTCTCTAGGAGACATAACAATAACACTCAGCCCAAAGTAAGTTGTTTCTGCTCTTAGAATGGTACAAAACATTTTTAGTGCAATTATACTGCACTTCCTGTGTTTTAGTAATCTAAGTATTATAAACTATATTTTTTCACATTTCATAATACTCTAGGCATAAATATAGTTTGAAGCCATATACAGATATCAAATAATAATAAAATAATAAAAAAATCTTTTGCTAATTGCTATATTCAATCTTAATTCAAAATACAAAGCTCCTGTATACCTCCTATTTCCTGATTCCTTTTAAAAGCTGTATATAGCCTGCAATGTGTTTACTTGTCTTGCTTTTCCTTAAGTTGATGAATTTAGATTTATTATATTGTTCACTTCGGGCTTAGTGAATAAGTCTGAGAGTGAGACAAATTGGTTTTCTTGTTTCATTTTTTTTCTTTGCCATTGAGTTTCCCAAAGTAGGGTAGATGTCAAGAATCAGCATAACTTTGGAAGAATGACAAAAATTTATGCTGATGGTCTGTCTGAATCAGGATATTCAACAAAATGTAATGTTAGATACTAAGAAAAAAGTTATTCTATTCCCTTGGTGAGCATTACAATAGGAAATACTCTTAAAGAATAAGGGGCATCCAGGGTGATTTTCAAAATTAACTGAGGAGTACCTTGGGACAGGTCAGCTGAAGTAAAAGCTGCAACAGATTCACCAAGAGAAGTACATTTCCAGGGCTGCAGTGTGGCAACTTCAGCAGGGAAGATGAATATCAAAACCAAACCACATCAGACCCCAAGGAAACCATAAAATACAGGCATTTTGGAAAATTATAGACTTAAAGGATTTTTCCCACTTGGGTTAATTTGGGAGGGGATATGACAAAAAAAAAAAAAAAAAAAAAAAAAAGACAACATGAACAAACAGAGATAGATTGTTAGAAAAAACTCAACTGTGCAGAATTGATGTTGACATTTATTTTTGTGCAAGCTAAATAACATTATACATGAAAATGAACTTTAATATTTCACTTATTTTTCAAGCTGTTTTAGTGTAGCTCTTTCCTCTTCTGTGATGTTGATACATGGATTAAGGATAGAAGATTCTTTTACATACTGTTTCAAGAAATTTTTGAGGACTTTAAATTAAGGAAACAAATTTATTAGTTTATGAGGTTTCTTTCCAACTAATATTAGTTTACTATGCATATTATTAGAAGTTGCATACCCATTTTTATAGGTGCAACAGTCTTAGAATATTAGTGACTATTGGGATTGCAAGCTTTGAGGAACTCAAACATACTGACTGCATATCTATCTAATGAAATCACAGTATTATTTTAATTATTCTTCTTCCATTGCTTAGAAAATGGCATTAATGGTCTTACTCTCTTAGCACAGAAAAAATCAAGTAGCTATATGTCAGTTTTAATTGATACTTTTTATGCCATTAAAATATTATTGAAAAGTATTGAGATATAACATTAATGTAATTGTTTTGGTCCTATTAGTAATGGAAAATTAAAACAAAGTGATTTAATTTTTTTCTTATCTATCAAATTTCGAAAAAGAAAATATAAGAGAAATTCTGATAATATTTTGTAAACTCTGGAAAAAAATATAATAAGCAATGTATTTACTTCTATGGATTTTCAAAATGGAGAAAATTAGCTAGTTAGACAGATCTGCATTTTAAAGGGACATTTTCACTTACATAAGAAAAAAGGTATAAAGTTAAGCATATTATATACTAATTCTCATAACCCAAAAGAAACAGCTGTGCTTTAAAAAAACACAGTGAAAATATAATTATTTAATTTAGCTTGGTAAGAGCTACTTTTTCTCGGCTTTTTGCCCAGAATATTCTTATTACTTCTGCAAAAAACAGCATGGCAAAATCTAAAAGCAAAAAGGAACATGTTGCAGAGAGGCAAGAGAGAAAACATTAATTATAAACATAATATTTAAGGTTTACTGCCTAAACAGCAGTAGTAGATTTTGCATTAATTTCTAAAGATAGAATAATAACTTGATAATCAAAAAAGTGAAATCTTCTGTTTATTGACAAAACAGGAGCAGCTAGTCCTGACCTAAGAGCATGTTTTAACATCATTCTGGAAAGGATCTCCTGAAATCCTAACAATCTGAATGTGCACTTCTAGTATCATAAAAAATCAATGAGATAACCACTCAAGAATTTATTGAATGTCCAAATACAAATACTAGTATAGACTATTCAAAAGGTTCTCTGAAGATTTTTCCTGTTGTACGCCCAAGAACAAACTCTACAATTTGGCTGACTTCTATGTATCTGTCTTTAGCAGGGATAATACCGCAGTGGAAGATTAATACAGAAAACAAGAGCCCTTACAATGGTTCTTTTGGTTTGCCGAGAATTAGTATTTTAAGTGTCCTTCAAACTTCCATTTTTTTCCCTAATGCATGGATTAAATTGTAAAAAGACTGATTAGGGTTTATATGTTATTTACAGAAATTCCATGTTCTTCCATCACCTTTGTGCACACTGCAGTCATGTGCAAAAGGATTTATCAGGGCTACGAAGATGATTAGAGGACAGGAGCACCTGTTGTATGAGGACAGGCTAGTAGAACTGGGCCTATTTAGCCTAAAAAATAGAAGACTGACTTCATCAATGTGTATAAGTATCTGAGGGGAGTGTGTCAAGAAGATGGAGTCAGTCTCTTTTCAGTTGTGCCAGGCAAGATGGTGGGAGACAATGGGCACAAACTGAAGCACAGGAAGTTCCAGCTTGTGATAAGTGCTTGAGTCCCAAATAAGATTAAAATTAAAGTTTGTAATTTATTAAGCGAATAGAGGCAAGCAAACAGTGCTGGGTGCACCGGGAGTCTCTGCTCCACCAAGATGCACACCTGTTACATCAGGAGGCTGATTTTTATGCTCCTAGACTAATACATATTCATCACTATTCCTAGAAAAGGCAGGGTTATTATAATTAGTTCCCAGAATCCGAACCCTCTCCGGACGCATGCGTATCAGTCTCTGGTGGTCTTTCTGGGGGTCTCTTGTGCTGAAAGCTCGTAGTCTTCCTCCCAGGCTTTGTCCTTCGGTCGTCCTTCAACTCCCCCTTTCTCCTTATTTGGTGGATCCTTTTGCCAAACATCAGAAGCTTGGGCAGCATCTCATGCAGAAGTCAG
>CM021731.1:69668905-69746236 GCA_011075105.1 Heteronetta atricapilla | reverse complement strand
CTAATCACTCTGTTTTTCTTAGATAGAAAGTTACATTTCATCATGCTCCCCTAGCATTGTTTCATACACGACACGAATCATATTAACACTTTTCACAAGCTGAATATGAGAGGCACTTCTTTACTGTGAGGTGACAGAGCACTGGGACAGGTTGCCCAGAGAGGTTGTAGAGTCTTCTTCTCTGGAGATATTCAAACCTTGCCTGGGTGCCATCCAATGTCCTCTAGATGATCCTGCTCGGCAGGGAGGTTGGACTAGATGATTTTCAGAGGTCCCTTCCAACCTTGGTCATTCTGAGATTCTGTAACATAGCCTAAATACATCATATTTTGTTTTTCTTCATGTAATACAGAACATGAAAACTACTGCTGTGTACTGTTTCTATGCCATGATGCCAAATCATATTCATTACATCTTTTAATGCACTGTTCATTAAGTAGGTATCAATTCAGAGTCACATTGAAGGGCTGAGGTGGGAAGGGGCTTCTAGAGGCCATCTGGCCTGGATCCTGCTCTACAGGGCCACCCAGAGCAGGCTGACCAGTACCACGTCCTGGTGGCTTCTGAAGATCTGCAAGGAGGAGACTCCACAACCTCTCTGGGTTGCCTGTGCCAGTGCTCCATCACCCGCACAGCCCAGAATGGTTCCTGATGTTCAGCGGGCACCTCCTGTCTGCCAGATTGTGCCCACTGCCTCTTGGCCCCTGGCACTGGGCACTGCTGGAGAGCGCCTGGCTCTGTCCTCTTTGCACTCTCCCTTCAGGTATTTGTAAACATTGATGAGATAGATCTCTCTGAGCCTCCTCTTCTCCAGGCTGAACAGTCCCATCCCTCTCAGCTTCTCCTCATAGGAGAGGTGCTCCAGGCCCTCAGTCATCTTAGTGGCTCTCTGCTGGACTCTTTCTAGTATGTCCATGTGTGTCTTGTACTTGGCAGCTCAGGACTGCACAGTACTCCAGGTGCAGCCAATACTGAGTGAAAGGGTCTCCTCTTGCTTTGATGGTGATACTTTGGTTCAAAGTATATGTATGGCAGCCAAGAATACCATTAGCTGTCCTAGCAAAAAGGGCAGATTGCTGACTCTGATACTATTAGACTGTTTGGTCCGCAGAACGGGTAGGGTCATACAAACAACCAGTTATGTGTCACCACGTTATCATACTGTGGTCTATCATCCACAACACAGATTTGGCACCTTACATCATGCCACCACAGCATGTCGTGAGACGGCCATCTGACAGCCGTGCCACCTCAACATCTTACAACAGCTGTACGAGAGGACTACCCAGAGGCCCATCTCCCCTTTCTGACCAGGAGGTTTGACCCTGTCAGTCCTTGATTTATTTTTCGTGACAATGCAGAAAGGCAGTGGTCAATCCTAAGCAACCTATTTGAGGACAGCGCTTGAGGCGAGGAGGCCAGCGCTTCAGGCGGGGAGGCCAGCATGCAGGCAGTTCGACCAGCCGCTTTGAGTAAAAAAACAACAAAGCAAGGACTGTAGACCTGCAGACAACGCCCCACCTGAGGCCAGCCTATCTGCGAGGCAAGAACCTCCCGAGTCCAGACTCCCTCCGCCCCCCGGAGGCCCTCACCCGCCCCTCGGCAGGGCCGCGCCACCTCCCAATCGGCGCTCGGAGGGAGCCACGTGATCTGCGGGGAGGCGGGGCGAGGGCCCAGGGGCGGGGCCGAGTGCCGAGGCGGGTGAGGCAGCGCTGCCCGCGGGCGGTTTGTCTGGGCCGGTGGGGGGGACGGGGGAGCAGCCGAAGCTCGTGCACGCGGCTGTGGCCTCGCGCTGCCGGCGGGGGGGTGTTGGGCGGCGCTAACGGGCACTGAGGGTCAGCCCTGAGGGACTGGGACTGCGGAGCGGGAGTGAAGGGGCTCGGGGGAACCCCGGGAAGGGGAAGAGGAGCCCCGGGGGCAGCTCCGATGCCACGGGGGTTGGGTTCCCGGCTGCGGGCGCTCCTTTGAGCCTGACGTGGACGCTGGGGTGGCGGAGAGGCAGTTGGTGGGGTCTGTAGTGGCGTCGTTGGCCGTTGAGGTGTTTCTGAAAGCCTCTCTGGATCTTCTGTGCCTAAGAGCTCCGTAAATCCTTCCCTCGTAGGTCTCTCAGCAGTGTAATAGGGTTGACTCTCCTCGTCGTACCTGAGCCTAACCTTCTGATCCGGGCTGCACCCTTCATGAGGTCTGACTGCAGCTTTGGCTCGTCCCTGCAGGCTGCACTTTGCTTCAGGAGCAGTTACCCTTCCTGTCAGAGCAATGGTTTTGGCCTGTCAGCTGCACATTACGAATGCAATTCTTGCCATTTTGCTGCAGCGTTTTAATGGGGCTTTCAGTGGTTTCGGTCACAGTGCTTGAGCACTTGTTTCTGTCAAGTTATCTTTGTCTGTTTTATTTTCTCTTGCTCTTTGTGTCTCGTTCTGCATGTGCTTCTTCACCTTGCAGTTTTGTTTAGAGTGTCTCCTTGTGCATGGCCTGAATGTCTAAGTAACTATTGGTGCCAGTGTGCTGGTCTTTTGTTGTTTTCTCTTGGGGGGTGGTGGTGATGGTGATGATGTCAGTTTCTCAACCACTAATACAGGAGGTAGATTGCTGATCAATTTCAAAGACCTTTGCAGGGTAGATTCTTGTTGACAACTGCAATAGTGAACTCCATGCTGGTAGGACTTGAAAGCAGGAAAACAATTACAGTCGTGTTCAAACAAGTGATGCCTGAATTCTCAATAAATGGTACATAGAATCATATAACAGAGCCTTTTGCAGAGTCTCTTAAGGAGATTCTTGAAAATGTGGTGCCAAATTATTTTACACTATTTTGAAAATAAGGATATCAACTAGAGGTGACTAACATACTGTATACCTCAACCCTGTATACATGCCTTTGTATGTAGCTTTACCAATAATGCCTAGGATAATGTAATCTCCGAATTCTGATTCCTTTTACATTAAAGGTGACATGATATTTTATTGTAGCACATCTGATGTAGTGTGTGGATTTTGTCCATGCTGGATTTGTACAATGGACATTAAAATAAACTCGGCCACCTTTGGACATTTTTATCCAAATCTTTATTCTGACCATTGCTATAGTTAAGTTGAAGGACTCCTTCTGGTTTATTTCTACCTGGATATAGCATCAACTGAAAGCTGAATATAGCTGGTGACACGTTCATATCTGTGATGCTCACTCTGATTTTGAGATGCATGCCTGGGTGGAAGTCTGAGTGCAGTTTAGGTACTTTTACGTTTCATTACATGCTACTTGAATGTTGTCTGCTTCTCTTTGAACATTGGACTTTTAAAACATATCCTTTATATTTCTTTCCAAGTGAAAAAAACTACTGCCAGAGGTTGGTGATGAATATATATATATCTTGTCTAGACAATGTTATCTGTATATTTGGTGGCAGGCTGATATTCAGGATGATGATAGCTACATGGACTTGTAGGTGCCAAAATACAATTACGCTATAATGTAGATTTCTGGTCCAGAGGAACAATTGAGTAGCAGTCTTAATGGCAATAACTGGCATTCTCCAAATGTTTACAGAACTGCTAAGACATCTAAGTACCATGTGTATCTGAGCAGTTGGCTTGATTCCTACCGGCTTCCTGAAAACCAACTTCCAGGAAGGCTTGCAACACCAAATGGAAAAAGTTTGTGGTATGATGGAAACAAGATTTCTATGAATCTTTAAATTTAAAAGTTCACAATACCTTTGTGCCTGTGTTACTTGAGTCCATTCACTGAGATGGTTGTTTCAGTCTGTAGTGATCTGATATACTTGTCTGTTCTGTAATCTGCTATTGTTGATCAGTGCAGCTTTTGATTATTTTAAATGCCCGTATAAGAAAGTTCTTTCTACTCTTGTAAAACTGATTTGATCATAATAACAACGGAAAAAGATCTTGTTGAACAAATATTGATGTTTTTTCAGCTATATTTTTCCTTTTATATATATATATAAATATATATATAAATATATATATACTTATATATATATATGCATATATATATATATGCGTGTGTATATATATATATATATATGTGTATATATATTATATATATTTTCCCTAGTGTGGGGATTTCAGGTTTTAGATAGGTAAATTTTGAGTCATATAGGCTAAGCCTACCTTAAAGTGCATTGCAAATGGTACACTATCTAAAATATGTTGCAAGATGCTTTTCAGACATTTTAACATCTATTACATTTCACCACTTTATTACTTGTAAATTTATAATAATTAAGTACATCAGAATTTAAGGCATGGGTTGTTTTCCTGTTTTGGTTACCTCACACTTCTAAAGATTTAAGGTGGATGTGCAAATAGCCATTGCTTGTGTTATTAAAAATAAATATTGTTAATTTTAGAGTTGGCTTTAGCTTTCCTGATAATGCCTATTACAGCCTCAATCTCCTTCCTTTATTCTTGGCATATCCCTCAAGCAATAGTACCAGCTTTTTAGACTTCAGTCTCTAGAAGTGGTATAATTTTTACAGAAAGGAAGTAAGTGATTTGTAGTTTTCTTAACATAGAATAAATGTAAAACTTCATAAAATACAATAGGAATAATATTCTTTCTTTCTAAAGAGTTAGATGGACCACTGAAATATTTTGCTTTTATGAGATGGCAGGCTTCTTCCCTTTACATTGTTCAGTTGACAGGCTTATTTTTGGAATGACTGAAATTAATGTTGTGGTTTCTGCTCTGTTTCAATGAAGCCAAGGCTTAAGAAGGTCAATTTGATTGCAGGGTATGTTTGGAGAAGGAGAATTGGATATCCATAAATGTATTATTAAGCAATCATAGAGGACTATCTGAAGTTAAAAAAATGAATTCACTTTATTGATTTTTTACTTACTTTTTTGTTAAGTGGTGTTGGATATTCCTAAAAAGATTTTAGAGATGGCATTTTTATAGAACTCTCCTGCAGTTTTTCGTAAGCTGGTGGTAGGTTCTGTCAGCCTTGGCTTGTTTACATATATAAGGTAAATATTTCATGTTGATCATATCATTACAGATATTGTCTAGTAAACTTTTCAAGCCTTTGAACAGGAATGGACATAGTATTTGTAAAGGTATTTTTGATTCCCAGAAACAAAAACATGTTTCTAATGCCTGTATTATTTTGAGCAGATTTCATACGCTCACTAGAACACCATATGCTGAACAGTTTCAAGAAAAAAAAGCAATTTTTATTATTTGTCCTTAAAGTGATCACAATTTAGTGTTTGTATGTATTTCGGCTAACAATATGAAAATGACTTTAATGAGTTTAAATGGCTAACTTCAGTTACTATAAAATAAAACTTCGGTTATGTTTGCACGAAATTATAAACCTCTAGGAAAATCAGGTATGCCAAACTATTGTGCTAATTTAGTAATAAAAAAATCTAAAATCTCATATAGTGTATGAAACACTGGGTTTAAAAACTTCCACATACTGAAAATGAGAGAGCCGCAAAAATAACAGAATTTAATCCTAACACTAGCAATTCTGCTAAGTTTTAAAATTTAGTTTTCATCTATTTGGTAGTTTCTTGATAAAAGAACCAAATCTGAGTCTTCTAGCTAATTTCCGTGAATCTGTTTATCTGATTGTCCTGGTTTCAGTTAGGACAGAGTTATTTTTCCTCCTACTAGCTGGTAGGGTGCTATGTTTTGGATTAGGATGAGAAGAGTGCTGATAACATGCTGATGTTTTAATTGCTGCAGAGCAGTGCTTACACTAAGCCAAGGACTTTTCAGCTCCTCGCTCTGTCCTGCCAGCGGGCAGGCTGGGGGTGCAGCAAGAGCTGGGAGGGGACAGACCCAGGACAGCTGACCCAAACCGGCCAAAGGGGTATTCCATACCATCTGACGTCATGCTGAACAATATATAGGGGTGGCTAGCCAGGGTCGGGGGCCGGCTCTCGGGGTTGGGCTGGGCATCGGTCAGCAGGTGGTGAGCAATTGCAGTGTGCATCACTTGTTTGTACATATTATTATTATTATTATTTTTATTATTATTATTATTTTCTATCTTAATAAACTGTCTTTATCTCAACCCACAAGCTTCACTTTCCCTTTTCTCTCCCCCATCCCAGAGAGGGAGGGGGGAGGGTGAGCGAACGGCTGTGTGGTGTTTAGCTGCCGGCCAGGTTAAACCACAACACTGATAACATATGGCATGTTAAGACTCTGATACTAAGTTTTCAGGTGCAGTGAAATTCAGGTGCAGAAAGTTAGGTCTTGTCCAATTCTTCTACCTTTAAACTCCCGGGAATAGTACCACTTACCTTAGTGCAATCCTTCCAGAAAAGATGGCAGTTCTTTGTGCACTTATGTAAACTACTCTTAGGTGGTTATGCTATAATGTGTTTTTGTTGTTTTCTGTTTTTCTTTAGAAAAAGGTAATAAAAATTAATTAAATTAATTTAAAAGGTAATAAAAATTAATAAAAACTACTATACTGGTGGCAAGGGTGGTTCTGAATTTTGACTCTTCTGTTCTTCCAGTTGTATTGAGGACAACTTTTGATGCAGACTAGATTGCTTGTAGTTCATGGAATACAACTGGAAACTGGCTGATAAAATAGTTTTTAATATTTATTATTATTTGGAAACAAAGGAAATAGAGTGAAAGCATATATTAAGGCACAAAACATCCAAAAAGCAAATTCTTCCAGTTAGGGAAAACTACAAATTTCAAGGCTATGACCTCAAATGTTTTACTCAAGTGTTGCTTATGCTTCAGCAAATGACTTACAGAGGGACCTGATGTGAAGCATCATTTCTCTAAAAGCAGTTCGCAGTGGCATTACCAATATTGAAAATACCAATGTTTGAGTATGCTTATTGGTTGTTTTTCTATTTTTGTACATAATGAAGAATTGTAATTATGAACTATTGCATTCTTAAGAGTATTTAGCCTTTCAGCCATTTTATTCACTAAAATAGCACAGGACAAGTTAGTAAAGTCTCTTTGTCTTAATAGAAGCAGAAAAATATAGTTTGACATCATCTGTTTCAGTCACATAAATGTGTACCAATTATAATAAAGAATTTAGGGGATGCATATATTCTGTTTTGCTTTTAGGCTCATCTGAAAACAAATTGATCATGAATGTATTTTACATATGCATGAAGTTAGTAGTAATTAACTAGTTAGGACTTTTGGTCTTCATTTTAATGGAGTGTTAAATTCATTTGTCTCCTTGTGCATGTTCTGCTTCCTGAAAGCAGTGCAGGGATGTACACTTCTAAACATGGGTAATAACGTTACTGGCTACAGGGTGCAAGAATTTCAGAAGAACAATTTGATGTAAAATTGCTGATACGGATTTCATACTTAACTTCAATATGAGTATTATGAACACTTGATGGAAGAGGTGCAACTCTTAGTGAGCAGAAGAGGATGACAAATAATTGCTCTAAGCCATGGACATTCCAGAGAAATAACTGTTGTAGGTGCTTACTATTATATGTGTTCTACGTGGTTTCCCATAGGATCCTGCTGAACAAACTGTCCAGCATACAGCTAAACAAAAACATAATACGATGGGTGAGCAATTGGCTGACAGGCAGGGCTCAAAGGGTTGTGGTATATGGGGCCACATCAGGATGGCGGATGGTCACTAGTGGGGTCCCTCAAGGTTCCATTTTAGGGCCAGTCCTCTTTAATGTTTTTATAAATGATTTGGATGTAGGACTAGAAGGTGTTTTGAGCAAATTTGCTGATGACACCAAACTTGGAGGAGTTGTGGACTCAGAAGAGGGTGGAAAGGCCTTGCAGAGAGATCTGGACAGATTGGAGAGCTGGTTGATAACCAACCACATGAAATTTAACAAAAGCAAGTGCTGGGTCCTGCACCTGGGACGAGGCAACCCTGGCTATGCGTACAGACTGGGTGATGAGATGCTGGAGAGCAGCCCCGCAGAGAGGGATCTGGGGGTTGTGGTAGACAGCAAGTTGAATATGAGCCAGCAGTGTGCCCTGGCAGCCAAGAGGGCCAACTGTATCCTGGGGTGCATTAAGCATGGCATTGCTAGTCGGCTGAGGGAAGTGATTGTCCTGCTCTACTCCGCACTGGTGCGGCCTTACCTCGAGTACTGTGTGCAGTTTTGGGCACCACGGTACAAAAAGGACATTAAACTGTTGGAGAGTGTCCAGAGGAGTGTGACAAACATGGTGAAGGGCCTAGAGGGGATGACATATGAGGAGCAGCTGAGGTCACTTGGCTTGTTCAGCCTGGAGAACAGGAGGCTGAGGGGGGACCTCATCACAGTCTACAACTTCCTCATGAGAGGGAGTGAAGAGGCAGGTGATCTATTCTCCATTATCAGCAGTGATAGGACCCACAGGAATGGTGTTAAGCTGAGGCAGGGGTAGTTTAGGCTGGACATCAGGAGGACTTCATTCACCAAGAGGGTGGTTGCACACTGGAACAGGCTCCCCAGTGAAGTAGTCACTGCACCAAGCCTGTCTGAATTTAAGAAGCGACTGGACTGTGCACTTAGTCACATGGTCTAAAATTTTGGGCAGACCTGTGCAGTGCCAGGAGTTGGACTTGAAGATCCTTATACGTCTCTTCCAACTTGGGATATTCTGTGATTCTATGATGATTCTATTTCCTCTTGGGTACACTCAAAAAGGGTAGGAGTAGTCTGTAAGAAGATGAGCAGGTTTAGAGATGCTTCATCTATAGTTGTGTACCCAGAATAGGGACCTGCTTTCCAGGGAGGTCTCATCACTAATCGTTGTTAAGTGAGGTTGGGATCCACATTTCTCTGATATTATTTGGGCCTTTCCATAGCTTATAGAGGTGTGTCTGTCAAGAATTACCTGCTGAGCCTGGTTACAGAGGTATAGGGTATGATTATTGTTACATCCTGTAAAGCAGTTTTATATATATGTATTTTAAAGCAGTAATTGCTCTGATATTGCCCTGCACCTTCATTAAGTGTAGTTTATGCTTACAGATTATGGCATGCCTGCTACGCAGGAAGAATTAAGCTCCTGAATTCTCTGGAAACTTCAACAGATAAATGGGGTTGCTTCTGGCTTTAGGTCAGCATCTAAGGGGAGCAGTAACATCAAGGCAACATGATTCCGAATTACTTGTGATGTATAACTTCTCCCAGTTTGGTTCATTGCTATGTGGTAAAGCATTAGGGAAACTAAAAAGGAGAAAAAGTGTATTATGTATTTCAGTGTATTACACCTGCCTACCACCCCAATTCAGGTTAGCTGACTAATTTTCAAAATGGGTTATGGAGCTAACATAACAGCTACAGAGCTAGTAGCTGTTCCATGAGTGAGAATGGAGTTCAGTTTTCAGTTTGTTGTGGTAGAATCTGTGCTTTTTGTCACCGTTTCCAGTAGGCTTTGCTAATGTTTTTTTGCATTAATGCTGTTAATGCTGATTTCATGACATGTAAAATGAATAAATAAAATAAGTTAGATAAAAATAGATTTATTTGTTAAGTCAGTGAGGTTACAAATGGCTAATCATTGGCATTCTCGTTAAAGCTTATGGGATCACTCATCTGAGTGCGTATCCTGCAAGAACATTTCTCAAATTTACCTTTTACAGTCCGTAGAGGTATAAGAAAGCATCAAGTCCTTGTGCTTGTCCAGATCCTGTTCTGAAAAAGAGTTAAGAGATTCAAAGCTTCCTGAGCTGATTATTTATTTCTGAGGCTCATTAACTTTTTCTAATATAGTGATGAAAATGTTCTCAATTATTTGAAACCAGATAAATACTACTGCAAACATGGAAAAACTTGGTCAAGTTTAAAACTAAAATTTTGGTATCTTTGACTATGATTGTACATGTTTTGAAATGTAAATAGCTAAAGAGAATATAAATATCATGGGCATTTTAAAAAAGTAGTTGTTCTAGGAATGTTTTGTTATCATGATCAGAGTCATGTATCTTTTAACAATCTCTTTTTTTTCAAATCTGTATCAAACAGTTTTATCAAAAATCAAACAGTTTGGTTTATGGAATAGAGTGAATAATTTGATATTACTATTTTGTAAATATATTACCTTCATAAAGTCATAATAGTATAATAGGATTTTATAATAAAATTTCCAAGTTGGGTTGTTGAGACAAGTCTTTATCTTGCAGGTATGCTTTTTGCCTTGTTTGATACAGCACCTTTTTTTAAAAAAAAAAAAAAAAATCTTTATTTTTCACTGTAAAAATTTATTTTTTTAATAATAATAAAAAATCTGCCAGGATTTCAGAAAGGCGTTATTTTTACCTGATGTCTTTCTTTGAAAGTCATTTTTTCTTCTCTGTCCACATTAGATTTGTGATCACTGTATCATAAGTCATAAGAAACTGGAAAGAAAGAGTTTGATCTCGAATGTGGCCAGTGACAGTCTTGTTTTATTGAAGAACTCCTGGTACACCTGGTGTAGAATTTAGTAAAATTTAGGCGTTTCAGTTGCTTTTATATTCTAACAACGACAAAAAAGGAGGATGGCATTTGAAGATTTTTTTTTTTTTTTTTTTTTTTTTTTAGTGAAGGAAAAAAAAGATAAGGATCCTGGATTCTCAGACATAAGTGTGAGGTAAGGGAAAAATACAAAGGACAGTTGGTGTCCCTTTGAAATCTGCTTTATGTCTTTCTGCTCTTTTGAAGCCTTCAGTTTAAGTCTTCAGTTTCAGTAAACGGTGGCTACTCTTAACTCAAATGCAGAAAGCGAATTTAATCCCCTGCTCCATTTAAATGCAGAGCAAAGCAAGTTGTTTAACCTACTCTGATAGCAATCTTTTTTTTTTTTTTTTTTACCTTACACCCTTTAAAATCAGAACATTGTAAGCAATTTTTTCACCTCCTTTCCTAGGGATTAATGTTCAAGTGGAATCATTGAAGACAAAACAGATCTTTGTTCTAGTGATACATTGTTGAAGTTTATGTTGTACTATGTGCAACCTTATGGGAGAAGCAGGTGCTGGAAAACGAGCCTAATGTTATGCTTGTTGTTTTCTTAGTAATAATAAAGCCTAGGAATCTAAATGCATTCAATGATAATATAGAACTTCTAGGAAACAAAAGAAAACTGCTTCTGGCAGAAATAGGTAACTAATGACTGAGGTCAGTAGCAGAGGGGGAATGAAGTCAAAAACTTTGAGTGGTACACCTGACAACTCTTTTTGCATGTTATATTTCTCTAATTGAGAAGTTTCCCAGTGGTTTGTGCAAGGGCCTGTCAGTGTCTTTAGCAATATGTTTCTGCTAAGTCTGGCAGCAGATTCTTTGTTGTGGTGTTAGGCTACTGTTATGCCTGGACAGGACAGTGGTCAACAGGTAGTGTCACTGCTGCAGTTGTGGATTTTTCTCACGCTTTCTCTCGGGAGTTTGCCCAAGGAGTGAGCACCATGTCCAGTGGTGCTGAATATGTGGGCATTATTTTTCCAACTGTCCCCTGCAGTAGAAGGGACTAAAAGGTGGCTGATTTAATATGCATGTTTCTGTGTGTTGGGCAGTGATAGGCATGTAGTGGCCTGCTTCTGATAGTCAGATGTGCTATCTGCAGGATACAGTCATTAGTAACCTGTGAAAAACAGTGTAACTAATTTAAGTTACTGTGTATCATGCTTCATCAGCTGCTTCCTGTAGGTGTTTGATCACAGGCCATTGAAAGTCACATGAAGGCTGTGCTACAACAGGTGTAGCTCATTTTTAAAAGACACTCATACTGAGTGATATATAAAGTTTTTAGGTGTTAAGAGATGAATGCTTACGATGAGGTATTTATTATTAGAAGACATCATCTGCTATAATAGTTGGTGAGATTTATATTCAGGGCACCACCTAGATCAGCAAAGTGAATTTGGATGTTATCTTTGTGAATTACTGTGTGTGAGAGAGTAGGTAGTAACAGTGCTCAGTGAGGTTGATTAATTAAGCTAGGCTTTTTATGAAGCATGAAAATGAAATTTGAAGTTTTGAAATAGAAAAATACCAAAGGCTTGGAAGTGGCTTTGTGATTCTAGGCTGTTGCAGATAATTGAGTGACAAAATTAATTTTACCTTCCAATAGGAGACATGAAAATAGTCGTGGTTCATTGCTAGTTAATTCTTTTCTATGCCATCAAAAACTATCTTTTTCCACAAGGACAAATAGCAGTGGCTGTGCTTTATGTTAATATTTCTGAAAAATCTCTGAGGTGGTTTGTACCACCTAGACATCATTTAGTGGTTATTCTAGAGGTTATTTAGTGATGTGACAATGAGTCCTTAGCTATGGCAGACTGAAGAACTGATTGTTTGGCAAATAAGGTATTGAACCATGCTGCTGATGCAAGAACCTACTTTTAATTTAATCTTACGAATTATTTGACTCTTAGTTAGATTTGAGCACAATAAACTGTAGGAAGAAGAATAAGAGCAAATCTGCTTTCATTATTTTAATTACAGCTGAAGTCTGCATAGAATAGGGAGATAGCAATAAGTACATATCAATTTAGGAAAGTGTTGATTGTAGTTTGATATATTTGAAATGTGTTATCTAGTGCTATGAGAGAAGGTTTCTGTTAGCTTGCAAATAAATGCAGTATCATAACAACAGTTTTGAAGTTATCTTGTGTCTCTTTAAGGTACTTGAATACTGTAAGTGTAGGTAGAAGATATTCAAAATTCTGTGTGCTGTTGCCAAAACTTGGTCTCATAGTTCTTTCCAGTTGAATTTTTCCTCGTGGAATGTTTGCCAAAATGCACTGCTAGAATTGATTTAATTTATCTTGAGGTGGGGTTTCAGGGAAGGCTGGAAGTGCATTACTTTAAATTTTAATATACTTTTATGTTAAATGTGCCTTATGTTCTCTTGTGCATTTTATTTATTGCTGAGCGTAGGACAGTATTTATTTATTTTTTTAAGTTTCTGAGGAACGCAGACCTACAGTCAACTTCTTTGCACTAGGCTTACCCTTTTTTTCAAAATTTTAACAACACTTTCCTGTGTTACAGTACTTGAGTTCAGTGCGTGTGTATAGAGAGAAATAAACTGGAAATCCTGTCTCTGAGGATTGGAATCCAGTGTAGTTTTAGATGGAAAATAAAATATTTTAGTATACATTTGCCAGTTAAGCTTTTAACAGGACTTTCCATGGGTGCAACTTCTGAAATGAAATTAATGTAAAGTTTCTAAAGACTTTTCCATGTGATATATATGCCATAGTTGACTTGCATATGGATTTGTAAGCTGCTGAAGTGAAAATCGATATCTGGGCATGATTGACTATAGATTGAAGGGAAATTGCATATAGTTTGAAGTGCTGGTTATCTGTGAAAACTTTGCTCTGTGATGTGCACTGCTGATGGTTGTGTAAGTTTCTGTCTGTTACATGGGAAACTTTAAATAGTTTGATTTACGCCTTTTTTTTTTTTTTTTTTTTTCTTCCGGACATTTTCTTCCAGACTTGGCTAGAACTAATTTAGTAATGTTGTAAAATGACTGCAGAAAGGATCTCTGGAAACAAATGTAGAAATACTTTTGCTTAAAAGTTACAGCCCATTCAAAAATGATCCATACAGAAATGTAATATGAATATAGTGAATGGCAAGATGAGATACTGAATCTCCGTGATCAGATTCATTTTAGTATTAGAAGATTAAAAAAAAAATAGGATTTTTCTGAATACTTTTTCATTATTAATTTATGTAATCTAGCTATCTAACTATCCTGATATCAAAGGTATTTGAGATTTGATGAGGTACATGGGTGATAAATACATGTGTGAACTGCTTGTGATGTCTATCAAAAGGCCTGGCTTGTCCTTTGTTGGGGTGAAAAAGGCAAGTACTGGTTCAAGAAACAGTTTTTTTTTTTTTTTTTTTTTTTTTTAATGAGAAGACACAGGAATTAATGTGCTTGAAAATCTCATAGGCTAATCAGATTTATTTTTGAAAACTATTACATTTAAATTGTCTGTGTGCCCTGAATGCAACCTCTGCCCACCTCCCCCCTCCCTTCTAAACGCGCACATATATTGCCCCAGTGGTACATGCACAGTTGAACAGACAAAATGTCTTTTAATTATCGTTGCAAGAATAAATACATAAAGGCTTTATATTTTCAGCACACAGTTTTACGTCAGTCCCTTTTGAAAGGGGCCAAGGTAACTGTTAGAAAATGAACTTATAGTAAAAGTCTTTTAAAAATTATTCAAAAAGTGTAGAGATACTGATCTGACAGTTTATTTTAATGTATCGATTTCTTTAAGATGGATTAAAGAAGTTAATTTATCCAGTTAGACACCCAAGCAATATTTTCTTAAAAAAAAAGGGGGGGGGGGGATAACATGTTTTTATTTTGAAGGATCTTCAGCAGGGATCAGCTATGCTTCAATTGTTCATACATGCATTTTTTTAAAGTGTAAAATAGATTGAATACAGTGTCTAGAAGTCTAGATAATAAATGACAGTTTTTATTAAAAATAAAAGTGCTTAACATTTTACTCATTATCAGTGAAAGAAAGTAGTTTTGATTTTTGTTAACTTTTTTGAGTAATCTGGTATTTCAGAAAATTCATTTTCTTTACATAAAGTTGTTGCAAAAGTCTCTGCAGAAGATTACCTGAAACTACCTGAAACTTTTAATTTTCAAATACATTTATTATTATTGAGTGTAAGTATAGGATATTAATGATTATTGTTCAGATATACAAGTTGACTTGAGTGAAACAAAAATTTTCTCTAGAAAATTTGCTGACTAAAGATAATATAATTGCCAAGTAATTAATGCAGTTAAAACATATCACTACATATAGTTTACTCTTTGGAACCTGAATTACCATGTCTATTTCTATGTCAGTGTTACTAGAAGGGATGGCTTCTGCTTAGCAATTTTTGGATAAGTTTCAGCACTTTTCTTTAAGCAGTGCCCATTTCAAAAGCTATTAAGCTGAATGTATATGTATAGAATGATCTTGCATATAACTTACTTGTGAATATGTAAGATACTTGTTAACTTTAAATAGTTCATGAAAATAAATGACCACTAGAGCTTGTTGTCTTTTTCTTGTATGTTGTGTGCATGGCAGCTTAGTATCTTAGAACAAATATCTGAGGTAATGCCTTTATTTCCAAGAGCATGCATTCATTTTCAGTTTAACAAAGGTTTTGAAGGATACACAAAATTGTGACCTAAAATGAATGCATAGGAGAAAGAACAGTTATTCTTCCTTAGGCTGGAAAAATGTGGAACATTCTGAATTAATCCCACTATTATGAATGGAGGCTTGGCTGCATTATAAACTTTGTGCATCCTATTTATTTTGCATTTTAGCTCGGAGGCAATATATGTTTTATGAATTATCCATGTTTCATGTGTGTGCATGCTAGCCTAATATAGGCATGGAGATGCTGACTCCTCAAATAGCATGATGCCACTGTTGCTGCTAAGAGAAGTGCTATAGAATTTAGTTGCATTTTAATGCAAGAAGGCGGTGGTGGTATAGTGGTGAGCATAGCTGCCTTCCAAGCAGCTGACCTGGGTTTGATTCCCAGCCAATGAAGTTTAGTTTCTTCCCGCTCTCCTTTGCGCTGGTGCAGCCTCACCTCGAGTACTGTGTGCAGTTCTGGGCACCATTGTACAAAAAGGATGTGAAACTTGGAGAGCCTGTAGAGGAGGGCTACGAAGATGGTGAGTGAAGGGACTAGAGAGGGGAAGATGTATGAGGAGCAGCTAAGGTCACTTGGCCTGTTCAGCCTAGAAAAGAGGAGGCTGAGGGGAGACATCCCAGTCTACAGCTTCCTCAAGAGGGGAAGAGGAGGGGCAGGTGCCAACCTATTCTTCTTAATCACCAGTGATAGGACCTGCAGGAATGGTGTCAAGTTGAGGCAGGGGAGATTTAGGCTAGACATAAGGAAAAGGTTCTTCACTGTGAGGGTTGTCACCCACTGGAACAGGCTCCCCATGGAAGTAGTCACTGCACCAAGTTTGTTGGAGTTTAAGAAGCGTTTGGACTGTGCACTTAGTCACATGATCTGAATTTTTGGGTAGACTTGTGTGGAGCCAGGAGTTGGACTTGATGATATTTATGGGTCCCTTCCAACTTGGGATTTTCTATGATTTTGAAGGTGGTTAGTGTTTATTTAGTAATAAGGGTTTTTTTGTTTTGTTTTGTTTTTGTTATGATGATATTATGGAAGGATCTGCTTGTTAATATGTGTTGTATGATGACATTGTCCCTGTGCAATACGAACTTTTCTGTTAACAGAATTGAGGAGGAGTTGAGTAGATCTTGGAAAAGAAATCTGTTGGGTTGCCCTTCTAGGGAATGACTAGCATGCTGCCTGTCTAGCTTTGTAGGCTAGGAGACAAAAGTGAACTGATTATAGGATGGTAGAGAATCTGGCTGGTATCTTGTCTGTCTGTTTTAGGAGATTATTTGTTTAATTGTTAACTGGTGAGTTATATTCTTTATATTAACACCGTCATCACATACTTGATACTTAAATTACTTAAATAGTCTGACTTGCTGAGTATAGGACCTTTCAAAAAAATGTGTTTCTTGTTCTGAAATGGGCACAGTAGTGCCTTTATCAAAAACTTTGGGAATGGGGAAGGATGCATTCTAGAAATGCTTACTAGGTATAAACTATCAACTTAGAAAATATTTTAAACTACCATGCTCTGACAGAAGAGAACTTAAGTATTGAGTTAATCTTATTTCCATTCTGGCTTGATTTGTGATCTCTGCTTTCAGCTTCCACATCATATTGCAAAGGGTGTAATCCTACTACTTTATTTTTAAATGATTTTGTGGGGCCTAATCAAATAAGTAGTAATCAACCTGTTCCATGAGGTAAATATACTTTTATTGACTGTAACAGAGAACATATGATAATACTCATTTGGTGAAAGGTCATGTGACTAAAGTACTGTGTTACATGCTTAGGAGTATGCCAAGAAAAGAAGAAATAACAAGCAGAGATCATGTGCATGTTATCTGGAAGTGATGTTTTCTGTTGGAAAGCAAATCGGCATTTTGTTGTTAAGGAATTGAGAGCTGGGCAATGTGAAACCTTTCCAGTTTGCCTCATGAGAGTCATATGAAAATGAATTCACATCTTCACTTGCTTGTATGTGAATTGAATCTTCTCTTTAGGAGATTATGAAAAGCCATATTCATCTGTTTGATGTGTGAATAAAAGGTCAATACGTCATCTTACAAGTATTAGTAAAGAGGGAAAGGTACCATGATGATGCAATTTTCTTTTCATGTGAGAAGGAGTAATGCCTGTTCTTTTCTGCTTTTAACAGTATATGCAGAACTTGCAAAACAAAGGGTGAAAAGTTTGCAAAATGACTAGACATGTTTTCTTTCAGTGTTTGGGCTACCTCAATTTATATTGTTATAGAATCTGAATTTCCAGTAGGTGGTTGGAAGGAAAAAAAAAGTTTTTTTTTTTTAAGTGTTCTATTTCAAAACTAGCAACTGAGGCATGTGAAATTGCTAAAATTTAAAAATCTTAGACATAATCTGTAGTCTTTTTGATAATTTGATTGTCTAGTGGCAGAGAAGTAGATTAATATCTTGTCTCAAATTGGTAAGTACCATGTCCCCGTAAGAAGAATTGTACTTCCAGGATTTGGAGAAAGATGAGGGGAGGGATTTAATTGGAAAAGTGAGTACATTAAGAGACATGCACTACTAATAAAGAATTGTTATTTATTTTTTAATATAATTTGTATTGAATCCTGTTTTGCATGATAGAGTTAGTGTATATTAGTGGCTGTCTTTCATATGTTCATGGTCATCTATTGGCTTTTTAACAAAAATGGAATAACATTTTCTAAACTTTGATACTTTGTTGTCACAAACTCTACAAAAGTTAAGAAAAACAATGTTCCTTTCATAATGTTTAATTATTGTGTTTACTAAATATCCTTTATTTGACCTTTTTAATGAAGAGAAAAGCTGTTTTTAACTACGTATCAAGGTAACCTACTGAACTTTTAAGCTCATGTTTTTTAAGTTTGTTTGTTTGTTTTCCAGTGGAAAGTAACGCTGAGTTAAAAACATGATGGGGTAGGGGTAATCCAACCACATTTAAGCCAGGAATGCCAATTCTCTATTTTTCTAATTACTTCAAGCATATATTCTGTTTTAATATTTAAGAATCAGAGCTGAATTCTTTCTAAGTTAGAATCATAGAATCATAGAATATCCTGAGTTGGAAGGGACCCTTAAGGATCATCAAGTCCAACTCTTGACACCGCACAGGTCTACCCAGAAGTTCAGACCATGTGACTAAGTGCACAGTCCAATCGCTTCTTAAACTCAGTCAGGCTTGGTGCAGTGACCACTTCCCTGGGGAGTCTGTTCCAGTGTGCAACCACTCTCTCAGTGAAGAACCCCCTCCTGATGTCAAGCCTAAACTTCCCCTGCCTCAGCTTAACCCCGTTCCCGCGGGTCCTGTCGCTGGTGTTAATGGAGAAAAGGTCTCCTGCCTCTCGACACCCTCTTACGAGGAAGTTGTAGACTGCGATGAGGTCTCCCCTCAGCCTCCTCTTCTCCAGGCTGAACAGGCCCAGTGCCCTCAGCCGTTCCTCGTACGTCTTCCCCTCCAGGCCTTTCACCATCTTCGTAGCCCTCCTCTGGACACTCTCCAACAGTTTCACGTCCTTTTTATACTGTGGTGCCCAGAACTGCACACAGTACTCGAGGTGAGGTCGCACCAGCGCAGAGTAGAGCGGGACAATCACCTCCCTCGACCTACTAGCGATGCCGTTTTTGCATGTTACCACACATCCTTATGACCATATATTATATATTCATTTATATTATATATTCATTGACTTAGGGAGGCTGATAAGGTGTAGGCGGAGCCAGCAGCGACCATTCCCAGGCTGTTCAAAGGCAGCCCCTAGAGAGCATGAGTGACCAGGAGCACTGCGAACAGGGCGGGCAAACAGGGCAAGGTGCAGTAGTGGGGCGAGGTATGGTAGTCTGCGTGGCAGTTCACACAGGCAGGGCATGCTCAGGCAGGGCAGAGCATTCCGCCCCGCTTATGAGAACAACTCATCTACCGGCTGCCTAACAGTACGTAAAATGCCATGGTCATCACTAGGTGGAGAGCTCTTTTTAGACAGTCTGTGGCCACCCAGACTGAGTGCCCACTCAAAAATGTGGCAGTTCAGGTCTCTGGGTGCATGGAGTGCCTGAGCCTGTTGCTGTCCTCTGAGGGCAGCAGAGACACTGTGTGTATGAGGTGTGAGCAGGTGGATGACCTGCTCAGCCTGGTGGCAGTGGTCATGGAGGAGGTGGAGAGGTTGAGGGCCATCAGGGAGTGCGAGCGGGAGATAGACCTGTGGGGCAACTCCCTGCAAGGCTTGAGGGAAAGGAACCGAGGTGAGACACCCCAAACAGTGGTGGACCCCCTGCCCTGTTGAGCAGAGGGAGGGGACCTAGCAGGTGAGGAGGAATGGAAACAGATCCCTGCTCAACGTTGCAGGCAACCCCCCCCCTCCTGGCCCTGCCGCCCCAGGCGCCCGTACACAACAGGTTTGAAGCCCTGGAGCTTGAGAGACCGGTGGGTGAGGATGAGGTGAACAGTCTACCCAGGAGGATGCCTAGGGCGAGGAATTTGACTCGACGCCCCAGGCCTGCCTCCACTATGAAAGAAAGAAGGGTGATCGTTGTAGGCAACTCCCTTCTCAGGGGAACAGAGGGCCCTATTTGTTCACCCTACCCATAGGGAAGTCTGCTGCTTCCCTGGGGCCAGGGTCAGGGACATTGACAGAAGGCTTCCTAACCTGGTTTTCCCCTCCGACTACTATCCTCTTTTGATAGTCCAGGCTGGCAGAGATGATATTGAAAAGAGAAGCCTGAAGGCTATCTAACGGGACTTAAGGGGACTGGGACAATTAGTAGATGGAGCAGGAGTACAGGTCATTCTTTCCTCCATCCCTATAGTGGCAGGGAGGGGTACAGAGAGGACTTGGAAAGCCCACCTGATAAACAGGTGGCCCAGAGGCTCGTCCCAACACAGAGATTTTTTTTTTTTTGTTGTTTTTTTGTTTTTGCCCACGGGGCGCTTTACTCGGCACCTGGTCTGCTAACTGCAGATGGGTCCCACCTGTCTCGAAGGGGAAAACAGACACTAGCACAGGAGCTGGCAGGGCTCATTGAGAGGGTAGGAAGGGGGACAGGGTTGGGGAGGGAATAAGGCTCGTTAGAGGTGTGCCAGGGAGAACAATGTCAGGGCTGGGGGAGCATGGAATGGCCCAGCTGAAGTGCATCTACACTAATATGTGCAGCATGGGCAACAAACAAGAGGAGCTGGAAGCCATTGTGCAGCAGGCTAGCTATGACTTGGCATCCTGGACATGCAATACAGCTCAGAGGAAGCAGTCTAGGAGGTTTCTGGAGAGTGTAGAAGATAGTTTCCTGATGCAGCTGGTTAGTGAGCCTACCAGGGGAGGTGCCCTGCTGGACCTTCTGTTCACTTCTAGGAGTCTTTCAACCTTGACCGTACATGTTCATTTAGCTCTAAAATATTTGAATAATTCATTACAATTTATTGCAACAATAAAAGTATCATATATTCAAAATATATTTGATTTGGGGATACTGATTTCTCAACACTACTCCCTATTCTTGTGATGGAAACACAATGCTGATATTAATAAGCTGCATAACTAGCCTAAGGCTTGACAATGAACTGCAACAGCATAGTAGAAGCATTTTTTAAATCAGGCTATTTTAAGATGGGCTATCAAACTTTTCCTTTCTCACAGACTAAAACATTATTTGCAGCATCAAAATAGGAAAGAATACATTAAGCACTGACAATCTAAAGAAGGATTTTTTTTTTTAAAAAAAAAAAAGACAACACACACTCTTACCATGACTAAATGTGGTCTCAAAGTATGCCTGATACTGGAATTAAGAAACTGTGAAATTGGGCAACAAGAAATCAACCTCAGAATTACAGATTCATAGAAATTACTGTTGGAAAAAACACAGTAGGTAACACAGTCCAGGCCATTTCCAAAACATTAGAGTTCTCCAGTCATGTCCTGCAAAGCTTGAGAAGCTTCCCAGAGTTACACTCCTGTGAAAAGAAAAAACTTCCTATGGATTATGAAAATGTAAGCCACTTCATTTTCAGTAAAGATTAGATTTTATTACCACTTTTGTAATCACCAAATCATAAAATATTCAAAATATACAAAATTAGACCAGAAGGGACCTCAGCAAGTTATCTTATCCAAGCTCCTGCTCAAAGTAGAGCCAACACTGATCAGGTTGCTCAGGGCTTCATTCTCTATGACTGGCAGATAACAAGGCATGATTAGTGTATTCAAATACAGACAGATATGTATGTGTATCTGAGATGCTTGCAAGCTTTCCTATACAAAATGCAGCCACCCAAGCTGGACCATCAGCTTAACGTATGTCACGAGAACTTTGTGAAATTCACTTACCCAACACACAGACCAAACTCATATTTTTATGCACAGGAAGATGAGTGGCCTTTCACAAAGAATAACAGAAAAAAAAAAAAAAAAAGACAGTCTTCCTCTCTCCAGCTGTTAGGAGAAGGACTGTTGTAATCCCACCAGAAATCTCAGTTTTCTTCATATCCATAAGTGGTAGAGGCACCAAACATTGAACAAAGTAAAATTCTTCATTCACTTAAAAGTTTACCTTTGATCAGTAAGAATTCAAATTAATCAAGTCCTGATCTATTACCTGATAAATCAAATATGTTTGCTTCAGTAACAAAGACAACACTAATTTTGCCATGTACCTACAACTGGACACAGCTACCTAGTCGGTAATTTTGAGTAAGTAGCTATCTTACTTGCAGAACTTTGTACATTTTAAAGAAACAACTTACAAAGCATATTGCTGTTTGTTTTGTCAGAACAGTACGTGTGGAGTGGGCTGAGGGTGGGGCTGCAGCATTTTTACTTCTGGCAAATACAGCTGGTGGTTAACCCCTACCTATGACAACATATCAGTTTTACTTGCCTGTTTTTGCTTACTAAATGACTCATTCAATGCATTTAATCTAGGACAGGCTTATTAGCTGTTTCTTCACCAGACATAACATAGACCACATTATTTGAAGAACAAATCTTTGGCCAAAACTGCAGGCTCCAAAAAGCCTATCCAAGATATGTACGAGAAGCAAAAAAAAAAAAAAAGTCATTTAGAAAGCATATATACTACATATATACATTTATAAAGCATACGTATAGAAAGCATCACAGATGCTGTGACAAAGAGCAGAACAGATGATAGACTTCTTATTGAAAAACTTAAAACCAGCTCACGTTAACTTCTCCTCACAGCTCTTCTGCAAAAACTCCAAACAGCCATGGTAAATTTCAAAATGAGAACAACCTCTTTTTCTGCTCTTCTCCTGACCTATACCCATTAGAACTCCACAATAAGCATATGCCATCTTAACAACTTAGAGTAGCTACTAAGTCATTTGATAGAAATTTCTGATTACGGAATATACATATCCCCAAAGGACACACATCTCCAAAAAGACCAGAATATGAATGTTTGGAGATTGGAAATTAAAGTAAAGTTAGACTACCTGGAAAGTTTTTTTGTTTGTTTTAAGAAAATTTTAATTTCTTACTTCACTCTTGCTTGAGATCTCAGCACTGAAAGCAATTTGTTTAATAACACTCAGATCATAATCAGAGTAATGCATTTCATTTACTATGGACAGGAATTCAGTATGAAGAACAATATAAACATTACCAAAGACCACTGTGAAAACAAACTAAACAAGTGCTACTAGCAGAACTGGCGGTGCGGGGGGTTGTTCTGAGGGGTTTGGTCATTCCTCATTTTAAGGCCAAATTCCTCTGGCATCTCTGTCAAGTATCAATTCCTACAAATCACAGGTTTAACAAGGTACTGAAATATAGGCGATTTTTCACTTTTTTCTTCAAAAAGAATGAAGCTACGTGATGCAATAATGCTCAATTCTTTAAATTGCTGAAGAGTTCAATCCTTTTAGTGTTTTATTTTTGTAATTTCCAATTCTGTAATTTGCCTCATAGCAGTATGTTGTTTGTAATGAAAAGCTTCCGCAGATTTTAAAAATAGCTGGCTATACAGTAAAATTGAATGGAAAAAAAAATCCTACAAAGATAGCATGATCGATGCGGTTAACATTCACTTAGTTGTTTGTTATTTATTCAATGAAGAGTTCACAGTAACTTTACAGAAGAATTCAGTGTTGCTTTTTTTTTTTAAAAAAAAAAAAAAAAAACAGGAAAGCACATTACAGCTCCTACATTCTGCACTAAAATTTCAGTATTTACCATCTGTTTCTAAGAAGCAAAGTATACACTTAACCAGAGGCAAATATCAACACTATGAGGACCTAAAACCAGAGTAATATTTATGACCATTTTTCAATTTGAAAACTTTGACTGTATTAGTAGTTGCAATAAATGTGATCTTTAAGAAAAAAGATGTTGGAATTAAAAAAAAAAAAAAAAACACAAGACTTCCATGAGAAAGTCAATGTTTATGCCTAAAGCAAAACTAATAAATTAGTTATATAATAATAAATTAGTAATTGTTTCAGAGGTACTCAAAATTCTTCTACTATTAAGAAATATGCTATTTCAAGTTGAGTACTTATTACTTTGAATAAGTTACAAGTATTTAAGGAGGTATCTAAGTCTTCTGGCTGGAATTAAAGGTAAACACTAGGATGATATTTTAAGAAGAAATACAAGCTTTTTTGTCTCTTCAGATAATGTAATGCTCCCCCCCCCCCCAACTGAAATTCAATTAAATTTTCTACTTTTAGAAAAATTTCTACTTTAGGGGTTTATTCTTCTCAGTTCGATTTTTTTTTTTCCCCTCCCAAGTCTGGTAGTATTTTTAATCACAATAAAAGGCAAACAGCTTTAAAATTTCCAGAAAAAGAAAATTAAGGACTTTGGAAAATATAATTTAATATTATTCAAATTAATGAGCTGCTGCCAAAAGCAAATTAATAAAAAAACGTGCGTGCTATATAAGTACAACACAACTGGAGATCACAGATGCAAGGCTTAATTTCATGCTACATGAGAAAAAGAAAGTCTACTTTTTTTCCTTATGGTTGAGCATCTAAATCTCTGTAGGCATACAGACTTGTATCTGTACATGCCAGTTCTCAAAGAACGTTTAGAAGGGACTGTGTTACATCAAAGACGGTAGGCTGAAACTGAAATAAGAGTATTTTGCTCCTTTAATAAAAAGAAGTGCCTTTTTATCCTTCAATCAGGTGGACAATACCATTCCATACGAAGACGTTCAAGGGCTACCTTCATCATGAGATAGTGAAAAATAGGTATCAACAAAATGCCAATGTGTATTTAGTCATATAATGGGATGTAAGAAATACCCACCATCATGAATCAGTTTACACTTCATCAATGAAAGGCACGATAATACAGAAGTTGGTGCCTGGATTTGATCACACAACAGAAGTATGTCCAATCAGGTATTAAAGGAAGAGACTTCAAGGTCATGGGGAAGAAAAAAAAAGTACACCGTATACAGTGTATCCGGTCCTTTAACTGATCCCTGCTACATTCAAGGGGGCTCAGGTGAAGAACACAACACAGAACACGTCACAGGAACTTACTCCCAGTAACAGAGGTTCATTTCAATCCCAGCACTGGCTTATTTTTTTTTTTTTTTTTAATAAAAAGATAATGAAGTAAGAAATCAGATGCAAAGCCACCTATTTTGCAGTAGTAGTTGCTTCAACTGATTCAATTGAAATCTATGTGGCTGTTAAGAAAATATGAGAGCCTGTGTAAGATTCTTTTCCACAGCCCAAATGAAGTACAGTTAAATATATTCAAGGAATCGTGGAAAAATTTAGTTTGGGCATCCTCAGGAGGACACAACCACTCCCAAAAGCACATCTACATTACACATCATATTGTTTAAGGCCATATATACAGTCAAGTTTAGAATATCTGCAACAAGTCCAGTCAAACAAGGTGATGATAGTGAAGCATGCGATGACACAAACAGAATTTTCTTTTCCTATTCATCTGTTCATCTATTTGTTTATCCTGCAGTGTCTCTAGAAGGTTTCAAGACTTAGAACTGAGAATAGCACAGTAGGAAATGTTACAAAAGTCAAACACTGATTGGCACAAAATAAGATATGTAAAATAAAAGTAAATAGCTCAATTTTTTCAATCCATTCCCAGAGATTCATAAAAACTTACAAAATAAACTTCACCCCTTAGTTCTTTTCTCGGGACTCAGCTCCCATCTGAAGTGCCCAGATCCTGTAAGAAGCAAGTAAGATTCTACGTCATATATATTTCACATCTAACTTCATAAATATTTTTGAAATAATAGTATTTCCATGTAATACAGTGCTGTATGTAATAAAGCGGTGGATGCAAAAGCTGCAGCAATTATACCATTATAATTTACTGTAATAACGACTTACACCATCTACAAGACTTCTATAACTGCCTTTCCCAATCTTAAGAAACACTTTTAGAATAAAATAAACAACAGTATAAGATAAAACACCAATATATAGAACTTTTATAAGTACAATAAATCTTCAACATTTTTTCAAAAATTATATACAATCATAAACAAAAGTTCTTCTTTCCTTGCCTACAGTCCTTAATAAGAAAATTAAAATAAAGATATTATTCACAAACCATAATCTGATCTGAAAGGTACTAAACAATATGAGCAAAAAATCTCTAATACCTATTATTTATTCAACTTAAGATAATCTGCAGATTCAATATAATTTTTTTAAAGAACTTTTTAAAAGCTGTTTTAAACAATGCTTAAAGCAAGAAAAAAAGCAACAAAGTGCAAATTCCAAGTTCATTTAATTACCCTAGATTGATACAGCTTCACAAAAAAAAAAAAAAAAAAAAAAAAAAAAAAGAATAAAGTAATAGCTCCATTTTCACACAAAAGAATAAGCTCTGATAGCTTATTCTTTAAGAGAAAAATTTATACCTACAGAGAAGGTAGGGACTGTTTTTTCAAATTCACCTAAGACAGGAAGAAGAACATGACAGTCTCGTATGGAAAATGTACTCAAGAACTGGCAATTGCTCAAATATAACCTAGAAGAAACTAACATCAGAAAACTAGTAAAATCATATTCTATGAAAGGTGATCTCTGAAAAGCTATTAAGAAATTTATTTGTAAAAGGTACAGTACACTAAAGTAATTTATAATGGTATTATGTGAGTGACAAAGAACAAAAGGAGACAGACTGCAGAAAACTCAGCAGAAAGGGACCTGGTGGTGCTAGTTGACAGCAGGCTCAGCACAAGGCAGCTGTGTGCCCTGGCAGCCAAGAGGGCACACTGCCTTTTGGGGTATATTAAACACAGCATGGCTAGCCAAAAGAGGTGATTCTCCCACTATACTTAGCATTGGTGCAGCTTCATCTTGAATATTGTGTGTAGTTCTGGACTTCATGGCATAAAAAGAATGTTAAGGTCCTTGAAAGCGTCCAGAGGCAGGCAACAAAGCTGGTACGAGGACTGGCAGGCCTGTCCTATGAGGAGAGGCTGAGGACACTTGGGTTTCCTTGTCTCAAGAAAAGGAGCTGAGAGGTGACCTCACTGCTCTCTGTAGCTCCCTGAGGAGGGGAGTGCAGAGGGAGGTGCTGCTCTTTGCTCCCTGGTCACCAGTGACAGGATGCAAGGGAACGGCACAGAGCTGCAACAGGGAACGTTTTCTGTTTTCTGACTGGACATTAAGACAAAATTTCTCTGTCAGGTAGTAACATGCCTTTTTTTTTTTTTTTTTTTTTTTTTTTTTTCTGAAGTGGTCAGGTAATTGGACTTGATCTTTGAAGATCCCTTCCATCTGAACTGTTCTAGTTTCTAAATTCAAAAACAGAGTGGAAGGAAAAAAATAAACAGTAGCAGGAAACAATAAAAGTGCAATATTAGATAGAAACTGCACAACTTTCACTTGTTGCTCCTCAACTCATATATACATATGTAAAACTACCACTAATTGGTGTGCATTTATGTATAGGAAAGAATTAATAAAAATCAGAACAGAAGTGTTTTCGCCTAGATCAATAAAAAGGTGTCAACCCCAGGTCAATGTCTAAAATATTACTCTGCTTGTGATTCTGAAATAATTGTTGAGTTTTACCTCAGTGTATTTCCTGAGGTAGAAATCTACCACATAGTGGTAGAGACAAGTTTTGTCTCTATACCAGATCACAGCCCATGGACCACAGGGACATTCCATGTGTAACCATAAGTACTCAGGACAGAATAATCGAGAAGAAAAGACTGCAAATACCACAGTGGTACTTTTAGCACATACTTCAAATTAGAAGGCTGAACAGAGAAGATCTGTATAGCCTGTTTTCCAAGTGTTCTAGTCACTGAGATCTATGGTCATGAAAGAACAAAAAACAAACAAACAAACAAACCCTCTCTATCAAGACAAAGACGGACTTAATTCCAGAGGGTTACCTCTTGACATAAGCAGTTTTAGTAACATTTACTTTTTCACTGAGGATTTTACCTGCCCATGAATCTTTATCAGTTTCTCCCAACTTTTAGAATGTACTCCTTAAAATAATACCAACTTTTTCATTCTTGGTATCCAGAGATGAGTTCAAAATAAGACCATTTTAAGTCCAGCAAAAGTATCATATTAAAATACAGCTCCAGAATCAATGGATACTTTTTCAGAAAACTGAATTCTAACAACTTAAGATTTTATAGAAAGTCCTTCCAAGGTTTCCAGTCTTCACTATAATTGATTTCTTATGACCAGAGCACAGAAATAATAGTTTTTGTTTCATTATACAAAAAAAAAAAGAATCACACAGTTTACTAATTTAAAATTTTCTTTAATATCACTCTAAAATCTTTATCCATCACAAATATCTTTTCATTTAAAAGCCAAAGCATTCACAAAATGTATACAAATTCCTATGACAATTTTGATAAAGCTGATATAATGAAAATCTGTTGTGCTATCTAGAAAAGCTACCCCCAAAATCTCAAAAATAGTTAGAATTAAATAGCAGTTTGAATTAAACATCACTGTTATGCACAGCCAGGCATGTACCTATAATTAATCAACATCAAGTCCAGATCAATGATCTAGGTGACCCTGATTGCTGCTACTTAGGAGCCCTGGAAATATATTTGTATTCAACAAATAGCTAAGAGAAGTATGATTTGCCATCCACTAACTGGTTAATGAAGATCAGTGAGCAATTGCCCTGAAAATGCTGGAGCAAAGTGACCACAGTAGGCTTTAATAACTATCTTTCACATTTAAAGTACTCTTATTGCAATAGGGACCATAAAGTTGGAGACAATCCTCTTAAAAGCCAGACTGTTTTCAGACTTACACAGGGATGGGACAAGATGCACAGGAGAAAATCAGAATAGTGAGTTTTGACCAGATATTGGAAAGGGTTGTCCACAGACATTGTAGACACTTCATCCCTGAAAATACTCAGACTTGAACTATACAAGCCTCTGAGCAATCTACTCTAATTTATCCTTCTTTAAGCAGAGTTCTGGAGTAGAAAACCTCCAGACTTCCCTTCCATCCAAGGTCCATGATTCAATCTTTTAAATTTTATTCAGAATAATATCGTAATATAACAACAATAATAGTTACAACCTCTAGAATCACAGAAGTAGAGACCAAAAAAGTGAATCCACTCTTGAGATCATTTTCCAGTTAAATTATACTACTGATATGATTACCAACTTCTGTTTAAGATCATTTTAGGATTTGGTTTGCTAACAAACCAAGTTCCAGAGAGAAGCAGGAAACAGAAAGTACCTCTAGAAGTCTTGACTACCATAGGGGGAGCAGAAGTACCAAAATCCTAGTGAAATATTTTCATCATGAATTCAAAAAAAGTCTCAAGTGAAACTCTTTACTCAGAGATGTGTCTTGAAGAAGGCTGAAGTGATGTTAACATGAAAAAAAGTTTACAAGAAAAATTTATTCTCTGGCAGTAATAGAAAACAGTTATCAATTAATTTGCTCAAAATCCTTCCAAAATCATTAAATTACATGATTCAACTGTGAATATGGTAAGACATTTACAAATTGCAATACTTTTTTCTTTTTTTCCCAAAAAGAGAAAGTTAACATTTCATAACAAATGAATGGCTTTTTGAGTCTGTTTAAGATTTAGGAATCTCTATCTTCGTCTTGGTCTTGATAGATACAGTGCTTTGCTCTTTCATGCTTCTCTCTCAAAAGAATAGAGAGGTATCAATTCCATACAGGAAATAGTTTATGCAACAGGACACTCCAACTATATGTTTACTTTTTGTAAATTGCTTATTCATGTAACACAGTATTTTTTACTTGAAAGGAAAGAAATAAATGGTACAAAAATATCCACTGTTGCAAGTTTTGGAATGCTAAGACATACAGTGGTCTTTCTTTTATAGCCTATGTAGGAAAAATTTAAGAAATTGAGGTTTAAGAGTAAAATAGAATGGTCTTATATATTTCAAATGCATTTCCACTTAAAAATTTTAAATTTCAACAGCTTAGATTAATAACTGAAATACTTGTGTCTCTGTTCTTTTAACATCCAACATTCCTGAATATCAAATCTTTCTACTAGCAAATCACTGTAACATATTTTTACAAGAACCTAGAGAGAGGTGTCTGTATGAGGGAGAAACCAAAAGTAAAAACTAGAGAAAAAAGCAAAATTCAATTCAGTGTAGTAAAATCAATTCTGAATTCAGTATATGAGAAGTTCCATTATCACCTTCGTAACTAGGCATCACAGCAACAATTTAATATGACATGTCAAACAAAACCATAATCACAGAATCACAGAATCATTTAGGTTGGAAGAGACCTCCAAGATCACCTAGTCCAACCTCTGACCTAACACTAACAAGTCCTCCACTAAACCATATCACTAAGCTCTACATCTAAATGTCTTTTAAAGACATCCAGGGATGGTGACTCCACCACTTCCCTGGGCAGCCCGTTCCAATGTCTAACAACCCTTTCGGTAAAGAAGTTCTTTCTAACATCCAACCTAAAACTCCCATGGTGCAACTTTAGCCCATTCCCCCTCATCTTGTCACCAGGCACATGGGAGAACAGACCAACCCCCACCTCGCTACAGCCTCCTTTAAGGTACCTGTAGAGTGTGATTAGGTCGCCCCTGAGCCTCCTCTTCTCCAGGCTGAACAATCCCAGCTCCCTCAGCCCTTCCTCATAAGACTTGTTCTCCAAGTTTCCCTCACCATCTTCATTGCCCTTTTCTGGATTCGCTCAACACTTCCATGTCCTTCTTGTAGAGAGGGGCCCAAAACTGAACACAGTACTCGAGGTGAGGCCTCACCAGAGCCGAGTACAGGGGGACGATCGCTTCCCTAGCCCTGCTGGCTACACTGTTTCTTATGCAAGCCAGGATGCTGTTGGCCTTCTTGGCCACCTGAGCACACTGCTGGCTCATATTCAGCCGACTATCAACCATCACTCCCAAGTCCTTCTCTGCCAGGCAGCTTTCCAACCACTCATCTCCCAGCCTGTAGCGCTGCTTCGGGTTGTTGTGCCCCAGGTGCACAACCCGGCACTTCGCGTTGTTGAACTTCATACACTTGGCCTCAGCCCATCAGTACAGCCTATCCAGATCCTCCTGCAGAGCCTTCCTACCAACAAGCAGATTGACGTATGCACTTAGCTTGGTGTCATCTGCAAACTTACTGGGGGTGCTACTTGATCCCCTCATCCAGATCATCGATAAAGATATTAAAGAGAACTGGCCCTAGTACTGAGCCCTGGGGGACTCCACTAGTGACCGTAATGTTTGGTCATTGTAACACTGGTAACATTTCTCAACAGTGGATATAAACTCTAAGTGTCCACTTTTGTCACTAATTTGGAGATATCCTTCAAACCTTTTGAATTCCTCTGTTTGAGCATGTTTTCAGTGTTAAATTTCTCCAGATCATTTTAACTGAAATAAAATAAATCTGTATATGTTGTGACACTTTATAATTTTTTTCTTTGGATTGTCCTTCATTCATATATTATGATTTTTTATTAAGCGCTTATCCTTATTATAAACTTCCATGAATAGCCATGTATATCTTGAGTTACTCCATTCACCAAGACTGTTTGGGCCCAGCTACCCAGATAGTTTCTAACCCAATGAAGCATACGCCTGTCCAAGCCAAGAGCAGCCAGTTTCTCGAGGAGAATGCTGTGGGAAATGGTCTCAATGGCTTGGCCAGCTCTTCCACCAGTTCTCGCAGTACCCTCACATGGATCCCATCCTGCCCCATCAACTTGTGCACATCCAAGTGCTGTAGCAGGTTGCCAGCCATTTCCTCATGGATTGTGAGGGCCACATCCTGCTCCCCACCCCCTTCCACCAGCTCAGGTTACTGGACATCCAGATAACAACTAGTCTTGCTGGTAAAGACTGAGGCAAAGAAGGCATTAAACACCTCAGCCTTTTCCTCATCTCTTGTCACTAAGTTTCCCCTTGCATCCAGTAAAGGATGGAGATTCTCCTTAGTCCTCCTTTTCATGTTAATGTATTTATAAAAACATTTTCTGTTATCTTTAACAGCAGTAGCCAGATTCAGCTCCAGATGAGCTTTGGTCTTTCTAATTTTGTCCCTACACATCCTTACAACATCCTTATAATCCATCTGAGTGGCCTGCCCTCTTTTCCATAGATCATAAACCCTCTTTTTTTCTCCTAAGCTCTAGCCACAACTCTCTGTTCAGCCAGGCCAGTCTTCTTCCACACCGGCTGGTCTTTGGGCACGTGGGGGCAGACCGCTCCTGAGCCTTTAAGATTTCCTTCTTGAGGAGTGCCCAGCCTTCCTGGACTCCTCTGCCCTTAAGGACTGCCTCCCAAAGGACTCTGCTAACCAGTGTCCTGAACAGCTGGTTCTTTGTCCTGAACAAAGTCTGTCCTCTGGAAGTCCAAGACAGCAGTTTTACTGGTCCCCCTCCTGACTTTGCCAAGAATAGAGAACTCTACCATTTTGTGGTCACTCTGCCCAAGACAGTTCCCAGCCACCACATCTCCCACCAGTCCTTCTCTGTTTGTGAACAGAAGGTCCAGCAGGGCACCTCCCCTGGTAGGCTCACTAACCAGCTGCATCAGGAAACTATCTTCTACACTCTCCAGAAACCTCCTAGACTGCTTCCTCTGAGCTGTATTGCATGTCCAGGATGTCTGCAAAGTTGAAGCCCCCCACATGGACAAGAGACGACAATTTTGCAATTTCTGCCAGTTGCCTGCAAAATTCCTCATCCGTCTCCTCGTCCTGGTTTGGTGGTCTGTAACAGTCCCCCACCATGATGCCTGTCTTGTTGGCCTTCCCGCCGATCCTAACCCATGTGGACTCAACCTTATCATTCCTAGTCTCAGCCGCAAGTTCCACAACATCAAAACACTCTATTGTAGAGAGCCACACCACCACCCAATCTATGCTGCCTGTCCCTTCTGAAGAGCCTATAGCCAGTCATGGCTACAGCACTCCAGTCATGGGAGTGGTACCAATACGTTTCATCAAAATGGCACAGAATTCAGGGCTAAAACTCAAAAATGCCTATCAGTCTGTAAAATCTAAATCAGCCCATCTATGAAACATAGGGAAGGACTTCTGTGGTAACAGAAAAAAAATCCATAAATTTACCACAGGCTTTTTCTAAACTGCAGGTTGTGCTGATGTTGCGAGACAGCTAAGAAAAAACATGGGAAAAGCAGGAAACATTTCTCAATTTAATAACAGTACTGATTTGGTAAGGCAGCTTAGAATAAATAATATAATAATAAAAAAACTTTGTTAACATGTGTACAGAACTGCAAAGTACAATGTAGATTTTGATTCCATTAAATTGTATCACATTCATTACTAATGAAGAAAGTTTTTCATATGGTGTCTGATGGTCAGAAATCATGCTTTATTATTATTATTATTAATCAGATAAATTAGATTATCTGTTGGTTTCAGTACCATTTATTGAGGTACTGGGGTCTTGACTGCAAAGCTTGCAAGCAATAGACAAAATTTTAAAGTAACTCTTCCTATTTTTCTATCTTGAAAAGCATTTGCTATATTCTTATCTTGAAACGATCTTCAACGATATTAATAGGCAGTGCTTATCTTTTCCCTTGAAGATTTTCAAATTCCATCTCAAAAATACAAAGTTTTGTATCTTGATCAATAAAAACATGCTTGTTAAAAGGCATCTTGAAGTTCTGAGTGAAAATATTCTGCTTTAGGTAATTTGATCTTTCGTTGAACTTGCAAATTTGAAAGATTTCAGACAACTTGTTATTATAATTACTTATATCTATGATGGAATTAATGAAAGATGGAATCTTCTTTCTAAATGAGAAGGTGGTGATGTTAGGAAGAGTACATAGATGAGCTAGGAAGCAGTTGTATCTAAGTGAAGGTCTTTACTCCTCTGTCATTTAACTGAGGTACAATATACGAGTCTTTCATTTCTTTAGATTCCTAGTTGATATAAAATCAACATGTTTCTCTTATGAAACTGATCAATGCAATATATCCAATTTCCTGCAGTTCAGAATGCTGCATTACTTCATGCTGATGTTTTTTAGGATTTGACTGCTATAACTTACTCTGCCTGACTCTGTGCTTTAAAACTAACACCGTAACTTTTGTTTTACAATGTTTTTAGTGTTATTTTATAAGTAAACAGGATATAACTGTTTAGTGTTTTTTTTTTTTTAAATCATTTTTTTACTGTATTCTAGTACCATTTGAAAGATGGATGATGATGATTTTGGAGGATTTGAGGTATGTTATTTTGATGACTTAATTTTGATATTTAGCTATTTACACAAAGAGCTTTGGCAGTATTGTTTTTAAGAAATGTGTTACACCTGTACTCCTGTTATCCATAACTTCATGAAAATGTCAAATTGAATTAAATAGTTGCATACTTCTGTAATGTGTTATTCTTGTGTAGAACAGAAATAGAGGATGATAAATACATTAAAAAACTTTAATCGTAAATGTTATATTCTCAAGTATATTTTTTTTAAACTAGATTTCAGTTCTTAAATGTAACTGATATTTGTTCAGTAATAAACATGTCTTTCTATGCAAATCAAATATGTGGTCTATTGTGCTTTTACATTTGTTTCATTTCTCTGATATTCAATTATCTTCTTTACAGTTTTTCTCTCTTTCTAACCGAGGCCTTTGTTGTATGTGCTTTATAGATGGTTTATGTTTGACTCAATTCTCTGTAGTGTTCTGACAAGCAATAAGAGGCATGCTCAGTGTAGTTAAATAAATAGCTTAGAAACTTAAGTTCTTGTTCTGCTTTACACTAGGAAAATATGCCTGAAAACTTTGGTTGATAAATATGTTTATTTTTTGTTTAAACAAGAGTATATAGCATTTTGTAAGAAAATAACACTTTTTCCCTGTTTGTAGGCAGCAGAGAGCTATGAATGTGGAAATGGTGAAAAGCAGACTACATCTCCTGCTATTTCTTGGGCAGCATTTCCTACAGGTATTGATTAAAAGATAAAAAAAAAAAAACACTAACAAAGTTCTTAGTAAGGTATTACTATCCTGTATTCATTGTAAATACTAGAGACTGGCCTATCTCTGATACTTCAAATCATGTTTAGTTGTATGAGAAAAATGAAGTTGTAAGACATTTTCAATGGAACACTCACTTAATTCCAGTTACTAAATGTAAATGGAGCTTAAGTGCCTATAGTTCTTAGCTAGTTACTAAAAACTTTTCTATGCATCTTCTGTAGATTATTCTGCAGTTCTCCAGTCTGTGTAACTTTTCAGGATCAACTGCAGGAGGTTGCAGATTTTTGTGAAAACCGTTGAGTTAGAAACTTACATCTCTATCATAAGTACACTTGGCTATTTTGTGTTACAGATATTCATTCTAGAATAAACATTCTTACACTACCAAAAACACATTAAAATTGCGTGGCGTTTTATTGCCATTTTTAATTTTGGTTTATATATTTCTGTTTACCAAATCATTCGTGCTAAAATTTCATACTGAAACAACAGAATAGGGTTTTCCCAGCACACAGTGGGCACCAAGACAGTTTTAAATCATTTATCTGGAAGTGGTATTGATTTAAAAATAAACCATTCCAAGTTGGTCAGAAAATCATTGCTTCAGATTGGGTAATTTATCATTATTTAACATTTTTAATTTGAATAAATATTCATACACAGAAACAGTTCATTCTGTTGCCATTTGTTTCAGTTATACATCAGTGAAGACAAAGTTTCATTTGTAACAACAACAGTAATTAAGAATAGCTTAAGGTTAACTTTAAAACAGAGGGAATCATAGAAAGGACTCTGTCGTTTGCATTCTATTTACTGTCAAGGACTGTAGGTTAACAACCGTTTCTGTAGCCAGTGCTGGCCAATATAGTTTTGGTTTCTATGACTATGGGACAATTTCTGAGGATTGATAACATATTGGAAGAGACAATCTACCCAAGTAATGCAAAGCGCATCTCTCAACATACTTCCAACTCTTTTTTTAAAAAAAAACAAACGAACAAACAAAACAAACAAACACAACAACAACAAACAAGCAAACAAACAAATAAATAAATAATAAAAAACCCAACCTTTATACTAAGAAATAGGGAGGGAGGCACTGATTGAGTGACCAAGTGAAAAAATGGTGGATAGATTTGGCAAGCAAAGGTTCTCGCTTGACGGGAATGGAAGAGAAACTGTAATCAACAAAACAAGGCTGGAAGAGGATGACCGCAAGTGTACACACAAATAAGAACATGCCTGTGGGACAGCATTATGGGGAAAGAGCTCATGTTTCTGGGAAACAAGCACAACTGGACACCTCTCTGAAGTGACCTGTACATTGATAAATGCTGCATGGGGAAAAATTGGGGAATTAGAAGTCTGTGCATTGGGATCATAGAAACACGACGTGGATATGTCACATGACTGAAATGCTGCAATGGATACACGTATGCCTTGTAAGAAGGAAAGGCCAGGACAAGGAGTTGCCCTTGATGTAAGAGAGCAGCTGGAAGGCACAGAGCTCTGTTTTGAGGGAGGTGATCAGTCAAGAATTATCAGGGTCAGGATTAGTGGGCAAGCCAACATATCTGACATGGCTGCATCTGCCTGCTGTAGATGAGGCCTTCTTCAGATATCCAGAAGAAGCCTCACATTTGCAAGCCCTGGTCCTCATGGAGAATATTAATCACTCCAGGATCTGCTGGAAGGACAATACAGCAGGGCACAAGCAATCCAGGAGATCTTTGGTGTAAGAAACGTATACTATTAGGTTCAATGAGAGTTTTTTTTTTTTTTTTTTTAAATTATACTTTAACAGGATGTCTGACAATACTATCTCATACAAGCTATATCTCTATCAGCATTCCTTTGCAATTTGTTTTAGAATTAACCTTCTGACAAGGCCTATGTATAATTTTTAATATTTTTAAAAATATGTTGGGAATGATTTCTCAGTTTTTGCATGTTGTCGTCATTTAAATACTGACTTTCTTTTAATGTTCAACTAAATGGCTACAGAATTTGGTGGCTATTACAAGGTTTACATAAGAATTTAGGAAATTAATATTTCCCTATGTCCTTAGACTTCAGATATTGGAATAGTATGTCTACTTATTTTCTAGAATAGATTCCCTTTCAAAGAATAAAATCCGAAGAAAAGCTTTTTGCAACAAACTGTAGGATGGCATCTTGAAAGATTTTAAGACTTTTTTTCTTTATATTTTGATCTACTGCTGTAAACTGGTACATGTAGAGAAGCAGCCTTAAACTTCATTACTGGGATGAAGATAAATATTTTTTCTTGTGCAGGCAAGGATTGCAGGCTGTTACTGATCACTGCTTCTATTAATAAACTGCATGACTTTATCAGCTCTTACATACAAACATATTGTAGAATATTTTTAATGTGAAGTTCAAGGTCCATAAATTATCAGTTCAGCTCTGATAGCCATTTATATCAGCATCTTATATCAGCCTTATTGGGTATATGACTTTTGACATACCTGTAACTGAATACATGCTCCTTTCCTTTATAATACTGTAGCTTTAATCAATGAACTATATATATTTTCTTTGGAAATTCATCAGGGCTGCAGAAATACTGCATAGCTTACTTGAAGATAAAGGATGTGTATAGAATCAGGGCATTAGAATAGAATCCTGCTGTGGAAGGATAAATTTTTGTTAATAATCAGAGTGGCTGTCTATCACAGCAGGTGGTGTAGCAATTGATGATGACAGGATCTGTAAAGTGGCTTTTTCATATCCATACTAATGAGCAGTCTGCTTACTGCAGACTAATTGCAGCCTGATCCTGTGGACTTGAAGATCCATTAGCTACTAGAATGCAGTCTAGCAGTTTTATCAGAGGGAAGTCTTTGTTTTGGGGGTTCTGAAACTGTTCTGTTATGGTAACAGTGGTATGGTGAGCAGGAAAGATGGAAAGGTTATCTCCAAAAGCAAATTTTGAGGTGAGCTAAAATACTAATACAATTCTATCACGTGTATATGCAAGTAGAATGAGAGCAAGAGATGATATGCAAGAGAGCTTGAATTAGACAACAAATGTAATTCTAGTCTAAAATGTAAGTTCTTAATATTGCTGAAAGTGAAAGGAAGGCTTTTTTTTTAAAAAAAAAAAAAAAAAAAAAAAAAAAAACAAGGAAAGAAAGGCTGAATGATACTTTGGAGACTTGCCTTAATTTCTTGTCTTCTGCAAGGTCATGTTTTTAGTTGAACCAGTTTAAACTAGAGGTGGTCACCCATTGTTGCTCCTCATTTCTCAGGCTTTCTTTTGACAAGTTAGGAGTGTTTCTTCCCCCTCAAAATGCTGAGCAATCATTGTGATTGAAATCACTGAAAACTCAGTTTGATTAGATATCATATTATTATTGTTATAATAATATGATTATATATATAATATATATAATATTATATTTATATTATATGTATTATAATAATATTGTTATATTATTGTTAAAATCATATTATATATATTATAATAATATTGTTATATTATTGTTAAAATCATATTATCTGAAAAAAAATAAGTCATATCTAGTATTGGACATCTGAAATATTTGAGTACATTAAGCTTTAATCTCTGAGTTCCCATTTCTTGTTCATAACAGTCTCTATCTTTTTTTTTTTTTCTTTTACTTCTGTGATAAATTATTTGCGTGAACAATGTCTATATGATAATGACCATGACCAAAGGATGAATGAGGATCGGAGTCATGTTAGTTTTCCTTTTTGAGTTAATACTTTTCATAAGCAGCTCATCTGCTCAGTCAGAATTATCTGGTGCATTGCTTTAGTTGATGTTCCATCTGTTGGAAACAGATTTCAAACTGGAGTTTAGGATATTAAGTGATAGCATAAAACCAAGATCCTGTTTATTTTTTTCTTATTATTTTTTTAGGAGCTAAAAAGGTAGTCTTCTTATATCTCCTCTGTCACTTGAACTAACAGAGTAGGTAATTGCTTTAGGAACCTGCATTTTCTTTGTCAACAGACACTCAGTTTTAGAAGGGAGCGAAAAGATGAATAGAATACTTCAGTGGATTTCACAGGTACCTTGAGGTACATAAAGGAAGCCTAAAAAGTCACATTTAAGATTCTGAAGAAGAGTTGAAGATGCTGTTGTGTCCCAGTGCTGTTTTGTTTTGTCCTGGTTACCTAAACCTGGTTACCTAAACCTGGTTACCTAAACATTTTCTTTTTGCTGAATTATTCCTCTCTAGGTTTTTTATTCAGTTTCTATTTTACGTTTTTCTCCTGTCCATGTATCCAAACCCACTGTTGCTGCAATTAGGATCCTGATATTTTTCTGTCTGGTGGTCTGTTTTATTTCTTCTTTTTGGTAGATAAAGGTTTGCATGTTCCTCTATTTTTACCTGAATCCTGCTGGGGCTGGGGACGTAAAGGAGATGGGACACAGCATATCTGGTTTCAAGGAATAGATTGTCATTTTGAATGCCATTAGTTGAATGTATATACTTGTTTGCTTTGTGTATGTGTACTTCATTAAACAGTGATAGTGGAATAGTGATAGCCTTGCTCAGTGATAGTGGAATCTACAGTTCATCAGGTGTATTAATTAAAGCCACATGAGTGGCTTCTTGTAAAGCACAGAACTACTTATCTATAGCAGAAAGGCCTCTTGTCAGAAATTTCAGGTTTGGATTATCAACATGGTGTTACTGAATAATTTCAAAGAAAATGTCAGACTTAATAATTCTTTTGTTTCATAGAATATTTAACAGACATAGCTGCTCAGGCTGAAATAAATATTTAGTGTGAAGAACTGGGCAAATGTAGTGTTGTTTTAGATTCTTAATGTAAACATTTTTTCCTAAAGGCATACCTGTAGCTGGTCATATAAAAGATTGTGGGATTTTGTTATTACATTAAAAATGCATGCAAAGCTTTCTCTTCTCCTTTTTCTTAGTTTGTATATGAGTCTGTCATAAAAATGCTCCAGTTTCTTTAGTGATGGGTTGATAATGATCCTCTGTACATTTTTTGTTGTTGTTGCATAACTGGAAATTTCTATGAAAGAACTTACACTCCAGTATTAATTACACTTAAGCTTTATTTTGCTTGTTGCTACTGTGATGTGTTTTGCTAAGTTTAAACTTCAGAAACAGAGTTAATTTTTGAATGCATCTTCATGTTTCTTTTTTGTTTTGTTTTTATTTATAGCATTAGTATCTGAAGTCCATATATCTCGGCATGTTTCTCCTCATGTTCTTCTGAAGCACTCTGTGCCTTCATCCAACCTGGTTCCTCCTGACTCATTCACTTTATCAAATGTGGCAACATCTGTTCAAACAGCCAATGTTATAAACCCAGCTGCACTTAAAGAACAGGTAAAGCAGCAATTTTTGTTTCAATATGGAAACTTTATGTATTAAATATCTTGACATTGTATCTTTTCTGTGCAAATTTAGATTAATTATGTTTTAAGAACAAAAGCTGTCCTTTGGATGATTTCTGTGAGTTAGACTTTTAAGTAAAATAATTTTTGTTTCTTTAGGCATGTGGAGTGTAAGCAAAGGGTGTTTAAATACTCTGACTGGGAGACACTGTACTAGTTTGGTGTGGACTGCAAGAGAGAAGTGTGTTTAAGAGCTATTAAAGTGTTAAAGACATGTTGATAGTGCCAAGCATGAATGTAGGAAATAATAGAAGAAAGGTTATTGTATTGCTGATAAACCTGTAAAGATTACAGCTATAAAGATATGTCATAATTTTATGTTTTTTTTCAAGTGGTTTTAGTATTAGAGAATTAACACTTTTTTTTTCTTACTTGGAATTAATTTTATTTTTATTCTTTTATATTCAGAGAATCAGAATACTGAGATGCTTTCCACTATATCAGGTTGTCCAAAGCCCCACCCATCCAGGCCTTGAACCCTTTCAGGAGTGGGGCATTGACAGCTTCTCTGGGCAACCTGTTCCAGTGCCTCACTACACTCATAGCAAAGAATTTCTTCTGAATATCTAATCTAAATCTACCCTCTTTTAGTCTGAAACAATTACCCCTTGTCTTATTGCTACACTCACTGATAAAAAGCCTCTCCTCATCTTTCTTCTAGGCCCTCTTTAGGTACTGGAAAGCCTAAGGCCTCTTGGAAGCCTTCTCTTCTCCAAGTTGAACAACTCCAGCTCTCTCAGCCTGTCTTTATTAGCAGAGGTGCTCCAACACTCTGATCGTCTTTGTGGATCTCCTCTGGACTTGCTTTAATATGTCCATGTCCTTCTTATCTTGTAGGACCCAGAGCTGAATGCAGTACTCCAGGTCCAATTTATTCTCCATCCAGTCTGTATTTTGGGACTGCCCTGACCCAGGTGCAGGACTTTGCACTTGGCCTTGTTAAACTTCATGAGGTTTGCATGGACCCACCTCTCAAGCCTGCCAAGGTCCTCATGGATGACATCCCTTCCCTACAGTGTGTTAACTGCACTGCTCAGCCTGGTGTCATCTGCAAAATTCCTGAGAGTGCATTTAATCCCACTGTCCATGTCACTGACAAAGACGTTAAATAATCACAGTTACAATACAGACCACTGAGGATCACCACTCATCACTGGTCTCCACCTGGATGTTGAGCTGTTGACTGTAACTCTTTGAATGTGACCAGCCAGCCAATTTCTTAGTCACTGAGTGGTCCATCTGTCAAATCCATGTCCCTCTGATTTAGAAGCATGGATGTTGTACAGGACAGTGTCAAATGCTTTGCGCAGGTCCAGGTAGATGATGTCAGTTGCTCTTCCCTTTTTGACCTGTTCTGTAAGCCTATTGTAGAAGGCCTCTAGATTTGTCAGGCATAATTTGCCCCTAGTGAAGTTATGTTGTCTGTCACTAATCACTTCTTTGTTTTCCATGAGCCTTGGCATAATTTCCAGGAGAATCTGCTACCATGGTTTTGAGAAATCTTTTATATCATGTTATTTTTTTCAGTTTTGTTTTTTTTTCCTGCATAAGTTTAAAGATTGTGGCGGATCACAAAGGTAAAAAACAAACAAACAAACAAACAGTGTTTTGATACGGCTTTTTTTTTTTTTTTTTTTTTTTTTTTTTTCTGATGCCAGATAGGGTAATTTTCTGCCTTAAATTCTTCATCTACTTCCCTGACAGTGTTTTGATCAGCCAATTACTATTGTGAGCAGGATGATGAAAATGTATGCTTTTTTTCAGCCATAACAGATCCTACTTTTTGATTTCAGCTAACAGTGAAATATGAATAATCTGTATACTCTCTGTTTGGGCTAAAATCTTCAGCTTTTACTACCACTCCCTGGAAAGAGCACTTTAGATATTCCAGAATATTAAGGCTTAGGTGCATTTTTTTAAGCTAAGAAATATCTGATAGGATACTCTTACTGAAAATAGATAATATGCTTTGCTACTTCTGAATAATCATTCTGAAATTCTGTTTTCAGGCTTTTTTTAGTCATTCTCATATTTTGTTCTGGACAGACCCATGCTTCCAAAAAAACAATTTGCTGTCTTTTTAATGTAAGAAATAATACAAACTAAAGAATACAACATTATGAAGAATTTCTAAGGAGAGAAGAGAAGTTGATAGGTCTCAACATTATTTTGAAACGGAGGTCAGACTTTGCCCTTCTGAATAAGACTAAAGAAAAGTGGTGGGCATAAAACTATAATAAAGTATTATTTTGCCAGTTAAGAGAACTGTATTTTTCTATAACTGTGTCTTCAGCACCTCTTGAAATTTTGTATTAAACTTCATCTTTGCAAGGTCCAATGTCACCATTTTGGCAAGCGCCAGACTTAACATTGATGTATTACTCAGAAGTAGGATTAGCACACTGAGCTTCTCTTTGTTTCTGATAGAAGGGAAATTGAGAGCACAAACTGCAGTTTTCTTTGCTTTATCTACTGGATCTTGTGCATCTATGTACAGTCAAGATCTCTATTCACAGAATCACAGAATCATTTAGGTTGGAAGAGACCTCCAAGATCACCTAGTCCAGCCTCTGAACCTAACACTAACAAGTCCTCCACCATGTGATCAAAAAGGAAAAAAAGTCAGACATATGTTTGTGCCTGTTTTGTTCCTGCCTATATAAGTAAGAAATCACAAGGAGTGTGGGAATCATAATTCTAATTTTACCAGCTTGCATGAGTTCAGTATCTCAAAGAGACCATTACATTAAATATCAAAAGTATTCTATAATACTAGTTAATACCAATTTGCTTATTCTATTTATGAACCCACAACTGCCCCTTTACTGTCTCTGGTTGTTGTAGTAGCATACAGAAACAACATTAAAATGGAAAAATATTATGTGCTCTGTTCAATCTTGATTTTTTTAATGTTGACTTTATTTACATGAAACAGAACTTTTTACTTGTCTTTCAAACGCAAAAATGTGGAAACACTCCATTATCATCATCAACTGGTTAAGCACTAACAGTATACCAAGGACTCTGAATGTTGGTCTCTATGATTAGGAGCAGCAATTATCACTCCCCTTCAATTCTTCCATTTTCAGCATTGCCACAGTAACTGTAAGGTTTTTTTTAGACTTATGATGAAGATTTTTGTGACTATCACATAGCACAATTCACTTCATTAGCATGCTAACCTAACTCAGAGAAAACATATGTATATGCTTTATGCTCTTTATCTCATCTTTCAAAATGTTTGTATTAATATTATCAAAAAGCCTAAAAGTATATTTTATTTAGACAATTTTGTGACAAAATAAAAAAGCATTATCTGGATCAGTAGGGAATACTTAAGCTGGAACTAAAATGTGAAATATCTCTTATCAATCCAAGTCATTCCAGGCTAGACCTCAGAATCCATAAAGCTTATATAAATAAGAAAAGAATAACTGACTTAGTTGACAAAGTCAGATTAATAAAATCTTCTCAGAATTTAATACAATAAACTCACAAAAGAGGAAATTTTAATCTAATTACTACCTGGTTTAAAGATCTCACTGGCTTTTTGGCTGTTACCTCCAAACCAGCTTTTGAGAATAGATTTACTAATTAATTAAGTGACTTCTGGCACTTGTGATTAACAGTCAATTACTGAATATAAAGTACCATGAAATAATGCATGTTCACTTACAGTACATCTTATAAGTGAACCATCTTATAAGACAATTGTCACTGCCAAACATTAGAACAACTTCATATAAAAGGAATAAAGTCAATGCACATCTATAGTATAGAGCATCAGAATTATTTCAGTTAAAAGTCTCACCCTGAAAGTTTCCAAAACTATGCCAGAGTCTAAAGTCTGCTTTTAAGCTTTTCAAGTAAGAGCTAATAGTCAGCTGTTTCTACTGGAAAAAGAAATGCCAGTGAGATGGACATCTGTATTCTGTATCTGCCAAGTTTATTCAGTGTGCGGCCACAGGTGTTGGCCCTGGTATTATAGAAGCCAAGGGAGAAAGGCAAAAGTAATTGGCATTAAAAGCTGTATTAAAAGGGACACAATATTCATTTCATGAAATTAATTTTAACTCTTAGCATTACATTTTTTCTCTTATTTGATTTTGACTATATCCAGAAAACAAGAGGAAATGCATGATATTTTCTACAAAGTTAAAGGTTATGACCCTTTCATCTAGCATTCTTGAAAACTGTAGAGTCTGACAAAGAGATATAACTGACAGGTGGACATTTGCAAACCTAAGGAAAGGTTTGTTTAAGGAAAGGTTGGACAGTGGATGGTATTGGTGGTAGGGGGATGGTTGGATCAGTTGATCTTGGAGGTCTCTTAAAACCTTAATGATTCTATGATTCTAAGTAACATTTCCACTACTAAAATATTTCTGCAGGAAGAGTACCATTAAAGTATTAAAAAAAATAATTAAAAAATAATAATAAAAAATAAAATCCACTAATTAAAATGTCAAGAGTTTATGATTTCCTTTAGCCAATCTGATACTCCATAAATCAGAAGGTTTTTAGACAACGTTTTATAACATAGCTAACAAGAATATGAGTAGGATGTTACACAGACACACACAAAAAATAGGTTACCATAAATTCTACGAAGTGAAACTGAAAAATTTTGTATATGTGAGACTTCAAGCATGTATTTAATGATCTCAGCGTTTGTGATGGAAAAAATTTAAATTCCATTTTCTGGCATTTACTTATACTTTCCTGATTTTTTGTTATCACAGGATCACAGAATTTCTAGGTTGGAAGAGACCTCAAGATCATCGAGTCCAACCTCTGACCTAACACTAACAAGTCCCCACTAAACCATATCACTAAGCTCTACATCTAAACGTCTTTTGAAGACTTCCAGGAATGGTGACTCCACCACTTCCCTGGGCAGCCCATTCCAATGTCTAACAACCCTTTCGGTAAAGAAGTTCTTTCTAACATCCAACCTAAAACTCCCCTGGCGCAACGTTAGCCCATTCCCCCTCATCCTGTCACCAGGCACATGGGAGAACAGACCAACCCCCACCTCGCTACAGCCTCCTTTGAGGTACCTGTAGAGAGCGATATGGTCACCACTGAGCCTTCTTTTCTCCAGGCTGAACAAGCCCAGCTCCCTCAGCCGCTCCTCATAGGACTTGTTCTCCAGGCCCCTCACCAGCTTCATAGCCCTTCTCTGGACTCGCTCAAGCACCTCGATGTCCTTCTTGTAGAGAGGGGCCCAAAACTGAACACAGTATTCGACGTGCAGCCTCACCAGAGCCGAGTACAGGGGGACAATCACTTCCCTAGCCCTGCTGGCCACACTGTTTCTTATACAGGCCAGGATGCTGTTGGCCTTCTTGGCCACCTGAGCACACTGCTGGCTCATATTCATATCAACCATCACTCCCAGGTCCTTCTCTGCCTGGCAGCTCTCCAACAACTCATCTCCCAGCCTGTAGCTCTGCTTGGGGTTATTGCGCCCCAGGTGGAGGACCTGGCACTTGGCCTTGTTGAACTTCATACAGTTGACCTCAGCCCATCGGTCCAGCCTATCCTCCTGCAGAGCCTTACTACCCTCGAGCAGATCGACCCACGTACCTAACTTGGTGTCGTCTGAAAACTTACTGGGGGTGCTATTCGATCCCCTCATCTAGATCATCAATAAAGATATTACAGGGAACTGGCCCTAATACTGAGCCCTGTTATTTTGTTTGTTTTCCTTTGAATCTAGAGATTCTTATTCAGTAACCAAAAAGTCAATTATTTGAAGGTCTTTTTGGAAAAAAAGGTGCTAGGGGAATGAATTAAATCATATCAGTCAATTGAACTTCATGCAGTTGACCTCAGCCCATCGGTGCAGCCTATCCCGATCCTCCTGCAGAGCCTTCCTACCCTCGAGCAGATCGACACACGCACCTAACTTGGTGTCATCTGCAAAATTCCTGAGGGTGCACTCAATGCCCTCATCCAGATCATCAATGAAGATATTGAAGGGGACTGGCCCCAGCACCGAGCCCTGTGGAACGCCACTAGTGACAGGCCTCCAACTGGATTTGACTCCATTTACCATGACTCTTTGGGCCCGGCTATCCAGCCAGTTTCTAACCCAACAAATTGTGCACCAGTCCAAGCCAAGAGCAGCCAGTGTCTTGAGGAGAATGCTGTGGGAAACGGTGTCAAAAGCCTTGCTGAAGTCAAGGTTGACCACATCCACAGCCTTTCCCTCATCCACCCAGCGCGTCACTTTGTCATAGAAGGAGATCAGGTTCGTCAAGCAGGACCTGCCCTTCATAAACCCATGCTGACTGGGCCTGATCGCCTGCTTGCCCTGCAAGTGCTGCGTGATGACTCTCAAGATAATCTGCTTTTGGGGGGGGGAGGGTAACTTCAATTTTTGTTAATTATAATACAAAATACTTCAAATTTCACCTACTTTATTTTTGTGCTTTGCTCAAAATAGTCTTGTTTATGCTCCATCTGTTTTCAGTTGTATATTCACGAAGCCTCTGTTTCAATTTCTGTACTTTTACAATTTACTGAAATAGTATTAACTATTGTAGACATGTCCTGATCACTATTATTCTCTTAGTCAAGCCTCAATATATTCATTTCATTTTAGAAAAAAAAAAAAGAAAAACTGTTTTTTAATTGGAATCCTTTTTAATCACTTCCCTTACCATGGCTGCTGTTTGTAGTCTGCATTGGGCAAAAACATAAGCTTGACTAATCCAAGGAGAGTTTAGTTCGCTATAAGTCTGAGTCTTTGAGACCAGTGATTTGTTTCATTTTTGTCCCTTTCTCACCTCTCTTTAGTATTTTGACCTCATTCAGAACTGAGATATCTGACATCCTCCTTCATAAAGCCTTCTCCAAATTATTTCTTGAAAAGCTGTGGTGGAAATTGGAAGGATTGATCCGAATGCTAGTAGAATTACTAGCTACTGTTTGTTGTTGGACCTTTTTTCTTGGCCAGCACATAGAACATATGTGTGCATGGCTAACTTCAGAAAACTGTGGTTACAAATAAATAACCTTAGTGTTTATAGTTTTTAAATCTATAATTTCATTTGGAAATAAAATTTGACTTGAATGTTAAATTCCCTTTTACCATCTCCTTTAGAATGAAGTAGATATTCAAGTTGCCTCTTTGAATTTAAATGAAGACATATCCTTAGTCACATCAGCCATTGGTACAGATGATAATGAGACAAAGAGAAAAAATGAATTGAAGAGCTGTCTTCAACAAACTGTAGCAAACCTAGAAAGGAAGCTTTGCACTGCTGAAGAAGAAAAAATAAAAACAAAAAAGGTATGACTGTTTTTTTCATGTAAATATTTGATATTTATATGGAATTTAAGTATCGTTTGATCTGTCAAAATTATAGATTTGTTTTGGGAGAAATTAGGCAAATTTAAAAGAAATTATCCAAATTCAGCAAAAATACTTTTTTTTCATGTCAGATCTTTTGCAATTAATCTTAAGTTTTAGGAAAAAAAATGATTTGACTCCCCGCCCCCTTTTTTTTTTAAAGATATAGAGAAAGACAAGATGTCTCAGCATAAAGTTATGTAGTTAATATTTATAGTGGCTCGCCTGTGTTTTGGGAGTGAGCATGCAGTCACTGAAACTGAAAGTGCCTTTGGCTATATATATGAACCTAATATGTAATACTTCCTCCCCTCCCTCCTCCAGAAGTGCTGGTAACTAAATTCTTCATATTGCTTCCACACCGAATATGGTAGCGTATCAAGTAGGACTATGCATGTAGTTATGCATCTAAGCTAGTCAGAGGTCAATGAGACACTGGAGAGTAAGAAGGTTTAATTTCTTGTATTCTTAATACTGTTCATTGACAGCTATCACAATGTGCTAGGGAAGAAGGAAGTGGATTGTTGGAAATGAAAATGAGTATGGGGATGAGCCAAGAATGGGAAGGCCTGGAGTGGATTGATGTTTCTAGGAGTTAAGTATGGAACAAGGTTGGCAAGGTATAAGTCTATAAGCATAGACTTTAAGAGTAGATACTGAGAGCTGGGCTGTAAATGAAGAGTTGCAAAATCTGTTTCTATCCCTACAGTTGAATCAGACTTTGAATCTCAAGAACTGTTCTTATTTCATCCAAAAGCAGGACTGAACTAAACATACCTGCTCCTTTTGTCCTCCTTCTGACCCTTTCCATTTTGCTTTTTGTTTGAATAGCTGTACAGTGATATGGCAAGTTTCTGAACTGGGTTCTTGTGGGGCTGCAAAAATAGTAGCTTTTGAGCAACTGAAAAGGTGCCAGCAGCTTGTCTGTAGGAATTGGTTTGGTAGGACTTTAGCACTTTCTACAGCAAATAATTTTGGAGTTTAGTCAGTAGGGTCATTCTCCTTCCTCTCTCTTGGCTCTTGCAGGGGGGATACTAGCACAGGATGTTAAAATTCTAGTAATTCTGGAACTGTAGGTAGAGATCATTAGGGTTGTATGGAACAGGATTTCTGCCTTTGGAGAGAAAACATTTTCTAAAAGTATGTTTAATAGGCTTTTCAAATTTATAAAACCAGAGGCCAATAAAAATATGAAAATATTTGACTTCAAATACCTTATTCTTCTCAAAATTACAGTTTTTGTTATGAAGTTATGATAGGAAATGGTGTATCTTCAGAAATGAAACTAGTTGGAATGATGACCTGAATCTGTATTTTCAGAATTCAAAAATGTCTGTAATTTTCCATATTTTATTTTCTAACCTTTGTAGGAATTAGAATATTTACTGGAAGAAAACAGTATTCTAGAAATTAATTTCTTGTAGGAAAAAAAAGAAAAGCTACTTAAATATCAAGATCATTACAAGATAATCCAGGTAATTTCATTTCATTTCTTGTAGTATCTTACAGTGTTCAGGGATGTTTTCTCTGAAGTATGTTTATATTCAACAATTCCTCTGGTGAGTATCTTCAGGCCTGCTCCAGACCTTTTTGAATTTGAAGAATTTTAAGGGTCTTTCAAATCTGCCTGATTTTGATGTTAGCAGGAATATAGACCTAATAGTCTGCATCACTGTCACTCAAATCACATAACTGTAGTATGATCAATTTCATAGAACACATTAAAATAAACCCACCAATTTGCCAAATAGATACATATTTAACACTGTCTTATGTTCTGGAGTAGTTATGGCCCCTTACTTTGAAAATATTAGCCAACTTCAATATGAAGTCAAGGCTCAGTGGTGACCATATCGCTCTCTACAGGTACCTCAAAGGAGGCTGTAGCGAGGTGGGGGTTGGTCTGTTCTCCCATGTGCCTGGTGACAGGATGAGGGGGAATGGGCTAAAGTTGCGCCAGGGGAGTTTTAGGTTGGATGTTAGAAAGAACTTCTTTACCGAAAGGGTTGTTAGACATTGGAATGGGCTGCCCAGGGAAGTGGTGGAGTCACCATTCCTGGAAGTCTTCAAAAGACGTTTAGATGTAGAGCTTAGTGATATGGTTTAGTGGGGACTTGTTAGTGTTAGGTCAGAGGTTGGACTCGATGATCTTGAGGTCTCTTCCAACCTAGAAATTCTGTGATCCTGTGATAACAAAAAATCAGGAAAGTATAAGTAAATGCCAGAAAATGGAATTTAAATTTTTTCCATCACAAACGCTGAGATCATTAAATACATGCTTGAAGTCTCACATATACAAAATTTTTCAGTTTCACTTCGTAGAATTTATGGTAACCTATTTTTTGTGTGTGTCTGTGTAACATCCTACTCATATTCTTGTTAGCTATGTTATAAAACGTTGTCTAAAAACCTTCTGATTTATGGAGTATCAGATTGGCTAAAGGAAATCATAAACTCTTGACATTTTAATTAGTGGATTTTATTTTTTATTATTATTTTTTAATTATTTTTTTTAATACTTTAATGGTACTCTTCCTGCAGAAATATTTTAGTAGTGGAAATGTTACTTAGAATCATAGAATCATTAAGGTTTTAAGAGACCTCCAAGATCAACTGATCCAACCATCCCCCTACCACCAATACCATCCACTGTCCAACCTTTCCTTAAACAAACCTTTCCTTAGGTTTGCAAATGTCCACCTGTCAGTTATATCTCTTTGTCAGACTCTACAGTTTTCAAGAATGCTAGATGAAAGGGTCATAACCTTTAACTTTGTAGAAAATATCATGCATTTCCTCTTGTTTTCTGGATATAGTCAAAATCAAATAAGAGAAAAAATGTAATGCTAAGAGTTAAAATTAATTTCATGAAATGAATATTGTGTCCCTTTTAATACAGCTTTTAATGCCAATTACTTTTGCCTTTCTCCCTTGGCTTCTATAATACCAGGGCCAACACCTGTGGCCGCACACTGAATAAACTTGGCAGATACAGAATACAGATGTCCATCTCACTGGCATTTCTTTTTCCAGTAGAAACAGCTGACTATTAGCTCTTACTTGAAAAGCTTAAAAGCAGACTTTAGACTCTGGCATAGTTTTGGAAACTTTCAGGGTGAGACTTTTAACTGAAATAATTCTGATGCTCTATACTATAGATGTGCATTGACTTTATTCCTTTTATATGAAGTTGTTCTAATGTTTGGCAGTGACAATTGTCTTATAAGATGGTTCACTTATAAGATGTACTGTAAGTGAACATGCATTATTTCATGGTACTTTATATTCAGTAATTGACTGTTAATCACAAGTGCCAGAAGTCACTTAATTAATTAGTAAATCTATTCTCAAAAGCTGGTTTGGAGGTAACAGCCAAAAAGCCAGTGAGATCTTTAAACCAGGTAGTAATTAGATTAAAATTTCCTCTTTTGTGAGTTTATTGTATTAAATTCTGAGAAGATTTTATTAATCTGACTTTGTCAACTAAGTCAGTTATTCTTTTCTTATTTATATAAGCTTTATGGATTCTGAGGTCTAGCCTGGAATGACTTGGATTGATAAGAGATATTTCACATTTTAGTTCCAGCTTAAGTATTCCCTACTGATCCAGATAATGCTTTTTTATTTTGTCACAAAATTGTCTAAATAAAATATACTTTTAGGCTTTTTGATAATATTAATACAAACATTTTGAAAGATGAGATAAAGAGCATAAAGCATATACATATGTTTTCTCTGAGTTAGGTTAGCATGCTAATGAAGTGAATTGTGCTATGTGATAGTCACAAAAATCTTCATCATAAGTCTAAAAAAAACCTTACAGTTACTGTGGCAATGCTGAAAATGGAAGAATTGAAGGGGAGTGATAATTGCTGCTCCTAATCATAGAGACCAACATTCAGAGTCCTTGGTATACTGTTAGTGCTTAACCAGTTGATGATGATAATGGAGTGTTTCCACATTTTTGCGTTTGAAAGACAAGTAAAAAGTTCTGTTTCATGTAAATAAAGTCAACATTAAAAAAATCAAGATTGAACAGAGCACATAATATTTTTCCATTTTAATGTTGTTTCTGTATGCTACTACAACAACCAGAGACAGTAAAGGGGCAGTTGTGGGTTCATAAATAGAATAAGCAAATTGGTATTAACTAGTATTATAGAATACTTTTGATATTTAATGTAATGGTCTCTTTGAGATACTGAACTCATGCAAGCTGGTAAAATTAGAATTATGATTCCCACACTCCTTGTGATTTCTTACTTATATAGGCAGGAACAAAACAGGCACAAACATATGTCTGACTTTTTTTCCTTTTTGATCACATGGTCATAAGTATATTAATTTTATTTTTTTTTATCACCTCTGCTTCTCACTAAATAGGAGGTGCTGCATATTTTCAAGACATTGAATGATAGGAGGCAATACGTTTTTTGATCATAATGCCTAATTAAGCCACTCTAATCCTGCAAATCTAAAATTTTGTGGCAGACTCATTGCAATATGTTGCAGAAATGAATAGAACTACAAAAGAAATTTATAATATAGTGGGGAAAAAAATAAAGTAAATGTTAGTAGTAAATGTGTTAGTAGGTGACATTCTCTAATTTGAAGATCAGAAAGGGAACATTCAGTTTGAGAAGGGAAAATAGTGCCTGGGTTCTAGTGTTCTGAGTGGGACCTTGATTCTTTGGACAGATTGCTTAGTTGATAAGACTTACGTGCCTTAGGATGCAGACAACGGTTGTTGATGATTCACTGAGAACTGGATCATATTTTTCCCCTGCTATTTCTTTGACTTACCACACAGTTTTATTTGAAGTAATACTGCATTGCTGTTGGAAAATTCTAGTTGTGGTTATACACATTTTTTCCCATCATCAACCCTTTCTGGAAGTTAAGCAGGCTTTTTTTTTTTTTTTTTTTTTTTTTTTTTTTTTTCACAGCACAATGTAGTTGATGTGATGTGATTTTCTTTTTGAAACAGACACTTTTTCTTTTGGCTACTGACATCTGTTCTTCTAACTTAACAAATCTGTAGTTCTTCTGAAAGTACTGAAGATGTTTTGTGTGGAATCCTTTGTTTCTTTTCTCCCTTTTTGTTTAGGGAACATATTTGCAATTTTAAATTTATTTTAAAAGTGTCTTTTTGATTATTTTATGTAGCAATATTCTTATTGTTGTAGAAGGTTATCATTTTAAAATGAATTAATTTAGTACTATGATTTTGTTTTGACTTGATGTTCTTGTGTCTAAAGAAGTAGGTCAGATGGATCCCTTAAACGATGTTTTAGAAAGTTAAGAGAGGAAGATTATACTGAAGAAAACTAACATCAGTACATAATGATGTTAGGTCATGAACTAACTCATAGCTAGAATTAAATTGCATGGTAATATAAGTGTAATCATTGCAGGTATTAGATGTTTCATCTATTTATTTCGGTAACTTTTTATGTTTGCGTGGTTCTTTCCATTGAGTTCCCACTAAATATAATATTTAAATTATAAAGCTTCAAATTATGAGCAAAAGACTTTAAGTGTAATTAAGTAAAGGCAAGAAATGATAAATTTGAGATTATGAGCTAGTTTCTTCCCTCATAATTCTGAAAGATGAGTTTGTTTTTATTCTGATTAATGCTGCCTTGTAATTTTGTCTTTCTTATATATTGGACCCATACAGCATGCTTCCTTATGTAGAATAAAATGCTTAGTTGTCTCTCTCCTTGTTTTTGGAGATGATGCTTCAAAACCCTAAAATGTTTCTTTTATATGTACCTTAGAAATGTTATGTTCTTGCTAGATTCATCATAGATTGATGCCTTTAGATTAAGTAAAAATTTATAAAAATGATTTCGATCTATACAAATCTCAAAACTCTCACCCAATACATGTAAAAAATTGTAAGATGTTGAAAAAGGAATGTTAAATAATGTAGCTTATTGTGATGCTGCCTAATTTTGTGTGAATAAAGTAAAGGACTGATTAAGTAAATACTAGTCCTGGTGGTTACATGGTAAACTTTCTATAATAATAATATTAAAACTATGAAGTTATATTATATTAGCTCTATTAGAAAGTATCACTTGGAGGCGTTTCTGAGAATGAAATAATAATTTCATTTTCACAATTGATGATGGCGGAATTGTTTTGCAATGATGACGGAAGGTTTTTCAGAGATGAATTGGGATGTTAGTAGCTGACAAGGGTAAAGCAAGACCACAGCTTTCTGTGTCTTGTAGTCTGAATGTTCATTGGTGTCCTGCAGAGGGGAGGAGGACAGCAGTTAAATGAAAATACAGAGTATTAATAGGGATGAGGAGTGGGAAATTAATCATAGGTAACACTGCTCTTCACTGCTCCTAATGTGATCTTGTCCAAGGGATTGTTCCTTGTCTATGGGATCTCATCATAGAGTTGTGATGCATGCGCTTCTTCTGATCTGACCTCAGAATGGCTGGTGTGCATAACGTACAGATGACTGAGGGTAACCTTTCTGGTCTGCTCCTTTCCTAAGTCACCTTCTCCTTCCAACCACCCTGCATCATTAGAGTTTTTGCCTGTACCTTCTTGTCTGTTTTTGTTCCTACTTGTATTTCTATGCTTGCTCCTGATGTTGCTAATGGATAAAGTCAGCCGTCCTTCTTTCCTTCTTTCTGCCTTCATGTCTTCCTTTCTCATCCAGTACTGAAAACTGGGCATAGAATTCTGCTTCTAGAATGGGTCCTTTCACCATTTGAGAGAAGAACAAATTGGGCTTTCTAAATTGTCCAGCCAGTTTTCTTGTTGATGCAGGAATTCTTTCTGTTTTCAGCCAGCTTGACAACTTGATATGTGGTCCATCGCCTGTCCAGATTGTGAGTAGTCTCAGTGGCTGAAACATGGCGCATTAGATTTGAAATTGACATCTTTATTGAGAAATAGTCCTCTTCACATTGACAACAGGAATGTTTCCAAGTCTGTGTATTTGAGATAAACAAAGATGATCCCAAAGAGAAAGCTTCCTATGCTGGAACACCCCAGAACTGTACTTTTAATGTGCATTAGCAACAAACATTCATTTACTAAAGTAATTTCATGAAACAATTCTGAAGTAACAGGGTGAAATGGTCATGTTTACTAATTCTAGTTGGTCATATGATTAATAAATTTTGTAATCTATATTGGAAGATAGAACTTTCTTTGGAGGCAAGTATTCCCTGTGTATTAATTCTCTGGTAACTGTAGTGTACCCCCATGCAACTAGACATGCTTTTAAGTTCTGATAAAGAGAACACTTTTTCTGTTTTGGAAGGTAGCTCTTTGGGGAGGCTGGAGGGGAAATCAAGTGAGAGAAGAAAACATCCAAGAATTTGTCTGTTGCCATTTTAAAGAACCTGAAATGATGTACAGCATGAGTCAATTTTTTTTTTTCAAACTGCAGTTCACCTGTGAAATTCATTTTGTGATTATTCATGCTGCAAATACTATCTACTTTCCAGAGAACCTGATGAAGCAGTAGCTGACAGATTTGCTTCTGATTGCAAGCTGAGTATACCTTGATAAAGTGCCTTACAACAAATCTGTAAACAAGGTAATTGAAGAGAAAAAATTATTTGTGCTCCCTGCCCCTACATCTCTATCTGAATTCAAAGGGAAAAGTTACTGTTTTCCTTAACTGAAACATGATAGTGTATAAGAATGCTTGAAGTTGAGGGGTGGGGAGAGTGGGATGGACCTTAACTATAGCCTGTTTTATGCTAAAGTTTCAGTTAAATTTCAAATAATTCCACCTTAATTTGAGTTCTGATAGGAAGAGGATGATGGAAAAGTACAAGCTCAAATGTATTCTCAGTATGGATTGGCCATAATTAAGCTGGTCAGCTGAAATCTGAAGACATACATTCTTCTGTTACTGGGAAATTAGATTGTGAAACAGTTCCTCTTCTTGAGCTAGCTCTGAAGATTTAGGGGTGACTGGCATACCTATTTAGGGGTGACTGACATACCTATACCATGTAAACAGGGAAAATACCTTACCGTTTTGCTGTCCTGTTTCTGTACTGTTGAAGTAGGTTAAACATAAATGCTTCTGTGCTTGCACACTTGCTGCACTGAACCAGGTTAACAACTCTGATTTCAATTTGTCCACACATAGACACTAGAAATGTCGTCAATTTTAATATAATCTTCCCTGGATTTTAAAAGGAAATTGAGTGTTTAATTTACATGACATACTTCACAAATCTCTTAAATTTAAAAATGTTAATGCTGTCTTGTATTTCTTAATGGTAACTGGAAACTTGCAGATAATTCAGAATCTTGGCCAGGAGTAAATAATATCCAGTGTGACTGATGCTGCATATGATTGATGTTAGTGGTAAAGCACATATGAAAGCTACTTTAATTAATTAATAAATATCAGTCTAAAAGTTAGTGATTCACAGAAAACATTTGATGGTATTTGACAGTTAAGTTAGTTACATTTTTTGCTGTCATACTTTATAGGAAGCTCTTTGCTTGCCCTGTATATTAATTATCAGTTTGAAAACTACTGTTCTAAAAATAATTGTGATAAAGTAGAAATAATCCATCTAAAAGACTTTATTTCATTCAAATCATTGCACCTGAAGAGACCTCTTGAATCATCTAGTTGAACCTCAGATTGCTCAGCACAGTGTCCAATTGTGTTTTGAATATCTGCACAGATGGAATCTCCACAGTCTCAGTGGACAACCTGCTGACCACTCTCACAGTAGAAAGGTTTTCTTATGTTCAAGCAGAATTTCCTGTATTTCAGGTTGTGCCCAGTGCTTATATCTTGTCATAAGATGCTACTTAGAAGAGTCTGGCTCCTTCTTCTTCATTGCTTCCCATCAGGTATTTATACACATTGATAAGATCCACCTTGACTTCTTCTCCAGGCTGAATGCTCCCAAGCTCTCTAAGCCTCTCATTGTATGAAAGGTGGTCCAATCTCTTAATCATCTTTGCAGTTCTTTGCTGAGCTCATTCCAGTATGTTAATGTCTTGTACTGGGGTGCCTGGATCTATTCATAGTCCTCCAGATGTGACCTTGGCAGTATTGAGCTGAGAGGAAGTAACATCTCCCTCAGCCTGCTGGCAACACTCCGAATGCATCCCAGGATAACATTGGTCATTCTTGCTGAGGGCCATGTATTGCTGATTTGTGGTCAGCTTGTCCACCATGGCCCACAGGTTTCTTCTCTGCAAAGCTGTTTTCCAGCCCTTTGGTCCTTGGTGTGTTAATGCGCAGGTGCAGGACTTAGCGTTTCCTTTTGTTGAACTCCATCCACAGGGTCCTCAAAAGGCTGAATGGCAGAATGATCAGAATTATACTTTTTGTGGTTTTGTGCCATCTACAGACTTGCTGAGAGTGCCCTCTACCTCATCATCTAGATCATTAAAGAAGAGTTTAGACAGTATTGGTCCCCCAGTATCGGGGTATACCACTAGTGCTTTGTCTGCAGGTAGACTTTGTGCCACTGATCATAACCCTCTGAGCTCAAGCATTCAGCCAGTTTGTCCACCTCACTTTCCACTTATCTAACCTATACTTTTTGAGCTTATCTAGGAGACTGACTAAAGCCTTGGTTCAAGTTGAGATAAATAAGACAACCACTAACTCCTCATTCACCAAGATAGCTGTTGGTTAAGCATATTTTTTTTCCTTTTTAAATTCATATCAACTACTACCAATCACCTTCTTCTATTTCACAGAATCACAGAATTTCTAGGTTGGAAGAGACCTCAAGATCATTGAGTCCAACCTCTGACCTAACGCTAACAGTCCCCACTAAACCATATCCCTAAGCTCTACATCTAAACGTCTTTTAAAGACTTCCAGGAATGGTGACTCCACCACTTCCCTGGGCAGCCCGTTCCAATGTCTAACAACCCTTTCGGTAAAGAAGTTCTTCCTAAGATCCAACCTAAAACTCCCCTGATGCAACTTAAGCCCATTCCCCCTCGTCCTGTCACCAGGCAAGTGGGAGAACAGACCAACCCCCACCTCGCTACAGCCTCCTTTGAGGTACCTGTAGAGACCGATAAGGTCGCCCCTGAGCCTCCTCTTCTCCAGGCTGAAAACACATTTCCAGATACATTTCATGTGTCTAGAAATGGTTTCCAGAATCAATTACTCCATCACCATCCTAGGGAATGAGGTGAGGCTGACAGGCCTCTTTCTAGCCCTTCCTGAAGACAGGCATGACATTTGCTTTCCTCCGGTCCTTGGAAACCTTTCCTGGTTGCTATGATCTTTGAAAGATAATTAAGTAGCCTCAAAATGACATCAGTCAGCTCCCTCAGCACTTGTGACTGCACCCAGTCTTGCACCACAGACTTGATGATGTTTTGTTTTAGTGTTCCATAGTCTAATCTGCTTCCATTGAGGGTTTAAGCCCTCCTTGCTGCAGACTTTCCCTAGAGTCTTAGGGACCAGTCTTAAGACACTGAGACAAAGCATTTTTGGTGTCCTCTGCCACCAGAGCCCCCTTCCCAACTCAGCAAAAGGTTTGTGTTTTTCCTAGCCTTCCTCTTGATATTAATATATTTCTGGAGTATTTTTATTTTTTTGTGTGGTTGTTGTTGCCCTTCACATCTGTTGCCAGGTTCAACTTCAAGTGAACTTTGGCTTTGCTAACCCTATATCCCTATATGCTTGTGACAGCATTTCTGTATTCCTTCTGGATCACCTGTCCCTGCTTCCACATCCTGAACACTTCCAGTGATTTTAGTGAGGAGCTCTTTGTTCATTCATGCAAGCTTCTTGCTGGCTTTGATTTCCTGCTTGTCGGGATGGACCATTCTTGAGCTTGGAGGAGGCGATCCTTTAATAGGAATGAGCTCTTGGAGCTAACTTGTTTCTCATGAGATTCTTCTTAGCAGACCCCCCTAAGAGACCAAAGCCTACTGTTAAAGTCCAGTGTTGTGATCCTGCTTTTTGCCTTGTTCCCTCTTCTCTAGATCCTGTACTCCACCATCTCATGGTCATTGCAGCCAACGCTGCTGTGCATTTTCACATCCCCAAACAGTCCTTCTATGTTTGTATCAGACCCAGCAGAGCACCTAAGAGACTGACGCAGTCAGCTGTGTTAGAAAGTTGTCAGTGTGCTCCAAAATTATTTTGGATTGCTTGTGCCCTGCTGTGTTGTCCTTCCAGCAGATCCTGGGATGCTTAATATTCCCCAAGAGGACCAGGGCCTGCAAATGTGAGGCTTCTTCCAGATATCTGAAGAAGGCCTCATCTACAGCAGGCAGATGCAGCCATGTTAGCTACATTGGCCTGCTAACTAATCCTGACCCTGATAATTCTTGACTGATCACCTCCCTCAAAACAGAGCTCTGTGCCTTCCAGCTGCTCTCTTACATCAAGGGCAACTCCTTCTTCTTGCCTTCCTGGCCTTTCCTTCCAAAAGACGGCATTTATGATTCTGAAAAATTCAACGCATTTATGATTCTGAAAAAGGTGTTACACAGGAGATGAGAAACAGGTCTCAGAGGCAGGTGCTTTATGTGGCTGGAGTACTCAAATGTGTGTTTTCTTACAAAACTAATATATGACTTACATCCTGTTAAATACCATCTTCTAAAAAAATATTTAGGTTGGTTTTAGGTGCAGACATGGAGGAGACAGAATACTAATAATGAAAAATAGATCTGAAAAAAATTATCTACTGTACCTGCAACTAAGCTTATAAATGAGATTCCTGGAAATTTTACAGGTCACAGCAAGGTTTAAAATAGAACACTGAAAAATAGAGATTTCAGAAAAGGCACTTTTACAGATAGCAATGCGTCATTTTGCTGATCTGTTAGAGGTATTTATGGATGTGGCAACAATACTATGCCCACTTCTTTTTCACGTGTGTGCCAGATACTTCACATATATTTCTCCACCTTTTTTTTTAATAAATTACTTTTGTTACTTTTCCTTCAGACACTATTTTTATCCACCAGATACTTCACATATATTTCTCCACCTTTTTTTTTTTTTTTTAATAAATTGCTCTTGTTACTTTTCCTTCAGACACTCATTTTTATCCGGTCTCTATTAATCACTTGAATTATTTATCTTTTGGCCTGTATTTTTTTCCAGTTTTAGTGTCTTCATTTCTCAAAATCATTTTTGCAGACTATGAATAAAAGTACTCTTTATTCCTTTTAGGAAAAGATTCTTCTCCCTTGCCTTATGTTTTCTTTTTTCTTTTTTCTTTTTTTTTTTCTCCTTCAAACTTAAAGTCCTCCTTTTTTCCTTCAAACTTAAATTCTTTTTTTTTTTTTTTTAATTATTTTATTATCTTGTGGCTAGCTTGAAGAGTGAATATTAAGACTTAGCATGGTGGTTTATGGTGGTTTTCTTTTAGAAATTCTGTGTCTCTTATGGTATTGCACTGTTAGTTAACAGCTTTGAATACCCAACTTGCCTTGCACTGTATTCAGTTAGTCATATAGTTGCTTAGTATTTTTTCACAATTAGGTACCTCTTTTGACCGTCTGGTTTTAAAGATAGCCAGGGATTGTGCTTAGACAACTTTAATTTTTCAAGGATGTAAGTAAGTAAAAACAACACCACCAACAACAAAGTCACATTATGTATATTTTTTTGAGACCAAGGTTCCTGTCTTACCATTTAAAATCTGTCCTGACCTGTTTTATGCTTCATCATAAATTTATTTGAATGATTTGACTAATATGTTGTGTTTCTCAAGTCCATCACAGTACACAAATGCATTCACAGTGAGTGTGCTCAAGATGAATCACTGTTTAACCTGGGAATTCTAATTGGGACTGTTGTGAATGTCCAAAATATATTTAATTCACTGACAAATTGGAGTTCATTAGCACCAATCTTATCAAGATTTTCACTAGATCTAGCATTTGTAGAAATTTTATTATGTTGGAAAAACCTCGTGCGAATGTGCAAAATGTACTTAGAATTAATACCTACGTAGAGTAGAACTACCGTGGTGGTTCTTTACAGGCAATGCTCTAGACAAATTATCTGTTAATTGGCATGCACTTGGGAATTATTTGGTACTTGATGCACATATGTGGGGAACTATACCAAAGCAACTCCACATCTCTGGATAAACTTGAGTCCTGTTTGTATTCAATGTAAGTCATTTGATACTATTAGTGAAATTATCATGAGTACTTGAACATTGCTTTCAGTCAAAATACAAAATCTTACACAATGTTAGTCAAAATTGTTAAATACTTTTACCAGCATTTTTGTTTTTCATGCTAATATAATTGGGAGAGATCGAGATACATAACAAACTTTAGGATATTTTGGGAACAATTTTAAAGCATTGTCCCTTATCTTTAACTGCTAAATCATGTTTGTTTCAGTGTTAATAAGTTTCAAAGGGTCACAGAATACACCTTACAATATTGGTATAAATTTTGTTGCCTATTTTACCTATTAGACACCTCTTAATTTACTTCAAACTGTATAACATTTTATGTAATTTTTATGTAATTTATGTAATGGTGGTGTGGCTCTCTATATTAGAGTCTTTCGATGTTGTAGAACTCGAGGCTGGGAATGACAAGGTCGAGTCCCTTTGGGTTAGGATTGGCAGGGCCAACAAGGCTAGCGTCCTGGTCGGGGTCTGTTATAGACGGCCGAACCAGGATGAGGAGACAGATGAGGAGTTCTACAGGCAGCTGACAGAAGTTGCAAAATCGTTGGCGCTTGTTCTCGTGGGGGACTTCAACTTCCCTGACATATCCTGGAAGCACAATACAGCCCAGAGAAAGCAGTCTAGGAGGTTTCTGGAGAGCGTGGAAGATAGCTTCCTGACGCAGCTGGTTAGTGAGCCTACCAGGGGAGGTGCCCCGCTAGACCTTCTCTTCACAAACAGAGAAGGACTGGTGGAGGATGTGATTGTCGGGAGCTGTCTTGGGCAGAGTGACCACGAAATGGTGGAGTTCTCTATACTTGGCGAGGCCAGGAAGGGGACCAGTAAAACCGCTGTATTGGACTTCCGGAGGGCTGACTTTGTGCTGCTGAGGACACTGGTTGGCAGAGTCCCTTGGGAGGCGGTTCTGAAGGGCAGAGGAGTCCAGGAAGGCTGGGCACTCTTCAAGAGGGAAATCTTAATGGCACAGGAATGGTCTGTCCCCACGTGCCCAAAGACGAGCTGGCGGGGAAGAAGACCAGCCTGGCTGAACAGAGAATTGTGGCTCGAGCTTCAGAGCAAAAAGAGGGTTTATAATCTTTGGAAAAGTGGGCAGGCCACTAGGGAGGACTATAAGGATATCGCGAGGCTGTGCAGGGACAAAATTAGAAAAGCCAAAGCTCATCTGGAGCTCAATCTGGCTACTGCTGTTAAAGATAACAAAAAATGTTTTTATAAATACATCAACACAAAAAGGACTAAGGAGAATCTCCATCCTTTACTGGATGCAGGGGAAACTTAATTACAAGAGTTGAGGAAAAGGTGGAGGTGCTTAATGCCTTCTTCGCCTCAGTCTTTAGCGGCAATACCGGTTGTTCTCTGGATACCCAGTACCCTGAACTGGTGGAAGGGGATGGGAAGCAGGATGAGGCCCTCACTATCCACGAAGAAATGGTTGGTGACCTGGTACGGCACTTGGATGTGCACAAGTCGATGGGGACGGATTGGATCCACCCAAGGGTAATGAGAGAACTGGCAGAGGAGCTGGCCAAGCTGCTTACCATCATTTATCAACAGTCCTGGCTATCGGGGGAGATCCCAGTTGACTGGCGGCTAGCAAACGTGACGCCCATCTACAAGAAGGGCCAGAGGACTGACACGGGAAACTACAGGCCTGTCAGTTTGACCTCAGTGCCAGGGAAGCTCACGGAGCAGATCCTCTTGAGAATCATCACACAGCACTTGCAGGGCAAGCAGGCGATCATGCCCAGTCAGCATGGGTTTATGAAGGGCAGGTCCTGCTTGAAGAACCTGATCTCCTTCTATGACAAAGTGACGCGCTGGGTGGATGAGGGAAAGGCTATGGATATGGTCTACCTTGACTTCAGCAAGGCTTTTGACACCGTTTCCCACAGCATTCTCCTCAAGACACTGGCTGCTCTTGGCTTGGACTGTCGCACGCTTCGTTGGGTTAGAAACTGGCTGGATAGCCGGGCCCAAAGAGTCGTGGTGAATGGAGTCAAATCCAGTTGGAGGCCAGTCACTAGTGGCGTTCCCCAGGGCTCAGTACTGGGGCTGGTCCTCTTTAATATCTTCATTGATGATCTGGATGAGGGCATTGAGTGCACCGTCAGTAAGTTCGCAGATGACAGCAAGATAGGTGCGTGTGTCGATCTGCTCGAGGGTAGGAAGGCTCTGCAGGAGGATCTGAATAGGCTGCACCGATGGGTTGAGTTCAACTGCATGAAGTTCAACAAGGCCAAGTGCTGGGACCTCCACCTGGGGTGCAATAACCCCAAGCAGAGCTACAGGCTGGGAGAGGAATGGTTGGAAAGCTGCCAGGCAGAGAAGGACCTGGGAGTGATGGTTGATAGTCAGCTGAATATGAGCCAGCAGTGTGCTCAGGTGGCCAAGAAGGCCAACAGCATCCTGGCCTGTATCAGAAACAGTGCAGCCAGCAGGGCTAGGGAGGTGATCGTCCCCCTGTACTCGGCTCTGGTGAGGCTGCACCTCGAATACTGTGTTCAGTTTTGGGCCCCTCGCTACAAGAAGGACATCGAGGTGCTTGAGTGAGTCCAGAGAAGGGCAACAAAGCTGGTGAGGGTTCTGGAGAACAAGTCTTACGAGGAGCAGCTGAGGGAGTTGGGATTGTTCAGTCTGGAAAAAAGAAGTTTCAGGGGCGACCTTATTGCACTCTATACAACCTTAAAGGAGGTGGGGGTTGGTCTGTTCTCCCACTTGCCTGGACGAGGGGGAATGGGCTTAAGTTGCGCCAGGGGAGTTTTAGGCTGGATGTTAGGAAGAACTTCTTTACCGAAAGGGTTGTTAGACATTGGAACGGGCTGCCCAGGGAAGTGGTGGAGTCACCATCCCTGGAAGTCTTTAAAAGACGTTTAGATGTAGAGCTTAGGGATATGGTTTAGTGGGGACTGTTAGTGTTAGGTCAGAGGTTGGACTCGAAGATCTTGAGGTCTCTTCCAACCTAGAAATTCTGTGATTCTGTGATACATTTTATGTATATTGCACATTCGATTCTGAATTACTTTAGTTGAAATAACACTATTTGTCAAATATTAAGTGACTGTATTTGTATAAATATATATTCTAACCTAAAATTCATATGCTGGAGGTTGATTACTATATAACTAAGAAAAACTCAGGTGACTTGCATCACAAAATTAATTTTACTAATGCATCTTTTATCTCCGTGAAACTTCATTATTAATTATGCCTTTAAAATTTAGGTTCTTTTTTGCTTAGAGTAATGCAATTGCTGTGATTTTAATATGTAGGCAAAATGTATGGCATCTTAATTTTAACAGAGCTGTAATTTTAACCTACAAGGTAGGTAAGAGGTCATTTCTGTCTAGTTCCTGATATTGGGAGAGTAGTTACAGTGGCAAAATATTAGTTATTGCAGTTATCACAATATAACATAAATACAGCAATTTCATATCATCATTTTAAAACTGCTGACAGGTTTTGAGAAACTTAATAAGGTTAAGGAGATGATGAAGAAAAGACATGGTAAAAGTCAGCTCTATACACCAACATAACTAGATTACACATCCAAGTTTATTTTGTCTTTGAATAAAAATATATTTATAAAAAGTAGTTTTTTAACATATGTTCTTACACAGAATACTTTTGATTTTGCTTAAATATAATCATATTGACACTAATTTTTTACTTCACTGCTACAGTTCTTTAAAAAAATCAAAATCAAAATAAAAAACTTTGCTTCTGAGACTTGTGTATTTTTTCCTCATTAAAGGCTTAAAATGACTAGAACAATGTGTGACGTTTAAAGTAATCATGTATTTAAACTACTGAAAGTTTTATTTACTTTTACTAGCAGAAGTTTTATCTTTTAAAGAAAACTGATACTAGTGAAAACTAGAAAATCTGTTCTTAAACCTGAAGGATGTTGAGATAAATTGTGTAAACCAGACTTTCCTAGTTCTATAGAATTTCTTAAATATACCTGTGACTTAGACTCAACAGACACTATTTTAGTTTTGTATTTACCTTATAAATTTAAGCATCCTCAAGAAAGTAATTGTTTAGGATGATCAGCATTTGTTTCCAGAAATAAATACCATAATGAAATTTCACTTAAAAATTGTTAAGTTCAAGTCTGATTAATGATTAAAAAGTAATACAAGATACTGAGGATAACGGACTGAGAACAATTTTGAATTCCATCATGCATCATAATATTTTTCTGTACAATAAGTGCAGAATTACTAGCTGAAGTAAATGTAGTTAATTTTTATGTTGGGAGAACAGTCCAAGTGCAAGAACAGTGCAAGTTTCTGTGCTAGGTTTTCAAAGAGCTTTGTCTGAGTTTTAAATAAGTATATAGAAAGAAGCGAATGTGTCATTGCGAAACAAATTTCCATTCACCTGCTAGATAGTGTCTGAAATAGGTTTCAGTAATTCAGGGGAAAGTTAAAAAGGGAAAACATAGTTTGAGCTCATAAGCAAAAAGGAATGAAAAATATTCTGGACCTCCCTTATATTCAGGCTGTGTAACCAGAAAAAATGTTTTTTGTTTGTTTGTTTCTTTGTTTTTTTAATAATTGAAGAGCCTCCTTGTTAGTGCTGAAGAAGAAAAGGAAATATCTTCATCTTCATGACCTAAACCATAATTTCAGGCAGTGTTTCACTTTGTTGTCTGTTTTTGTGGCATTCTTTTGCAAAATATTAATAATAATACAACATCCTTTGGACAATTTAATCTTTGCTGTTTAAAACTACTAAGGAGCTAATCTTATTGAAGTTCTAGGATAATGTAATTTTTTTAAAGCATGACGGTATGTATCATTTGTTTCCATTGAGGAAAATTTCATGTCAAGTTCATACCATTTTTTTTTGTAGCAGGTAAAATTTTTATTTAAACTATCATGTTGTTTTTTGCAGTGAGTGTGGTGGTTTTACCATGCTAGGCAGCTGAACACCACAACCACTCTCTCACTCCCCTCCTCAGATGAGGAGGGGAAGAAATAAAGGAAAGAACAACTCATGTGTTGAGATAAGGATAATTTAATTAAAGGAGGGAAAAAAATATTAAGGAAATATTATTATTAATTAAATAATTCAACTAAAGGGAAAAAAAGGGAAAGGGGAAAAGGGAGGGGGAAAGGGAATAACAAAACAAAGCAAGGAAAGGCTATGTGGAAGTGCAGAGGAAAGAAATTACTCTCTAATTCCCACAAACGAGCGATGCTTGACCATGTCCTTGAAGCAGGGCCTCAATGCACATAGCCAGTGTTCGGGAGGACAGATGTTTTTGCAATGAGAGCCCACCCCTCCCTTTTTCTTCTTTTTTCCACCTTTTATTGCTGAATGTGACATCATATGGTATGGAATATCCCTTTGGTTGGTTTAGGTCACCTGCCCTGGTGATGTTTCTTTCTCACTTTTTTGCCCACCCCCTAGGAGGGTTAGAGCAAGTCCTGATGCTGTGCCAGCACTTCTCAGCAGCAGGCACAACACTTGTGTGATACCACTGCTATTCTAGCTACAAGTGCAGAGCGCAGCACTGTATGGGCTGCTGCAGGGAAAGTTAACATCCCAGCCAGACCCAGTACAGCTAAACACTTCAGATTGAAGATGCAAGAAATACTGTACTAGGTTATGATGAAAATTAACTGCTTCTAGGGAGATTTTGCTTTTCTTCCTTCCTTCTTTGTTTTCCAGCATTTATCTGGTGTTCTTCAAAATTATTACTTACATTAGTTACTTAGTTAATTAGTGACTGTATTAAATGAGGAAAATTATTTAAGTCTTAATGAAATTTGGCCAAAAATGCAGTGAACATCTCTTACGTTTGGAGAAAGGGTATGTTAGCTAACCAGTAACAAAGAACGCAGTAGTCTGAAGATATCATATCTCATGAAAACATGCAAAAGCTCTCAAGAGTCTACTGGCATTTGCCTCCCTTCTTACATCAATGTACTCTCTTGGATATTCTTTTGGGAACAGAATATTAATTAAATAAAAACAGCAACTCTTACACATATATTCCTATAACAATTCCTACAACAAGTTAATTTCATAAATTTTCAACACATTCCTATTGCCAATTACGTCATCTTTTCAGATACCAGTCACTGTCATAGCTGATTCATTTTCCATTGCACAGTGGAAACCCAGTAGTATTTTTGAAGGAAGAAGTAATTTTTTAATTTGATTTTTGATATTTTGTATTTTTAATCTATGCACTTTAAGTTTTTAAGTGTGGCCTCCTGGCTTTTAAATACCTTTACATATGTTTAATAAATCTGCATGCATCCAGTTGAGGAAGGCTGCATTTCAGAAGAATTTCCTTTTGCTTTTCAAAAACGCTTTTAGCCAAAAGCCTTACTATAAGCAGTGTCTGGGCCCCTCTGAAGAGGGGAGCTGCTCAGAGCAAAAACGTGTCTTAATCATGATTTTTCTCATCCGGATTAGCCAATTTGTGGGAGGCCTGACGTAGTCTAAAATACCAAGAAATTTCAAACAAAGTTATAATACAGCTAAAGCTTTTAGTCAAATTCAGTCCCAGTGCTACAGCCTTTAAAAATCTATGTTTTGATTTGTCTTATACAATAAAAAGTGTGAGCTTGTTTTTGCATCCCTGCCAGCTGGCTTATAGAGAGGAACTGAGGCACTCTTGTGAAGGGGGGCATATGTATGGTCTTAGTTTGTGGAGTTAGAGGAAGTGATATTTGTGTCCAAAATAGAATTCCTTTGCCTCTCCCTGTCACTTTTTCAGCAACAGGAAGGTTCTTTCTGATATTGTTTTATGCTACTCCGGATTTTGTTGGGGAAAAGTATGATCTCTGCTTTGTGGTTTTTGAAACTACATGTTGAATAGATTAAGTGGAGGAAGCTGTGGGGGGAGTTCCTATTGTACCCAAGAAAGAATTTCAGGGGTGAGAAGGAGGAAAAGAGGGAGTGAGAGGGGAGAGCATAATATAGAGACAATATAATGGCAAAGTGACAACGATCTGTAGAGTGTGTTTTAGATACAGGAGTGAAAAAGTCAGCTACTTCTTCAGTTATGTCTACAAGTCTTGGAGGGAAGTGCAGTTCTCTATCCGGAACAATGGGAGAAAGCCAGACTGTATTAGAAGACAGAAGTTAGATATTAATCATGTTAATTTTGTTTGTTGCTTTATCTGTTCCTTTTTGGTGCAGGGGGAAAATTACTAGGCAGTTTTCTTTCAGTTCTTTCAAATAAAGATTTTCTGTAATGGGAAAGTTCTTTGGATATATAACTGAAGTAAATAGAAGTCTCAACTAAAAGCTAAATTTGACTTTTTTTTTTTTTTTTTTTTTCCAACATTGTCCCTAAATTTGTGTTTCATCCTTCAATTAATAGTCTACTCTCACCATTCAATCTTCAGAAAGCCTATTACACAAAAGATTTGATATAATTTCTCAAAGAACCTTTGACAGTTTTGGTTTTGTCTTGATGTCATCTATTGTCAAGGATGTTGAATTTTATTTCTTGTATCTTTTGAAAAACACGTGTATGTGTGCCTTTGTTTTCACTATAATTTTTAGAATTTTGAATATTTTCCTGAATCCATTTGCCTTTTTGACAATTTCTATAATAGTATCAAATAGTATCACTTTTTTCTTTTTTCTTTTAAGATGCATTAGGTGATGATACAGTTTCATGTTCTGTAGTTGTTAAAATGTAGCAGGTCTGTGTGAGTAAAAAAAAAAAACAAAACACAAAACCAACAAACAAACAAAACCCCCCACAAAACTATCAATGTAATAGCTTTTAGTTACCTCTAAGTAACATAATACAGTGTCAATCAGTGGCTTTTTCAGAATATGTTACAACTGATGTGTTCTGGTTTAATAAAAATATTTTTTGGTGATTTAAAGACTTTGCTTAGAGGAAGAGAATAGATGTGTTGGGGTACTTTGTGTGCCTGAATCTCTAGTATGGATGATGGATATTCTTTCATTAGGAAGGCAAGGCAGAAGAAGAGGTGAAGTTGTCATTTGTGAGAATTAACAGCATCATACCATGGAGAATTGGAGGGGATGGATCACAGAGTTTAGGAGAGCTGAGTTTTAGTCAGATCATGAGAGATCTGGCTGATGTCACTCTGAGATCATTATCATTTCAGAGACTGAGGAAAGCCTGATTATAGGAGAAAGATAAGGATGGTTTGCAGATCTACAGGCTTGCCAGTCTGTTAGTCCTTGGAAAAAGGATGCAGCAACTGCCACTGGCAGCCATTTTGGGGTAGATGAAGAAGGTTGGAATAATGAAGGATTTACCAAAAATACTCTGCCTGATGAAACTTAATTGACTTCTGTGTCAAACCAATGAGATTATGAATGAGGGAAATGCAGTGAACAATGTATATTGACCTGAGCATGGAGAACAGAAGGCTTAAGGGAAGCCTACAAGCAGATGTCCAATATCTACAAAGTTGTCAGAAAGATGGAGCCAGGCAGGTTCTTCTGAGGTGCATAGCAAGAGGACAAATGGTAATATTCATAAATTGAAACATGGGAAGTTAGAACTTCATGTAAGAAAAAAAAAAAAAAAAAAAAAAGTACGATGAAGGCAAACACAAGGATGTTTTAGCCAATGAGGTTACGTTGTGGTCTAACCCCAGCAGGCACTCTCCTCAAAAGGGATGTGGGGGGCGAACTGGAAAGGTAAAAGTGCAAGAACTCATGGGTTGAAATAGAGTGTACTAGGTAAAGCAAAAGCCATGTTTGCAAGCAAAGCGTTCATTTGCTACTTCCAATTGGAAAGCAGGTGTTCAGCCACTTCCAGGAAAGCAGGGCTTATCACACATAACGGTTTCCTGGGGAGACAAATGCCATCACTCCAGATGTCCCCCTGCTTTCTCCTTCTTTACCCAGGCTTTTATTGCTGACCATGATGTTATTTGGTCTGGAAAATATTTTTGATCAGTTTGGGTCAGCTTTCATGGCTGCATCCCCCTCCAGTGTGCCCCCAGCCTCCTCTCTAGCAGGGCAGCATGAGAAGCAAGAAAGTCCTTGGATCTGTGTAAGCACTGCTCTGTTAGCAGCTAAAAAAGATGGTGTATTATCACCGCTGTTTTCATCAAAAATCCAAAATACAGCATTGTGTGAACCTCTATGAAGAAAATTAACTTTATCCCAGCCAAAACCATGACAGGTTATAGAATCTCAGTTGTTAGAGGTTTTCAAGATCCAACTAAACAAACTGGTCTGAATTCAGTGTTGATCTTGCTTTGAGTAGGAGGTACAACTTGATGACCTCAGGAGGTCCCTTCCAACCTGAATGATTGTGTGATTTTATAATTTAATTATGTGGTTATAAATTGAGAAAAATAAATATCCCACTCCTAATCAGTAAAGTTAGATTGAGAATAACTCAAATCCAGAGGATACTCCCCAGGCTAAATCATTTGGAATATTTTACTCCAATTTGGCCTATCTCATTGCCAGAAAACAGGCCTAAGTAAATAAGGGCAGGGCCAGGGATGTCTGAACCAGAAGTCTAATTAATGTAGTATTTGAAGTTTTATACTGATCAGAATTTAAATCACAGTTGCATGGAATATAACATTTTTGTGTTTGGAAATGCATTTGCCCTGTTACAATAGGAATTCATGCTATGCAATGTATTATGTTTAATGTGAGGTTTTATAGTAAATGAAATATAGTCATTCAGAATGTAGAACTGCATATGTTCTATGAGATACACAACAAAAACCAAGAAGGACTTGTTGTAAGAACTGTGTATTTGTGACTTGTGTATCTTTTTCTGGACTGTGGGAGAGGCTTCCTTCCAGTTGCGATTTTTTTTGGAGGTTAGGCAACAAACCCTTTTCTTCAGAAACCAAAGCAGTACTGTTGTTGTATTTTAAAATGTGGGAAAATAAATTATTTCTGTATCAAGTTCCTTGATTTACTTTACTTTACTTGATTTTTTTTTTCTACATGCTTAAATTATTTAGCAATTTCTGAGGTATGTATAACAAATAAACCTAGGTGTTGATAATTTGATAGCAGTTCTTTATCCTATGGAATAAATGAACAGTTATACGCTGTAGGTTTTTTTTTTTTTTTTTTTTTTTTTTTTTTTTTTTTTTTCGCAATATTAATGCATTAAATGTAGCAGAGTAAAGATCCATGATATATACTGCAGATGCTTGAAGAGTTGTTACAGATACTGTGGGGACTATAATTACGTCTTAGTTCTGGGTATGCTCAAGCTCTCCTGTACTATTTCCTTTACATATTTTTTCACATACAATCATCCATAATGTCTCCCAGCAGACTTGTTCATTCACACTCACTCAGCTCCAGCTTGGCTCATTTCAAACTAAGCAGGAAGTGTCCTCATGACATGAAAGATTGTTTGTTACCTCACTGCATTATTCGCTTCAAACTCTTTTGTCATTGTATACTCCAGGTAGCAATAATATTTGCTTGAGTAAAATAAATAATAGTATCTCATTGGTTCCTGAATTTAAATACTTAAATACTGCATGTTCTGTTGGTAATATCTGGAAATCTGAAGTCTTTCCTTCCTTACTATAAAAATATTTGCTCTTATATTGTTAAGTTTTCATCTGTGTCTTTCACCAGGAAACTGACAATATGACCAAACTGAAGATATTTACTTTAATATAGACCTGAAGGCAATCCTGTATCTTAGTTCTGGTTAACATATTATTTCAGACAAATAGAAATAGTGACCAATCTGTATCTTATATACAACAACACACTGTAGTGTGTATGTTGATGAGACATCATGGTTTGATTCTCATCATGTTTAACTCATTTTTTCAGTGATTTAGTTCTGTTGTACTCAATAAATATGTATATATTTTGGCCTATACTTGGGTTGTTGAGAAGTTACCAGTTTATTAACAGAATCATTATGACGCCAAATGTTGTTTGTTAATTTTGAAAATGATGATTTGGATTAAAACAGTTGATAACTTGTATGGAGAAGGAAAAGATGTAATGGAGGAAGATAGAGTATCACTTTCAAAGATGTTGGCTTGAACTTGCAAGTAACTCTGGAGATAAAAATCCTTACAGAAGCTGGGCAGTTAGCATGAACTCAGATAACTGGCTTGCACATTATACACAGCAATGTAAGAGTGTTAACAGGTGTTTTATGATTTAGGATTTATGAATAAGTAATGTAAAATGCAAGAAGCACATAATATTGGTTGATCCCAAAACATAGGATTTTATTTCTATGGATCATATTTGATTAGTGAAAATGAGCAAAAAAATGAGTTATTTACCTGAATTGTTTTTATTTTGTCCATAATTTTTCCCCTGTATAAATGTGATCTCATGGTACTGCTGTGTGATACTGGCCATGTATTACTGCTGTGTTTTGTATTACAAATTATTACTGATAACCTACTAAAAAGATGGAGATTTCATTTGCTCTGATCACAAGAGAAAAATCCATGGGGAAAAAATACCAGTGAAGAAAATGTTACAAATTTTATAGACATGATAAAAATAATTTCTTCAGTTATTTTAAAAGCTTGGTGGTGTGTTTGTGGGTTGATTATGCCCACTATAGAACTGAGATCATGAAATTATTTTGGTGTTTACTCTTGTGGGGCAATATTATGATACAAAGTATTGATTTTGAATTGTGTGAATTTGATGTGCAACCATTTGCTGCATTTTCAGGTGGCATTAATTTGCAGTAGCAAGTCCTTCTGATGCTATTTTTGATATGTCAGGAGCATTAGCACAATATTTTTCTAAGCATCCACTTTTGGTGAATTATGATTGTTTTGAATTAAATGAGAAGAAAGTGTGACTATTTCTTCTTTCCTTCTCCAATACAGTTGCTATTAAAGTGTGGAACATGTGCTGACATGCCACAATGAAAAGTTAGAAGGGAATTTGTGCAGAGTTGGTGGGTTGCATGCCCTTACCCCAACAATTCAAGACAGTCTGCCTCTTAAAAGGGTAGCAGAAAATACATAAATTTCAGTGTAATTAGAATTAAATTAAATCAATTTGAGGTTTCCTATTTGTACAATGTTTGTTCCTGCAATGGATCCAACACATCGTCTTACTGTGGATCTTACATAGTACCCTTTTGGTAGGCATTATCCTCACCCTTCTCGGTACTTGCAAACATGTCCAACATTTTGACAGAAAAGCGGGGTATGTTAAGAACGCTATTTAAACTATTTATGCCAACAATGATTCACTTAGATGGAAATGATTTAGGAAATAATTTAGCTAAAAAGATCTAAAAGGAGTGCTAATGCAATTGTCAGTTAGCAACAAGCAGCTGAAAGTTGGGTGGCCAAAACCCATCCTTGCTGTCACAGTAATTTCAGGATGTCTCTCTGCCCTTTGACATTTCTGGGAACCACACCTCTCAGAAGCTCACCAGGCATTCTGATCAGTCTGATCTACAGTGGTTTGATTCACAAGGGCCTAGTGAAAGAAAATGAGCCTGGAGTCACTTGGCTTTAGATTGTAAAAAAACGTCCCAAGTTCAACTCCATTTTCTTATTGTCATCATTAAAGCTTTATTTGGCCTGTTCTTGAAAGCATGTGCATTTTTAACACTAAAGGACATGTTGTCTTATGCATAAATTCTTCATGGATGGGCAGGGAGCTCCTTGCAATGCTCAGATAGAAGAAGGAATTTTACAGCTTGTGGAAAAAGGGACAGACCACCTGGGAGGAATATAGGGACACTGTCAGAGTATGCAGGGATGCAACGAGGAAGGCCAAGGCCCATCTGGAATTAAATCTGGCAAGGGATTTCAAAGACAATAAGAAGGGTTTCTTCAAATACATCAGTAGAAAAAGGGGGACTGGGCAAAATGTAGGCCAGCTGCTGAATGAGGCAGGTGCCCTGGTGACAGAGGTCACAGAGCAGGCAGAGTTGCTGAATGTCTTTTTTGCTTCAGTCTTTACCACTAAGATCAGCCCTCAGGAATCTCAGACCCTGGAGACAAAGAGAGGAAGTCTGGAGAAAGGAGGACATGCCCTTGATTGAAGAGGATCAGCTCAGAGATCATTTAAGCAAACTTGATATCCACAAATCCAAGGGTCCTGGTGGAATGCACCCACAGGTGCTGAGGGAGCTGGCCAGTATTATTGCTAGGCCACTCTCCATCATCTTCAAAAGGTCATGGAGAATAGGAGAGGTGCCTGAGGACTGGAAGAAAGCCAGTGTCATGATAGTCTTCAAAAAGGGGCAAGAAGGAAGACCCAGACAACTACAGGCCAGTCAGCCTCACCTCCATCCCTGGAAAGGTGATGGAACAGCTCTTCCTGGAGGCCATCTCCAAGCGTGTGGGAGATAAGGTGATCAGGAATAGTCAGCATGGATTCACCAAGGGGAAATCATGCTTAACCAATCTGATGGCCTTCTATGATGAGATGACTAGCTGGGAAGATGAGAGAAGAGTGGTGTCTGTGGTCTACCTTGACTTCAGCAAGGCTTTTGACACTGTCTCCTGTAACATCCTCATAAACAAGCTCAGGAAGTGTGACCTAGATGACTGGATGGTGAGGTGGATTGAGAACTAGCTGGATGGCAGAGCTCAGAGCGTTGAGCTCAGTGGTGCAATCTAGTTGGGGGGCCTGTAGCTAGCGGTGTCCCCCAGGGGTCAGTACTGGGTCCAGTCTTGTTCAATTTACTCATCAACAACCTGGAACAGAGTGCACCCTCAGCAAGTTTGCTGAGGACACAAAGCTGGGAGGAGTTCCTGATACCCCAGAGGGCTGTGCTGCCATTCAGAGACACCTTGTCAGGCTGGTGGGATGGGCTGAGAGGAACTTCCTGAAGTTCAACAAGGTAAGTGCAGGGTCCTGCACCTCAGGAGGAATAACCCCAAGCAACAGTGCAGGCTGGGGGCTGACCTGCTGGAGAGCTGCTCTGCAGAGAGGGAACTGGGAGTCCTGGTGACAGGACGAGGGGGAATGGGCTTAAGTTGCGCCAGGGGAGTTTTAGGTTGGATCTTAGGAAGAACTTCTTTACCGAAAGGGTTGTTAGACATTGGAACGGGCTGCCCAGGGAAGTGGTGGAGTCACCATCCCTGGAAGTCTTTAAAAGACATTTAGATGTAGAGCTTAGTGATATGGTTTAGTGGGGACTGTTAGTGTTAGGTTAGAGGTTGGACTCGATGATCTTGAGGTCTCTTCCAACCTAGAAATTCTGTGATTCTGTGATTCTGTTACATACATTATCATTGCTTGTCAAATGAATATGCTGTTCTTCTTTGAATGTTTCCCTGGTGTTCAGAGCAAAAGCATGAAACTCAGGAACTTTGGTGCATCTCCATTGTCAGATAGTAAATCAGTAAATATAATTCCAGAATGAATTGTTTAAAGTGATCTTTTGTGGCCTTATTAGATAGCACAAGGAACAAGTGCACATCCCATTGAGTGATATATCAAAAAAATTTTGAAATCGCATTTTACAGACTTGCAGAAGTGATCCTCAGAAAGAACTGAAAGTCACTCTTGCAAATGGGCATGTAAAGCAGGCACTGTTGTGTAGCACTTACATCAAACTTCATCAGATTGGATGAAGCCCTTACTTGGAAAGAATATGACTATAGGAACTTAAACTTTTGTATAGGTACTCATGATGATACACTTTCATTCTCTCTTCTCTTTCACAGGCATAGTTTTGTTTGTGTCAGCTCTAGCAATCTGATTCCTTACTATTAGTTCTTTACTAATGATTCATTTCCTTTACTTTAGGGAATATTTAAAGTAGATACACTAGTGTTGGATGGGATCTTCATGTTCATGGTTATACCTCTGTTTTCATAGTTGTACCCATTTGGCTTGTGACTTTGGACAAATTACTAATTCTGAAAAACTTGAAAAATTTATTGTAAGAAGACAGACTAAATTTTTTTCTTTGCACCTTGATTTGCCCATCAATGCCAATGAGGGGTACTGTACTGACAGGAGCAGCCATAAATATGGCTTAGCCCTAATGGGAACAATACTGACATAAAATATCTGCTAAAACGCTAGCAGAAGAAAATGCCTTCCAGTCTGAAGATTGCTTGACCCGTGAACCAGGAGTATATATGGAAGGCACCACTTGCCTCCTGAGGTGCAGCTGAGTACCTAAGAAATGTGGACGTCCTGAGGATACCATCCATAAAGGTAAAAATAAGGAACTGGAACAGCAATTTACCATCTGAAAAGCAGAAAATAGTCTGGGAAAAGTAAAAACGTTTAGTCTGATAGAATAGGAAACCTCATCTATTGGTTCTCTTGGGTGAAACAAATTAGCAGCATATGTTGGCTGCTCTAAGAGGTGATATCCTATCCCCTCTTATGTCCCAGAGATATAAAAATTGTTCAGAATGGAACCTTTCTCTCTGAAAATGCCCTGTGCTGTACAAACTTTCCTTTCCTATAGGACATCCTAAGCAAATTTTACCTTTGCTGTGGAGGCCTATCTGTCTCCAAACTCTGTAGAGCAGATTATATTTGAAGTGAAACTTTGTTATTTGTTTGCTCCTGAGCCTTTTTTTTTTTTCTAATTAGACCATTTTGAGGTCAGTATTTTACAATTAGATCCCTCTGAGGTTGATTTAGCATTTCCCATCCCTCCCACCTCCACTTCTGAGAACAGTTTGATGCGATATCAGTAGTTTTATTAAAGTTGTATTTATGTACATAGTCTGCCATAAGTAGTCAATATTTATAACCTGTCATAAGTGTAGTTGTTATAATATTGATATCTTCACAATCCATAAGAATATTCAGTACAATAGTGTTGATAACTTGTTGAACCTATGCTAATCTGTATTTGCTACTATATTACTATTTTTTACTGCGTCTAATTGCCTTCATACGTCTTAATTGCTGCTACTATTAATCTGTACTATTCCCCAGATATCTACTACATATAAAAATTTGCTTTCTGGTAATATTGTAATAGCTTTTTATCTATATACAATTTTGCTAGTGGTAATTTATGGTAACCTGTGATAAATAGACAAGAAATCTTCAGTGTCTTTGTTATTTATGGAATCTTAAAAAAACACTGTTGCAGTGTTGCACTGTTGCAACTACAGACTAGGTAACTCTTTATATTATGATAACTTTTTACTGGACTGAAATATGTTACTGTGCTGGTCAACATACTTGATCCACTGTGTCTCACTGTGTAGTGGGTTTACATGACAAGGTTTTGGTAGCAGGGGGCCATAGGGGTGGCTTCTGTGAGAAAAATCTAGAAGCTGCCGCATGTTAGGTAAGGGCCCCGCTGCTGACCAGAGCTGAGCCAATAAGCGATGTTGTTTGTGCCTCTGTGAGAGCATATTTAATACAGGGGAAAACAAAACAAAACAAAACAAAACAAAACAAATGGTTTGGGATGGGATATGGTTTAGTGGGGACTGTTAGTGTTAGGTCAGAGGTTGGACTCGATGACCTTGAGGTCTCTTCCAACCTAGAAATTCTGTGATTCTGTGATTCTATGAAAACAAAACAAAACAAACAAACAAAAAAACCACACTGCACCACACAGTGGGAGTGTGAGAGGAGTGAGAAACAGCCTTCCAGGTGCCAAGGTCAGTGAAGAAGGAGGGGGAGAGATGCTCCAGGCGCCAGAGCTGAAGTCCCCTGCAGTCTGTGGTGAGGACCATGGTGAAGCTGGATGTCCCCCTACAGCCCATGGAGTACCACGATGGAGCAGGGTTCCACGCTGCAGCCCATGGAGAAGACCACGGTGGAGCAGGTGGACCTGCACCGATGGAGGCTGCAGCCTGTGGAAGACCCCTGCCAGAGCACATTCCAGGTCGGACCTGTAGCCCGTGGAGAGGAGCCCACGTAGGAGCAGGTGACCCAGGTTGGAGCAGTTTG
>CM021731.1:69617186-69668895 GCA_011075105.1 Heteronetta atricapilla | reverse complement strand
GGAGAGGAGCCCACGTAGGAGCAGGTGACCCAGGTTGGAGCAGTTTGTTCCTGAGGGATGGACCCCATGGTACGGACCCATATCTGGAGCAGTTCTTGGGCTTCCAGCATGGGCTTCCCACAGCTGCCTGTGGGAAGCCCATGCTCGATCAGTTCAGGAAGGACGGCATCCCATGGGAGGGACCCCACAGCACAGGGGACAAGAGTGATCAAGGAGGATTAGTGAAGAAGTGCTATAGACTGACAATAGCTCCTATTCCCTCACACTGCTTGGGGCAGGAAGTGGAAGAGGGCAGGTTGGTGGCAGGTGCTTTTGATTTCTTTCCTTTGTTTCTCACTTCTCTAGCTTGTCAGTAATAGGCAATAAATCTTACTGTCTCCCTATGCTGAGTCTGTTTTACCCGTCACAATAATTGTTGAGTGATCTCCCTGTCCTTGTCTCAACCCTTGAGTCCTTTTCATCTTATTTTCTCCCTATTCCTCTTTGAGGAGGGGGAGTGAGAGAGTGGTTGTGGTGGAGCTTGGCCAACCACCTGAGTAAAACCACCACACACTGTTGCATTTAAAGTAGTTCTGACAGATATTTAACGGAAATCTTATTGTTATATCTTTTCTCATTTAAAGGCTTTTCTCAGCATGGAATGCTTTCTCTTTCAGTATTTTTTCTGTTAGAATACATAGTGAAAATGAATATCCTCATTCTATAGAATTCTTTTTATCATATTTTTGAATCCTTGTTATGCTTTATTAGTATTTACTGCTTTCTTTCTTTCTTTCTTTTTTTTTCTGTACACTTTTCACAGTGAGCTTATTTCACTGTGATGTGGAGCTCTCGAGTTAAACACTCGATCATATTTTTCTCTTCAACCAATTTTGTAGAATTATTCTGTAAAAAATATGACCATCTCAGCATTTTTAAATGCAACACATCTAAGTTTACTTACTTACGGTGTCAGTGATATCTATGTATCTCAATGCGATTAAACTGATGTACGCAGATGCTGTTGTGTATTGTGTATTGTTACTCAAAGTAATACTTTGTTTATTTACATTTCAAAATATTTCCATCTTTTGTTTTTCTGCTTCATTTCAGTTGTTCTTACAGGGCTTCACAAACAAACAAAACAGTTTTATTCAAAAAAATCTGAATGTTTCATTTTATTGGGCCAATAATAAGTATATATAATTTCATATAATAATTTCAGACTTTTTGCAAAGATGGTTCTTTCAATAGAAAGGAACTTTATAATTGAACAGAAGTTTCTAATCAAATTTAGTGGAGTTACAGACATGAATTTGTTCTTAATGGTGTTATATGAGCTTTCATAATGAAATTGAACATGTTTTTTTTGATACTCATTTTTCTGTTTTACTTTGAACATGGAACTCTTAGAAAACAAATAATTTTATTCATTTCAACTTGAATTCCATTCAAAAACAATAGATCTGTGGTGCAAGTTCTGTATGGTGTTGCTCTGTAATCTCTGCAATATAAGGTTCATGATGTCTCCTTTAAATCACATTGGAAAACTGATGCAGAAAACACATCATCTACAGTATAGTCTGATTTAAGAAAAGATCACTCAACTGAAGAATGAGGGAGGAAGGAAAGTTTTTCATAGTTTTACTCATTGATGATTTGAAAAAGCAGAGCTGCTCATTGATAAGAGTTAAATGCTGAGAATTTAATGAAGTGTTCACATTGCAGACATTGTAAACCATAGGAGAAGTGTTTTTATATAAAGGCAAAAAAAAAAAATAGAATGTTTCTGTCCACAAATATTTTTACATGCTACTGTGGCTAAAATAAAGAGTTTTATTTGAAAACTATATTCAGAATGCCTTATGCAAGACTTTGTAAGAACTTTAAGAATTTAAAAAGATGAAAAGATAGAGAAAGATGTGCTGAGCAGGAGAAGGGTTCTGAGAAAGCTTAATATAATAATCAAAACATTGAAATGTATTAGTAGCCTAGTCAGTAGGTAACATTATAGCAACATTTTAAAGTCACAATCTTGTTTTTATCTTTACTAAGAGTGCTTCAGAAGTTCTACCATTCACAGATGTACCCCCCCCAAAAAAACCACACACACACACACACAAAAAAAAAAACAACCACAGAAAAATCAGAGAAACAAAATGAAAAAAAAAATAAAGAAAAGACAACAGAGAACCATTTAGAGTGATCTGTGAAGTACTAAAGTTAAATTAAGAAATAAAAAAGTTTAATTTTCGGGACAAGTTGAATTGAGCATATATACAATATCCAAAAATACTAGAGGTATACATTTCTTCATGAAAGATAGCAAAAATGAGGAAAATACTTGGTCTTTACTTTCTTAATATGTCATGTGTATATATTGTATATAATTTTTTCATATTTTTGTACAGGAAAAGCATAAGCAGGAGTTAGAAGATATGAGACAAGCTGGACATGAAGCTTTGAGTATTATTGTTGAAGAATTCAAGGTAAACAAGTTGTCAAGTTAGCACAATTTCCAGTGTAACATTATATAATAAGTACGCACTACCAGCAGTCTTCTTTAGTATTAGCTAGTTTGGTTGCTTGGCCTCTTTCATTATAAAACTGTCTTTTCAGTTGTTTCCAATTTATTCCGTTTGGCCTGAAATTTTACATGACATGTTTTTTCACTCTGCACTTTGGGAAACTTCAGATAAAGCATGTTAGCCAAGTGATGAAACTTAAAACTGGAATAAAATGAAAATTCTCAGTCAGCTGTGGTAAACTTCAGTTTTGATTGTTTATCACATTAGCTACATTTTGGACCTATCCAGTCTCAACAATCTGTACTTGCGGGAAAGCAGCCTTACAGAGCAATTGAGCAGTTTTGTTTGTTTGTTTTGTTTTATCTATACAGCACTAAGATAAGAAGATCAGTATAAATTAAGGCAGAATCTGTAAAGCTCTCATGCTGTTCCTATTTGTGCTGAGCCAGTCAGATACAAGAACTGAACGTTTTTGTGGAGGATAAATGTGTCTTTTGTACTGTTACTAAAACTTGCTAAGAAGAAATGCACAAAACTGATTCAAAAACAGATTATTATTATTTCAGATAAAAACTGAATCATCTTAGGTGAATCATCAGGTGCAGGTATGGCAAAGGATTCCTATTAGACTTAACGGAGGTAAAGAAGATCTGACTGGACAAAGAAACTAATAATAGGAAATGGAAGATAAGACTCTTGCTGAGAATGAAAAGGGAGACATGAGACCTGGTATGCAATTGGAAGCTGGGAACACTAAACTGATAATGTTGTTAGTTAGGTTTGGAATGGAACTGGCAAACTAAAAAGGATTGGATTGAGGCTGTGTCATCTGATTCAAGCAATAAATTGAAAGCTTGAGTCTAGAAGCTGATCAAGGAGCCTGCAATTCTTTGCTGGGGAGGGTAGGCTTCTTTATTTTCAGGAATTATCCAAAACTTACTCACAATGTATTTTTCTTTCTGGAGTTGTCAGGATCTGCAGCTCCAGGAGAGCCATCTATGCCAGATTCCAAGTCTGCCCCCAAATTTGAAATCTAAATGCTATTCAAAAAGGTGATTTGTTTGTTTGTTTCTTTGTTTGTTTTGTTTGACCTCTGCTCCTTATGTGTAAGGTAGGCCTACCAAGTTCCAAATCTCAGAAAGTTACACTATGTAGAGGACCTGCTGATGCTTTTAGGACCACTGACTTGAAGACAGTCTATGTAGTAGTCTTCAGAAAAGTATAAAACATGAAACAGATTTGCAACAATTTGTAACAAGAATACCATTTGATAATTTTGCTAATAACAGCAGTGTTCTAGTCAATATTGAAATTGGACTATCTGTAGAAAAATGTCCATTTTCATCAATATACAAATTTCATCAAAAGGAAACCTATTCAGAAAGAAGTACAGGGGGATGATCACCTGCCTAGCCCTGCTGGCCACACTGTTTCTTATACAGGTCAGGATGCTGTTGGCCTTCTTGGCCACCTGAGCACACTGCTGGCTCATATTCAGCCAACTATCAACCATCACTCCCAGAATAAATAATAAATGTTTACTCCTATAAAAAAGAAGAGGTTGTGAGAGAGAGATTTGGCAATTTGTTACTGTTTGGAATTTATTTGGGGGTCGTAGTTATATTTTGGCTATATGTTTCCAAAAGGATTCTCCAGAACTCTAGTGTTTGGCCTACAACAAATCCTGGCCTAGGCAATCAGCTGTTTTAATTCTACTGTCAGTAGAATTAAAACAGAATGCACTGGTGTTGGTTAAATGGATATATATTTAAAATGTTATATATATATATATATATATATTTTTTTTTTAAAAAAAAAGTATTTATACTAAAAATAGGCCCAAGTGTATGTGCTTTGCTTATTGGCAAAATTCTAATTATCACACTTTTGCCTCGATTTGAGGATGAATTTGTGGATAAATTTTGGAAAGCAACCCATACTGTCTACTTAAAATAACTTGCAGAAGCGCAGGATAAATTTTTTGAATCCAAATCTTTTGTCCAATTGTAATTATATTTTCTGATATTTAAACTTTTCATGTTGAACAGTACAGTTTTTCAGACTCTAGTCTATTCAGTGATGCAGTTCTCTAGAGTTCCCACGGTACGTGTAGAATGTTATTAATTATGTTCCAGGAATGCCTAATTATACAAAGGAACAAGACTTTTAGCATTGTGAGAATTTTTCTGAATATACAAACCAAATCTGACCATTGTTAAAGCATATAGTAGAGTAAATAAGATTTGTATTCCCCTGAGGATACTCAAGAAGTTCTTATTATGATATTTGGATGTAGTTTCAGTTTCATACATTACTTTTAAGTATGAAACTGAAAATTCAAGTTTTCATCCAAGCTCAAACAAGGGTTTGGACTAATTCACTTAGGTAAGTTTTATTTTGTTTAGTTGAAATTCCAGTTTATAAAACGAAGATGGACTAACTTTTAATCTTTCTGGCAGACCAGTTTAAAAATATTTTGTACTGTCGTTTAAATGTGTGAGGTTTTGATTATATTTCGGAGAAAGAATGTTTTGTGTGATGTTTATGACCAGTCATGCATAAAGCTAAAAGAGATATGAAGACACTTTGGATAACATGTCCTTAAGGGGTTTCATTCTTTTTATGTCAGAAATCACTAAACATTTTTGGTTAGTGAAGAAAAAGCAGGATCAATTATCTGGTAGCTTTTTGGGGGTTAGGAGAGTGATAAGAAAGAAGGGAAGATACAAGATTGTTGGAATGGTTTGGAAAGTTTCTGATAGCTTAAGCTTCAGAAGAATACTTGCTTTGCTGTCACTGTCATCATACAAATCTTGTTATTTGTAATATTCATATGTTGCTTACACAGCCATACTGTGCCTAGTTAGTTATATGTGAGCTTGTCCATTAACAATGTGTTTTTTTGTTTGTTTGTTTAAAAACACACTTAAAGTTGTTCATGTACTTATGGCCAGAGCAATGAATGGGAAATATAAAACAATTTGGTGATGGAATATGATCTGCATCAGTCATGTGATTTATTTCTGTATCAAAGTAACAAGTAGAAGATATCAATTGTCTGAAATGAATAATGAATGCTAATATTTAAAGTATCTTATCATACACTTAAACCATATAGTTTACAGCCACCAGAACCTCTCCACCCTGCAAGTAAGAATCCCCAATGTTCTAGCACATTCTACTATCACTTTTTTTTTTTTATCCCTCACACATACTTTGCTGCCAAGAATTCAGAGATATGAACTACCATAATTATCAAGTTCTTGAAATTTTAGAATTTAAACAACAGCAACAAAAAAAGACTTAATCTGTAGTGGTTCAAGAGCAGCTACCCTATTCTTCAGGAAAGGAAAATCAGGACTGAGGCACAGTACAGACTCCTAATTTTCCTTTTTGGTTGAAATTCACTGTTTACTCCTGATAGTATGAAAGCACATGTAATGATTGCTTTCATTTCTTTCTGGAAGGATGAATATAAAACGCCAGACTATAATCCACCAAGTATAGATTTTGGAAAAAGACTTAAAGGTTTGCTATTTTGTATCTAACTCTGATAGCTTCTCGTAACTTCTTTGAGTCATCTTAAGTACATGTACTGAAACTGAGGATACTGAGCAAAATGAATTCTTACAATATGTAGTATTTTACCTTGTTACTGTGTTTTTGACCAAAGAAAATCTACTGGACACCTTAAGCTAATGTAATTTAGGGAAGTATTTCTGGATTTAGGGGAATTAAATATAGATGTGTTGATTTGATGCCCTTTTCCTCTGCTATAAACTTTGTCAATGCTACTTTCTACTCCAGGGTTTAGTTTGCTTTTAGAACCTTTGTGGATGGAATATACACTGGGGAATAGGATAAGCAATGCTGTAACACCTGTGCTGGCAGCTTATTATATATATTTTTCATCCATGCAACTTTAATTCATAGGACTTGTATACTCTAAATCCAGAGGAATGTATGCATCAACAGTCAATTAGTTTTCATAATCATGCATGTAATGATGAACTGAAGCATATATTAAAAATAGCAATAATCTGGTTTTTAATCTTTTTTTTTTTTCTAGTGAAGTACTGTAGAGTTTGAAAGAATAACATTTGCAGTCATGGACAAGTGTTTAAAATATTAACATGTTGCTCACCTTTTGGTGACTTTCTCATGCAAAACATCTGGTTAATTTTCTGAAAAAGAATGTGTTTTTGCCTTTATCAATGAGGTGATCTCTTTTCATCTGTCATGAAACAATTAACATCATTTGTAAAAATACTAGAATTTTCAGTTCACTCAGTGTCATTCTATTCTTAAAAGGGACTTTTGCATGTGATATTTTGATTTGGCTTACTCAAAGGCCTTGTTATGTCTAACTTGGCATATTTATGAGGACGGATGTGATGGTTCTCATGAGAGCCAAGTTCACAGGCAATTAGAGTAAAAAACATAAACCTCTGTAACTGAAGGAGACAAATGGCTAAGTCTCATTCTCCAATGGACTCCATGTTGTCAGTAATTAACTTTTTCAGTCCAGAGGGATTCAGATATCCAGTAGCTGAGAACTCTGGAATAGTCATGACTTATTTGGCAGCAACCATCATGGCAAAGTACCAACCTTTCTATTGCCTTCCAGAGTGTCACTGTAGATCATACATACTCAAAGTTGTATGTTGTATTGGTTACAGACCACTCTTCCTGTTGGACCTTTTGACATGTTTAGGTTTTGGTGATCATTTTGGTTTGGTTTTGTTTGTTTTGTTTTGGTGTGGTTTGTTTCTATGGTGTTTTGGCATGGTGGTCATCCTGACTGTGTTGTTTAATTGCTATGGTAGTGCTTATCACAGGAGTGTCAAACCCTTTTCATCACCTGTAATACTGAATAACCTTGAGAATTATTCTCCCTTCCCAGACTATCCTCTTATTGCCATCAGATGAGACCCTGTATCAACTATAGCAAATGTGAATTTGAAAAGTATGGAAAATAATGTATTAAAATCTGGAAAAATGCAGTTTAATAAAGATAATCACCATCATATATTGTAACAATTCTTCATGTATAAATATTCCTCGAATTAAGGTCTACTTCTCAAATTTCTCTCCAGGTGCAGTATTGGTATATAAATAGTTCAGAATACCCAAGTTCACATATTTGAAATAGCTTATATCATCTGTACTGGCCAAAAACCTTAAAATGCTTGGGTAACAGGCAGAGGGAGGGAGAAGAAGGCAAAACTCTTTAGAAGCAGCACCTGCGGAGGACATTGCTTGTTGAGAAAAAAAATTCCTGTAGTTGGAAGCCAAGGCAGTAAGATTAATATAGAAGTAGTCCCTTATAATGTTAAAACTTCACTAGGAAGATCACAAAAAAATCATAAAATGATCTTGTGTTTTTGTGTGAGTTCTTTCTGTCTCTTTCCATTTTTCTTACATTAAAAAATTAATAAAACTAAAAACTGAGGAGAAGAAAAACAAATGTCACACCATTTTTTCTAAAGTTAGTGAATTCTATTTTGACAGTAAACTTTCCATCACAATTACAAGAATGGAAAATTTGCATATATCATGCCCTGGGTTTGGTATTCAACATGTACATTGTGTTGTGTATTCCTGGTGTACTTTCTACTGATTTTAAAATTATAACTTTGTGTTGTTTTTCAAGCTGTAGATAACATTCTCTCTCTTTTTCTTACCCCCCAAGTTAATTCAAGGAAAGATAGTGGGTACGAGTACCCACTTAAATACATTTTATATTTCATTTGTACAAACTGGTATGTTAATCAGAGTTCTCTTGAAGGAGAAAAACAAACAAACAAACAAACAAACAAGCAAGAACCCTTACCACAAATCAAACCATTGTTAGCTTTTTCAGATCTACAAGCCTAAGCAGCTATAGACTGAAGTCTGAAACTGAAAACTTGATTCAATTGTAGCTTTGTCTAGCTTAGACATTCGTGCCAAGTTGCAAATTAATTATAGCTGAAACAAAACTATTAAAACAGTATCAGTGTAGACATTAATTCTTGGTTTTCTTGGTCAATGTTTTTTGCCCAGTTTAGTCATGGTAAAAAATGTAATATGATGCTGGTAAGAAGAAAATATTAAAAAGCCAAGAGTATGTTTGACTGATTACTTGGTGCTGTGGTGGTTGGTTTGGTTTGTTTTGGTTTAGTTTGGTTTGGTTTGTTTTTTTTTCTTTCCAGAAGTCTGAGGATCCTATGCTAATACATTCTAGATGCTAATAAATGCTATTTTTTGCATTTTTAAGACAACTAGATATAAGTTGATCATTTATTATATAATACTTGTAAATTCTGCCTTTGATTACTGGAAAGGCATCAGTTTAAATGATGATGATGTACTTATGATCACAACTATTTCTGTAGCGGATGTAGTTCATTCTTAAGCTAATGTATGACTTTCTGTTTGAATTTTAATCAAACTGCTGTAAGTAGTTTATTTAAGGTACAATGATCCCTTTAAGCTGATACAATATCTTATGTGGTGGGAGGTGGAAGATTTTTGAAAGCCAAGGAAATTCCAAATAGGAAAAGAAGATCCATTTAACTCATCCAAAAAGATGACTTAAAGAACAACCTCAATTTTGGCTAAAGGTAGATGTATTTAGGGCTTCTGAATTGTTTTTTATTGAGGAAGAAGGAAAAAAAAAAAGGAAGCAAATAGTTAGAGACTAGTTGATAGAGTCAAAGAGATTTTGAAAATCTCAAGTGACCACTTTCTCTAGAACTCTACAAAGTGTAGGCTGAGGTAACAAATGTGGTAAGAATGTAGAAATATATCCACATCAAGTCTGATGCCATCTGCAGTTACAGTCATGAAACTGGCTGTTGGCACAGAATGACCCTTTCCACCTGTATCAAGTTCATTGCACAATATATAGGAGGAGAAATGAGTTACCAAGATGATCAATGTTGAAATCCTATGCTTTACTTTATGCTACAGATACCCTGGTCTAGTTTCTGCTGTAATCTTATTTGAACTGATTCATTGAGCTATTAAAAGCAAGAATATTGCCTCAAGAATTGCTTGATACTAGGTCAGTGGCCACAGCTCTATGGAGCATCAGCAGCTCTATGGAACAGAATAACTGTGCAATTAAGAATGAAAGTGGCATTTCAGCAGTGGTAGTTTCCCAGAATAGCAATTTGTCAAACTTTTAGTTGTTCTGAAGAAAGGAAGTAGCTATAAGAAGTAGACACTTATCATCAAACAGCCAAATGTATGTGCTAGTTTAGTATACTAGATAATTAGTAAATTAGTTTTGTTAATTAGTGATTTAAGTAGTTGATTATCTGTCAATTTGCATAAGCTTTGCATGGATATCATTAATCTCTGCTTTATTTAACCATCAAGACCATCAAGACATCCTAAATGGTTGTTGTGAGCAAATTTTTTTTTTTTTTTTACTGCAGGTTTTTTTTGTTGTTTTGTTTTGTTTTGTTTTGTTTTACAGTCAGTCACATGTAGAGACATTGTTTTTTGACATCTTTATGCTCATCTCTATGTTTATGGTCAGCTGGAGCCAGGCAAATGTAGTATATCAGCAAAGAACATAGTATTGTCATGGGCAACAGGTGCATGTTAAATGAGAATTAAAGAAGATTATCTCAAGTTCATCTTTTAATTGATTTTGAAAATTGTCTTCTCTGGTATTTTTTTAAATACAGAACATGAATTTTATATGGCACACCTCATTTTCTTTTAAATGACTTGAAAAGATTAAGTTTGAATTAAAATATTTCATTTTGATTTTAAGGGCCTGTTTGGCTGGATCCATCTCACATAGATTTTTTTTTTTTTTTTTTTTTTTTTTTTTTTTTTGTATGGACAGTTCTTAGGACACAGCATGGATGCTGTCTCTGAAGCAGTGTTTCACAGGTCTGTGTGTCTCCTAACTTGACCAACTAATGTAACAGTTGAATACAGGATCAACTCTGTGGTACTATTTAAAATATATAAATGTTAGAAGTGCAAACAATAGAAGAGAAAGGCTTTAGTTTCTAAATATGGAATTTTCTGCATTTTATACAGAAAATAACAATTATAAAATTCATTATCTCTTTATTCCATCTAATGGACAATGTTTCTTTTCCATCAAAGAAAAAAAATCTCTCTACTATTTAACAGTCATTTAACAGTCACCAGTTAAGTTTGCATAGTAAGGTGTATAAAGTGGCTCAGTCTCTGGCGTAAGAAGAAACAGAAATGATATTACATTGTAATAACTATTCTGCTACTGTTTTCCATACAATCAAAATTTGATTTTTTCATTTTTTTTTTTCTTTTATGCCAGTTATATAAAACAATTCTGGTCACAATGGTTTAGGAGGAAAAAAAAAAAAAAGTACAGACTTAATTTTTGCAAGTGATATGTGGCAATTTCAGTTTATACGCAGTAGGATTTAGCATATAAATTTTCATATATAGAAGTTATACTTCTTTGAGAGATACATATTTTTTTTATTGCCTGAATTTACACCAACATAAGAACTGAATGTAGTTGGAAAGAAATTTGCTTCTATGAAAGTAAACTTATGACTAGTCTGACTAGCTAAATCTCATGCAAATAACAGTAACTGTAGTCTTACACTTTAATCAAATTATATGTCAAGTGCCATCTACCATTTGTTACCTTTTAAATTTTTCTGAATCTTTGCTAAAGGTACTGCTACTATACTATAGCATTACTGATATCCTGAAGAACAATTTTGGCATAAACAGGCTAATTAGTTAAAAATGTAGTTTAAAAAATGCTATTTCTTTATAACATATTTTTATTGTTTTTTTTTTGTTTTGTTTTGTTTTGTTTTTTTTTTTTTTGAAAAAGCTTTCAATACCATTTTGAATGTGTGTTTTATGTTCCATAAAGTAAATATATCTCTAAAACAAAAGTCATTTGAAAGATGGTACTTCTTTTCCTTTGTCTGCATTTGGGCCAAATGTCAGTTTTCTATAGAACTTGCATCTGTTTTAACTTACACAGTTAAACTAGTTTGCTATATTGATTACTAGTTAAAAATAGTTTCATCTAATGTGCATAAATAACCCAATTAATATTTGGAAAGTGACAGAAATATTTTATAATATCAGGGAAAAAGACTTGCATAGCACATGAATGAAGTAAATCCTGAGTGAAAATACTAGCGTTGTTTAAGGAAGTTGGAGTATAATTCCTTCAAAATACACTTTTTCATTTATCTGATTTTTTTTTTTTTCTTTCTGCATTCAGATGGTGGAAATTCTGCAGAGTTCAGTCAAGTGCATGTGAATACATGTGTGCATGCATGCAGAGTTCCTAATTTTATTATCTTTTTGTTATTGTCTTTGTACTTCAGCTTTCCACACTTTGACTTCCACTGTTTCACATTTGAGTGTGAACTTCCTGGGGGGGCGTTCTTTTATGTTTTAAATTACTCAGAATTTCCATCTGCTTTTACTTGACTTGTGGTTGTGAAGATCATGCTTGGCCCATGGGATCTTACACTGTGCCGAAAGGATGTGGAGTTTTGTCAGCCAGTGAAATATGTCTGGCTTTTTTTTTTTTTTTTTTTCTTCAGCAGCTTTTATATGCTTCTCTTCATGTGTGGTCCCACTGTACCGACTATATTTAACAGAAATACTCTCCCCCTCTATCTTCTGTGTGCTGCTCTCTTTTAAGCAGCCTGTGTATAAGAAACCTGAGATCCAAAAAAATTTAGTCTTGACTAAAAAGAAGGTAGTGTTACATAAAAGTACTTTAGTAGTTGCACATTACAAAAATTATAACAGCATTCTGTGTTGAATATTGAATATTCTAATATTCTCTGCTTTTTTTTTTTTTTTTTTTTTTTTAAGGCACTGCTACAATCTACAGTTCAACAGCAAGAAGCAGCTGCTGAAAAACAGTATATACTGGCAACTGAAAAACAGTCCCACAAATGTGAACAACTTCTTAATGCTCAGGTATGGGTGTGGACATACAGAAACCTTCATGATTATCTTTTAGCTTCAGCTCTTCTCTGTTTGAAAAAATATGGTTTTTGGATATCACCAATGAAAATAATAACTCTTTCATTTTGTGTCCTCAGCGTAACAGTAAACAGAGTTACTTAAAAATGCAAAGTAAATAATGACTCTCCATCTGTTGATATCAAAGGTATATCATGGCATTTAAATCTGCTTAGAACAAATTCAAGAGTATAGCACTAAGAAATAGTCTCAGTGCAACTTAGTATTTAATCCTTTAAGAATTGTCATTTTCTGTAGTCTTGGAGACAAGCATACAACTACTTTTAATTTACATATTTAAATAGAGGATTTCATTGCATGGCATTTGCACAAATTTTTGGTACAATTTTTATTTTTTGGTGCTGCCTAGACAGTAAGCACAAATATATGTTGTCCAAACCTCTCTTTATTTCATAGAAATAAACATTAAAAAGTAAGCATGAGGAATTACATAATCATAAATATATAGACACGTATATATTTAAATAAATATATATAAATGTAACATGACTTGATTAAAGGTACACTGAATAGCAAGTGTGCCTTTAATGTGTAGAATCACATCAATTGCTGATGAGCTTCTGAATATTGTAAGCCTAGCTTGTTATTGAAAATGTTATGGTTTGTCCTCTTGAATCAAAACAATAAAAAACATTAGCCTATATTAAAAAACAAAAACAAACAAACAAAAAACTATTTTGCTAATAGCATCCTGTAGTTGTTTACATTACAATTAACAGTTAACTTTTTGAGTAGTTAGCAACAATTGTACCAAAACCTCAAAGCATAATGGTTTATTAATATAAACTTCTTGGGGTAAATTAGACCTAAATTCATCAAAAGGCCGTTTGAAGTATTTCACCATTTTCAACATCATTTTATGGCAATTTTATATGTTCTGACTATATCAATTAACTCTTACTGCAAACGTATATTAAATGTGTAAGTATCTGTATTAACAGGAAAGAGACATAACAGTGGAGAAAGTGGATTCTTGACTGAAGTGTATATTGCACAGAACTACAGTTACTTAACATATGCTTATCATATAGCTCTGTATAATAAAAAAGTAAAAATGAATTCTAATAAAATGCTTTGTCTTTCTGAAATGAAAATATCGTGCATGACTTAGTATAATATCCTGAATGTTAAAAAGGAGTATATCTCATGAAATCTGGAAGAATTATATAAAGATTTTTGGGGGGTGTACTTGCAGATTGAGCAACAGTATTGCTCCCATGATATGTGACATTTGCATCTCAAGCCAAATAGTGGGGAGAGAAATTTGAAAACATGTTCAGGAAGTTCAAATTTATCTGAGGATCTATGTAAGATAGCTTTTTGTTGGGGGTGCTTCTGTTTGTTTTCTCACGTAGAACCTGACAGCATAAGAGTCATAGAGTTATATAATACAGTGCCCATTTCAAATCATACCTCCATTTAATGCAACTTAAGACCACTTTTGGATCCCAGAAAAGGTGCCATCTTTAGATATAAGACTGGAATTTTGAAGACTAGTCAAACAAGCAAAAGTTGTGAGTTCTGTGTGGTAGAACTACCAGGTTTAATAAAATAGAATTTACTCTTGCAAGCTTTGTTCACTCATAAATCTGTTGGAAGATGTCTGAGAAATGTGTACTCTGTTTTTATTTTTAATATATCTGCTCTTAAATATATGCTTCAGTATTTGTTTTAATATTTGTTTTTGTTCAATTGATTTTGTTCTGTGCTAACAACATTGCTGAAATTATGTGTTGATTAAAATGATGTGTTATGGCATTGTGCGTGTGTATTCACCTTTACAAGTGTGTAAATTAGTATCATTTGTAGATACAATGAGTATCTATTACTTGAAATAATTATCTGTTTTTGTCATGGCAGTAAATATATAGTGCAAGTATGTTCTATATACAAACATAGCTTCTGTTCCTGTTCTCCTTCTAAAATTCTTGTCTTAAAAGGAGTATTTTCATCCCACTTAAAACTTTGTCAATGCACTCAATTTTTGTCCTCATTTTCTCCAAATTTTCTGCTCTTTATTTCCAGTTCCATAAAATCAAGGTTGATTTTGATCCAAGGTTGATATTGACTCCTTCCTAATGTTTTCTGCTAATTGCATTCACCCCCTTAACTCTCCTACTCTTCCCTCCCAAAAATGTCCCTTTGGGAAGAAGAAAAGGCTGTTTTTGTCTGCTTGTCTTTAACCTGAGATAAGAATTTATTGCAGTTTCAGATTTTGAACCTGTCTATTATCAGGGTGATGTGCCTGTGATAGAGATGCATGTTAAAAATCTGTCTGGAGAGGTACCATACTGCTAATACAGTCCATGTAAAATGCTGTATCTTTAAGGCTAGGGAAGATATAAAAAGGCTTAGTTCTTTCTGAGTTTCCTGCTAGACAAATTTCTGTAATTCATCTTTGATTATGACAAGCAAGGTTTTGCAGCATACTGGCTAGCTATATGTGGCATCATCATCACCTTCTCCAGAAAGGAACCATCAGCCTGTCAATACAAATTGTCCTTGATTCTGTATCTTGGTTCAGGTCTGTCAGACCTTTTCACTGCACTTTTCTTCTAGTTCTGTTTCTAGAAGTCTTCAATTTAAAATTGCAAAAACTTCTGAAAAGTAAAATAGTTATGCATTTTCTATCGTGGCCCTTCTGATAGGCCCCGTGACCTTTCCCACAGAACCTAAAGTCAGAAAGTTCTGGTCTGTTTTATAGTTTAGTTTTGTTTGCCTGAAGTTCCTGTGTGTGCATTATATAATACCTTTTCATCTATTAAGTGGGAGAAGCCGCAGATTTTCAATTTTAAGGCTTTCAAAACCTGGGATTATTTTTCACTGTTAAAAGATCTGCTTGAGTTGTTTTGATGAATGTACTCTGAATACTGAACTGCCTCTCAGTAAAGCATTCCTCTGTATTGATTGTTGTGACTATCGCCTTTGAGACAACTGTTTGAGTTATGAACTGGTGACATCAGTTACTATCCAATTATTATCCACAGATGCTGGGTAATTCTACATCTACCCTTTTCTTAGAATATTCATGAAAAATGACTGATATTAATGGACAATCTCACATGTTCCGTAGGTATGGAGGTGATGGATCCCCTTTTAAGTCCTATTCTGGAATGTATTGAAAGAAGCAGCTCCCTCAAACTCATTGATGACAACTGTAATGGATGTTTCCTGGGGAACAGTCTAGTGTTGCTGGTGATTTTTTGTTTGTTTGTTTTTCCAAGGGAGTATTATCTCAGATAATTTCAAAAAGCAAACCAGGCATTCTTGTGGCATATTCAGGGGCACCAGGTTTGTGATGTCCTTTCTCAGTGAACAGGACAATAGGAACTTACTTACTTCTTTATTCCAAGATGCAGTCAGGTTAGATAGTATTTAGGAAAGCAATGCGTGTCAGCTGTACATGTCTACCATTTGAGGATAACAGGAAATGACACTGGCAAACAAGTCAGTTTTTTATAAGTGGGGAAGATTATAAATTTTATCTTTACCTTTTTCTGATGCACACATTCAATGTTCCATCCTGAAAATGAACACCAGCTTCGATCTTGTGTTTGAAGTAATGTGTTATATGAAGATATGTACTGAAAAACTTGTTCCTATAAAGTTTTGTAAACAAAATAGGCTGCTTTTGGACAAACAACAGAAGTCACTGACAACAGAACCATTCAAAAAGTTCTATGTGGGGAATGGAAAGTTTCATCAGTTCTGATTTCACTGGATTTTGAGTTCACTGTTGATATCTCAGAAAAATAACTGATAAAGATAATTATTTTGATCCCACTTTGAAAAAAAAAAAAAGAAATAAAACCAAACCAAAACAACAACAAAACCTTTCGAATAGAATTTTCAGTACTCAGAAAAAATTAAGATGTATATAAAAGTAAGTTAATAAAAGTGCTTCATTATAGGTCAGCACTAGAATAGAGATGCCACATAGTGTAGAACAATAGTATGATCTCATAAAGTGTGTGTGTATAAAAATAAATTAGTAAGTTTATCTCTCTTACTGACAAATTCAAATTATAGTACTACCTTTTTTAGTAAGTACTAGCAATCTTTTATGGAAAAATATGGAAAAGATCTACAATACGGGCATGCACACTTTGGTTTTTAGTCAGTGGGGGGAAACAACATTTTTTTATATATATATAATTTAAACTAAATATATCTAATACAACGAAATGTGATCTCATCACTGAGACTTCATAGCTTTGCAATTGTTTGGTCTGGATGCTGGAACTGCAGTTCACAGAGTCAGGTATATACTCTGCCAGGTAAAATAATCTGTTAAATACCTGTAACAAATCACTCGTCATTTATGAGTCATTTTCTCTCTATTTATTTTGCACTTTTCTTTCCTTATCTTGATGGTCTCCATTCTTACTGTCTTCTGAACAGTGTGAAGTGAAGCAGGCTTTCATGGAGGAAGAGGGATTAAAGTGTATATTAAGTTAGCTTCAGATCACATATTCGTATTTCTAAGTTATGATTTAACATTATTCCTCTTTTTCTCTATGTCTTCCTGAAGAAGCAGTATAAAGTAGAGATACAACTGGACTATGAAGTGCTTACATGTTTGGATGTTGTTAAAGTGGATATATTTTACTGTGGTCCTTAATTATGTTAATTGGGATCTTTTCTGTTTTGATTCATGTTGAAGAAGAATAAAGTAACAGAAGGAATATAAGTCTTTACCTCAGTATATTCCTTTACTGTACTGGCCTACTTTTCTCCTACACTGTTAAAGATCCTGCAGTTTTCCTTTATGTAGAGTATATGATGCTCTTTTTTTTTTTCATACTAGCCAAAGGAGCTACTAGTATAATTACTGAGACAGAGCAGTACAATAAGGGTCAAACATAATGGAAAGAACACAGTTAAATATTTGTGCTGCTGGTTTTATGTGCAACTATGAAGCAAATCTTAGATTTGTAGATGCAACAACACTTAAGAATTAGCTACATGTTCTTAATTCTTGTTTTCAGTCCACTATACCAGGATGTTGTTTGTCAGTTGCATTCATGTCTGTAGCTTGATAAATAGTAGTTAAAAATCTGTTTGCTGCATGAGATATTTTGGTGGGGGATGGGGCGGCTGGGGCATGCTCAGGAAAATACTGGTTTAACTTCAGCTTGAAAATAAACGCTGAAAGTTCTGTCAGAATAGAAGTTCCATTTCTAGAACTCCGTTTCTTGGAGTATGAGAGTGGTCACAAGAACATCTTTTGGACAGGCAGAAAAATGGTGTATCGGTGGTTGTGAGATGCTAGAGTGTAATAGATTCCTTACCTTCTCTAGGATGATGCATTTTGATGTGCTTTGCATAACTGTCTAGGAAGATTACCAGTAACCCCCAACTCAACAAGTTCTAAAATGTCAAATGTAAGAAATACATAAGTTGTATAGAAAATGAACATTTGTATGCCAGAGAAAATGTTTATTTGGTTCAGCAATATAGTTCCACAATCAGAAAGCATCATTTCAAATTATTTCAAATCTCATTTTTATATCTACTAACAATATGTAGCATTGTTTTATAAGAATGGATATAATAGACTTTTTTCCTCTTGTGAGCAAAAGAAGTTTTGTGCTTCTTTCCAATCAAGTGGCATTAATTTTCAAATTTACTTCACACCTGATTTTGAAAGGCATGTATGCAAATTGGTATTCAGAGAATTTTGAATGTTTTAATTTTAAAGGGGCCGGAAGTTATTTTTTGCAGTGAGAACAGTAGGTACTTGAATAATGCAGAAAACATGCAGACTGAAAAAATTAAGTGTGCAGTAGGCAATATCTAACTGCTTCATAAATTCTAATGATGATAGGTTTGGGAATTCTTGAGAGTGTTTTTCACATCACCATCATTGGACATTTCTTTCAGTTCTCAGAAAATTTATGATTTGCTGGTGTTGAAACAATCTGGCAAAGTATCAGCCATTTCCATTATGTTTTCATCTAATTCACATTACTCGTAACATCTCATCCTTAAACACAGATCATCTAGGTGTATCTTTTTAGATCATCTAGGTGTATCTGTTTTCCCATCACTAAGAGGGAATTTAGACTTTCTCAGAACTTTGTTTGCTGGTATTTCTTCACTATGTAAATAATGAGATATTTGTTAGAATCCTATTTTCAACTTGAGGTATTAACTCGTCCTGGAGTATTACAATACTTTCATGATAACTGCTTATATATATATTTAAAAAAAAAAAAAAAGTGGAAAGAGTGAAAAGATCAAGAATTTACTATTTTTGTGCTTATGTAGAAAGAATTAGATGAAAAGATCAGTAATCTGCTATTCACCATGATGGGAAGAATTATTTTTTTTTTAATTTCTGAAAAAGTTTAATTTATCCTCTTTCTATGTTTTATTTGTAAGGCTACTGCTTAGTGTCTACCTCTGCAAAGAAAAATTATTGCTACGATGCAAAAAGGCATATTTACTTTTTTCAAAAATTAAAATCTTTACTAGTTCTAAACTAACTTCCTTTGAATCTACCCACTGTCACAAGTTAGTTAAAAGATGATTTTTTCAGTCCCTTTGTACTTTTAATTCATCCAAGATACTGTTAGTATCATCCAAAAATCTTATATGGACATTATATTCGCTAATCCAAGTTTTCAAAGCTTCCTTGGATTCATCAAATTTCAGTTGAAGGCAGCTTTTTAGGGTGATTTTTACTGTTTGCCTTTTGGTTATATGACAATTTTCCTTAAAATCTCCTCTGCTTTTTATGAATTTATCATCTACTTTTCTCAATACTGAAAAAATAGGTATTATAGTATGATTTTTCTCCTCTGACAGCTGTAGTTTATTTTTTTCCCCTCCCTTGCTATCTTTCATTATTGAACATTTTGCTATTTATAGTGTTTGCATTTTAGGAGTCCATGTCCTCTTTTTTTTTTTTTTTTTTTTTTTTCCTGGTAGATGGAGCATTCTGCTATAACATGTACAGGCTGCAAAATGAAATGGATCACAAAATCAGAAGGGCTAATAAACACTTCTCTTTCATATATTTACGGAAGTCTTTTATCTTTGTATTCCTAGGACCCCAAGGTTTCGGGGCTTTTAAAATAGTCTATTACTTTGCATGCTTTTTGAGAAAAGTATTTTCAGTATTAGATGAGTCTGGATAGCTTCTTTATTTGAACAGTGAAACATTTGAAACATTTGAAACAGTGAAACAGAGATGCAGCGAAAGGTTTTAACCTTGATAATGTTGTCTTGCAGTAATTTCAGCCTCTGATATGTGTTGTTATTCAGCAATATGCAGGAAAATCTTAATGTAACCCTAAGTAGGAATATTAAGCTTAATTATTTTATTACCACTGTTATAATTTTATTTATAATGTCATTGTTTTAACTTTTAGTAACGTTTTCTGGTTCCTGAGCTTTCTCTTAGAAACGTTTTGCTGCTCTGTCTGCACTTGGACCTCAAACTGGCAAAAAGATACTGTTCAACCATCCAGTAATAAGTTACAGTTTGAGGAAGTGGAAATATGTAACTGATGCTGGAATTCTTCAGACAGATTTTCCACCTTGTGCTGCCAAACACTTGGATGCCACAGATAGTGAGGACAGTGTAAGAAACTAGTTATGATTACCAGATCTTGTAATTTGATTTGGGTTTAGCTTAGCAGCAGTGAAGAAAAGGTACAATATAAAATAATATGCTGGTAAATATGGCTAGTCTTTCTAAAAGAGTGGAAAGCTATTATTCCTGTTTTGGTATGGTTGTCTTTTTCTTCAGGATAGTATTTTGAATACAGGGTAGCAATGGATGTATTCTGATAACATTATAAAATCATGATGCTACAGCTCTGTATTTTTATGTCATTTCCCTAAAGTAGAGATAAAGGCATTTTCCCACAACCTGTGTTATTTTTTTCCTACTGTTAGATTCCTTCATGAGACTGAAATAAAATAATTTTGTGGGTTATTATGGTTTCTTGTTAATATAAATTAACAATTTTGAATTGCTGAATTCTTAAAAAGCCCAGTCCAGTGGTTTATTATTCACGAGGATGAATAATATATTGGAATGTTTGCTATTTCTGTAGATTTTTCCCAGATTTTGAGGAAGATAAATTGTTCTATGTCCATATATAATTAAGGTAGAAAAAAATATTAACTGTATTGGAGATGAGAGATTAAGTCTTACTATGCTTGTGTTTTTTTCTGTTAAACTACTGACTAGAATACAGTTTCATTAGATTAAAAATTCTGGTAGATTAAAAAAAAAAAAAATTAACAAGAAAAATCACTTATTCACTGTAGTGTGAATTAGTAATACATAATTTAATATCTTAATATACTGTTTTTCAATGTGATGTTATTACAGGAAGATTCCAAGTGTCATTTCATTACTATGTGATTTTTTTTCATTAGATCAAAGATTTGTGAATCATAGAAGTTATAAAATATTGTTTTCTGCAGTGATACTGCAAACAACATAAATTTATTCTCTTTTTATTCTCTCTAATTCTATTTAGCATTTGAGTATTCACATGAACTTAGGTTGTTTTATGATTTGGTTGCAGTTTTGTTTTTGAATGGTTCCTTTCCAGAACTGGGAAAGTCATTGTATGCAGATCACCAAGTTCAGTATGGATAAATTCACTTTGTTAGCCACTATTCATAGTTTATGTAAAAGCAGTCAGTTGAATAGTCAATCTGCAGGAAAATAAACTGGATGCCTACCAGTTTTAGCTAAAGAATTTCATCCTCATTGGATGAATTCATGTGCTCGTTTCCTTTTCGATGAAAGTGCACAGAACCCAGAAAGTAACTATCCTTATTTTTAGAAAGCATTTCAGTTAATACAAGGCACCCTATTTTCTATTTTTTTTCTATAATGTTGCAGTTTAGGTTTTATGGGACTATGCAAGGATTATAACTGTACCAAATTAGAATTATTTATTAATAGCATTAATGCAGAATTTTAACTGTAAAACAACTAAAATCCTGCATTATTTCACTCACTCTACACATTTATCATAATATTTACTATGTATATGTTATATACTATAACACATACCTTCATCAGATGTGAGAACTTCATGATTCCTGAGAAATAAATTTAGTATATATAAATAACAAAAAACCCTGACTACTTGCTATTGTGATTAAATCTGTTTACAATGTCTACTGACTCACATTCCAGGAAAAAGAAAAAAAGAAAAAAAAAGAAAAAAAATGATTTATTTTTTACAAGAATCAAGAAAAACCACAGGACCTCTGTATATTTGAATCTACATCAAACAATTTTCATTTGGAAGTATTGCCCAGAGAACTTATTTCAGGGAGGAAAAACATAACCTATTTTTGAATGCCTTTTGTCTTAAGTCGATTTTCAAAGACTTTTCTTGACCTCTCCCTACTTTCTAGAGAGTAGGATAGAAATGGTAGTATTTCTCTCCACTTTGGAATACCACTTTTCTAAAAAGATTTTTTTTTTTCTTTTATTGGAAAAGACTATTATATGTTGTGCCATCACATCCCACTAAAATTCTAGTCTTAGAATATCCTGAGTTGGAAGGGACCCTTAAGGATCATCAAGTCCAAATCTTGACACCGCGCAGGTCTACCCAAAAGTTCAGACCATGTGACTAAGTGCACAGTCCAATCTCTTCTTAAACTCAGTCAGGCTCGGTGCAGTGACCACTTCCCTGGGGAGCCTGTTCCAGTGTGCAACCACTCTCTCTGTGAAGAACCCCCTCCTCATGTCAAGCCTAAACTTCCCCTGCCTCAGCTTAACCCCGTTCCCGCGGGTCCTGTCGCTGGTGTTAATGGAGAAAAGGTCTCCTGCCTCTCGACACCCCCTTACGAGGAAGTTGTAGACTGCGATGAGGTCTCCCCTCAGCCTCCTCTTCTCCAGGCTGAACAGGCCCAGTGCCCTCAGCCATTCCTCGTACGTCTTCCCCTCCAGGCCTTTCACCATCTTCGTAGCCCTCCTCTGGACACTCTCCAACAGTTTCATGTCCTTTTTATACTGTGGTGCCCAGAACTGCACACAGTACTCGAGGTGAGGCCGCACCAGCGCAGAGTAGAGCGGGACAATCACCTCCCTCGACCTACTAGCGATGTCGTGCTTGATGCACCCCAGGACACGGTTGGCCCTCCTGGCTGCCAGGGCACACTGCTGGCTCATATTCAACTTGCTGTCTACCACGACCCCCAGATCCCTCTCTTCTAGGCTGCTCTCCAGCGTCTCATCGCCCAGTCTGTACGTGCAGCCAGGGTTTCCCCATCCCAGGTGCAGGACCCGGCACTTGCTCTTATTGAACTTCATGCGGTTGGTGATCGCCCAGCTCTCCAACCTATCCAGATCCCTCTGCAAGGCCTTTCCACCCTCATTCGAGTCCACAACTCCTCCAAGTTTGGTGTCATCAGCAAACTTGCTCAAAATACCTTCTATTCCTACATCCAGATCGTTTATAAAAATATTGAAAAGTACTGGCCCTAAAATGGAGCCTTGAGGGACCCCACTGGTGACCGCCCGCCAGCCTGACGCAGCCCCATTTACCATAACCCTTTGGGCCCTGCCCGTTAGCCAATTGCTCACCCATTGTATGATGTTTTTATTTAGCTGTATGGTGGACATTTTGTCCAGTAGGATCCTATGGGAAACCGTGTCAAAAGCCTTGCTGAAGTCCAAAAAAATCACATCAGCTGGTTTCCCTTGGTCCACCATACGGGTGATCTTATCATAAAAGGAAATCAGGTTAGTTAGGCAGGACCTACCCTTCACAAACCCATGCTAGCTGGGACCAATGACTGCTTTGTCCCCCAGGTGCACCTCAATAAGTTCGAGAACCATCTTCTCCATGATTTTACCAGGCACTGACGTGAGACTGACAGGCCTGTAATTGCTTGGGTCTTCTTTCTGACCCTTCTTGAAAATCGGCAATCCATTTGCCAGCTTCCAGTCTACCGGGACCTCTCCAGACTCCCAGGATAGTTGAAAAATAATTGAGAGAGGTTCCGCGATGACGTCCGCCAGCTCTTTCAGCACCCGGGGATGAATCCCATCCGGACCCATGGACTTGTAGGGATCCAGGTGGAGTAGCAAATCCCGCACACGTTCAGGGTCAGTTGGGAGTTTGTCATCCCCACCGTCCCGGTCCTCCAGCTCAGGGCACCCTGGGTCCCGAAGCCCATCATCGGCATTGAAGACAGAGGCAAAGCAGGCGTTAAGCGTCTCTGCTTTGCCTATGTCATTGTCTGTGAGGAGACCTTCCCTATCAAGGAGCGGCCCTATGTATTCTTTAGTTCTCCTTTTTCCATTCACATATCTAAAAAAAACCTTTTTATTATCTCTCACATACACAGCCAGCTTCAACTCTAGGTGTGCTTTAGCCACACGAATTTTCTTCCTACAAACACGAACAGCATCCCTGTATTCTTTCCATGTCACCTGGCCCTCCTTCCAGTAGCGAAACACTCTCTGTTTCCGCCTAATCTCCATTAGAATGTTCCTGGTCAGCCACGCCGGCCTCCTGCCCCGCCTGCCTGACTTGCGATATTTAGGAATTGCCTGATCTTGTGCTTCCAGGAGGCATCGCTTAAAGAATGACCAGCACTGGTGTACATCGAGGCCTTCAAGAGCAGTTTCCCAGGGGACCTTGCTGACTAGTTCCCTGAGCAGCCTGAAGTCTGTTTTCCCCATATCTAGGGATGAGGTTTTGGTGGCACTTTTCCTTCTGTCACCGTAAATTTTGAACTCAACCACTTCATGGTCGCTATGACCGAGGCGGCCACCAATCAGCACATCTCCCACCAGACCCTCTCTGTTTTCTAGCAACAGGTCTAGGAGGGCACCTTTCCTAGTTGGCTCCGTTAGCACCTGCACCAAGAAGTTATCATCTAGGTGCTTCATGAACCTCCTGGACTTGCTCGTGTCTGCCGTGTGGCACTCCCAGTTAACGTCTGGCAAGTTGAAGTCCCCCATAAGGACAAGGGGAGTTAATCTCGAGGCCTCTCTTAGTTCTGTAAAGAATAATTTATCGGCGCTATCGTCCTGGCCAGGCGGTCTGTAATAGACTCCCACAACTACATCCCCTTTATTCGTTCGTCCCTTGATCCTTACCCAGAGGCTCTCAACTTTGCCATCGCAGACCTGAAGTTCCACACAGTCCAGCCCCTGCTTCACATACATCGCCACCCCACCACCTCGCCTACCCTGCCTGTCCCTCCTGAAGAGCCTGTAACCATCTATCACAACACCCCAGTCACAGGACTCATCCCACCAGGTTTCGCTTATGCCGATGATGTCGTAGTTGCGGGACTGGGCCAGGACTTCTAGCTCATCCATTTTATTCCTCATACTACGTGCGTTCGTGTAGAAGCATTTCAGGTGTGTCTCCTTACACTCAGCACCTTGTAGATCTGACCGAAGGACCTCACTGGCACACAGCCCCTCTGATTCTAGCGTACCATCCCTTAGGTCTTCACCGGCGTGCCTGGTAATTTTGCACTCTGCACCCTGTAACTCCCAGCTAAGGAATAAAAGGATGCAAATGATACCTTTGCCAGAAAGGGGACTAGATAAGGTGACTGGGCTTTTCAGGCAAAGTGGTGCATTAATCAGCTATACTATTTGAGGTACCTAGGCTTAAGGTTTTTAGAGTTGGCTCAGTGTCTCTGCATAGCGTACTGTATAGCTTACACGTACAATGTGAACATGCAACCTAGCGAACTTACACTGTCTGAAAACTTTTGTATTCCATTAAAGGGGAGTTTTCACTGAGATTTCTGTTGGCCTCAGTAATTCATCCACTATATTCTGAGTTCAGGACACACACACACACTTTTTTTTCCCTCCTTTCTTCTCCATATAATATGTAGCCATAACTTTTCTTCAATTTCTATTTCTGAAGTTTTCTCAGAGAATCAATAAGATATATTTCTTTAATAACACGTGGTTAATTGGATTGAAAACCCAAACATATGTAGTATTTTCTTACCTATTTTCTGGTCCATGGATTCTTGATAAACAAAGGAAAAACCTCATATTTAAAAACTCTATACATTCTCACAGTCTAGGCAAATTAGGTATTTTTTTGTTTGTTTGGTTAGTTGTTTTTTTGTCTGTTTTCCCCAAAGGTGAGGCTCCATAAGTGCATACCCATCATATCTTCACACACTTCCTGCTTGAGGGTTATGCATAATATAAGGAATTGTTTAGATTATTGAAAAATATCTGCATACCAATTGTGCTTCAGTAAAAAGGATTTTAGGGTGGTTCATTCTTTTATATATAATGGTTTAATAATATCACTGAGGTCACTTTACCTCATTTTAATAGGCACAGCTTTCAAGGAGATTCCGTGGCTCTGTGTAAGGGTTAATACTACTCTGGGGTACAACATCGGGAAAAAGTTCTTGAAAATGAATTTAATTACTTGGTAAATGCAAAATGGCAATTTTAATTTTGTTGTGCCTATGCTAACTATGCTATATGGATTTTCTGGACAGCCTGTTTCAGGGAAAAAAAAAGGTTCAAACTATTTTATTCTACATTGTCTATTGCCAGTTACCTATTTCTTTTCATATAATTTATGTAATGTAATAGCTGAAAGTATGTTTCTCTCTGAAAAATAAAACTGGTAGGCCGACTACAAATTTTGTGGCCATGTAACCAGTTCTTCAAGATATTTCTTCAGCTCTAGTACAACAAAATTTGCTTTACTGGGTTGTATGGACAGGTGTTGCAATATTTATCATACATGAACTCCTGGAAGTTAAGATACGAAGGTAACCATTTATGGTCATGAGCTGACAGTCTGAATATAAGCCAGCAGTGTACCCAGGTGGCCAAGAAGGCCAATGGCATCCTGGCTTGTATCAGGAATAGTATAGCCAGCAGGATCAGGGAGGTGATCATTCTCCCGTACTCAGCTCTGGTGAGGCCACACCTCGAGTACTGTGTTCAGTTTTGGGCCCCTCACTACAAGAAGGACATCGAGAACCTGGAACATGACCAGAGAAGGGCTACGAAGCTAGTGAAGGGCCTGGAACACAAGTCCTGTGAGGAGTGGCTGAGAAAACTGGGGTTGTTCAGCCTGGAGAAGAGGAGGCTCAGGGGAGACCTTATTGCTCTCTACAACTACCTGAAAGGAAGGTGTGGGGAGCTGGAGGTTGGCCTCTTCTCACAGATAACTAGCAACAGGACATGAGGGAATGACCTCAAATTGCACCAGGGGAGTTTTAGGTTGGAATTTAGAAGACATTTCTTCTCAGAAAGAGTTGTCAGGCATTGGAACGGATTGCCCAGGGAAGTGGTGGAGTTACCATCCCTGGGGGTGTTTAACGAAAGGTTGGACCTAGTGCTTAGGGACATGGTTTAGTGGGTGGCATTGGTGGTAGGGGGATGGTTGGACCAAGATGATCATGGAGGTCTTTTCCAACATTAATGATTCTATGAATCTATGAAAAAAACTAAGTCTGTTTTTATACACAGATACCATTCTGAAAAAAATCTGTGAATTCCATAAAACCCAAAATGCAATGCATGTAGATTTTTTAATCTACTAAAGAAATAGTAGATCCTAAACTAAAAGTGATTATACTGTAAATGGCAGTTACAGCAGCTTTGTTATTTATTTTATCCTTACTCATCAGGCAACCTTTTTTGTAGATGTTAGTGAGGAAAAGTGGTGTATTGTATTTCCCTTTCTGCTTCCAGAAGAAGCATAATGATTTATATTGTACTGCTGTCTACCTCTCCTTTTGCTTGGTACACTGTCTCTCCATGGAACTGATCAAATTTGACATATACATCCATGTGTTGTTCAGCTCCTCCTTGCTATTGCAGCTGGCTGGTGTAACATTTTGCTGTTTTGTACAGTTAATCTCTGGATATAGTTGTTCAATCTTCTTTGCAGCATATAGCAGATAAATTATTCTTTCAGAGATGCATTACATATCAGAACATTTGAAATTTCCATATAATAAAAGTGTTGATCCCAAATTCTGTATTTTTCAGAATTGTGGCCTACCATAGGGTTATGAAAAGTAAACTTGTGTGTAGTTAGGTTAGAGTCACACAGAATAGTGAAAGTCTCTACTCCATCTTCAGGGAGAATAGACATTAGTTGTCTCCACTGTCTGTGTAGACATCACAGAATCACAGAATCATCTAGGCCGGAAGAGACCTCCAAGATCACCTAGTCCAACCTCTGACGTAGCACTAACAAGTCCTCCAGTAAACCTTATCACTAAGCTCTACATCTAAACATCTTTTAAAGACCTTCAGGGACAGTGACTCAACCACTTCCCTGGGCAGCCTATTCCAATGCATAACAACCCTTTCAGTAAAGAAGTTCTTCCTAACATCCAACCTAAAATGTTCTATATAGTATCAGTGGAAATCTCTGCATTGACTCAGAACTTCCAGGATAGGCTTGTATGTTTTCTTATACATATGTAAATAAAATTTCTAAAACTGCACTGAAGTTTAAAGGCTGAAAATTGTGATCCCATGGAGAACGTTGTAAAATACATTTGGAAGTTGGTCCATTATGGCAAATTGAAAAACACAGTCTTCATATGTAACCTCAGGCTCTGATGGTCAATTCAGTTGAAATTAAACACTAGCATGTGTTACATTAGGAATTCTAATCTTGCTGAAAGTGTTGACTGCTGTTCTTTTTTAGGCATTTTAAAAATAGAGCTGATTTTCTTGAACAAGCACTCCTTAAAGAATCTTTCTATGATTTTTAACTGAAAGCAATAAGATGTAACTCTTTTAATTAATTAACACCAGCAAACTTTGAATTGTGGCAAGTATCTGATTCAATATTTGCATGTGTTTGTCTTCTGTTGTGTCATTCTTCTAAATTAATGTGAAGTAACAGATCTGTCATCTTTGCAGTCAAGTGAAGAACAACAGAGACCATCTAGCTAATAAAATTAATCATTTATTTTTTCATCTTTGAGTTACTAGAAAAAAGTTTGTGTAAGTGCCCTGATAATTAAATATAATGTCTGAAGATAAGTCCACAAGAAAAGTTAGTTACATGTTATTTAGTATAACCATGATGTGAATTTCACTGCTTTTTCAACAGGTGTTTTCCATTAGGATGTGTCTGCTCCATTCAGACCAATTTTAAGTAAATTCATAAGGAAATGCCTCTTTATATGTTTATCCTGGAAAGGCAGATAGGTGTTTTATTTTATAAAGCAGTCTAAAAGTTTTCTATTCCATTCTTCAAATGTAAAAATATTTTCCAGAACATATTATTGCAGTTCAGTAATGTATTTCTAAGTGTCCTTGGAGACACTTAAAATTAGAAAGGAATAAAATTAATGAAACTGAAATGGCAGGTTTTTAGTAATGCTGGTGAAAGGGGTATTTGCCTTCATAAGTGTTTGTATAGAAGTGTTATGTTCTATGCATATATTTTTATTCATATAAATAATTGTTACACTTTATTTTTCATGATCTTGTAAAATATTGTGTTGTATTGATACTATACTTTCATTTCAAAGTTATAATCATCTTTTAAATAACATGTAATAAAATACACTGATTTGCTATTAATTATCTTTTGAGAAATACACAGCATCAATTTCCAGTAATGCTTTTTAGCTCTGGAAAACAGCTTAGTTCTTATAGACAAAATGCATGTATTTCAGTTGCTTTACTAGGTTAATTGAAAAGCAGATAAATTGATTGTGTTTAGAAACAGTGACATACTATAGAGCTACATATAGATGACTGAATCACTTTATTTCAGTATTTATTCTCTCCCTGACACCTGTTTCAGGGAGAAAACTAGAAGCAGCATTCACATGTGCTGTCATCCCCTAGCTTTCAAAGTGTGTGGTATCGTGAATAGCTAAAAAAATACATTTGCTTTCTGAGAGCAAATATGAGAGGTGTAGAACAAACAAAATTTAAATTCTGCAGCTTTTTAAACGAACTGTTTCAATCATAGAATTGTAGAATAGCTTGGGTTGGGAGAGACCTCAAAGACCATCCAGTTTCAGTGCCACTGCCGTAGGCAGGGATGCCACCCACTACACCAGGTTGCTCAGGGCCTCATTCAGCGTGGTCTTGAACACCTCCAGGGATGGGGCATCCACAGCTTCTCTGGGCAACCTGTTCCAATGTCTCACCATCCTCTGAGTAAAGAACTTCTTCCTAACAACCAATCTAAATCTCCCCTCTTTCAGTTTAAAACCATTCCCCCTTGTCCTGTCATTATCTACACAAGTAAAGAGTTCTTCTCCATCCTTTTTATAAGAGCCCTTTAAGTACTGAAAGGCTGCAATGAGGTCTCCCTGGAGCCTTCTCTTCTCCAGGCTGAACATCCCCAGCTCTTACAGCCTTTCTTCATAGGAGAGGTGCTTCAGTCTTCTGATCATCTTTGTAGCCTTTCTCTGTACTCATTCTAACACGTCCACTTCTTTCTTGTACTTTGGGCCCCAGAGCTAGACGCAGTACTCCAAATGGGACCTCACCATGGCAGAGTAGAGGGGGATAATCACCTCCCTTGATCTGCTGGCCACCCTTCTGTTGATGCAGCCCAGAATGCAATTGGCCTTCTGGGCTGCAAGTGCACGCTGCTGGCTCTTGTCAAGCTTCTCATCTACCAGAACCCCCAAATCCCTCTCCACGGGGCTGCTCTCAGTAGGTTTTCTCCCAGTCTATACTCATGCCTGGGATTGCCCCATCCCAGGTGCAGCACCCTGCACTTGGACTTGTTGAATCTCATTCAGTTCATGTGGGCCCACTTCTCCAGCTTGTACAGGTCCCTTTGGACAGCATCCCTTCCTTCTGTTGTATTAACTGCCCCACTCAGCTTGGTGTCATCTGCAAACTTGCTGAGGGCGCACTCAATCCCATCATCTATGTCATTGATGAAGATATTGAAAAGCACTGGTCCCCAGACAGACCCCTGAGGGACACCACTTGTCACTGGCCTTCACCTGGACATAGAGCCATCCACTACTCTTTGGGTGTGACCTTCAACCTTATCCAACTAATGGTCCACCCTTCAAAACCATATCTCTCCAATTTAGAAATCAGGATGCCATGTGGGACTATGTCAAAAGTCCAGATGGGTGACATTGGTCAGTCTTCCCTTGTCAACTGATCCAGTTCTCAATCTCAGAAGGCCACCAGGTTGGTCAGGCATGATTTACCCTTGTTGAAGAGATACTGACTGTATCGGATCACCTCCTGGTCTTGCATGTGCCTTAACATTTCTTCCAGGAGAATATGTTCCATGATCTTGCCAGGAACAGAGGTGAGGCTCACTGGTCTGCAGTTCTCTGGGTCTTCCTTTTCACCCTTTGTAAAAATGGGAGGGATGTTTCCCTTTTTTCAGTCACTGGGGACTTCATCTGACTGCCATGACTTTTCGAATATGATTGAATGGCTTGGCAGCTACATCAGCCAATTCCCTCAGAACCCTGGGATGCATGTCATCAGGCCTCACAGACTTGTAGCTGTTCAGTTGCATCAGGAGGTCCTGAATCTGCTCTTTGCTTACAGTGGGAGGTACTCTGCACCCTCAGCCCTCACCTAGAAGTTCAGGGACTCGAGGGATGTGGGAAACCTGACTGCTAGTGAAGTCTGAGGCAAAGAAGTTGTTAAGTACCTCATCTTTCTCCATTTCTGTTTTTACCAGTCCTCCATCTACATTTTTCAGAGGTGGTACACTCTCCATTTTTAAATTTAAAATGTGTGATTGTTTAGACCATCTGTGGTGGTTTAACCCAGCTGGCAGCTAAACACCACACAGCCGTTCGCTCACCCTCCCCCCTCCCTCTCTGGGATAGGGGAGAGAAACAGGAAAGTGAAGCCTGTGGGTTGAGATAAAGACAGTTTATTAAGATAGAAAATAATAATAATAATAATAATAATAATAATAATAATAATATGTACAATCAAGTGATGCACAATGCAATTGCTCACCACCCGCTGACCAATGCCCAGCACAACCCCGAGCAGCCAGCCCCCCACCCCGGCTAGCCACCCCTATATATTGTTCAGCATGACGTCAGATGGTATGGAATACCCCTTTGGCCAGTTTGGGTCAGCTGTCTTGGGGCTGTCCCCTCCCAGCTCTTGCTGCACCCCCAGCCTGCCCACTGGCAGGACAGAGCGAGGAGCTGAAAAGTCCTTGGCTTAGTGTAAGCACTGCTCTGCAGCAATTAAAACATCAGCATGTTATCAGCACTCTTCTCATCCTAATCCAAAACATAGCACCCTACTAGCTACTAGGAGGAAAAATAACTCTGTCCTAACTGAAACCAGGACATATATCCACCCCTTATTCCATATCATTTATGTCATGCTCAGGTTATACTCTTTCCAATACATTCTAGTTAATCACTATTTTCATCTATGGTAGTAATGACACACAGTATTATATAATAATTAACACAATACAACTCAACTCATGGGCTATTCTCACCCAGTATTAAATCCCCTTGAGGTACACAACGGACCTCCCCATTCTTTTGCATTGCATTACCCACCAAGTGCATCCAGGTCCTTGAGCAAAAACAATCCCACGGATGGGTTTGCCTTTTCCTGGGGCAGGAGTAGCCCAGACTGTTTTACCTAGCATGTTCCTTGCATGCACTACAGGAACTTTATCCCCTTCTACTGTGCGTAGCAGGTTTGATTGGGCTGGTCCAGCTTGCTTGGCAGATCCCCTAGTATTGACTAACCAGGTGGCCTTTGCCAAATGTGTATCCCAATTTCTGAATGTCCCAGCACGCATTACTTTCAGTATAGTCTTTAACAGTCCATTGTATCGCTCAACTTTACCAGAGGCTGGTGCATGATAGGGGATGTGATATACCCACTCAATACCGTGTTCTTTGACCCAAGTGTCTATAAGGTTGTTTCGGAAATGAGTCCCATTGTCTGACTCAATTCTTTCTGGGGTGCCATGTCACCATAGGACTTGTTTTTCAAGGCCCAGGATAGTATTTTGGGTGGTGGCATGGGGCACAGCATATGTTTCCAGCCATCCGGTGGTTGCTTCCACCATTGTAAGTACGTGGCGCTTGCCATTGCGGGTTTGAGCGAGTGTGATGTAATCAATCTGCCAGGCCTCTCCATATTTATATTTCAGCCATAGTCCTCCATACCAAAGAGGCTTTGACCGTTTGGCTTGCTTGATTGCAGCACATGTTTCAAAATCATGAATAACCTGTGCTATAGTGTCCATGGTCAGGTCCACCCCTCGATCCTGAGCCCATCTGTATGTTGCACCTCTACCTTGATGGCCTGAGGTGTCATGGGCCCATCGGGCTATAAATAATTCACCCTTATGTTGCCAGTCCAGGTCCACCTGAGCCACTTCAATCTTAGCAGCCTGATCCACCTGCTGGTTGTTTTGATGTTCTTCAGTAGCCCGATTCTTGGGCACATGAGCATCTACGTGGCGTACCTTTACAATCAGGTTCTCTACCCGGGCAGCAATATCTTGCCACAACGCAGCAGCCCAGATGGGTTTGCCCCTGCCCTGCCAGTTGTTCTGTTTCCATTGCTGTAACCACCCCCACAGGGCATTTGCTACCATCCACGAATCAATGTATAGATAGAGAACTGGCCACTTTTCTCGTTCAGCAATATCTAAAGCCAGCTGGATGGCTTTCACTTCTGCAAATTGACTCAATTCACCTTCTCCCTCAGCAGCTTCTGCAACTTGTCGTGTAGGACTCCATACAGCAGCTTTCCATCTCTGATGCTTTCCCACAATGCGACAGGACCCGTCGGTGAACAGGGCATATCTCCTCTCTTTTTCTGGTAGCTCGTTGTACAGTGGGGCTTCTTCAGCACGAATCACCTCCTCCTCTGATGACATCCCAAAGTATCTGCCTTCTGGACAGTCCATAATCACTTCCAAGATTCCTGGACGACTGGGGTTTCCTATTGGAGCCCGCTGGGTAATCAGTGCAACCCACTTGCTCCATGTCGCATCAGTTGCATGATGTGTAGAGGGGACCCTTCCTTTGAACATCCAGCCCAGTACTGGCAGTTGGGGTGCCAGGAGGAGCTGTGCTTCAGTACCGACCACTTCTGAAGCAGATCGAACTCCTTCATATGCTGCCAATATCTCCTTTTCGGTTGGAGTGTAGCGGGCCTCAGATCCTCTGTATTCCCGACTCCAAAACCCTAGGGGTCAACCTCGGGTTTCCCCAGGTTCTTTCTGCCAGAGGCTCCAGGTGGGGCTATTCTCCCCGGCTGCGGTGTAGAGCACATTCTTTACATCTGGTCCTGTTCGGACTGGCCCCAGGGCTACTGCATGAACTATTTCCTGCTTAAGTTGTTCAAAGGCTTGTCGTTGCTCAGGGCCCTATTCAAAATCATTCTTCTTACAGGTTACTTGGTAGAGCAGGTTTACAATCAGACTGTAATTTGGAATGTGCAATCTCCAAAACCCCATGACACCTAGGAAAGTTTGTGTTTCTTTTTTGCTAATTGGTGGAGACATAGCTGTTATTTTGTTGATCGCATCCATTGGGATTTGACAATGTCCATCTTGCCAAAAACTGGATCTCTCGTGCAGGTCCTTTAACTTTATTTTGTTCTATGGCAAAACCAGCCTTCAGAAGGATTTGGATTATTTTCTTCCCTTTCTCAAAAACTTCCTCTGCTGTGCCACCCCACACAATGATGTCATCGATGTACTGCAGGTGTTCAGGAGCTTCCCCCTGCTCCAGCACAGACTGGATCAATCCATGGCAAATGGTAGGGCTATGTTTCCACCCCTGGGGCAGCCGATTCCACGTATATTGGACTCCCCTCCAAGTAAAGGCAAACTGTGGCCTGCACTCTGCCGCTAGAGGGATGGAGAAAAATGCATTAGCGATATCAATTGTGGTGTACCATTTGGCGGCCTTTGATTCCAGTTCGTACTGGAGTTCTAGCATGTCTGGCACTGCAGCGCTCAGTGGTGGTGTGACTTCGTTCAGGCCATGATAGTCCACTGTTAATCTCCACTCACCCTTAGATTTTTGCACTGGCCATATGGGACTATTAAAAGGTGAATGAGTCTTACTGATCACTCCTTGGCTCTCCAGTTGACGAATTAGCTCATGGATGGGAATCAGGGAGTCTCGGTTGGTGCAATATTGCCACCGGTGCACAGTTGTAGTAGCAATTGGCACTTGTTGTTCTTTGACCCTCAGCAACCCCACAACAAAAGGGTCCTCTGAGAGACCGGGCAAGGTAGACAACTGTTTAATGCCCTCTGTCTCTAAGGCAGCTATGCCAAAAGCCCAGTGGAACCCTTTTGGGTCCTTGAAATATCCTCTTCTAAGATAGTCTATGCCAAGGATGCACGGAGCATCCGGGCCAGTCACAGTATGATGTTTTTGCCACTCATTCCCAGTTAGACTCACTTCAGCCTCCAATACAGTCAACTGCTGGGATCCCCCCTTCACTCCATGAATACTGATGGGCTCTGGCCCTTCATAGTTTGATGGCATTAGAGTACATTGTGCACCGTTATCTACTAAAGCTCTATACTTCTGTGCGTCTGACGTGCCAGGCCATCGAATCCACACAGTCCAATAAACTTGATTGTCGTTCCCCCCCCCCCGGCTGGAGGCAGGGCCCCTCTAATCCTGATCAGAATCTTCATTCCTGTGTTTAAGGGACTGCCTGCTGGAAGTTGGAGCAGCAAACTTTTCAGAGAACCCCTTTTTTCCACTTGTTTTCTCTTGCAACTCACGTACCCGTGCCTCTAGGGTCGCGGTGGATTTTCCATCCCATTTTCTCATGTCCTCTCCATGGTCACGTAGGTAAAACCACAGGATAGCACGAGGTGTGTATCCACCATATCATCTTCCTTGTACAGATGAGCGCTTACCCCTTATAGCTGAGACACTGGTTCGTTCAGGTGGGGAGGAAAATAATCTCTCTTCAAGTTGCTGGACCTCTTCAGAAAGTTTCTCCAAAGTATTCTCTTTTAGTTGGTGGACGCTTTCAGAAAGTTTCTCCACAGCTGAGACACAGGCCTGTAGGGAAGAGGAGAGACTTTCTTCGTACTGCCGGAGTTGTTTAACCACATCACCCACTGAGGGTTCCCCATCCTCTTTCCAGGCCATTATTGCCAATGAGCTGGCATATAATGATGGTGCACTCCGTACAAATTTCCGCCACATGGGTCATGTACACTTGACTTCATCTGGATCTACGGGTATTTGTCCATTGTCTGGGTCGGCATAAATCACCTCCCATACGGCTAATTCCCTCAGGTACTGGATTCCCTTCTCCATAGCAGTCCACTTGCCTGGCAGACATACGAGTTCTTCCTTGTAGGGATACCTTTCCCTTACAGCATACAGGATACGCCGCCAGAGGCTGTAGGATCGTACTCCTTCTCCAATTGCTTTGTCAATGCCTGCATCTCTAGCAAGGGATCCCAGCTGACTGGCTTCCCTGCCGTCTATATCCACATAATTGGCTCTGGTATCCCAGCACCGGAGCAGCCAGGTGACAAGCTGCTCACCTATGCAGCGACCAAAATCTTTTCGCATATCTCATAGCTCACGCTGGTATAGGCTTCAGGAAACTAGTGTTGTTTTTTCAACATCCCCAGCTTCATCCTCCTGCATCCCTGATGGCCCAGCCTCGTCTTCTCCAAACCTAGACTCTCTGTGTTGTAAACGACCTTAGTCTCTATACCATTTTTTCACCTTTTCTACAGGGGCAACTTGTACTGCTACAGGTCGTTTCTCTGACTCAGCCACAGAGTCTGCCACAGGGGTTGGAATACACTCTGCAGGGCCAACTTGCACTGCAACAGTTCGTTTCTCTGGCCCAGCCACAGGAGCTGGAGCGGCTGCAGGGGCTGGAGCTGGAGCAGCTTCAGGAGCAGGGCCTGGAGCAGCTGCAGGAGCAGGAGCTGGAGCGGCTGCAGGAGCAGGAGTGGCTGCAGGGGCTGGAGCAGGAGCAGCTGCAGGAGCAGGAGCTGGAGCGGCTGCAGGGGCTGCAGTGGCTGCAGGGGCTAGAGCTGGAGCTCCAGCAGAGATCTGCCTCAGGACAGATCTCTGGATGAGATGCCTAAGTAGTTGTTTAACCTTAAACAAAACCTGAAGCGCATTCAAGAGACATAACAACAACACGCTGGTGTGTGTATCCCAAGGATATTCAACATCTTGGAGAGTTATCGTAACTAGCTCAGGGGATAAGAGGGTGCTGAAGGAGTAAGGGAGAGTGAACAAGTAGGGAAAAATATATTCCCCTGTCCCCTCCACAGACTGGCTCGCTGATGAAAAAAGGCAGTAGGTGTAATTGTTAATGGTTTCTGAGATATAGTTTCCAAAGTACAGAGTCAATGACAGTGTTGAGGACAAATACCAAGTTAAAGTCATGGCCAGATATTTCATCATATCATAAGTTATTATTATACCGCACAGTACCATAATGATCTTAAACCAGGGCCCAGAAAGGATAAACAGCACAATGGGGATCACATACAGAAAGCAACGTGTTATTAAATTCAGTTTAGAATACAGCCACAGCAGACTTGAGATTAAAGCAATCAACATTTTGATTAGCAACTATTAAGCAGCTGTAATACTTATACCAATTTTAGTTTAACATACTCTGGTCAGATCTGTTGTTATCTCAACCCTTCATGCCCCACGTTGGGCACCAAAAGGACTGTGGTGGTTTAACCCGGCTGGTAGCTAAACACCACATAGCCGTTCGCTCACCCTCCCCATTCCCTCTCTGGGATGGGGGAGAGAAACGGGAAAGTGAAGCCTGTGGGTTGAGATAAAGACAGTTTATTAAGATAGAAAATAATAATAATAATAATAATAATAATAATAATAATAATATGTACAAACAAGTGATGCACAATGCAATTGCTCACCACCCACATGCCCAGCCCAACCCCGAGAGCTGGCCCCCTACCCTGGCTAGCCACCCCTATATATTGTTCAGCATGACGTCAGATGGTATGGAATACCCCTTTGGCCAGTTTGGGTCAGCTGTCTTGGGGCTGTCCCCTCCCAGCTCTTGCTGCACCCCCAGCCTGCCCACTGGCAGGACAGAGCGAGGAGCTGAAAAGTCCTTGGCTTAGTGTAAGCACTGCTCTGCAGCAATTAAAACATCAGCATGTTATCAGCACTCTTCTCATCCTAATCCAAAACATAGCACCCTACTAGCTACTAGGAGGAAAAATAACTCTGTCCTAACTGAAACCAGGACACCATCCTTATGAATTTTGTAAGAAGTGTTGCTTTATGTAGTGTTGTGTTTTTTTTTTTCAACTTCACTTCTAAGGAAATATTAGATAATCAGGAAGCTAATTATCATGAGTTTCTGTTGTCATCAAATCAATTAAAGTAGCACTGTATATTTCATTTAATGGAATCTAAATTTTGATACTTTTTCATAAGCAACCAGTAAACCTATGTCTCTTGGATGAGTTCTTCTCATCTGTTTTTCTACCAGACTATTGTTAAAATAATATGGATGTTTTCTCCCGGTAGCATCAGAGACGACTTCTTGACATTTTGGAAGCAGAGAAGGAAGTCTTATCAGAAAAGATAGAAGAAGCTTTGATGCAACAGTCACAAAAACATAAGGTACTGCTTTTATTCACAAAAAAAAAAAAAAAAGGAATCTGGTCTGCTCCATAGAATTTGTGGGGAATGGTCCTGTCACAGTTATTGACCGGAAAAGGAAATTTTCTCAAGCAATAGACTGAACTGATTTTTAGCCACTTCTCTATTGTGTATTGCAGTTCAATTTTTCGTAATATTCACAGGAAATACTGGACAAATGTTTGGATGAAGAAAGAGAAAGAAGTAAGGAAGCTGTGGCAGCTGCCCTGAAGGTATCTCTTGTTAAGTAGTAAATGTGCACTGTACATTACATATGTCATAAATGCCAAGCTCAGCAAGTCATTTCATAACCAAATTTGTCAAATGTTATGTTCTGATCTGTGTCTAAATGAAAGTCTAGATCTAGAAAGGATTAATACATCTGCGACCAGGAGCACTGCGAACAGGGTGGGCAAACAGGGCAAGGTGCAGTAGTGGGGCAAGGCGCAGTAGTGGGGCAAGGCGCGGCAGTTTGCGCGGCAGTTCACACAGGCAGGGCGTGCTCAGGCAGGGCAAAGTGTTCCACCTCGCTCACAAGAACTGCTATCTACCGGCTGCCTACCAATACGTAAAATGTCATGGTCATCACTAGGTGGAGAGCTCTTTTTAGACAGTCTGTGGCCACCCAGACTGAGTGCCCACTCAAAAATGTGGCAGTTCAGGTCTCTGGGTGCATGGAGTGCCTGAGCCTGTTGCTGTCCTCTGAGGGCAGCAGAGACACTGTGTGTATGAGGTGTGAGCAGGTGGATGACCTGCTCAGCCTGGTGGCAGTGGTCATGGAGGAGGTGGAGAGGTTGAGGGCCATCAGGGAGTGCGAGCGGGAGATAGACCTGTGGGGCAACTCCCTGCAAGGCTTGAGGGAAAGGAACCGAGGTGAGACACCCCAAACAGTGGTGGACCCCCTGCCCTGTTGAGCAGAGGGAGGGGACCTAGCAGGTGAGGAGGAATGGAAACAGATCCCTGCTCAACGTTGCAGGCAACCTCCCCCCTCCTGGCCCTGCCGCCCCAGGCGCCCGTACACAACAGGTTTGAAGCCCTGGAGCTTGAGAGACCGGTGGGTGAGGATGAGGTGAACAGTCTACCCAGGAGGATGCCTAGGGCGAGGAATTTGACTCGACGCCCCAGGCCTGCCTCCACTATGAAAGAAAGAAGGGTGATCGTTGTAGGCAACTCCCTTCTCAGGGGAACAGAGGGCCCTATTTGTTCACCCTACCCATAGGGAAGTCTGCTGCTTCCCTGGGGCCAGGGTCAGGGACATTGACAGAAGGCTTCCTAACCTGGTTTTCCCCTCCGACTACTATCCTCTTTTGATAGTCCAGGCTGGCAGAGATGATATTGAAAAGAGAAGCCTGAAGGCTATCTAACGGGACTTAAGGGGACTGGGACAATTAGTAGATGGAGCAGGAGTACAGGTCATTCTTTCCTCCATCCCTATAGTGGCAGGGAGGGGTACAGAGAGGACTTGGAAAGCCCACCTGATAAACAGGTGGCCCAGAGGCTCGTCCCAACACAGAGATTTTGTTTGTTTGTTTGTTTGTTTGTTTGTTTTTGCCCACGGGGCGCTTTACTCAGCACCTGACCTGCTAACTGCAGATGGGTCCCACCTGTCTCGAAGGGGAAAACAGACACTAGCACAGGAGCTGGCAGGGCTCATTGAGAGGGCTTTAAACTATGTAGGAAGGGGGACAGGGTTGGGGAGGGAATAAGGCTCGTTAGAGGTGTGCCAGGGAGAACAATGTCAGGGCTGGGGGAGCATGGAATGGCCCAGCTGAAGTGCATCTACGTGCAGTATGGGCAACAAACAAGAGGAGCTGGAAGCCATTGTGCAGCAGGCTAGCTATGACTTGGTTGCCATTACTGAAAAGTGGTGGGACTACTCCCATGACTGGAGTGCTGTAGCCATGACTGGCTATAGGCTCTTCAGAAGGGACAGGCAGCATAGATTGGGTGGTGGTGTGGCTCTCTACAATAGAGAGTGTTTTGATGTTGTGGAACTCGAGGCTGAGACTGGGAATGATAAGGTTGAGTCCAAGTGGGTTAGGATCAGCGGGAAGGCCAACAAGACAGGCATCATGGTGGGGGGCTGTTACAGACCACCAAACCAGGACGAGGAGACGGATGAGGAATTTTGCAGGCAGCTGGCAGAAGTTGCAAAATTGTCGGCTCTTGTCCATGTGGGGGGCTTCAACTTTGCAGACATCCTGGACATGCAACACAGCTCAGAGGAAGCAGTCTAGGAGGTTTCTAGTGAGCATGGAAGATAGTTTCCTGACACAGCTGGTTAGTGAGCCTACCAGGGGAGGTGCCCCGCTGGACCTTCTGTTCACAAACAGAGAAGGACTGGTGGGAGATGTGGTGGCTGGGAAATGTCTTGGGCAGAGTGACCACAAAATGATAGAGTTCTCTATTCTTGGCAAAGTCAGGAGGGGGACCAGTAAAACTGCTGTCTTGGACTTCCGGAGGACAGACTTTGAGCTGTTCGAGACACTGGTTGGCAGGGTCCTTTGGGAGGCAGTCCTGAAGGGCAGAGGAGTCCAGGAAGGCTGGGCATTCCTCAAGAAGGAAATCTTAAAGGCTCAGGAGCGGTCTGCGGTCTGCCCCACGTGCCCAAAGACGAGCTGGCGGGGAAGAAGACTGGCCTGGCTGAACAGAGAGTTGTGGCTAGAGCTTAGGAGAAAAAAAGAGGGTTTATGATCTATGGAAAAGAGGGCAGGCCACTCAGATGGATTATAAGGATTATAAGCTCATCTGGAGCTGAATCTGGCTGCTGCTGTTAAAGATAACAGAAAATGTTTTTATAAATACATTAACATGAAAAGGATCTCCATCCTTTACTGGATGCAGGGGGAAACTTAATGAGATGAGGAAAAGGCTGAGTTGCTTAATGCCTTCTTTGCCTCAGTCTTTACCAGCAAGACTAGTTGTTATCTAGATGCCCAGTGCTCTGAGCTGGTGGAAGGGATGGGGAGCAGGATGTGGCCCTCACAATCCATGAGGAAATGACTGGCGACCTGCTACAGCACTTAGATGTACACAGGTCGATGGGGCAGGATGGGATCCACCCGAGCATACTGCGAAAAGTGGTGGAAGAGCTGGCCAAGCCGCTTTCTGTCATTTATCAGCAGTCCTGGTTATCAGGGGAGGTCCCAGTCGACTGGCGGCTAGCAAACGTGATGCCCATCTACAAGAAGGGCCAGAGGACTGACCCGGGAAACTACAGGCCTGTCAGTTTGACCTCAGTGCCAGGGAAGCTCACGGAGCAGATCCTCTTGAGAATCATCACACAGCACTTGCAGGGCAAGCAGGCGATCATGCCCAGTCAGCATGGGTTTATGAAGGGCAGGTCCTGCTTGAAGAACCTGATCTCCTTCTATGACAAAGTGACGCGCTGGGTGGATGAGGGACAGGCTATGGATATGGTCTACCTTGACTTCAGCAAGGCTTTTGACACCGTTTCCCACAGCATTCTCCTCAAGAAACTGGCTGCTCTTGGCTTGGACTGGCACACGCTTCATTGGGTTAGAAACTGGCTGGATAGCCGGGCCCAAAGAGTCGTGGTGAATGGAGTCAAATCCAGTTGGAGGCCAGTCACTAGTGGCGTTCCCCAGGGCTCGGTGCTGGGGCCGGTCCTCTTTAATATCTTCATTGATGATCTGGATGAGGGCATTGAGTGCACCCTCAGGAAGTTCGCAGATGACACAAAGATAGGTGCGTGTGTCTATCTGCTTGAGGGTAGGAAGGCTCTGCAGGAAGATCTGGATAAGCTGGACCAATGGGCTGAGACCAGCTGTATGAAGTTCAACAAGGCCAACTACTAGGTCCTGCACTTGGAGCATGACAACCCCAAGCAGTGCTACAGGCTGGCAGGTCAGTGGTTAGAAAGCTGCCTGGTAGAGAAGGACCTCGGAGTACTGGTTGATAGTCAACTGAATATGAGCGAGCAATGTGCTCAGGTGCCAAAAAGGCCAATAGCATCCTGGCTTGTAGTGTGGTCAGCAGGTCCAGGGAAGTGATTGTCCCCCTGTACTCGTCTCTAGTGAGGCCTCACCTCGAGTACTGTGTTCAGTTTTGGGCCCCTCGCTATGAGAAGGACATCAAGGTGCTCGAGCGAGTCCAGAGAAGGGCAATGAACCTGGTGTGTTGGGTCTGTCTGGGATGGAGTCACCTTTCCCTGCAGCAGCCCACACAGTGCTGTGCTCTGCACTCGTAGCTGGAACAGCACTGGTATCACTGCAGTGTTGTGTCTGTTGCTGCATAGAGCTGGCACAGCATCAGAACTCCATCCAAGCCCAGAAGAGCCAGCAGGCTGGGGGTGGGCAATTGATGGGGAGGGGACATCACCAGGGCAGCTGACCTAAACCGACCAAAGGGATATTCCATAACACCTGATGTCACACTCAGTAATAAAAGGGGACTCTCATGGGGGAGGTGGTCCTCCTGAACAACTGGTAAGTGTTTTGAGGCCCTGCTTCCCAGGACGTGGCCAAACATCACTCACTGATGGGAGGCAGAGAATAACTTTTTTATTTTCTCTCTGTGCTTCTGCATGGCCTTGTTGTTTCTTTTGTTTCTTTTTCTCCCCATTCCCTTTCCCTTTAATTAAATCATTCTCATTTCAAACCTCGAGCTCTTTGTGTTGTCATTTCTCCCCCTTCCTCTTTGAGGAGAGGAGGAGTGAGAGATCAATTTTGGTGGAGCTCGGCTGCCCACTCAAGTAAAACCATCACAGTTCTTTTTGGCATCCAAAGTGGGGCTCGAGGAATTTGAGATAAGGATGATAGTTGAGAGAAATAACGGGCAAAACATGGATTGGATGATTGTTACGAATGTAATAACTGTGAAGAATTTAAGAAAGCAGTAATTGTGAAGGCATATATTTCATGTTAGTGTAGTGAAGGGACGGTGGTGTGTGTGTAAATTGTCCACCTTGTCAGTGTTGTGATGATTTTATGTTTATTTTGGTTTGGGGAATTCTTTTTCTTTTTTGATGTAAATCAAGTTTGTGAAGATTGTGATGATTGTAAAGTGAGAGAATATTGTCGTTATTCTTAAATATGCTTTTCACAGAGGCAAGGGGTGGAATGTAGTGGGTTTACGTGGCAAGGTTACGTAGCAGGGGACCATAAGGGTGGCTTCTGTGAGAAGGATCTCAAACCTGCCCCATGTTTGGTAAGGGCCCCACTGCTGACCAGAGCTGAGCCAATAAGTGATGTTGTTTTGCACTTCTGTGAGAGCATATTTAAGACAGGGAAAAAAAACATTGCACCACACAGCACCTGGGAGAGTGAGAGGAGTGAGGAACAGCCTTGCAAGTGTCAAGGTCAGTGAAGAAGGAGGGGGAGAGGTGCTCCAGGCACTGGAGCAGAAGTCCCCTGCAGCCTGTGGTGAGGACCATGGTGAAGCAGGATGTCCCTCTGCAGCCCATAGAGTATCACAGTGCAGCAGGTTTCCACACTGCAGCCTGTGGAGGAGACTACGGTGGAGCAGGTGGACCTGCACCGATGGACCCGCAGCCTGTGGAAGACCCCTGCCAGAGCAGATTCTGGGCTGGACCTGTAGCCCGTGGAAAGGAGACCACGCAGGAGCAGGTGACCTGGCAGGAGCTGCTGCCTGTGGGAGACTCAGGTTGGAGCAGTTTGCTCCTGAGGGATGGACCCCGTGGTATGGACCCATATCTGGAGCAGTTCTTCAAGAGCTGCTGCCTGTGGGAAGCCCATGCCGGATCAGTTCAGCAAGGACTGCATCCCATGGGAGGGACCCCACAGCACAGGGGACAAGAGTGACCGTAAAGGAGCGGTGGAGAAAAAGCTCTATAGACTGACCATAACCCCCCATTCCCCCGTTCCCCTGCGCCTCTCGGGGGGAGGAGGTGGAAGAGAGTGGGTAGAGGGGGAAGGTGCTTTTGATTTCTTTCCTTTGTTTCTCGCTTCTCTAGCTCATTAGTAAAAGGCAATAAGTCGTATTGTCTCCCTATGCTGAGTCTGTTTTGCCTGTTGCAGTAATTACTGTGTGATCTCTTCATCCTTATCTCAACCCTTGAGCCCCTTTCATCGTATTTTCTCCCTGCTCCTCTTTGAGGAGGGGGAGTGAGAGAGCAGTTGTGGTGGAGCTCGGCCACCCACCCAAGTAAAACCACCACAGCTGGTGAGAACATGTCTGGCGAACAAGTCTTACAAGAAGTGGCTGAGGGAGCTGGGATTGTTCAGCCTGGAGAAGAGGAGGCTCAGGGGTGACCTTATTGCACTCTACAGGTACCTTAAAGGAGGCTGTAGCGAGGTAGGGGTTGGTCTATTCTCCCACGTGCCTGGTGACAGGACGAGGGGGAATGGGCTAAGGTTGCACCAGGGGAGGTTTAGGTTGGAAAGAACTTCTTTACTGAAAGGGTTGTTAGCCATTGGAATGGGCTGCCCAGGGAAGTGGTTGCTTCATCATTCGTGTATGTCTTTAAAAGACGTTTAGATGTAGAGCTTGGTGATATGGTTTAGTGGAGGACTTGTTAGAGTTAGATCAGTGGTTGGACTAGGTGATCTTGGAGGTCTCTTCCAACCTACACGATTCTGTGATCTGCGGTATCTTATGCTTTCATAGAGATAGTCTTTATAACCTACTTTCTTCTATTTAAGTTAGCCTCTGAATTTATTTATTACAAGTCAGAATGTTGCAGTTCAGTTGTTGGTGTTACCTAAATATCTGTTTTCATGGTCTTTCAATTAACAACATCAATATCTCTTCATTTGAAGAGCTAGGTGGAAGGTTCAAGCGATGATCTTAAGACAGTTAGCATTGTGCCTTATTTAACTTCTGTTAAATATGGTGATTTTCAATGATGATAGATATTTGAAGTCATCTGGAAATATGAACATTTCAACAAACTATGTTTAATTTCTAATACTGGTATAGAATCCAGTATAAAATTATAAAATATAAATAAATATAAAATTATAAAATATAAATATAAAATATAAAAAATCCACTTGTTTGTAATGATCTGGGAAAAGGAGCAATGTATGTTAGCTACACAGTTGGTTAGACTATAGTAGAATATCATGTGTATGAAGATATGTGGTATACACATGCTGTCTGAGCACCTCTCTGAATAACATTCAGTAACACAAAAACCATACGTTAGGTGATTGATATCTAGGGGAAAAGTGTGTATAATAAAATATCTTAATAGGACTTTTTTAGTTTTGCTTACATCTTTATTATATTTTATAAATGTCAAATAATAATAATAAAAACATGTTCCAATGAACTACAAGAAAACATATTATTACTAAGTGTAGGTATTTGAGGAACCTGATATTTATTGTCATTTATAACTTTACTTGTGTAGTTCGAAGATCACCACCAAAGGACATTGCACCGACCTATAAGCTCATTAAAATGTGGAATGGGGTTTCCAGCCAATGTTTGTTTTGAACTTCAGCCTGACATTATTTATTTGTAGATGTTATGCGATGACGTATTGTCTTTCTGATAAATATATTTGTGAACAGTTCAGCACATACAGATCTGTACATTGTCCTTGTTACTTCAAATTCAATGTGTTTCTTCTGAAGATTTCATGTAATGTTTGAATATATGCATTGGAAAAAATAACAAAGATGAACAGTGTTTTTTTCCCTTTTGTAGCTAAGGAGCTTTGGGATGGAAGACATATTGAAGTATGTTTTGGATACTTTGACAAAGACAGTGTTCAGGCTGAGTTTGGACTTTGTTAAATACTTGGAGATAAGAGCCTCCTGTAGGAGGTCCATGATGTGTGATTAAATATCACCTACACTAACATGGTTTCTGCTCCATGATTTTTGTGTTCACATTAATAAAGCTAATTATGATACAGTGTATTCACTAGGTGGGGATTTAAGATCTGTGCTTGCAACTCTTTAATTCTGTAACTGCTAAGTCATTGTCCAGTGGTAATACCTGCTTAGTAGCACTGTAAGATAGATTTAAGTTCATAGTTTAGAAGTAAAAATATTTGTCTCATGTCTTGCCAACTCATTAATCTCACTAGAAGAAGTAATACATATGAGTTTTGCACCCATGTTGGTTGGCTATTTTCATCAATTATTTCTGCTTCTTTTGAAGGCTGAAAAAAAAATAGTGCAGGAGGCTGTTCTGAAAGCAGTAGAGGAGGAAAGGAGAAATATGGAGAAAATTCATGAAGAAGAAAGAAAAATGTGGGAAACAGAACGTGACATACATAAAGAGAAAATTTCCCAGGCTGTTCGAGAAGCAATACAAGAGCAAAGAAAACATAATCAAGTTAGTACATTTTGGACCTGCTCAGTGTGCTTAATGTCTTTGTAATGTTGTGGTAGTTTTTCTTGATATGTTATTTATCACTGCATCTTTGTGATATTTGAAATGCACTGCAATCTTCTTGGTTTACCTTCATCTAGACTGTGTACAGAGAGAATTTGGCACATTCAGAAAATTAACTCCTGTGACCTTTTCAGACGTGTGTATTGAAATGAGATGAATTGTGCACTGTAAATGCCTGTTTTTCTCCACTGACTTCAAAAAGAGATCAAGACAACTAGCTCAGATACTGGCACCTACGTTGTAGATGGTTTATGAGACTTTTGTATATATATGGAAAAGAAGTTACGTCTATTCCTTATAATCATGGAATTCCATCGTCTCTCTTAGAAAAAGATGTTTTTCTACGACAAAAGATTGAGCAGGTACAAAATAAAGAGGGTTTTCAAAATTGGAAACCTAAAACATTAACAAGCCAGAAGTGTAGAAGTGTTTCTAGAGTTATTTCTTAGAGAGGTGCTACTATAAGGACAACTGTATATCACAACACAAATTAGGAAAGATATTCCCTCTCAATTGCCAGTATTGTATTTAACTGGACATCAGGAATTACAAATTAAGTATGTTAAAATAGCAGCTAAATTACTCTTCCAAATGTAATTTTGTAGTCTCTGCTGTTGGAAATATTTGGGGCAACAGTCTGTTTTGTTGGTGGCCTACTTGTTGAAAATTCTTCAGACATATTGAAGATATTGAAATATATTGAAGATATATTTCATCCAGATGTTAGAATTACACATTGCTGCATTTTTTTAATTAACAAGGTCTCCTGAATAACCACAACAACTAGTTTTGAATTTGAAGTAAACAGAAGTAAAATAGCATATCATACTCGTTGAAAACAGATCCCTTTCCAGTATTTAACAGAACTTTACATTTCCCTTTCAAGTATTTAACAGAAATATTCATCTCATACCTAACTAAATTCAGGAAGTTATCTTTTAGTGCAAAGACATTATTATACTCTGCATCTATGTTGCTTACATTTCTAGTGTAAATAAAATGATTTTACTTTGTATGTAGCTGGTTTTTTGAATATAAAGTTATCAAGTTATCAACAGATAAGATAGATTTCAAGGTAGTAATTTTGCTCTAATGATAATCCTTCAAGCACTCAAGCTCTTTACAACAAAAAGATAAGCAGGTGACTTCAAAGCTAAATTTAAACTAAGAAACATAGCTCGTGGTTTTCTTACAATAGGAATCATTTAGACTACCCAGAAGAAGAATTGTTAACAGTGGTGTAGAGGAGCTGTTAACAGAAAGTCTCCCTTATGAGCAATAAAGTAGTTGTGTACTACAATAAAGAAAAAGACTGCAGTTTTATATCACGTGGAACTTGAAGAGCTTAATAGGAGGAGGAATTAACAATGTGCTATTAATTTCATGTGCTGTTTAGTGATGTCCCTAAGGCAGATAGTTCTGTGTCCTGTAATTTACTGTGGAAATCTTTGTGTCTTGAACAAAACCCACTGTCTATAGAATAAGAAGTTTAAGGAGAGTTCTGAGGTATCCTGAATATTTTTGGGTGAATGGGTCCCATGGCTGGTTGTGTGAGGACAGCCAAGGATCTATTTTTATGGATTTGGGGAGCATGTAAAATGTCTTGAGGATGAGAGAGTGGAAGAATAAGTTAATGTAGTGACTCAGGCTAGATTTATATTCCCTGTGGAATGTTCTACTGGACTTTCTTCTTGTTTTTGATATGCCTTTAAAGTTATCACAGGATAATGTCAGTAATTTAGTTATGGATTAATTTATTCTTTCAGATAAAATCTCAAGTATACTGTGATATCACTGCTTTTCTGTGGAAGAAATTCAGGCCCTCAAGATTTTTTTTTTCAGATTAGGATGCTAGCTGCTCAAATGTTTGTTGTTATTGGAGTATCGGAATATAATGTTCTTATTATGATGCTGAGAATGTTGTGATAAATGTTCTTATTATGATTGGAGAATGTTGTGATTAATTCTCCTTTACTAAATATCCAGCTCTTATTGTGGCATTTGTTAATTCTGAGTAGCTCTGCCAACTTGGATAATAACAGGAATTATTTCTCTTAGTTACAATATATGATGATTTCTCCTTTGAATTAGGTTCATTTTTCAAATACCTGATCTGAATACATTCACTTAAGTAAAATGCAGATTTTTTTGAGATTTCCAAAGTTCTATCATATAAAAATATAGTGTTTTTGAAGTTAAACTCTTTAATCTCTGATTAATGAGTGCAAGTTCTTTTGGGAGGATGGTCTTTCATATAGAATGTTGTTTCTTACAAAAATTTTCTTGTTACCTCTACCAAGAGGTGGCTTGCCTTCTTCTGTCATTACTCTCATAAACATACTACAGCTACTAGAGATCTGTAAATCTGACAACAAAAGTTCTACAGAGATAATGTGAAAAATCCTAAGGTGTCAGATATGACTTCGGTTATATGCTGAAAAACACTTGGAACTACAGACAAGCAGTTTGTCTGCTGACATTTTTTTAAGCCTTCTACTCAGCGTATTTACACTTTTTCCTTAAGATTTTTCTTTCAAGAGGTATAACTGAACTATTCACTTTCTTGCAATTATTGTTTAAAAAGCATAATTTGTCAAGTCAGCTCTGTAATTGCCAAAAGTAAAACATAATCTAACATTTTGGACAATTAAATGTAAAATTGCGGTCACATAACACTTGCCTCATTTGATTCTTCATGCTCTATTGTATAATTCTTTGTGCTTCCTGCTTCTGATTTGTCTTCGGATACAATTATTATGTTTAGTACCAAGTAATGAAACAGTTGAGTTTAGATGAATGTAAGTGAACATGCAAAACAATCTCTCCTTTTGGTATTAAACATGGAAAAATAGCTTTAGGAGCATTACTGTTATTTCAAGAAAGATAATGTTTTCTCACCAATGCATGAGTTTGGAACTTTGGAGAAACTGAGCAAGGAAAGAGAAGCCTGACTTATTTTTAACAAAACTATCTCCTCTTAGTTTATCTTTTTTCAAATTATCACCAAAGGAAAGAATCTATGTGTGAGAAAGAAAATATTTATTTATATTTACAAGTCTGTCTTTTTCTGTTTTTGGTTTTATATCACATTAATACTTTTGTCTTAGAAACCTGGATTAAAATCTAATTTTATTCTGTTGCAAGTTGGCTTTACTGATTTGAACAGCAACAACAAAAATATTAATCAAGCATAGTATTAAAGAAGAGGAATTTTCCTTTGCTAATGCTGTATGCCTGCAAAATTCAAAGAGAGAGACCAGGAAGGGTCACGTAGGCTACTGCAAATAGGTGAGGCAGAATGGTTTCCAGTCATGACACACACAAGTAACTCTAGGAATGAATTATGAAAAAAATCGAGGGCATGCAAAATTTTATAGTTATCTTCAAAATTAAAACCCAAATTAGAATCTGTGTGGTCAAATTATATCAACATCAAGTATTTTGTTACCAAATATGCAAAGTAAAGGTAAAATTACAGTGAAAATAGCAACTAAGACATTCTTAGTTAACATTTCAGATTGATAGAACAACTTTGTCATAATGTCTTCTCATTTTTAAAAGAAATTAGAGGATTAAAGTTTAATGAATATTATATTTGTTTTTATGAAAGCTTTGACTGTTTCAGTGGCTTGAGGTCTTTATTTGGAGATCTGGTGTTTTTATAATAAATTGAAGATACTATTATTTGAAGCCTTGTAACTCTGAAGGGATAAATGAGAATATTATATCACCAAGGAAATGGCCAATTTTTTTCTAGAATACTGTCTCCAGAGGCTGTAAGGAAAGTACGTAAATCTGTTTCCTTTCAGTTGAGATTGGCAGCACCTGCAGGTTTTATACATGTGTCATCCAGGTGTTTAGTGCTTTTAGAAAAGATATCTATTTTTATTCAGAAGATGGTTCTCAGGTTTGAGGAGGGTGAGATTACATTTTAAATTGGGGAGAATAAACTTCCATTCTTGAGAGAAGCAAGTAGTCTTTTAGTTAAAGATAATATGCATTTGCACAGTTACTTCACAATCCTGTTACAGCACATTACAAATCATTATAGGTGAGAAGTTCATATGTTTAGCAGACTAAATGTAAGATGGAATGTCTTCAGTATTTTTATTCTGTTTTTGATACATTGTGTGGTGGTTCTTTTTTGATTGGTTGGTTTGGGGGTTTTTGTTTTGTTTTGTTTTGTGTTTTTCCAGTGGTAATTTCCCTGCAGGGAGGGTTTAATATATCTAGTTGTTCTCTGTGTCAAAAGGAATGCTTGAAACAGAAACTTCTCCCACTAGATTATCTAGAATACTTTTTTGAATAAAGCAGTGGTTGCCTTATAGATACAGAGAATCTATAAATTTGATTGAAGCTGAAGCTTTTCCTATAGAATTTAAAATTGCAATGAAGCCCCGAGTGAAAGAGACAATGATCAAAGCTTATTTTCCTCCCACTTAGTTTTACTCTTTGGAAAAAAAAAAAAAAAAAAAGCCAAAAATTCTTTGGGAATATAATATAAGAAGATCAATACAAATTTCAGTAGAGTAGGAGGGCCATATATATTCAATTTATAATTAGGGATTAATGCAGAGTAGCTATAACAGTAGCTACAGTAGCCATAACACTACCTTGCAGAGAGCAGTCTGTAGCTTTCTATAAAGTAGTGCTAAAATTTCACAGAGCTAAGTACTTAATTACATAAATGGGGTGAAATCTGGAAGAAAAAAAGTTAAGATGTTAAAGACAATTTATGCATCACAATTTTGGTCTTAAAAAAAATCATTGAAAGTGAAATGAAAGCTAGCAGCTGAGCGGTGAGCCTTGGACTTCCAAGTCCATGACATAGCTTGAAATTAATAACTCTCCAAAAAGTACTCAGAATAAAGAATCACTTTGGTCATTTCCTGAAGGCTTATATTTAAAATGTTATGTATAATCTACTGCAGTTTACACTGATTCTCAAGTGAAAACGAGACTGAATTCATCATTTCCATAATCCATGCAGGAGATATACAATAGACTAAAGTGTTCTGAAGACTGCAAATAATTAGCAAGGAGGAGAAAAAAAAAAAAATACCTTTATTAAAGGAACTAACATAAAATCTGCTTCCTCTTGGACATGAGCAAAAGCACTAAGGCAAAATGATCTTACCAGTGGGAAAGTATTTCAGGAAAACTTAGGCTGTAGTTTCATTCAGCCAAGCCACAACTGAGATATACCGAGATATACGAAGAAAAAATATTTTTGCACGAAATGTAAACTAAAAAGC
>CM021731.1:69606291-69617086 GCA_011075105.1 Heteronetta atricapilla | reverse complement strand
GGGGAGAAAAAACAAAATCTCCCAGTAGACTTTGCTGAGAAAATCTTCAAACATTCAAGACACACAGCTAAACTTCATCACACCACTCTCTCACTCCTCCTCCTCAAAGGAAGAGGGGGAGAAAATATGATGGACAAGGGCTCACAGGTTGAGATAAGGACAGGGAAATCATTCACCAATTACCACCAATATACTGAGGTAAAGTCTGGAAAAGTCCACTGCATGCTGACTTTAACCATGTCTGATTTCAGAAGTACTTTCTAATAGTTATAACCGCAGACATTATAATTTGAGGGTAACTATTTTCTGAAAAACCACTAACGTTGCAGTCTGTGGTTGCATTTCCTAGATAAAATTTAGTACTGCCACCTGATCCTTGTGTGGAAACAAAAGAATTTTCCTATAAAATTGCAGACCATTATATGTTTTCTGTTGTTTTTTGTAATACTGACAGAGTGCTGGTATATAAAGTACACTGTTTCTTTCTGTCTTCCTGCATGTAATACATACATACATATATAATATATATATGTATATATTCTAGTTATGTGGTTGTGATTCCTAACATATGTTTGAATATGATTTGTCAATTAAGTAATTGAGCATTTTTTTAAATGTTTATTAGTTACTCTAATCTTCTAACTGATGTCAAGCATGTGTATATGAAAAGTCTCGTAAAGCTACTTTTAGCTATAATTAATAACGTGGCCTTTGATCAGATATTAAAAAATAATAATAAAATAAAGTGCAGTTGGCAGAGTGTTCACCCTCAGCTTCTCCTGAGAAACTAGCCTTTTTCTTTTCCTTCAATAAAATAATATTAAAAACCTCAAATAGTGCTATACCCTTTTTAGCTGAAGATGAAATAGGGGCAATTTTAAACCATTGCAATAAAAATCTCATTTAGGAAAAAGTTTAAATGTGGATATAGCATAACAGGAAAGAGCAAAAATAAATAAATAAATAAAATAAAGGAAAATTAAGCATATACACTGAGAGGATGTACATGCAGTTAAGACTTTTTTGAATAGTAGCAATAGGTAATACCAGAATTTAAATCATTGTCTTATCAGTTGATAATTTACTGTAATGAATTAAAGAAAAAGAGCAAAGAAAGATGGTGGCTTTGAATGCTTAGAGGTTTTATTGTTTAGTTTTGTTTTTGTGAAAGGTAGTATAAAAGAAGGAAAAACTAATATCACTGATTAACTCAAAGGGTAGGGCATATGTGTGTTGGCTAGGTGATTGTGTGAATTATTTATCTTAAAGCAACTCATGTTTACTTCAGTTCTCCTTCAAGTGTCTTGAATGACAAATACAATATATATACTGTGTTCAGCTGAGATAGAGGTGTACTGCATATCACCTACTTTGGTGCCTGCTACCATCTTACAAAAATGACAGGATTGGTATTGCACAAACTGCTAATGACAATATATATCCTGCCACTTTGAGTGTCTCAAGAAACAGTATGTGTTGAATGTTTGCTGAATACTTGTGTGCTTATTTTACGGATTTACAATCTCTCTCATTAACAAATAAACTTCCTTATGGAAGCCTGCATTTTGCCTTAGATGAAGTCTTGGAGATCAGTTGCTCTTTAAACCTTTCTGAAAATTAAATTGAAAGGGTAAAAGAATTTACTTTCCAGTTTGTCAATCCCAAAGCAAAGCTGTCTTTTGATATCCTTGAGCCTTCTGGCATTTTCACAGAGGCCTATGTTTGCTGCATGTGAGCTGCAAGTAACAGAAAGTACAAACTGAATCATCTAGTTTGGTATTGTTGTTACTGATTGTATTGGCTGTTTTTTAAGACAAAAGCCTAGGAAAAAAAATTTGTTTTCTTGTATTGCTTGAATCTCCTTGCCACAAAATTCAGAAGAGATGGGTAAATTCTGTTGAGAAATAGACATTCAAATCAGAGAGAAACAAAACCCTGTAATTCATGCTAGAGTATGGCTGGCGAAGCTTAACCTCCCAAAATGAGAAGTGCTTTGAAATATAGTCTGGTAAATGCAATTGTTAGTATGAAACCCATTTACCCATTTATGCAGGAGTCTTTGTCACGTGAGGCTATCTAGTCTGATGGCTGCATGATCTGCCTATTGAGTTACCATTGCCATGACTGTTGAGATAATTTTCAGGTGATAAATATACTGTATATGTATTTGAAATAATGTGTCAGTTTCAGCTTCATTATGTGCCCTATATTAATTTCTATTATGAAGTAATAGATGTTCCTATAGTTGGAAGGTAGATCTACTCCTGTTGGTCAACTAGGATGTGAGAGAAGAAGCAGTGTTTACTACGTGCACTTAAAATTAAACATAGTCTATGGTATGGCAATTGATGTTACTCAAATTTTGAAGCATCCATTGTGCAATTAGGAAGCCTATATGAGACTTAAGAAAGCACAGAGATTAAAGAGCTGGTAATAGCTGTTTAAGGTATTGGTTATTCCCAGAACCTGTTGGAATATGAATTTGCTTTTTGAAATATTGGGATTTGGGACTATCTTCTGGTTCAGGAATATTCTAAACTTTCTGAACTTCTGGATGCTGGGAATATATAAAGAACAATGATTGATGGACTTGTCTAAATTCTTGTCTTTCACTTTTTGGAATTTCTAGGGAAGCAAAGAGGATCCTTTATATCAACACCAAGTTGGGCATGAGTGTTGATATGCTTGAGGTAGGAAGGCTTTGCAGCGGGATTTGGATAGTCTGGACTGATGGGCCAAGGGCTAAAGCATGAAGTTCAACAAAGCTCAGTGCTGGGTCCTGCACATGGCTCACAACAACCCTATGCAACACTTCAGGCCTGGGGGAAGAGTGACTTGAAAGCTGTCTGGCGGACAGGGACCTGGGGTTATTTGTCAATAGCCAGCTGAACATGAGCCAGCAGCATGCCCAGATGGCCAAGAAGGCCAACCATCCTGGCTTGTATCAGAAAAAGCATGGCCAACAGGATTGGGGAATGATGATCCCCCTGTACTCAGCTCTCATGAGGCTGAAACTCAAATACTGTGTTCATTTTGGAAACCCTCACTGCAAGAGGTGCTGGAGCATGACTAAAGAAGGGCAATGAAGCTGGTGAATGGTCTAGGAAATATGTCTTATGAGGAGCAGCTGATGGAGCTGGGGTTGTTTATCATAGAGAGAAGGAGTTTCAACACAGACCTTATTTGTCTCTACAACTGCATCAAAGGGGCCTATAGTGAGGTGGGGGTTAGTCTCGTCTCCCAGGCACCAAGTGCTAAGACGAGGAAACAGCCTCAAGTTACTCCAGGAGAGGTTTAGTTTGGATATTAGGAAAAAAATGTTCACTGAAAGCATTGTGAAGTATTGGAACAGGCTTCCCGGAGAAGTGTTTGAATCACCATCCCTGGAGGTCTTCAAAGATGGGTACATGTAGAGCTTAGGGAGCACCACATTAAACCATGGTGGTTTAATGGTGGACTAGACAGTGCTAGGTTAAAGGTTGGACTAGGTGAGTGTATATGATGTTAAAAAGTAATATTTGGTATCACCTTTTTTCTTTTGAATTAAGTCCTGATAATGAGTAAAGACTAGCATAATTATGGTATGCTTTGTTTATTGCCTCAACAGGACTTTATACAACTTTGCTTTCACTTTTATACATAACTTCATAGACATCAGATGTTGTTATTATTTTTTGGAAATTGTCACTGTAAATTGAAAACAATTTTTTACATTTTTTAATATATTTTAATATTGCTGTAATAGCATAATCTTTCATAAATGTATCTCTAGTGGTTTCTGTTTTCTTGAGATTTCTTCTTTTAATAGACCTTAAGAATTTCATTGTATTTTTATTTGGACCTTCATTCAAATATTGTTTTATTTTTAAGTTTCAAGTAGCCTGATAATAAGGAAAGTTAACATACATTTATTGTTTGTAAGTGTTTTATTAATGTAGGACTTTCTGCATAATAACGTATATCACCTTATCAGGTCTCTAATTTGCCTTTGAGTTTAATGAAGTAAATGACTGCATTAGTTTCCATTATAATATGAAACAGAGTCGTTTGGGACCTCTAGACAAATTAAGCTGGCGTTTAGATTTCTATATGCAGCAAAAATATAGTTCTGCAGGTACTACTCAGTTTTGGTTTAAAAGGAGTATAAAGATAACTATCTTGTACCTTTAAAGCCTTAGCATTCCACCTGTTCTTCCCAGTGAATCCTTTCAATACCATTGAGTTCCTGCAAAAATATTTTCTGCTAAGAATTGTAAAACACCAAGAATGGGTAAGTTAGCATTCTGAGATTCTGTGTTTAAAGAAGATGTCAAATGTCAGAAAGAAGATAGTTTGACAAATGTTTCTTAAACCAGTAAAATAAACAAAGCAATAAAATGCTTGTCATGCGAGCTCTCAAACATTGTAAAGTTGCATATTTCTCATTTTAGCCATAATATATTGTATTTTAACTGAATACTTTAAATTGAATACTGTAAGTTTTACAGCAAAATATTTTTGTCTTCTGAACCTGGCAGTCATTCTGACAAGAGCTTGAATGCCTGTTAATAACTAAATCTAAAAAATAAATTAATCCATCATTGATTTTTATGTTTTTATTGAAGTGATGAAAAATGTGGGGCTTTGTGTTTTATGTTTGTTTTTACCTGTTGCTTTCTGTGTAAAAACTATGTTGTTTGGTAAGCATTATTCTGATAGAAGACTTAGTTGATAATGGATCATATCTGATACGAATTGAGGATATGAACTGTGGTCTGTAGAGGAAAAAAATTGATAACCTTATAATTTCTATGAGTATTTGAAACAGGTTTCATTTTTTTTTTCACCTCTGTATTTTTTAAGGACTAGAACTTCTTGCAAAAAAAATGCAACTAAAGTAATATTTCTGAATAGCTATAGTTATATGTTGTGTTTCTGTTCTATAAAAACAAAAAATAAATTCCATCCTATTAAATTTTGATGGCAGCTTACTATTTATTCGCTAACAGTGAATGCAGTAAGCAAGCTTAAATCTGTTGATACTGAGTAGTGGGAGTACATCATATCCCTGCTTTGTTCTGCAGGTGTGCTGATAGTATTTCTACTACATCAACTTTGGAATGTCTAGCGTAAAAGAATAAGAATTAGAAATGCCACTACTTGACTCCTAAGAAATGAAAATTACTTCAAACAATCAAACAAGCGAACTCTAATTAACTGCCTGTTCCCAAGCCCTATGTCAGACATGAAATTTCAGCAGAGGTCCACTATTTATTCAATCTATTATTCTGTATACACACTTTCAAAGATAATGTATGGTAAATCCTGTGACTTTCCTGATTAGTCTTAAAAATAAATAAATAATCCTCTCTTTCTTTTCCCCTTTTCCTTTCCTCTCTCTCTTTCCTCATCCAAACAATTTAACACATACTGTGTCATTTTTACTGGATGTTGTGTAATTTTCTTATAATATTAATCTTTTTTATGTTTCAGGAATTTTGGTTGTCATCTCATGTTCCTGAATTTTGAAAACAAAACTCTTAGCTTAATATTGTTATTACTTATGTCATGAGTGACTTTGGGATTCTGGGACTTATCTTTAGGACAGTGAGCTTAGTCCAGGAAGATTTTTCCTTTGCTGATAACTTATGCAAATAAGTTGTATTGGAGGTGATATATGTGTTTTAAGTTGTTCCCGGCTTTCTCTATTATATTGTACTTCTAGTACTCAGTCAGAATTGATGTAGGGTCTTGCTAATTTGGGGCAGGGAGGTAACTATTATAGTTTAAAAAAAATTTTTTTTAAATGTCATGATAAACTTCTACTAGGAAAGAAGAGGATGAGCTGAATTATATTTGTGAAATAGTTGTAATATAACATGTTAACACTTAACATGTTTTCCTTTTACAAAGGAAATTGTCAAGGAAGCATTAATGGAGGAGCAAAAACGAAGTGAAAAGGCAATAGAAGAAGCTGTGAAAAGGGCAAGGGAGGAACTGCTAGAATACGTTAAAGAGCAGAAAAGGGTAAGTTACCAGTGGCTAACGGGTTTTATTTCCTGGAGTGAGAAATTGATGAAGTTTATTAATTCTGAAGCCTATCTTGAAATGCACAGAAAAACAGAAGCGGTAGTTTTATCTTCAGAGTTGTCACTACTTTTTTCAAACAACTTCTGTTAGTATAATAAAGTTCTTCATGTATATTTATAGACTTCTACGTTCATTACAAATCAAAAAGCAGAAATGAATGAAACGGTTGAAATCTGTGGTATTTCTTATTACAGTAACTTAAAGATGGGGTTGTAAATGCAGTCTGTCAAATTCAAGTTGTGATCAGAGGTCAGTATCAATAACATGCTGTTTTATGTTCACAGATAAGCTTCATTTTGCAGTTTGTATGCACACAAAGGCTGTTAACTTTCCTTCTTTACCCATATTATACGAGAGCCTGAAAATATGATATTCAGTGGGGAAAGATTTATATCCAGTACATTGGTCTTATTTTAAAATGTTGTGCTGAAAGGGTTTCAACTTTGTTAATGCTGTATACTTGCAGAATAATGTTTGTATATAAGCAATCAATTGTAACTTTATCAGCTTGATTCACTTATAGGAGAATAAAAAAGTAAATAAATTAACACATTCCTCCCCTTTGAGAATCTTTAAAAATAATTATAATAATAAGGATTCTACATACATAAAATTACTAATTGTGAATCTAATTGGTATCGTTGTCCTTAGAATGAGGTAGTGTCTTTGGTCCTTGCTATTATGGGCTGAATAATACTGTGCAAATAGGATTTAACTTCAGAAGTTTCACTGTACTAGTAGTTCAAGATGTTAGATGAGTTCTCTTCTTCTCTTATTGTGGGTGGAGAAGTTCACATTTAGCAGTGTGGGTCTTATTGGGAAAGACGTTTAAACAGATGTCCAGGGGAAAACACTGTCTGTAATGAGTTTGTTTATATGTTAAGTTAGTCATTTACAAAGGGTGAGCTCTGGGGAAAGTGAAAATGCATCTCAGATTAGAACAGCATGTATAATAAGTAAAGTAGTTAATAGGACCGGTATTGCAGCTCAACTAGTCTGTTTAGTGCAGAGTCCTATGTCTATGTCCTAAGTCCTATGAGTAGCGGCTGAGGGAACTGGGGTTGTTTAGTCGGGAGAAGAGGAGGCTCAGGGGAGACCTTACTGCTCTCTACAACTACCTGAAAGGAAGATGTGGGGAGCTGGAGGTCGGCCTCTTCTCACAGATAACTAGTGATAGGACTAGAGGGAATGGCCACAAGTTGTGTCAGAGGAGGTTCAGATTGGAAATTAGGAGACATTTCTTCTTAGAAAGAGTAGTCAGGCATTGGAATGGGAGGTGGTGGCATCCCTGAGGATGTTTGAGCAAAGGTTGGACCTGGTGTTTAGGGACATGGTTTAGTGGGTGACATTGGTGGTAGGGGGATGTTTGGACCAGATGATCATGGAGGTCTTTTCCAACCTTAATGATTCTATGTTTCTCTTCACTGTTGATACATAGATCACACAATTTTGAATTGACAATGAGATTATCTAGATTTCCCAAATCAGATTATTTCAGCTGTATCTGGGAGAAAAATAAATAGGATTTTGGTTACAATAAACCTATATTTTGTCTGAAATGAAAGAAGGCAAAGTCTTCAGTTGCCCGCTGCAGAGTGTCTGTAAATTTTGTTTTTGTATCTAAGTGGACTTGCACATCATTTATTACTCCTTTGCAGGTACACCATACCTTTATAATCTTGTTTATATTAAAAGTATGTGAGGTCAAAGCCTGGCAAAAAACAAACAAACAACAAAAAAAATCACCCCTCCTGCAGCTTCTGACATTTCCTTGGGTCCTGCCGCTGTCCCCAGAGAACAGAGCTCAGCATCTGCCCCTCCGCTCCCCTCATGAGGGAGCTGCAGGCTGCCATGAGGCCTCCCCTCAGCCTCCTCTGCTCTAAGCTGAACAAACCAAGGGGCCTCAGCCGCTCCTCATACTTCCTGCTCTCCAGATCCTTCACCTTCTTTGTAGCCCTCCTTTGGGCACGCTCTAATAGTTTTATTTCATTTTTATACTGTTGTGCCCAAAACCACACACAGTACTCAAGTTGAGGCTGCACCATTGCAGTGTAGAGTGGGACAATCACTTCCCTCGACTGGCTGGCAATACTGTGTCTGATGCACCCCAGGATGCAGTTGATCATCTTGGCTGCCAGGGCAGACTGTTGACTCATATTCAACTTGCTGTTGACTGTGCAGAATCCAACACTTGCTCTTGTTAAACTTAATATTGTTGGTGATATTACAGCTCTCTGATTTGTCAAGATCTCTCTGCAAGACCTCTCCACCTTCAATTGAGTCAACAGCTCCTCCCAGTTTGTCATCTGCAAACAAAAACACCTTCTAGCCCTACATCCAAGTCATTTTTCTAGTTGTATGCTGGACATTTTGTCCAGGAGGATATTTTGAGAAACAGTATTGAAAGCTTTACAGAAATCCAAAATGATAACATCAACTGGCTTCCCTTGGTCAGCTAGATGGAAAGGAAATTAGGTTTGTTAAGTAGCACCTTTGCCTCATGAACCCATATTGGCTGGGTTGTCCTTCATTCAAGGATCTCATTGTCCTTCAGGTGTTTTTTCAATAACTCCCACAATAATTTTCTCCATAATTTTATCAGGCACTGAAGTGAGTCTGACAGGTCTGTAATTACAAGGGACTTCTTTCTTTCCCTTCTTGGAAATTGGAATAATTTTTGCCAGCTTCCAGTCAGCTAGGACATCCCCAGATTCCAAAGACATTTGAAAAATAATTGAGAGAGGTTTTGCAATAAAATCAGCCAGCTCTCTGAGTATCCTGGGATTAATCCCTTCGGGCCCCATAGACTTTTATGCATCCAGGTGGTGACAAGTTTGGGATCGGCTGGGTGTTTATCATTCACACAGTCATGGTTCTCCAACTCAGGGAACCTGGGGTCTCTGATCCTGTCATCGGTGTTATGAACTCGTTCTGTATTTCAGTTCAGAGTGGAAGATGTTTTTGACTCCAAATCATTAGGAACAATAGCTTATGTAAAAGAGTAAAAAGTAAGAGAGTGAATGGCCCTTGATCAAAGCCCATGTACCTGTCAGAGTAAAAATATACCTTATGAACTATATTAAAAAGCAGCAGCCTATGGAAGGAATTCCTAGAAAGAACTCAGGGAACACAACTTTCTTCCTTGGCTGAAATTTAATGATTTTTATTATTTTATTTTATTTTTACTGAATGATGGGGGGAGTTGTAGTTATGCTCTTGCAAAAGGTAGCATACACATTGTATGTTTCATCATTGTTTTTGAAAACAAGTTTTTAGAATCCTTCAGACATGGCTACAATGATATTAGAACCTGGTTAGCGGTGGTTAAGTGTTTTAAGAAAACACTTATGAACAAATTTGTATTCAAAAACTTTTACCTTTTAAATGTACTATATAACGGTTTCCAAAGTGGTTTTTAACTCATTTAGTCATTTATTGTATTAGATTTCCTTTTACTAAGTGTTTAACAATTGTGATATCAGTTTAAGGAAATCAGTTACATGCTTGGCTAGTTATATATCTGTTGCAAATATTTTCAAATAATTATGAGCTTTTACTATGCTTGGTTTCTTAGAAGAATTTCTATAACAATTTATAAAAGTTAGATCTGTCAATCCCACAAGTTTTGCAGTACATTATACATGTAGTCCAACATTATACTACACTATATGTAACAGTAAATATTTACTTAGTTTGGATCTTTGTTTTAGAAGGAATTGACTGTGAATGAATCTTTTTAAAAATAGATTGATAATTATTTGTATCATGTAAGTTAGTTCAGAGATATTTTGAGAAATAATGTAGCTAGGTAGTCACACAGTGTATTCTGTTTCTAACTGGTGAAATGGTGCAGGGATCCAGATGCATTCTAGCAGTAAAACATACTGGCAAGTAAATATTTTTATATAAATTGTACATTCCTTTAATAATTTCTGTGAGACTTTATAAACCTTAACTGCATGTAGAATGAAGAAAAAGATAGGAATTGAGTATACTGTTAACATATATGCTTAATTAGTTTATATGATTTTGGGGGTTTTCTTTCTTGTCAATTGTAAATGCAAGCATCACTACACTTCTCATGCACAAAAAGACTGCTCTACAGTAGTTAACAACAACAATAATAACAACAACAAAATATCCCATGGTGTAGGCCCCTGCATTAAATTTGAAGAGAAAAGTAGCTCACCTGTGACTTTTTGGGCTAGTTGTCCAAGTGATTTATCCAGCAGAAAATATCCTGATAGTCCTGATCCTGAAAAAAAAAATATGCTTATATGCTTTATTTTATGCTCTGATCTTGTTTACATTAGGTATCATGATCTATAACATGTTGGCAGAAAAGTGATTTTGGTGTCAGGCAAAGAACATGGAGAACATAGAATTGCTATTACACTCAGTTCACTGCTGCATTTTCAATGTTCAGAATGTCATTTTCAGTATGAGCCTCAAACTGTGGATGTGAACTTGCTGAGATCAAGGAAAAGATAGTTTATATTTCTGTATATGTGTAGGTTCTAATTATTTTAAATGTATTAATTTCAAAGAAGGTGTATCACATTTTAATATTAACAACTGAAATGCAAGTGAATTTCACTTTTCTGGAGGTATTTTATACTTAAAAAATAAAAAATCAGTTGTTTCCCAACATCAGGAAGTATCAAATCAGTACAGTGAAAATTTTGAGGTAGTACTATTGTCAGTATAAGCCTATTGATTTCTTCCA
>CM021731.1:69584054-69605891 GCA_011075105.1 Heteronetta atricapilla | reverse complement strand
ATAATGATCATTCCTGATGGAGATTTTTAAAAGTATGTTCTTGTAGGGAAGTGGAAGAACAGTAGGAAATATCACATTTGATTTTAAATTGATTTTAAAAGTGTTTTTAAGGTCAAATTCAAACCTTCTTTGTTCGGACACATATAAATTACATATCCTGGAACAGTCTAACCTGCTGCATCTCAGGATTCAAAAGTGAACTTAAGGTTTCTATCACAGTCTCTCATTAGTCTTTCACTAGTGAAAATTGAAGCAAGAATGAATAGCTTAGCCATATACCACAAAAATTGTCTTAACAGTTTAGTAACTGCTAACTAAAATATGATATTTCACAAGTACAGGGATTGTTTAAAATCATGGCTTTGTGGGTTCTCATCATTCTGGGTCAGATCCTCTGTTTTTGCATTCAGATTGGCTCCTGAATACACTTCTATTTATAACCAAATTTTCTGTTTAAAAGATTGGAATGGACTTCATGGGTTTTCAGATCAATATTTTGCCATTATATATAATTCCTTTCCAAAGTAGTCACAGAAGTGTTATCTTGAAACACTTACCGTAATTTTTTTTCCAATACATGGCAAGAGCAGCAGTAGGAAATGGTCATTTTATGAATTCATCATTCAAATAGGGATGTTTTAGGGGTGAGGCCTGTACTTGGTTGAGTGCATTTTGCTTTTGCCTAATGTGTTTTATAGCCTAATCCTCTGATCACAAGTTCAAGCAATCACTTCCCACCTATGCTTTTTTGCTGTTTGCTTTAGTAGAGGATCATCAAGTCCTGCAGTGATGTTATTGCTTTCCCAAAAGTTGTTAATTCTGTACATTGTATATATCTGTAAAAGTACCAGGAGACAAAATAATGCTGTAATATTTTTTGTTAGTTTGTGTGCATCTGTACAGAACCATTAAAAATGTGGTCATGAAGTAGAGAGCTTTTTGGCTTTCTACATGTTGTCCTCTTATGTAATGGGGTGTTAGTGTAATAGTTTATAATTGCATAAGGGTTTGGTGTTTTTGTTTTTTGTTTGTTTGTTTGTTTTTGAAACTCTTTGTTTAATTATCACTGAAGTGTTTTATGATTCTTTTTGCTTAAGGGACTTTTTTGAGTATCCATATTTAAATAAATGATAAAAGTCCAGTTTGATTTTAGTGTGAATACAACAGCTTCAAAAATGTCAGCTTTATCCTGGAACCTAGAAAATTAATCAGATTTTCCTAGTTTTTAAACAGGAATTCATAGTCTTAGAGTTATCCATCTTGAGGATTTGACTGTTGGGATATTTGACAGTTTAAATAATTGAATTACTTGGATTTTTTTTTTCTCTTTGCGATTACTTGTTCATACAAAACTTTGTGAGACATTTATGTACTATTTTCCCTTTGTCCTTAATTTCTTTTTCCATTCCTGTGGTTGAGTTTTTAATGTCTACAGTACTTGTATTGTGTGTTCTAAAATAATTATTTCCAGTACTATCAAATAAATAATTGAACTGAGTTCTGAAAGGGTAACTTCACATTAATATGGAATAAATTAGATACAGTGTTTCAGTGATATGAAATAAGATTTTGGTGCAGAAACATTTATTTCCTATATTTTTCAGATTTCTTTATTGGCATCTTTTCTACCAACATTTCATGATTGCCTGAACCATTTTGAACTAAGCCCCCAGGAAGAGGAGAGTGTAGCTTACATTCTGCCTACATTCAAATAATAGAACACTAGTGAAAAAATATATTTAGCCTAGGAATTTCTGTTCTAATATGCAAATTCTAAGGTCAAGTTTTGCTTGAGAGAATTTTGACTAATTTGAATGGTTATATTGATTTACTGTCTTAAAAAATAAAGGCTGAAATTAGTAGATGCAGGAGCATAATGAGCATTTGTGTCCATTGAGCATTTGTCAATCACATACTTAGTTTCACCTTAGTTCTGTTGAGGTGAAAGCACGTCTTGCCTGATTTTTTTTCTAATATTGAAGATTAATTAAAAATTGTTTTCCACCTGTCATCTGAGATGCCCAGCAATTTTTGGTGTTTCTGTACATCAGTAACGTGATGTACATCTGTACATCATTATTCTGTCTTAATTCTTTTATGTTAAAAAAATGCCTTTCAACAGGAACCAGGTAGTCCTCTGTAGGTAACTGGTTCACAACTTCTTTTACAACACCATTTTTAACCTTTGGTTGGTATGTAGTTGTTCACAGTTAAGATTTGAAATACAAATGGTTAAGCTTTTCAATCCCAATATTTTACCATATCCATAAAGCACTAGTTTTATAAACACTGAACTATGCACTAGGACAAAAGTGCTAAATATTTAATGTTACTGAAGCCAATATAAAAAATATTAACAAATTCTCTTCTTCAATGCATTTTATTCCCCAACAGTTGTTTAGTTCCCAGCATTGTTTAGTCCCTCAGTTTTACCCCCCAGCTTTATGGATAAAGCTACTTTCTGAGAATATTCAAGTAGAAAATTCATGAAATTACATTTTGGGAATAAGTTAATCATGAATGATTTTTAATCTTTTTCAGTGCCTTCAGCATACCAACCATGTATAAAGAAACCTAAATAGTACTATGTACAAAATTGCAACATGTCTTTGTTTTGGATACTTCACCGTATTTCCTCTTTTTATAGAAAACTTGATTTAGTTCTATTTAATATTTGGCATACTGTAATTTCTCATTCACTTTCTTCTGGTACCTGTTGGATCATTTAAATCAACATGGCTGCTGCAAAGAAGAATAAACACGAGCATGAGGGATTCAGTACCAAAAGAAAAAAGAAACCTACTCAGGCTAGAAAATGATTATGTTTAAGACAGGCTGAAAGGTAATTTCTATCATTTCTGTTTCTTAAAGTATGGAAATATGAGATATGTCAGGAATACATTTTTAAATGAAACATACATCTTGTTAGGCAATATGAGATTTCTTTTGAAAGAGAAGATAACATGTCTGGACATCTTTATGAACCAGTGTTCAGGAGAATTACCACAAGTGTTATTTTGAATTCAATAATTTTACTCCATATGTATTCTGTGTATTTTCAGTGGAAGATAGAGAGCTGTAGAAAGATTAGATGAACAAATTGAGTTGGTATTATTCCAAGCTGTCAGCCTCACCATGCATCTTGAATGGTTAGGGACTGCAGCAGCAAGCAGAGCTTTGCTGTAGTTATCCCTGTTTGGTTCTCTATCCATCCTCTACCATGCTGTGGATCCCACAAGCTATGCAGCTGTAATATGTTTACACCAGTGTTAGTAGTGGAAAATAGTGAGGATTTTTTTTCAGGGAAAAAAAAAAAAAAAAAAAACCTCCCAGGAGCCACTTCCAAAATTACTTTCATTAGAAGCTTAGTGCTACAACCAACAAAATACTTCCTTTCTAAGATTCATATGTTGCACAAAAGACAACCTTACTCTGAGGAAAGCACAAAGTGCTTCCTTGATCTTTCTTTAAAAAGAACAACAGCAGCAACAACAAAGCATTCAATTTTATTGAGACAGCAGGAGATAGACTTGAGAGACTATTGGAATATTTAGGATATCTTCCTAGTGGTATTCTATGCACTCACTCATTCAAAGAACTTGTTCTTCTAGGCTCCTAACTCATGACATCAGATCACTTCAATTGCTTTGTAATACCAATTTAAGCAATTATGTCTATTTGTCAGATGAGACATCTATACAGACTAGAATGGCACCCAGAGAGTTCAGACCAAGTTTTAATTCTTACTGGTATCTACAACTCTCTGTTGTAAGGGAGGGTTCAGGAAAGTCACCATCACATTTTCTTCCTACTTGTTTTGTGTTTGCTGGCCTCTCTGCCAGTGGCTACCTCAGAGTGAGTAAGGTCTCATAACTTCTAAAATACTTATCAAATATGTAGAGCTGGGAAAGGCAGAGTTTAACTCATTTATTGTGCAACAGTTCTGAATGTTCTGACTCATGACATCTTAATTGTTCTTTCACCCATGTTCAGTAAGTTAAAAGTAGACAAAATAAGAGAAATAGCAGAGTGCTTTGTGTTATTTTTCACAAATACTCTTTATTTTCTGTAATCTTAGGGGTCATTTACAAGTAGCTATGAAGTTTTCAGATGGCAGTGTGATTTTCCATGTTGATGGTGTCCTTGTAAATTACCCAGAAACTGAGTCAGGATGAATTCAAAAAAAAAAAAAAAAAAAATCCAAATGTCTTATAAAAACTTCAGTCATCAAAGCAGATAATTGGCCACTACTATGCTTCAAACTAAGATCTGCTTCCAATTATTTGTTGCTAGAAAGGTCAGGAAATTCTTACTCTGCTTCGTATTTATTTATTTATTTGTTTTAATACATGGACAGTGTTAGAGATTGTGTAGAAGAAACCTGAAATGTTATTTGCCTTTTGTTCAAAACCAGGCATTTTCAACTCTTAAAATCACACAAATGTTAGTAAGTTTTATGGAATGGAGAGCTACAAAATTATTCTGTTTTTCAGTTCCACTACTTCTATTGTCAGTGCTACTGATATAAAGTCATTTATAAATCTTATAGTTCAGTAATTTACTGCCTATTCATTGCTATTGAGTGCTTTATAAAAAACTCATTCAATGTTATAGCTTGCATGTTTATAGCAGACCAAAATGCAATGGTCAAATATTGTGCATTTTGTTTATGCATGTCTTAATTTTTGTGACCATTAGCTATACAGACAGCAGAAATGAATTCTTGTAGTTGGCATACATAGGAGAAAGTAAGAAAGAGTTTTACCAAATAAATTTTCTTCTGATGAATAGGTTATTTAAAGAAGTGTTCTAAATAACAAATATTTACTTCATGAGAGAAATACTTAGGGTAAGCATTTCTTATAGTTGTAGATCCTAAACTACACCAACATAGCCAGTCAGCAAACAAATTTTATTTTTTCTTATTTGAATTACATTCATCTTCCATCAGGAAAGTTTACTGCTTGTTTTCTGATAACAAAACAAATTATATTAAGCAGTCAAATTTTCTCTGTTATGTGTATGCAGCTTTCATTGACTTGAAAGGTCATATTTGGCTTACAGAGGAAAGAAATAAGTTTACATGTTATGACTTGAGTAATCATTTGAATGACAGACTTATCTTTGTTCAGTTCACAGACACTTGTCACATGCACTCCCATCTCAATTTAAGTGACAGAAACTGGGAGCAAAAATATAACCATTGTAAGAGAAATTCACTGTACTGCTGTGTGTTCCCATATGATTTGTGCAGCTGTGCCTTATAACCTTTAGAAGAAGCATAACTAAACATTGCATTTCTCTGACTAATATTTACCAAAATATAAGTGCACACTTAAGAATTGCAGATATCCAAGTTAGATATTTAAGGGTGTAGTATTTAATAGAACTTTTTTTCCAATATTATAGAAACTAAGAACTTATTTCAGCAACAGTATTTTATTTGGATTTAAAAATCACTGGCAAGCTGGTATAAACCACATCTGTCTTATTGCAAGTTGAAGAAAAATCTGGAAAATTTCTCTCCTGGCTTTGTATGAAGAAATAGTTTGGTAATGCTACGGTTACTTTTGGAAACTAGAGTCTCACTTCCTCTTTCCCTGACCAGGTGCTTTCTGTGCAATTTTGTCCAGCCAGAAGGGTGTGTGGGAGTGTACCTCTGTGGGGACTTGGTACGTGCTCGGACAGTCAGCTTAGGTATTTATCGTGTAACTAGAGGAACTAGAAATATTTTTTCTCATCTGTGCAAAAGAATTAAAATGTTTGGAAAATACTACAGTTTATCTTAATGCACATTTACATATGTTCCCTAAAGTCCAAGTAGTCATAAGGTCCTCAGTGCCATAAGGCACTGATTCATTATTCACAGAAAGCTGCTTGGTGGAAAAGAACCTGGAGGTGTTGGTTGATAGCTGGCTGAATAAGAGCCAACAGTGTGCACAGGTGGCCAGGACGGCCAACAGCATCATGGATTCTATCAGAAATAGTGTGGGCAGCAGGACTAAGGGAGTGATTGTCCCCCTGTACTTGGCTCTGGTGAGGCCTTATCTCAAATACTATGTTCAGTTTTGGGCCTCTCAATACACGCAGGACGTTGAGGCCCTGGAGCATGTCCAAAGAAGGGCAGTGAACATGGTGAAGTGTCTAGAGAGCAAGTCTTACGAGGAGCTGTAGCGGGTTGACATGGTAAGGTTTGGGTAGCAGGGGGGCATAGGGGTGCCTTTTGTGAGAAGAATCTAGAAGCTGCCTCATGTTAGATAAGGAGCTGCTTGTCCCCCTGCAGCCCATGGGTACCACAGTGGAGCAGGTTTCCACACTGCAGCCCGTGGAGGAGACCATGGTGGAGCAGGTGGACCTACACTGATGGAGGCTGCAGCCTGTGGAGGACCCCCACTGGAGCAGATTCCAGGCTGGAGCTGTAGCCAATGGAAAGGAGACCGTGCAAGAGCAGGTGGCCTGGCAGGAGCTGCTGCCCATGGGGGACCCAGGTTGGAGCAATTTGCTCCTGATGGATGGACCTTGTGGTACAGACCCATGTTGGAGCAGTTCTTGAAGAGCTGCTGCCTGTGGGAAGCCCACGTTGGATCAGTTCAGCAAGGACTGCATCCCGTGGGAGGGACCCCACAGTAAAGGGGATGAGAGTGACCAAGAAGGAGTGGCCGAGACTGACCACAGTGGCACTACAGACCAACCACAGCCCCCATTCCCCTATTCCCCTGCACTGCTTGGGGGGAGGAAGTGGAAGAGGGCAGATGGAGGGAAGGCATTTTTGGTTTCTTTCCTTTATTCCTCACTTCTCTAGCTTGTTAGTAATAAGCAATAAATCTTACTATCTCCCTATGCCGAGTCTGTTTTGCCTGTCACAATAATTGTTTAGCAATCTCTCTGTCCTTATCTCAACCTTTGAGTCCTTTGCATTGTATTTTCTCCCCCTTTCCCTTTGAGGAGGGGGAGTGAGTGAGTGGCTGAGGTGGAGCTTGGCTGCCCACCCAAGTAAGACCACCACAGGAGCAGGAGTAGAAACTGAAGTTACTTAGCCTAGAGAAAAGGAGACTCAGAGGAGACCTTATCTGTCTCTGCAGCTGCCTCAAAGGAGGTTGTAGTGACGTGGGGTTTGGTCTCTTCTCCCAGGCACCATGTGATAAGACAAGAGGAAATAGCCTCAAATTGCATCAGGGGAGGTTTAGGTTGGATATTAGGAAAAAAATATTCACTGAAAGTGTTGTGAAGTATTGGAACAGGCTGCCCTGGGAAACAGTTGAGTCAGCATCCTTGGAAGTATTCAGAAGACATATAGATGTGGTGATTAGGGACATGGTTTAGAGATAGACTTGGCAGTGCTAGGTTGCAGTTAGTTGCAGTTAATGATATTGGAGGTCTTTTCCAACTTGAGTGATTCTATTATTCTTTAATAGTTTAGGAGGAGTTTTTTTGATGGAAAATGGTATCTTGCATTTAGAATTATTCGAGGTAAAGATTGAAAGAGAATGCTTTAAGTTCAGTGTAAAAGTTCACTTTAATTAGATTTATCCACCCTGTTGAGGAGAGGCAGCAAGTTCCTTCTGGTTGTTGAAATTCTGAGGAGCTGCCTGTAATTCACCTGTTCATTTGGCCAGCATACAGGAGAGTCTGTACCTGTGCAAAATTGCTCTGTTTGTTATTCATACATCAAAATCATCACGGAAAATGGTCAGTAACATAATTTTTAAATTAGAGTAAACGTTTCCCCTTTACATATTTTAGTACTGCAATTAAAATAGTATTTTAGTTCTTTACATTATTTACAAAAATTTAAAAAATGTCTTAGTATGCAATAGGTCATATAGTCTTCATAAGGACCATATAGTTCATAACACTTTTTACATTGAGAAGTGGATCAAAGTAATGGGAAAAATCAGCAGAATAGAAGAGAAATAAGGTGTCTGGTAGCTGAAACTGTCTGTAATTGCATATAGTTATTTGCAAACAAAATTAATATCAGTAAACATATTCAAACATCATATTAAGAGAAAATAAAAATGTGTCATTGCAGCCAATTATTAGACATAAATGTCTGTGAAAGATTTTTAAATTCCTGCTTTGAAAGATTACATTATCTCTATAGAAAAGTCTATGTGTAGTTGTTATTTCTTCCACTGTGGAAATGTCAGAAGTTTTGGAACCATTTTCATATTATCCATACATTAGTCCTTAAGCTAATTATCATATTTGTGGCACAATATAATTCAATCGATTTTTATAGCATTTTGGTTTTCTGTTTAACTAAAAGTTGACAAAATTCAGCTATATCTTAGTCTGCATTTGTCTTTTCTGAAATTACTTGGTTGCTTTCTAGACATTTATTGTGTAGTTAACTTCTCCCAGCTAAATTTGGCTGAGAATTCCTTGATCTTCTTTCACTGACTGCATCTTTGCTTTGTTCTCTGTGCTACTTACTGTACATGACGTATCATTTTTTTATTTCCTTTTTTTTTTTTTTTTGATGCATCTATTGGAGTAAAAATTGAAATTCAGTAAAATCTTCTAATCCTCTGTTGAACCTTGAATCCTAATATAACTTTAAATCCATGATAATTACAACATAACAGCATAGGTTCTTGGGGTGATGATCAAGTTTAGATTATGAATTATTATTTTTTACTTTATTTATATTTTCTAAACTTTTCAGCTCTGCCCATCCACTCCCAATCTTTTTTCTACTCTTAAGTAAACTTGCAAAATTATTTACCATCTCTAGTAAAATATATATTTATAGAACTGTCATGACAATAAGTGGAAGAAAAAGAAGAAACACTAGAGAAAAAGAAGAGAAATTGTCTTTCACAAGTATACCGCATGTGAGTGATAAATGATGTGCCTCTAAATTCTTCTAAAATACATGTTAATGTCTTAGACTGAACTGAAAATATATATTGCAATAAACTACTACAGTAGCTTTAGTAGCTAGACTGTACACATATAATTGGCAGTTTCTAAAATAGTCAACCTTATGGTTCCAAGAAGACTGCTGATGTGGTGCATTGTGCTTGCATTGTTAAAAAGTATTTGCTCCCATGCCTTTTCAGATATAATTTAGAACAGTATTAAGGATCCAGTATGCTGCCGTCTTCTCAGTTATTTGCATGATGCATGACAAACACAAAGCATCTGTTTATCCAATGCATTCAGACTGAAATACATGTAGTCTGCAAATAAAAGTGAAGTGTTTCTGCACAGTGATGCAGGCTAGGCTGTGAAATGTACACCTGTTTGGTAGCAGTTTGTCATCAATACTGCAAATTGATTGATCTAAAAAAAAAAAAAAAAAAAGATGGGAAAGTTCACTCAGTATATTGGATAGAAGTCTACAGCATATCATAAAGTCATATTCTTCAACTGACTGCTGTGTGTTAGCAGTAGAATGTTTCCTAATACTTTCTGTTAGAAGTCTTGCCTCACTATCATCTGTCTTCTTGGTAAACTGAACATTTTTCAGGTTTTCATTTTCTCCAGTGTCAGGTTAAGGTATTTCTAATCAGTGTTTTGAGTCAGTTAGAGTCAACTCTTACAGTCAGATTACCTTGCAGCCCAGATTTCCATCCCTTAAAAGAGTATTCGGGCAGTAGTTATATAAGATACTCTATAGATCCCATGTAGATAAAGATTGTAATTTTTATAGAGGACATTGTCTGTGTACCATATGGCATTACAGAAGCTGGAAGTAGGACAGGTATGAGTGATTATTCCCTTCTTGGATCTGAGATACCAGTTCCTTCATGCATAAAAGATGTAGAGCTTAGTGATATGGTTTAGTGGAGGACTTGTTAGCGCTTCATCAGAGATTGGACTCAGTGATCTTGGAGGTCTCTTCCAACCTAGATGATTCTGTGATTCTTTGATTTTATCTGATACTCTCAATCCACATCCATTGTGAGATTGCAGAAGGCTACTGCTACAGCCCCAGGAGAGAGAGGAAAAAGATAATAGCTGCAGCAGCACACTATCACCTTGTAGGCGAGGTATTTAAGAAAAGAAGGTTTTAAAATCCTGGTTTAAAATGTTTCTATATGATTATTTATCTGTAACATTATGATATTAGTACATCCCATCACTGGGAACAGGAAGAACCCTTCTTGAAGAACTTCTGCTACAGACTGGTGACTTTCATTTACTAATACTTTTGTATTGTCACCTGCAAAATCATGCATCAAAATCAGAAAACTTATTTTTGAATTTCTGTAGGTAAAACTCATACTCTTCAGTGATAGTTGCTGATTATCAGTATTTTGATAAGTGTTATTGTTTTCTGTGTTTGACTTCAAGAATCAAGCATCGCTTTCTTCTAAAGATGTATTATTTGAAGGCAAGTGCAAGTGGGAGAGGTTATGAAAATCAGTTTATCCTACGTTATTAATCTCAAATGAGTGATTTTTATTTTTATTTTTTATACTTGCTGTATTTTAATTTGACTTAGAACAAATAGGGTGTCATTACTATTCTTGTTCCTGAATGTTTAGTTTGGCATTTGATGCAAGGCCTCAATTGCAGGCTGGAGTGCCAGCAGCCAAAGCTGAAAACAAGACTGTGGTGGGCAAACTCAAGGTTTAATTTCAGAAAGTGTTTATATTTTCCCTGGGGCCACATTAATGGGAGTCCAAACCCTAAATGTTACCACCAACACATTTTAACAGACCAGTTTCCCAGTTTTTAAAGTGTGGTGTCACCTTGAATATTTTTATTTTAACTTTTCCCCATCCTTCAACTCAAAAAGAAAAGCAATAAAGCTATATTGTTTTTGGCTGAATTCAGTGTCATGTTTTGGGAACACAAAATTCTGTGTAATGCAACAAAGTTGCTTTTAAAACTATTCTTTCACATCATCTACTTTTGTATCAACTATTAATAATTCAGCTATATGTTACCAGTCCAAAGCTTTATATTACTACAAAACACACCACCATCTGGTATGTACGTATGTATTATAAAGGCCCACATACTGATGTTCTGAATCAGCCTGATGTCAGAACATCTGTGCCATGCCCAGGATGAACTTGTGACCAACAGGTCAGTGCCAAGAGAGACAGTAGTATGATGGGGTCACTGAGAGTTCTTTAGCTCAGTTTCCTGCTCATTCAGCTGGGCCTGTTTTGTGGCTTTAATAGGATTAAAGAAACATTTACATTGAGGCTTTAGGAGCATTTTCACACTGTTCCTTTACCAAACTCAAAGAGCAGTATAAATTCAAAGGATTAAGTAAAGGATTTATGTAAAGTTGTAGTGTAAAATGAGTTGGTGCAGCTGGATGTCCATTTTTTTCCTCTGTGAATAGGGCATCCTGAAGCAGTGTACTGCATGTGGTACACAAATGAGCTTTATATTTTGTTTCCTGAATTCTTAAGTCTTTATATCATTTGAAAATATCATTTCTAAATATTAAAATGAAAGGGTTGTTTCTGATCAAGAAATACACTATTTTGTTCAATAGGTCCTATTAGACTGTTTTCATGAGAAGGTCTTAGGACATTTTTCTGCCATTTGTCAATACTGAGGCATCATGCATAAATTTTAATTTCCTGTAAATTACATTACTCTGTCTTTAAAAATGCAAAGAAAAACAAAAATGAAACAAAACAAAACAAAGCAAGAAAAAGTTATTTGCCACTTACTTAGGTTCATTAAAATCCAAAGGAAATTATTAAATAAAATTATAATTTTGAAACTCCTTGAGTAATCGTTTATGCTGATGAAAGTGATATAGTTGAAACTACAAACTATTGTATGTATCTTGCAATTGCTGTGGAGTAAAATTGCAAGCGTTTGAAATTCTTTACTTAGAACAGTTTCATATAACCTTTGTGCCTCACTGTGTAATTCTTCAAAGACTGAAATTATGCCTGTACTCTTTACTCAGGCAAAATTCCAGTTGAAATCAAATTCAAGTATTTGCAAATTCAGGTATTCCTGCTGAGAAAAGACTGTGATATCAAAGCCAAAAGGGAAAGAAAAATGACAGTATGAATTGTAATGTTCAACAGCGAGATGACTGGTTATTACACTATTTCAAAATATGCTCGTGATTTAGACACATTGTTTTTAATCCAGGATGCACTGATATAATTACTGTAAGAGATATATCAACTTTGGATTTGGTTTGCAATCACGTAATCAGTAAAATTTCTCTGTGGAGAAGACTGTTCACATTAATAAAGGTTTGCAGTACTAATATCACCCAGATGTATCCATCAGTGCATAATGGTTAATCATCATTAGGTGATTAAGCAAAACCTGAGGTCCAGGAAAACATAACATCTGACATTCAAGGTCACTCTATTACGCAAATATTTGATAAGGAAATGGAAGAGACTGCCATATTCCTTTCTGTTGTCCATCAGGAAAGCTGTGTGTGATGGGAGGAAGTGAGGCATCCTTACACACTTCCTGTCCTCTGTAAGTGAGGCTCTCTTGTATTATTCCAGATTCATCCTTTGTCTGTTATAATTGAACAGTACTTTAAATTGTGTTTCTGGAAATCAGAAAGTTATAACCTGATCACTGGTTTTGGGAGTGGTTCTTTTGTGTTCTGCACATATTCCTTGAAATCTGTTTTGAAATTAAGTAGAGGAAAAATTCAAAGTTCTTAATTATATTCATGGAATTATGTATTTTAAATGCAGCTTGTGGCTCTTGTATTTAATCATTCAGAAGAGAACTTTAGATTGACTAAAAGCTGCTAATAACAAATAAAAAGTAAACAACAACAACAAAAAACACATCACAAAGACTGTGGATCTTTGTGTGTGAATGAACATAAATACCTATATTTTACTATCCTAAATACTTATATTTTACTATCCTAATGAGAAATTTAGAAAGTAAAACTGAATTTTAGAGGTTAGACATTTAATATTCTATTAGACTAAGTAAATGGATGTTTTGAGGCAAAGGACTTTTATATTCCTAGTAAAATAAAATCATTATTAATTTGTTGTCTTTTTCTTTCAAACTCATATACGTGCTTGTAACCAAATTTCTATTCTAATGATTTGTATTCCACTGATATTTCTTAATTCAGAATTTTAGCATGTATGTATTTAGGCATAGTGGTAACATAGCACCAGTTAGAAATTTTATTACTGTAAGTGTAATCCACATTACTTTGTACTAGACATGACATATAATAAGTTCAATATGATCAACTTGGACTAATTAAAGTTAAAATTAAATCATCTGCTATTTTGTTTTTGTTGTCATAAGCCAACTTGTTGGCTTTTTTGTAAGTCCTGGTTGTATCATTTTTTGGCACCAAGGGGATCTTAATGAATCTTGGAGAAATAATGATGAACATGCTTAGCAAAGGCATTTTGGCAGGCACCTGCAAGACTGCCAAATTGCAGAAGTTCCACACTGACTGACCTTGTTGTAAGTTCTCAATGCAAAGATCAGAAGGTCTCTTCCATCGTTTCAATTTTTGTTGTATCATTTTAATTAAATTAAAATTTGGCCCCAAAGAGGCAAGAACAGAGTACAGAAGGCCTTTTTATCTATAGTGTTTCCATGACATGCAAGGTCACAGTTGTGGTCTCTTTTTCCATGTTGCAACACTCCAGAACTCAAATGCGTCTTAATTAAAAAAAAAAAAAAAAAAGAAAGAAAGAAAGAAAGAAAAAACAAATGTCATCTGCCGAATTTCTCTCTTCATGCACAAGGATAGGATAGGGCTAGAGTAAGTGTGGGTCTACCACAAAGGCCCATTACTTAACAGATTCTCTTGGCCATACAGTTTTGAAAGAGAATTAATTTCTTCTTTTGTTCATTTCACAAATAAAATAGGTAGATAACTTTGTGGTAAGGATAGTTTATTCTGATCCTAAATGCCTTCCACAAGAGCTGAGGAATATTCTGAACTCTGTGTGTTTGCTTGTGGTGTTGTTTTGTAGTTGTTGTTATTGTTGTTGTTTTCATTTGTTTGTTTTAACTGATTCTCATTTACAGCCAAGGCCTTTTGTATAGAGATTCTTGAACCTCAGAATTTTTTTTAACTGCTTCCTTCTTTTTTTTTTTTTTTTTTTTGTTGGGGTTTTTAGCTGAGGAATTGTTAGAAACTTTTCAGGACTGGCTATATGCAGAAATTTTCAAGCTATTTTTATCCCAAATCTTGCAGTTTCATTGCTCTAATTTTCTTTCTTTCTTTCTTTCTTTCTTTCTTTCTTTCTTTCTTTCTTTCTTTCTTTCTTTCTTTCTTTCTTTCTCTCTCTCTCTCTCTCTCTCTTTCTCTCTTTCTCTCTTTCTCTCTTTCTCTCTTTCATTTGTTTTACTTTTCTACTGAATTTTTATTTGAAAAAATAATTGGGAAATTGGGCTTATCATGTATCTTCTGATTAATCTTTCCTGATTGTTTCCTGCAGTTGTATTCCTGCAACAAATTCAGAGGCATCAAAATCTGAGACTTTAATTGTCTATTAAACTATAGAGAGATGTAAAAAAGTAAATGTTCTTATCTGCAGCAGTAGTAAGACAAGACAGATGAAGAAACACGATGTGGTTTCCTTTATACTTTTTGTATGGAAGTCAGCTTCAATAACAAAACAAAACAACAAACAAACAAACAAGCAAAACACTAGGATGTCTTTTCTCATATGTTAGAAATTTAGCAAGATGTTTCAGTGACATAACTGTGGATATTGTTAACATATGCATATGCATATATATGCTGTTTTTCTGCCTTGGCTGCAAACTATTGACTCATTTTGTGGTCAAGGTTGCTTTTCCCTTTCTTTCCCACCCCTGCAGCTTACAAGGTACTTCTATTTTGCCTATTTTTATGTAAAAAGGTTAAAAACAAACAAAAACAAAACAAAATAGAAACAACAACAAAGAAGCCTACCAAGCTATTTGAAGTTACATGTACCTGATGTTGTTTTTTGTAAACGAGGGAAGCTGCTCTGGGGAATATGTTTTACTTGTGTTGTTGAGAAGTTTCTGCTGGCTAGCAGTTGCAGAAGTAATTTGTGGTTGGATAGAGCATAAAGCCTGCAGATATTTATCTTTTGCTGTTGTTTCTTTCCTTCTTAGAATCTTCTCCTTGTGGTGTTTAAGTGATGACCTGCTCAGAGCCATGGGTACTCAGTCTGTGTACGCTTTGAAACAAGGAGGTCTTTTCTTTGATGACGCTGTTGCAGCTGCAGCTTTATGAAGTGCTTCTCCAGCAGCTGCCCTGAATTTTGCTGCAGTATTTTGGTTTCAAATTCCAAACTGAGATTTCCAGTAAAACGGGTCTGACAGTAAAAAGCATTAGCAAAAGCTGCAGTCCTATCAATACTGAAGAAGTCCTTTACATGTGATCTCAGAAATGCCTCTCTGGATTGTAGAAAATTAATTTTCTGTTTCCCAAACCTTAAAGCTTAATTACTTATTTTAATACATATATGATTACCATTGACTTAAAACTGAATTTACCAGAGATTTACTGCAGGCTGATTTTCCTTATTGAATTTCTTCATTTGAATCCATCAAGTTTAATCTACAATGGTAACATAATTTTAGAAAGATATAGGTATTTCATATGATATCATCTTTGCCTCTGTTTTCAAGTATATACTGTTTCATCCTGTCACATCTTAAAAGTCTCATTAAAATGATAACTGTAAACCTAACAGTTAAATCAAGCAGTCCTCAAGATTAAGAAGTAGAATTATTTTTTCCTACTACTTTAGTATGCACTAAACTCCAGAGTGTTGTTGGGATCACTTTGCTTTACAAGTATCTATGTTTTAGTGGCATACAGTATCACAATTTCACAGGAAACTTCAGATCATCATGATATAGTCTTATTGATCCCTAAGTAGAATCTAAGTAAATCCCTCAGTAGAATAACTACATTCTGCCTTGTTATCTGTAGTTTCAGCATTGCATATAACATCATTTTTCACATCCCAGTCTAAAACATTGATTTTCTGTTGCTGTCTATTGTTAATCACCTGTTACATTCCTTCTTGGAAATAAAGGATTTGTGGTTCTGGTGAATGTCTTATTAATGAAGAGTCATATTTGATACAGTATTTAGAAAGCCCTCATGGCAGTGGAATAGCAGTGGGGAGATTTACCCTCTGGTTGCCCAGTCTACCTTATTAGGGTAGTTTTTTCTGTTTGAATCTGATACGAACACTAATGATGCAATGATTATTTCTATTTTGCTTATATATTCCCTGATAGTGTAAAATTCAGTCTCTCAGTAATAAAAATATTGTACTTAGTTCTTTTTCTGTTCCTTTTCAGATAGGCAGGATGATTCCAGTTCTGTAGATACCATCTTAATACTGCAAGGCAATTCTCTGAGTGTGACTTACCATGAGCCCATCAGATAACATGTTTTTCATTTGATTTGATAACAGTAGCAATTTATATATGTAGGAAAATTGTTGCTGCTTTTAACTGAACATGCTTACCCTACATTAAATTGGAATGTGTGTGCATATTGACAGATGAAGCAGACCTTTGGTACCAGATCTAGAGCCCAACCCTGTACTGCACTAATGGCTTTACAGTAAGGATAGTCTGAGAGTCTTCAGGCACTTTCCTGGAAAGATGGAAATCTGTGGTTATAATGCTTCATAGAAGTCCTCTGTAATCTCTGCCAAGTCATTTGTAGCCTCATTAAAACAGGATGTGATGGTGTTTAAGACTGATTTGGGTACTTAAAATGGGTCAAGATTGAAAACTGTTAAGGACTTCTACCATCCATAAGGAACCAGGATCTGACAAGCCTGGATAGAAAGCAGTATGATTTACATATACTTAGTTTAAGTTCTGTTATATATCTTTAGTTCCTTCTTCCATATCAGAGAAGGTGATCTGATGAATTTGCCCCTTAGTTACTTTGTTATTAGTCTTCTGCTTTGTGCCTATCTTGCAAGGACTATATTCTAGTATATACTAAGACTATATTCTAGTATATACAGGCAACTCCCAAACATTTTTCTTTCAGAGGTTTTGCAGACTTTGTTGAATTCTATACTGTGTAGAATCATATGTAGCTTAGGATCATAGGTAGCATAAGTTCACTTTCATGGCTTCACTTGTGAAACAGTCATAACAATGTACCCGGAGCTATCATACAAGTTTAGCTGCATAGTATCAATGGGGATAATATAAAAGTATTTAGAGGATGATCGGTATCTGTGTGATTTGTATCCATCACAGATAATTTTTTGCCTTTTTTTCCATTCTTACAAGTAGAAGAAAATATAGTGCCCAGAAGAAAACATGAATCTGTCTTGTGTGGCATAACATGGGAAGTAGGGTTTATTTGAAACTAGCCCAGTCTAAGCCAGTGTTACTCAGCCTGTACTCTAAAACATCAGAAGTAGTCTGCAAAATAATTGCCTGTTCTACTCTTTTATTAATTCAAATATATGCATTTTTCACATAGTATACAGGTGCCAAACCTAATTGTTTTGTTATTTAATTATTAGAACTGATCTATGCCTTCCTAGTTTTAAGTAGTCTATGTGACATGCTACAGTAATTCAAGAAGAGAAAAACATCAGGTGATGATATAGGAATATTTTTCTTTAGAACTAGAAGCAGGAGATATTGACACTGAAGGTCATTGTGTGCATTTTAGTAGAGGGCACTAGAAATGGCAGAGCACACTTTGTTTTCAATGTCTACAAATAGAAGGGAATTGTAAGAATTTCACTATTCCTAGTAGCTATCATATCAGCATTACAAAATCCTGTGTTCTTGGAAAGAATATATAAGCAGTCAAAGACTGCTCATATTGATAGATTCACAATGGAATGTCACTCCTCAATAGTGAAGAGAGAATGGAAAAATCATTATATATATATATATATAAAATAATCTGACTTCCTTCATATAATCAGCATTTTCATGCATTAGATAGTAAGCTGTAAGGAACATGCTTGCTTTCTACATGTTCAACAAGTTTCTCTAAAAGCTTTTGTTTTGGAAACCTTTAAAAATCAATGAGGTGCATGTCCACATAATATACATGAGTGGCTTTAATAGCAGGAGAGTCCCTACTGTGGTCAAAATTTTACAAGCACACGGAAGTTTGCAGCTTCAGGGCCTAAATTTGTAAGATTATATTTCATTGTATAAGATATCCAGATACTTAAGTACTGTTTGAATACATTTCTGTATGTTTGTATTAGGTATATGGAATCTGATTGCTATTCCCATCAGCAATTACAGTAGCAATTTTGGTAGCTCTCTATATTTAGCGTATGGCAATAGTCTTTAAATTGCCTAGTAAAGAAATCCTATACTCCTAATCTATTAAGCAGGTAGGTCAACCCAGAGGTTTCTCATGCATTTCTACACATTAATGTTTCTATTATTGTCTTCTTAGATAATGCCTATTTTTCACCTCTTACAGTAGTCCAAGGAGGTGCTGCAACCATTTGTTCCTTTTGCACTCAGTCTAGCTTCCTTAATTGAAAGCAAATCTCCTTCTCTGATTTATATGAAAGAAAGTTGGTATTTTCTTACATTCTTGTGTCCATCTGGGAGACAGTGGAGAGAGCCTGAGAGGGTTGACAGGGTGTTTTCCCACCACCTTGATCAGACTAGGCAAATCTGTTTTAAAGATATCTCCAACATACGGTATTATTTTAATGGTTTCACTGATCAAGTTTAGAGTATAAAATCCTTAACATTTAGAAGTTCCAGCATTATTTATTTAAGGAGAAAGAAATATTTTCACATGGCAATGTAATTTATTAAACATCACTCTTTCTAGAGGCTCTGTCTGGAACACTGATAGCATTCTAATGTGTAGCAGATACTGTATAAATTACAGCCATGAAGAACCTTGTTTTTATATACTTAGTAAGTGTTATCAATAGTAGAAATTCACAGGTGGACAGACAAAAATGTCCTGTTCTGGGATTAACTCTAAAATAAGCTCTGCTGCACATATGTACCATATGGATCTGTTTTCCTTCTCATCCAGTAAAGGAATTAGAGGAAGTAGTTCATTGTTTCCTCATCCAACTCACAGATTTGCAGGTTTCTTATGTTTTTATATATATATATATATATGGCATATTTAATGTGCTAGGGAATTTTTTAAAGCCTTCTGTTGAACCTATGGGGAGAAGTTCATGTTAGTGCACTGGGAAAGCTTTCTGAGCCCATAGTTTTACTAGAAGTTATGATGACATAGCTGAACTTCTGTAACAATAGAATTTTTCAGAATCATGTCAGGCTAGTTCACTAATGTGGGCTAGTTGTGGAAAAAATAAATTAAAATAAAATTGCATCAAACAAACCCCTCATCTTTCATTTTTCTTCAAGGAGAAATGTCAGCAGATACAATCATGAGAAGACATTTATGAGCCTGTAATTACAGTGTAATATTCTGCTGAACTCTGGGTTTGTTAGTCAACATACAGTACCGCATATGCAAAGAATCTTTGCGCTAAGTTGAAGTAATCCATTTCAATGTTTGTTTGTGTTTTTTTTTTTTTTTTTTTTTTTTTCTCACTGTCAATGGGGGCAGGATGAACCTGTAAAACCTAAGGTTTTAATTATACAAGAAAACCCATGTTTCAGAAATTATTTTTTCTCATTCATAAAAAGTGGCTACAGTTAAAATGGATTTAAAATGCAGGTATTTGTCCACTTCTCACTGAAGTTTGGACCATTCTTTAGAAAGTTCATTACCCATATTTCATAATGTAGATTGTTGTTAAAATGCTTTAATGAAGACATTACATATTATTACAGATGTACATATAATTAGGCAAAAGAGAAATACCTAAATTTTAATTTGTTCACAACACCAACGGTGGATTACAACCAAGAATTTGCATTACATCTGGAGTAACTGCTCCATGTACAACCCAGCCAATATTATATTAAAAATGCATTGTATTGAATGGGTCACTAAATTATATTCCTGATTTCTGTGGGAATGCCAAGCTCGATCTTCAGAATGCATTGTCTTACACTTCAATCTCAGTGTTTTCAGTTCCCCAAAACATTAATTTAACATTTGAAATTTGCATGGACATGATTTTCTTTGGGTGACAAGAGTACTTTTCAGGATTTAAAGTCTTTTTTTCTCCTTCATGGATTAATAAAAACTTGTATATCACCATACTAAAATGATTTTATGTTTGCAATACTTTATATGACTTGTATCATATCTTTTAATGAGTTTCTTAAAAAATGATCAGGACTAAAAAGCTGATTTCTGATTTCATGTTTATGATGTTTCATTGAAGCTGCTGTGCTTCACTGAAATTGTAATATAATGATTATTCTTTATATTTATAATGTACATGTGTGATCAACTATAAAAAATACTAGTTATACATAAGAAGTTAACAACTTTGTACTCAATATCTTCATTCTTTTTAAATCTATGGTCATTGTACATGTTGAATCTTATGATAAAAAGAGGATTGCAACTTCAGGGACTTAGTATTACAAAGCCAGAATAATGAGTGGAATTGCATTTGGCTATCATTTGAAGTACAGATTAATTATTCAATACACATATTTTTTTTTGAAAGTTATCTACCATTTTCTACAAATGCAAAGCTATTTGGTATTGGAAAATGATAATGCTTGAGAAATAGTTTTGAAAAATATTATTGTAAACATCTTAATATTTATACCAAAGAGAAAAGTGAAAGATCTATTTGTAAAAATTTTGCTTTCTTCACTTTTCTGGGTGAACTTAGAGCTACTGTGAGAATAATAATAAAATATGTCTTTACTATGATTAAATTAGAATTTTATCTTTAAATCTTCACCTTGCATTTTCCAGAAAATATTTTATTATTTACTAGTAATGATAATATAATTCTGATATATAGTAATTATTTATAGAATTCTGACTGTGTTTCTCTTCTAGCAATTTGAAATGTTTAAATGGTTGGAGAATAGTTGATAGAGGAAGCTAAGAACTTATGCCATAAAAGTCTCTTTCTTTGTGGGTTGTTATATTAGGGAAATTGAGTGAATGTTCTTTTTGTTTGTTTGTTTTGCTTTGCTTTTGTTTTGGTTTGGTTTTGTTTTGTGTGTGCATAACAAACAGGTTTTTTTGCTTAAGGCATCAGACACATAGATTTTCTTTCCATTATGCAGAAAATTTGAACTTCATGATAAAAGCTAAGAGCCAAGAATAATTCTTAACTTTGTTTTGAGCTATGTATTTATGAAGTGATTCAGGGCAAGGTAGATTAACTTAAAATAAAATAGAGCAGTCCAGAATGAAAGCAGTCACCTGGTGGCAGTATTCTTCACATCTGCATATGAGCCTTTAGATTAATTTTCCAAATTCTTGCTTCCATTGATATATGAGTCCTGCTAAGGCCTGTGTCTCCCTTCAGGCCATGCCTTGTGTGTCTCAGCATTCTGGGTGGTCTAAGGATATGACTGAGGTGGAACTCCACAGGGAGTCTCACAGTCTCATCCAGTCACCTTTTGTCCAGAAGGATGGTGGAATAACACCAAAGACCTTGAAAATGGACTAAAGGTTTTTTATTTTAGGCAAATGAATGTGTCTTAATGATTGTGGGATTTCAGGGAGTGGTATAGACTCTGTGGAGTTGAGGAACTACTTTTCCAAACCATATATTGCCAATTTGTCAGTAGGTTCCATATAGCCAGGCAAACCCTATCTTTTTCTTTTCTTTTCTTTTCTTTTCTTTTCTTTTCTTTTCTTTTCTTTTCTTTTCTTTTCTTTTCTTTTCTTTTCTTTTCTTTTCTTTTCTTTCCTTTCCTTTCCTTTCCTTTCCTTTCCTTTCCTTTCCTTTCCTTTCCTTTCCTTTCCTTTCCTTTCCTTTCCTTTCCTTTCCTTTCCTTTCCTTTCCTTTCCTTTCC
>CM021731.1:69511788-69574126 GCA_011075105.1 Heteronetta atricapilla | reverse complement strand
GAAAGGAAAGGAAAGGAAAGGAAAGGAAAGGAAAGGAAAGGAAAGGAGAAAGAAAAAAAAAAGAAAAAAAGAAGAAAAAAACAACACCAACTTTGCAAAACTTAAAAGCATTTAAATGCTGACATGTAGAGATTCAAATATGTTAGGCATATGTTAGTCTGAGAAATGTCAAGAGGGATTCCTAAACAGAATGTTTTGGAGGAATGGTGCTTGCTGGGCATACAACTGTATCAGGATGATGAACATACTCTTGGTCAATTGTTATGCTAATATTAAAAACAAAATTATATAAAAAACAGAGAAGTCTTTAAATGTCTGTCAAATAAAATGGAAAGAAATCCAGACGTTGTGTTACAAATTTATATATCATCTGTTCATCTTTTTGGGAATGTGTTTAGGTCTGTCTCAGATGAAATACTTTCTGATTTGAACATGTTACAGATATTGAAATAATAAAAAAAAAAGCATATTAGCTCAAGACAACAATGGAAAATGTCTGCAAAAGACTGGTAGCTACACAGTTCATGAATGACAAGACTATTCTGAAGAATACAAATAACTGATTGTGGGATCAGAATTAAATTACACTTCATTTGATTTCATCAATATATAATATATATATCATGGTTACAATGTGTCTACCTAGTTTTCAAGATGTTTTTTCTTCAGCACATTCTCAGGCATTCTTAAAGAAAAATGAGTTCAAGGAGGTGATGACAAGTCCTCTAGTATACTTCAGAAAGACCCAAGTAGTTGGTTGGTTTATTAGATTTTTTGAGGCAATTGTTAATACCTATTCTAATGCATAAGCATCCAGAAATGCATGTTGGTTTTCACAAAGCAATCATATACCGCAGTAGTCTAGACCAATGAGGTATTTTAATTATATTTTTCCTGTTGGTTAAGCTTCAAGAAATCAAGCTGGAAGGTGGATTAAAGTTATTTATGTGCTGTATATACTATTGGTGTCATGAATGATTTCACTGCTGCTGCCTCCAGAACAAAGCTCAGAAATGTCAATTAACAAGCTTAAAATAGATTTTGTACATTATAGTAAGAATTGATTCACACTTTCTAGACTTTTTGTTGTTGAGCTCAGTGAGCTGGATACTGTTTTCCTTTAAAACAGACAAAATTGGGGTGGCACATTCGCTTTTTTTTTTTTTTTTTTTTTTTTTTAATTAAGAAAGCCTGTTTTTCAGTAATGGTTTCTATAGTGATCAGAAAAATAAATACAATTAAAGTTTCCAGAAATCAGCAAAACCAGACATATTCTTTGGTGACTTTCAAATCAAATAAGTTTGTTATTGGATTTCATTCTCAATTTAATCCTTTAGAGACAGAAGAGTTTAGGTAGAGTGAGCAATATTTTATTTTGTCTCCCCATCAGTGTAATTAGTGAAATGAGTAACATCATATAATGCAGCAACCTTAGGGCAAAAACTAAAAAGGAAATTATCTATGCACCATTCTGTTGTTATCAACATATAGTTGGACTTAGATGAAAATTTGTTCTTCTTGAATTGAAAGAGAATGTTCAGTGAAGCCAGAATTTTAGTCTTTATTTCTTACAGATATCTTGCCTTCCTGGCAATGAAGTTTTGAGGGAACATCAGCAATACCACAATCAGAAAGCACAAGATTTTCAGTATTGTTTTAATGAAAGGTATTCATTTTATCTAACTCTGGCTTTAATCAAGAGTCCAGTGCCCTTAGCACTTAGCATTGACTGATGAGACAGAATTATTCAGAAGAATGGTTTTCATCATCCTCTTTAAGATAGGCATTTGTTTCATTTCAAATCAAGTTTGATTACCTCCAAAGCATGTGAAACAACTACCTGTTAAAAACAGTAATAAGGATTCTCCATCCACAACCACTTCAAGGTTCACACAGATAATGAAGTAAACTCATTCTGTTCTTTATGGAAGTCCTATGGATCAGTTTCCACCTAACCCATGAGAGTAAGAAAAACAAAGGCCTTTGCTCTCCTTTGCATAGGCAGATAAAATGCCTATATAATCCAGTTCTCTTCCTTTCATACTTTCCCATGCCATATTGTCCTATGTTGCTACAAAGTGGTAGCAGATTGTTAACAAGATATAAACATGTATCAGCAAATGAACTAAATGCTAGTTGCCATCATTGCTGCCAAGCTTTGGTCACAGCCATCATCAATATATCCTACAGAAATAGTATCATATCATTTTGTTTTAGGATCTGGTTTGTTACAGAGCTGATGAATACAGCTCTCTTTATATGTTTTAGGAATTGACTACTTTCTAATGCTTCTCGTTAGAGGGCCAATATACAATATAGGCATATATGCCTATATATGTAATTGCTTAACATTGCTATAAAATCCTAAATATTCAGACATTATGGTCAAGCATTCCAAGATCTTCAGATGTTTTTGATAGTCATAAAGTATTCATCTTCAGTCATCTTTTAATACTAAATTATTATTCTTTTTAATGTGCCTTATAGGTTTGAACCCTTATCATTCTTAACATCCTTATTTCTAAGCTCTCCACCGTAAATTCAGGTGCTAGGAAGTCTTCACACACACACACTTTATGAGATGTACATGATCCTAGAAGATGAGGTGTTAAGGGAAACATCAATTTTTATATAACCTCTGATCAAATCACCAGAGGAGCAGCCCTACCTAGGATGGATCAGTGGTTCACATGAAGAAATGTATTACCCTTCTGCCCTGCTTCTCCCATCTTGCTGTTAACCTCAGTTACATAGTCATAACTTCACTTGCCTCCCAGTGTGAAGGTTTGTAGTTAGATTTCAGGTTGACTTTACACTAATGTTGGCTTCATTTGTAATCCTGAGGCCTTCTGCTACAAATGAGAAAAAAACATCATGCTGTTCTGTCAAGTTTTCCTACGTTATATAAACTCTAACTTCTTGATAAACATTTTTCATCGAGATTATTCAGGAACAAAAGGATCTACCTCCTTCCTTGAGCAAATGTCACCACTGTGGGACATGCTAGAAAACAGGGGGACTTAATCTTGTATTTGGAACTGTAAATCCCAATTAAGTCTGAATTGATAGACTGCTTTTGATGCTTCTGTGTTACTTGCTCAGTCACTGGAGCAGTAGCCTCTGTGTTTAAAGGGAGTATATAGTTCTCACTAGTTCCTGTTGACAGTCTGCCACAGTGCATAAAGTCATGCAGAGCCCAGATTAATCACTCCCACATTATTTGGCTTATTACATACCAAACTGACAGGCTGCTAGGTGGCTTGGACACAGATAAGGCAAAAATATGGAAACCAGCAACTGTGCTCAATGTGTCAAAATTATGTCGCTCATCCTGTTTAAAGGAAAAAATTCTTCACATTATAAAGGATAAATTTTAAATCATTTTAATACAAAATTAACATAGTAACAATGTGCAGATACTATCAAAACACATATTTGCAGCACCTGTGATTCAAATCTTGGCAATTATATTTTAAATATGATTGGAAACAACTAAAGAAAAACTTGGTAACAATGAGGAAAGAAAGTAACTGTATCCCCTGTTGACTATCCTGTGGATACATCTAAACTAAATAATAAAAAAGAACATAAATAAAAATGGTGAACCAGAGGTTCACAGCAAGATGAAAATACTAAAAGTGCATTATTATAGATCTTATAAATGTTAAATAAAGCAAATACAATACAATGGACTTTGACCCACCCAAACAGTATTAAAAAGCATAGTGTATACAATGTCTTTTACTTAACTAGAAACTAGTAAAAAATGAATGGTTCTTATCATTCCCCTTTGTGAGATCTTAGAAGATCATGGAAGAATAATGATCTAATGGCATTATAAGAAGTTCCCAATTAGTGTAGTAAATAAATAATTGTTTAATACTGAAATAAGACTAAGTTGTTTTTTAAGTATGGAGGCTCTTTTTTCCAACCTTAAAATATTTGACACATAAGACATTGCAAATGAGTAAATCACTGTAGCATACCTTGTAATTTTTATTGCAAGTCAAAAAGCTCTGCTGCTATGGGTTTCCCAAAAGAAGCAGCATTGCAGATATCAGGGGACGGATGGAGAAAATGGCCCAGCATCATTAGTGATCTTACAGGGAAACAAAACATACTAGATATACTTGTTTAGAACAGTTAAGTTTTTAGTTTCCCTTGGAAAAGGTATGTCTTCACAATTTCCAGATAAGACTCTGGACTGGCATAATAATTCTAATCCATGTGAATTTTGCATGCACGTGTGGTCCAATCATAGAATAGAATAGAATAAAACAATAAAACAGAACAGAACAGAACAGAATAGTTCAGTTGGAAGGGACCTACAAAGATCATCAAGTCCAACTTCCTGACCACTTCAGGGCTATGCAAAAGTTAAAGCACATTAGTGAGGTCATTATCCAAATGCTTTTTGAACACTGACAGTCATGAGAGCATCAACCGCCTCACTTGGAAGCCTGTTCCAGTGTTAGACCACCCTCACAGTAACTATATTTTTTCTAATGTCCAGTCTGATCCTCCCTTGGCACAGCTTTGTGCTGTTCCTTCACATCCTGTCACTGGTGACCAGAAGCACAGACCAGCACCTCCCTCTGCACTCCCCTCCTCTGGGAGCTGCAGAGAGCAAGGAGGTCACCTCTCAGCTCTTTTTCTCCAGACTAGGCAACCCAGGTGTCCTCAGCCTCTCCTCATAGGACAGGCCTGCCAGCCCTTGTACCAGCATTGTTGCCCTCCTCTGGGTGCTATCAAGTAACTTAACATCCTTTTTGTATTGTGGAGACCAGAACTCCACACAATAATTGAGGTGACACTGCATCAATGCTTAATTTAGTGGGAGAATCCTTTTTACTGAATGGCTATGCTGTGTTTAATGCAACCCAAAATGCAGTTTGCCCTCTCTGCTGCCAGGGCACACTGGTGCCTCATATGGAGCCTACAAACAGAACAGGATGATACTGTTTGCTATGGACATATGTTATACAACTGTAGCCAAAATAAGTAATATGCTTCTAGGCTTCCCAAATAAATAAATAAATAAAATAAAGCCCTTGATATTTTGCAAGCTTATTATTTATTCTTTTGATCTCATCCAGAGAAATAGATCAGTGCATCCACCTGCAGAAGATATAGGTAATTGTAGTGATTCAGGGAAAAAAAAAAAAAAAAAAAAAAAAAAAAAAAAGTAAGTGCATGTTGTACGAGATGTAGGAGTCAAGGTGTTGGCAGGGGGATGGCTGCAGGGGTTGCCTCTGTGAGAAGAGGCCAGGATCTGCTTTTTGCTTATGCTGAACACATCTGATTTCAATGGAGTCACTGCAGGACACAGCTGAGGCCATCAGCCAAGCTGGTGTCACCCTGGGAAAACATATCTCTTCAACACCAGTGATGGGCCCTGAGGCCCCAGCTGCCCTGAGTAGGAGGATCATGATTGCAGGAATGATAAGCTCCCAGTTAACCCCAGACTTGTGCAGGATTTGCTGCTCCACCTGGATTCATGTAAGTCCATGGGTCCTGTTGGGATTAATCCCAGAGCACTCAGAGTCCTCATCATGGGACTTCTCTCAATTATTTTTCAATGGTCATGGGAATCCAGAGAGGCTCCAGTTGACTGGAAGCTGGTAAATTTGGTCCCAATTTTCAAGAAGTGCAAGAAGAAGATCCTGGCAATTGTAGGCCTGTCAGTCTCACTTCAGTGCCTGGTAAAACTATGGAGAAGATTATTCTGGGAGTTATTGAAAAACACCTGAATGCAGTCGTTGGTCAGAGCCAACATGGGTTCACTAACTGAAGGCTATGTCTAACAAACTTAATTTCCTTTTAAGACAAGATCACCCAGTTAGCTTACCAAAGGAAGCCAATTGATGTAATCTTTCCAGATTTCAGTAAAGCTTTCAATACTGTCTCTCACAGTATCCTTCTGGACAAAATGACGAGAATGCAGTTGGATAAATAAGATGTCTGAATAACTGGTTGACAGGTCAGGCCCAGAAGGTTATTGTAACTGAGGTTTTATCAGGCTGGTGAACTCTTACTAGTGGGGTTCCCCAGGGCTCCATTTTAAGGCCAGTCTTCTTCAATGTTTTCATAAACAATTTGGATGAAGGTCTTGAAAAGTTTTTGAGCAAGTTTGCAGATGATGCCAAATCAGTTGGAGCTGTTGACTCTGTCAAGGGTTGTTAAGCCTTGCAGAGAGATCTTGACAAATCAGAGAGCTGGGTAATCACCAACGATATGAAATTTAACAAGAGCAAATGTTGGATTCTGCACCTCGGAAGGGACAACCTTGGCTATACATACAAAGCAGGGGATGAGATGCTGGAGAGCAGCCCCACAGAAAGGGATCTGGGGGTTTTGGTCAACAACAAGTTGAATGTGAGCCAGCAGTGTGCCTTGGCAGCCAAAAGGGCTAAGAGTATCCTGGGGTGCATCAAGCATGGCATTGCTAGTCGGTTGAGTGAAAGGACTGTCCCACTCTGTGCTGGCACGGCCTCACCTTCAGTACTCTGTTATTTTGGCACCACAGTATAAGAAAGATGTAAAGCTGTTAGAGTGCCCAAAGGAGGGTAACAAAGATGGTAAAGGGTTTAGAAGGGAAGACATGAGGAGTGTCTGACGTCCCTTGGATTGTTCAGCCCAGAGCAGAGGAGGAAGAGGGGAGGCCTCATGGCAGACTGCAGCTCCCTCACGAGGGGAGCACAGGGTCAGGCTCTGAGCTCTGTTCTCTGGGGACAGGGACAGGACCCAAGGGAATGGCATGGATTTGGGACTGGGGAGGGTCAGGCTGGGTGTTAGGGAAAGGTTCTGCACCCAGAGGGTGGTCGGGTACTGGGGCAGGCTCCCCAGCACAGTGGTCACAGCACTGAGCCTGCCAGAGTTCAAGAAACATTGGGACAATGCTCTCAGACACATGATCTGTTTTTTTTGGGTGGTCCTTTGGAGACCCAGGAGTTGGATTCAATGATCCTTGTGGGTCTCTTCCAACTCAGATATTCTATGATTCAGTGATAAGGAACAGGACAGTATGTTCCAGGTACCAGAGAAGGTATTTCTCCATAGAGAGGACAATGTTGGAGTATACAGCCACAATGCAGCCTGTGGAGTATCCCCATGCCAGAGGTATTTGCTATATGGGTATTTGCTGAAGGAACTGTCATCCATGAACCCGCAGTGGAGCAGGTTTGTCTTGAAGGACTGCAGACCATAGAAGGACCCACGCTGCAGCAGAGGAAAGTCTAAGGAGGGAGCTGCAGAGAGGAGCTGTTAGAGAATCAAGCCACAACTCCTAAACCCATACCCCTGCTCTCTTTGGTGGAGGAGGAAATGAGAATGAAACAGCTTGGGAGGAGGTGGTGTTGTGGAGGATGTTGTTTTACTTTTTGTCTTTGTTTCTCAACATCGAAAGCAATGTTAATTTGCAATATTTAATTTTATTTTATTTTTTTCCCAGGTCAAGTCTGGTTTGCTCATGACAGTACCTGTCTTTATCTTGGTGCACGTTTTCTTTCTTTTTTTTTTTTTTTTTTCTCCCTCCATTCTGTTCAGGAGAGGGAGTGAGAGAATAACTTGGTGGTCATCTGGCAGCTGGCCAGGATCAAACCCACCAGAGAGAAAATTTGTAGAGAGAATTCAGCATTGAAATTGGAGCTTCATTGACAGAACTTGTTTAGGTGGATGCCCACTCCAGTCATGTCAGTGGGGCTGGAAAATCAATGCAAGTCTCCCATGGACTTTTCTCATTTCAAAACTTTGTTATTGTCAGCAAGAGCTAGAAACTTAAGAATGGAAGGAAGGGGGAGATGAGAGAGACCGTAGTCTAGAGGAAGAGGTTGCTGTGTAGTTGCAGTGGTGAGAAAAGACTGCTCTCAGGATGCCCACACTTTGCTTATGAGTTCCAGCAGTGTGAGAGAATGGCAAACTTACAGAAAATGAAGTGAACTCAACTAGCTTTCGGATACTGCAATGTTAGAAGACTGCATGAGAGAACACAGAAAAAGGGGGTAGCAAAGCAGCTGCTAAGAGAGGAATGAGTAACATTGGGAACTGGTACCACAGAAATCAGAAAAGTAGGGACTGAACTAAACACAGGAATACAACGGTGTGATAATGAAGATCAGAAACAGAAATATAGGAATAAGGAATGCTGAAAAGAACAAAAATGATGGCTAGTGAAAAAAAGTCTTGAGAAGACTTATCAGAAAGAAAACACAAATAGGGACCATTCGTATGTAGAGCTTGGGCTCAGGAGGGGAGGATGAACTTCCGTGTAACATTTGTTTCAGCACACACTCTGTTAAAGTTGGAGAGTAGTGCTGAAAGAGATTTAAATAGAGCTGATTTCCTGAGCTTGTAATGAGCCCATGCGCTTTGGGTTTGGCTGATTTCTTTTTTTTTTTTTTTTTTTTTTTTTTTAAAGTTTTGTTTAGTTTAGTTTTGTTTTTCCACAGGAAGAAGTAATAACATTTTTCAAACTGACTGTCATTCTGATCCAAATCAGTTTTAAGATTCTAGCTTGGAAATTACAGGATCAAATTCTCACAAGCCTTCTCAAGAGATTATGGCCCAGCAAATATTAAGGTATTTCTGCTGTCTTGATCTGGATCCAGAAATTCCTTCCACTTTTTAGTCTTCTTTCTAACCAGTCTGTTAAGGTGCATTTGAATCAGAAGATTAGACTCACAGCAGTTGTTTTTCTCTCTCCTTTGTCCTATTCTCTCCTCCCATGTCTTAACCCCCACCACTTGCCAAGGTTTCACTCTGTTCAGTCTACACCTCATTGCCAAATTAAAATTAAAAAAAAAAAGTTCTTCTGTTTTTTAATAAGATCAGATTTTGAGGCTCTAGTTTTGAATCATGTCTATATGAGATAAAAACCACTCCACTTTTTTTTTTTTTTTTTTTTCTTCCCCAGACTTGAAAAAAATGATGTTGCTTTGGTTTTGTGGTAAAAAGGAGATTAACACCTATGTGTATTCTCAATTAAAAAAAAAAAAAAAAATTCTTTTTCTGTTGCATTCAGTTTTTGCATTGATTCTGACCACTGTTAGACTAAATCTACTGGGCTAGATTGATAGCTAGTCTTAAGCCAACATGTTTTTTTCCTATGTTTTAAAGTGTTCCTGGTGACTTCTGTTTTGTGACATGTTTTTGGATTGCTATGGTAAAATGCTGTTAGGCAAAAATATAATTGTTTGATTTTATTTCCATCTATTGTCAAAAAACTTCACAAGGTGGCCCTTAGCTTTAAACTCAGGAAGCACAAATATACACACACATGAAGAGATAAACATCCATCTGATATAGATGTTGTCACATTGAGCTAAGCATGCAGCCGATTCAGGAAGCTGTAGTTGAGGACAGAGGAGGAGTTTTGCAAATCAAAGCTTCACTGCAGACTCACTTAAGCAGTGACTCAGTGGGTAGTCATTGTAAACAGACTAATTTATGCCTCAGTTTACTCTGCTGTAAAAGTAGAAGTTCATTCAAGTGTTTAGAAGCTGAAACAGTATTCTGAGACCATAATGAGGTGCTTTCTAATTTAGGTAACTACTGATAATCATCATTTTGTCTGTCTCCCCTGAGAAATAAACTAATTCGTGTTTGGAAAGCTGACACTCCAGCAACAGTACCCTTCTTCTCCACCATTTTAGGTTGTTTTTAAGGGACTATCTTGTTTTGTTTAAACTGTAAAATATGAAGCACAAAACATCACTGAAGCAAGATAATTTGTTAGTGAGTGTTAAGAAAGGTAAAACTGGCCAAATCTTCTTTGGGAAACATTTTCTCCATCAAAATTTCTGTGTCTTCTTTTTACTGGGGAAGGTAAAAAGCAAGGGATTTAAGGGGTAGGTTGTATGTGGATGTAATTATTAAAAGTTAGTTCCATGTCTTTTTTTTGGCCTGCTATGAGCTACGTACTGTGGTGATACATAAACAAGAAGTGACCAATTATTCATGTGAAAAGAGATTTCATGAATCACAGGAAAACAGTAAATTATGTGGAAAAACACATTTTGCACTCTTTTCAGGATATAATTATGACAGCATGGAATGGTTATAAGAATATTGCAGATTCTTTTTGATAAGATTTGGTGTGGAGTGGGAGAAAGGGTTCTGATAGTCCTGAAACTTCTGTTTAGATGTAGATTTCTGTTTTTAAGGAGAAAAAAAAAAAAAGAAAAAAAAAAAGAAAAAAAAAAAAAAACTGATTTAGCTGCCTGCTCCAGTATGGCTCATTTAAGTATGTGCCAAGTGTGTAAATGAAACCCTGGCAGAACTGGCAAGCCTGCAGAAGGTCAAACCCTGAAATGTATGTTTTTATGTATGTTTTTTGTTAGCAGTAGCTCTAGCAGAACACCAGGAGAATGGTGTGTGTGGTGCCATCAGTTATTACAAGTTGAAATAACTAAGCAGTACCACATCTCCATCCCCAGGAACATATTTTTGCTTCTTTGGTGGTATGTTGTAAAGGAAGGTGTTGTTTTTTTTCAAGTACAGAGGAGGAAGCTATTTGTAAAAGACAACCTGCATTGTTTGGATTGTTGCTTGCTTGATGGACTTAAGTTCCACCCTCCTGCACTGAAGCCCACTGGCATAAGTATCCTTCCCCTCTTTTGGCTGGACGTTGCAATTGCCTCTGCACGAGGATAGATTTGTACTGAAGAGCAGAGTGCCATTGACTTCACTCAACATCCAAGATGGCACATATGTTTCCAGTAGCCCTAGAAAAGACAGTAGGCCTGGGAATTTAATGCTGGCAAATAGCTTTGAGGTAAAAAGTGAATGTATTTTTCCCTTCTGCTTTTAATGAAATTATGTAAATAAAAATCAGCACTTGCTTTCATTGCCTAGATCTCCTTGGCTTCATGATCTGCTACAGAATCCATCATCTGTTTTATTCCCTGTATTCATGTAGAGGATAATATCATGTAGCCCCACTGAATTATGCAACAGAAGGAAGAACACAGCATCTCTAACACTGTCAGAGCTATTTGGTTCTCAAGCACTTTGCTGGTTCATTGTGTTGTGTTAGCCACCGAGACTACAGTGCCTGCCTGAAATGCTTTGTTAAAGAATGCAATGTCCAAGGAACAGCCTCTATCTGCTGCTTAGAAAGCTGAGTGGCAAATCTGGCACAGCAGTGTGTGATTCTGGAAATGTCACTCTATTGACTTTATGAGAAAAAACAGACACACTGTAGCAAGAGCTTTCATAATAGCCTTCTTCAGGCACCTAGAATCCACAAGGATGAGGTCAGAATGGACAGGGAATATGTAAGACTCAAGTCCCACCACTTGGCATGAAGTGGTGAAGAGAGAAGGAATGACTTTAGTCTTAAACTGGGACTTGGTAACACCCAGTTTCTGGATCTGAAAGAAAACTTCTTGTGCAGAAAACAAGGCATGGAGAACTACATCTAAACAGGACAGTCAAAAAGTTGCCAAAGTACATGTGGTCTGCTGCTTTACGCCTGTCTTCAGAAGCTGCATTTTTTTCTCTTCATTGCTTTGTGCATTGGATGGTTTGCCATAATTTTGAACACAAGGTGTAAAGTTCCTCCTATCAAATGAAATAAGATATTTCATTGATTTTGTTTTATAGCCTGGGATGGGATGACTGCATAGGGTGCTGGTGACTAGACAAGCAGACCCGTGCCATGACCTCCTTTTTGCTGAGAATGGTGACAAGGAATGAGAGGAGGAGCGGGCTCATGCTGGATGGGTGGAGTCCTGCTGCTAAAATTAACCCTTACATAAGTGGTGCCAGCCTTTACAACATGTCACAAGTAGGGTGAGAAAGAGCCAAGATGCCCACCAGTCCTTTCTTTACTTTTTGTTCAATATCATCATTCATCAGGTGCCATGTCACACTTAATATTTTCCGTCTGCTTTTGGCCATACAGTCTGGTACTGCTGAACAGCAGAAACCTGTTTATTCTGGACTGTTAACTACTAGTGGCTGGCACACCAAACTGAAGGGTGACTTAACTGTGGTGGAAGACAGACAGAATTGTTTCCAATGTACACCTAAGGAGACCCTCAGTAAAACAAACATTGATTTTGGAGATTATTTTTTTTCTTACTTGCCTGCTGCCAGTAGGTTGTAAATAGGATTCCTATATTTTTCCTTGTTGATACCAACCCGTGTTTGAGCTCATTGGCAACCTTCAAGCCAACAGAAGTTGCTGAGTATTGCTAGAAGCCACGTACTCCTAAGAACAAATGAGGTCCATACTAGTTGTTGCAGACTGGTTAGTATGAATAAAGGTACTACAGGCAATGCTGACATCCATGGGTGGCCTGTAACTTGTAATTTACCAGGTTCATCTTGCCTGCATGGACTAAATCCCAGTATTATAAATCAAGTAGGTATGACTTTCTTCCTGGAGCAACTTGTTTGCTTTATTTATTTGGAAAATATCAGTAACTGCCCTCACTCACCACAGTTTCTTTTTCTGCTGCTGAATTTGCCATAGCTGAAGCTCACTCAAGAATGTTTAGTCTTAACAGTGTGTGATTTCCCCTTGTGATTTCTGAACCACATTCTGAATAGATGTGCTGGTACTAAAGTGTGGTAAATACATTTCCAGATAAAATGTTGGTATCTCAGAAATGACCTACTCCTCTACAAACTGAATGCCACAGGATTGAGGCAGTCAATCTGAAAGAGTCTGGACATCCTGTCCCCTCCACACCTCCCCCCAGTTTTAAGATCAGCAAAACATTTAGAACAGAAAACACTCTATTTTTAGAACAATCACACAGTCCTGGTATTATTTATATTTAAATTAAAACCAGCTTTTAGGATTTCAGCTAAACCAGAACAGTACTGTTATTTAAGGAGGAAAAATAATAGAAAAAGGTTTAAAATATCTTAATAATTAATTTGAACTTGGCATGACACCCTCAGAGGAAAAACATCAGCACCTTGCAATGGCTACTCACTGTAGAAAGCTGGAGAAAAAAATGATGAGATGCACTATGTATTTATTCAAAAGTGGCTGCCAGGGTAAGGTTTACAGAAGTCACGTGTGCTCTTCATGGCAAGGCAATAGTTAAATGTTTCTTGGGCTGAGTCAGATACCCACTGGTGCCTGTTTGGAAGATTTTCCTTTGAGTCACTTTGTTTGAAATGTAATAAATGGCTGGTCAGTCTGTTGTTAGAATCTCTGTAGTTGCTGCCTGGAATATTAGTCCAAAATGTTTACTCCACAGAGGTGTCTCATGAGTGGTACCTCTTACTCATATCTATCATTTTTGTAAGAGGGATAATTTGAACTTTCTCTGTTGTTTTTCTCACATTTAGCAGATGTTCAGACAAGCAGGGGTGTTTCCTTCATTCCCCCTGCATATTCTTCCAAGGTGAACTTGGAAGTTCAGTTGCCAGATTCAATGGCAACTGAAGTGAATGGAAAGATAAATTCAAGATAGGAATAGAGGACATTTCCAGTACATCCAAAGGCCCTATGAGAAAGTGAACAGATTAATGTTTCTGCTGACTGGTCACAGGAAAGGGTCAGTGTGAGGTCCAGATCTATTTTAGGAGATGCTGTCAAGGAAGTAAGTAAGTAAAAGCCATGACATAACAATTCCTGATATTCTCAAAATCCCAGATTCATGAGGTCTAAATATACTTTAGTGGAGTTTGGGAAAATCCTGGGACATACTGGAGGCAAAGGAGGCTCAATATGGTTTATCATTTGCTATACCATTACACAGCCATCTAGCAGTGGTCCTTCAACAGGCAACATACTCCTGCCACAAATTCTGTGCACTCTGAAAATGAAGGAGGGTTGGAAGAAACATGGGGCTGGCGTGTCTGACCTAAAACTCCACAGTATCCAAACTGCCAGATCCTTTTGGTTAGTAAATCCTGGAGTGATAGTGAAATGGGGCTTGTGCTGGTCCATGGTGCCTATTTGAATGGAAGAAGAGAAGAGCTCCAACAGCACGGGAGGCATCAAGACCTGGGATGCTCTTTAGCATGCACAGAATTAGGTGTCATCGAGTCAGCTTCTTAGACTCAGACCCTTCCTACATCTAACTACATTTCTGACTGCCTGCTGGACAGGCTTTAGGACTGAACAGCAGACTACTGTAGTCCTACTAGGCCTCTGTTACCTCTGCTTCCAGATAGGAAATCTTCTGACTCCACAATAACATCACACAACATCTAATCTGGTTGGATTGATTTAGATTAGGTGGTGCCCAAATTAGTTTATGTTATTTCTATTTACCTTCTGGCTTAAAGAGTTTTCACTGAGAGGTTATTTCAGGTTATTGTTCATATTGACTTGCTCTCATAGTCATTGTTTTCAGAGAAGCTTTGATTTGTGAATTATTCCAGGAGATGTATTTTGATTAACTGTCCTTTTCACTTGATAAAGTATTGGTAAAAGAACCACTCATTTTCCAGTGAAAATAGTGCACATTTTTCTAAAGGATTAATTTTTCTTTTGTCTTTTAAAAATGCCATTTCTTCTTTATGCTGTTAACTAGGACTAATATTTATGGTTTGATTATTTAAAGCATTGTTTAAACCTTATTAAACCTTTGCAGGTGTAACGGGTGCCAATTTTGCATTTAACCTGGTCTGTTGGTTAGAGCGTGGACTTGACATGAGATATCAGCTGGTTCAGATGGCAAATACTCTCCTAATATTCATTCCAAGACCTGTTAGAGTTATGACCTGCCAGTGTTAGAAGAGATCACGAGTTCATTTACATAAGGACTCCAGAGAATAAACAGAAAGTCTTCATGTGAAAAGATCTTTGAAAGTATTGGTGGGAAAATGCTGGGGTCTCTCCTGCTGTCCACTCTGAGAATAATGGGGTGCTGCAGCCTTGCTGAGAGGGAGATGTGAGACCCCTGGCAGTATCCCAGGGTCATACCCTGAGGACATACTAGCACCACAAGATTACAACTTTTCTCTAGTACTTTGTCCCTGGAATAAAGCTAGAATTATATCCTCTCATATACTGGGTGAATAACTTGTGTGAAAGCTGTACTGTGGGGCAAGGGCTGTCATTAGTGATAAAGCACCCTGACATCTTGAAAAACCCTAATTTGACATAAAATAGTAGTTTGTTTGGGAGGATGGAGTGACTGAAAATATCTTCTGTTGGAGGGATTGCTGAGAGGATGCAAACTTCTCTGTCATCTCATGATCATTCCCCAATAACTTCCCTTCTTCCCCACACACTTCTTTTTAAATGACCCAACCAACCAAATAACAGAAAATATGTCTGCTGTCCATTCTGCATTTTAGTAAAACTTGTATCAATTAACAGGATGCAGTTGTGACTTCATCTGGCAAAGTATAAAAGACGATTCTAAAAATGGTATTTAAAACAGTGACATTCAATTTGTAGCTGCCAGAAGAGAACACACAAACTTTTTTTAAGTATAATCTGATTTCCAGTATGAAGAAATCTGGAGATGTTTTGACGTATTTACATTATGTAATGGAAGTGAAATAATAGGAAGTGAAAGTCATTTAAAAAACAAAACAAAACAAAACACCTATTTTTGTTTATACTAACCAGATGAAATTTAACACTGCATTAATGCTATATTCCTCTTTTCATTTCCATAATTCTGTCCTATGCTTCTGTGTTTACATTCCAGTTGGGTTAGCTGATGATGGAAATCAATTGCCTCATTGTCCTTTTAGTCTAAAAGCAGCAGTATAATTATAAAATACAGATTTATTAATGAAACATCTTAAGCTTCCAAGAGTCATTACCAGGCATCCTACACATGTTGCAGGATTGCTTACCACCTTGTGTATACTTAGAGAAAAACATCAGAAAATTTGGTTCCATAAATCTGACATTCTGGAATAATATCTGGAAATTCTGGAAGGCTCTGCAGGAGGATCTGGATAGGCTGCACCGATGGGCTGAGGTCAACTACATGAAGTTCAACAAGGCCAAGTGCCGGGTCCTCCACCTGGGGTGCAATAACCCCAAGCAGAGCTACAGGCTGGGAGATGAGTGGTTGGAGAGCTGCCAGGCAGAGAAGGACCTGGGAGTGATGGTGGACAGTCAGCTGAATATGAGCCAGCAGTGTGCCCAGGTGGCCAAGAAGGCTAACGGCATCCTGGCTTGTATCAGAAACAGTGTGACGAGCAGGGCTAGGGAAGTGATCGTCCCCCTGTACTCAGCTCTGGTGAGGCCGCACCTCGAGTATTGTGTTCAGTTTTGGGCCCCTCGCTATAAGAAGGACATGGAGGTGCTTGAGCAGGTCCAGAGAAGGGCGACGAAACTGGTGAGGGGTCTGGAGAACAAGTCCTACGAGGAGTGGCTGAAGGAGCTGGGCTTGTTCAGCCTGGAGAAGAGGAGGCTCAGGGGCGACCTTATCGCTCTCTACAGATACCTCAAAGGAGGCTGTAGCGAGGTGGGGGTTGGTCTGTTCTCCCACGTGCCTGGTGACAGGACGAGGGGGAATGGGCTTAAGTTGCGCCAGGGGATTTTTAGGTTAGACGTTAGGAAGAACTTCTTTACTGAAAGGGTTGTTAGGCACTTGAACAGGCTGCCCAGGGAGGTGGTGGAGTCACCATCCCTGGAAGTCTTTAAAAGACGTTTAGATGTAGAGCTTAGCGATATGGTTTAGTGGGGACTGTTAGGGTTAGGTTAGAGGTTGGACTCGATGATCTTGAGGTCTCTTCCAATCTAGAAATTCTGTGATTCTGTGATTCTGTGAATATGCAATGGGGATAACAGCTCTAGGGTTGGCTGAGCTATACTTAAGGACAAACTTGAGATATTAGAGTGGGAAGAAGGAGGCTCTCCATCTTCATGTTCCCCCAGCTTTAAGTGATACTTATGTAGGGGTAGGAATGAGTTTGTATGACATTTAGAGCAGCTTAAATGTTTTGTTTAATTATTTTGGTGTAAATGCCCTTTTTGGTATCTTTGCTGAGGATAGTCAGAAGGCAATATGCTTTAATGCCCTTCTATTTCTAGTCTCATCCACTGCTGTATCAACATGACTCCACCTAGGTGGCAAGTCTGATAAGTTCTCTATTAATGACTTTGTTTGTGGGAAGGCCTTAGCTTTCCTCAGAGCAACTACTGTCCGCCTTGTTCCACGAAGGGAACATTGAAAAGGGGACTGTTCTAGCATGTCTGTCGGGGTCTGATATGTTAAGTTTGAAACCAGAAAGGGTAGAGAGCAATAATGAAAGCTTACTTACGTTCCATAGTCAGCCATACTTCACTAATCATCCATAACATATAATATTTGTATTGCTAATACTGGGAATCTAAAGAATGATCTCATGCCCAGAGAGGAATTCATATCTCTCTGACCAATGCTTTACAAATATTTGGCAAGTGTTGTTTCAAAGAACCGTAGAAAGTGCATGAAACAATCCTTGTCTTTATGCTGCAGGAAATAGGGCAACAAAGGAAGGGTTCGTTGAGGCAGTTTCATAGTCAACCCCCTGTTTGAATCAGAGAAAAAATGTTTAGCATGCAAGGTAGTGAGGTAAGGAAAAAAAGGGGGGGGGGGGGGGCCGCCCCGAGAAGGGTGGAACTCCCCTCACTTCTCAGGAACTGGCTTTAACTTCTGATCTTCTAAGAATTTGAAGAAATCCCCCAAAATTTAAATTAGACAAAATATACTCCTACTTATGGGGAACAATTGATTACAAAGTTTGATTCTAATGACTTCTGCTGTGGTCCATAGATTTTTGCTCACATTAAAAATGAATGCAATTAGCTAAAGAAAGCGGAAATATGACAGGCTATAGATTATATTACAGAAAGGTGCCCAAAAACTGCCAACCAAAACATCTGCCTGATAACTTTCAGCTGAAGTTTTCAATGGTGAACATGAATATAAGTTTATGAAACAGTTTCTAAAGGCACTCCCTATTTCATTGAATCTCTGTTTCTTGGTTTCATTCTAATTTTTCACTCTTGAATGTTGTCTTTGGTTACAATTTCTAAAATCCAGTAGACATATGTCAGCAATTGCCATGGAAAGGTATTCTGGTGTTTTTGATTTGTTTGTTTTTGAAAGAAGGGGTGGGTGTTGAGTAAGAATCACAAATTTACCCTTAACGTTAGTGAAGGAAGTATCAAGTGTGCAAATCTCTCTCTCTCCTTCTCTCCCCCTCCACCCCCCCCCCTTTTTTTATGTTTTTTCTCTCTCTCTCCAGAGGACTAGAGACTTTGAAAGGAGTGAGAATCTCCTAATAATATCAGCAGAGTATAAATGTCCAGTACCAGCATTAAACACACTCAGAAATGAATGCTGTCCTCTATGACCCAGAATTTATTTTCTGCAGAGCTGTATCATAATAGTCAATCCATATCATTGCATGAGGTTGTTCTGTCCCAGGTGCAATATTTTGTGCTTGTTCTTGCTGAATATTGCGAGTTTTTCATCAGCCCAATTTATCAGTGTATCCCTGCTCTTTTGTAATAGATGCCCTTTGAGTAGCATCTCTGCCCTCAATATATGTAGTCTCTGATACAGACTGCTCCTCCCAGTCTGGCCACTAGCTGGACTTTGCAACATTATCACAACTCCTTGAACCTGACAAGCCAGACAATTTTTCACCCCACTCACCAATACATATCTCTCCAATGTGGTGATTAGGAGATTGTCTAAAAGACCTTATAGAAATGAAGGTATTTAATATTCACAACTCTCTCCTTGCCCTCAGTTTCAAGCACATCATCATAGAAAGCAATTAAGTTGGTCAGGTGTGATTTTTCCCTTGATAAATCCATCCTGGTTTCCACTAATCACCTTCTTAACCTTCACGTGTTTAGAAGAGTGGAGTTTAAGAAGACCTGTAACCTTCTCAAGGACTGAGAAGGACTGAGGTTATGCTGTCTATGGCAGGGGAGTTGGAACTAGTTAATCTTTAAGGTCCCTTCCAACGTGATCCATTCTGTGATTCTATGACCAGCTTGTTCCCTGGATCCTTCTTACACTTGGACATAGGTGCAACAACTGTTTTTGTTTGTTTGTTTGTTTGTTTTTTCAGGCATTAAGAACCTTCCCTAACTGCCATAACATTTCAAAGGTAAGAGTTCAGCTTTGCAATGACATCAGTCAGCTCCTTTAGCATCCTTGAATGTCCTATCTAATCTGATGAATTTGTACGTGTCCAAGTGGGCTAAGTGATCCCTAACCCCTTTTTTTCTCTGCTGTGGGTATTGCTTCATGACAACAGACTCTATTAGGATGCTCTTATATTGTACCTGGGAGGCCTAAGAACAAACCTTCAATGTGAAACCTAAGCCACAACATGCACTGAATGCCTCATCTTTTTTTACCTACAGCTAAAGTTTTCCCTTCCCCTACAGTAAGTCCCTTGATCCACTGAGCAATGGACCCACACTGTTTTCAACCTTTATTCCACCAATGTAGAGATAGGAATAGCTGTCTTTTGTCTTCCTTTTTGGTTGCAACTCCTGGTAGGCTTTACCTTTGGCATGACTCCATTTCTACTCATAAAGCTGATGCACACCGTGCATGTGTAATCTTACCTTTTTGCCATCTACCATTTGCATTTTTTTTTTTTTTGCTCTTTATGTTATCAAGTCACAATGAGTCTCCAGAAAAAGAAGAAAAAAAAAGTCTGTTGTGATTCAGTTAGTTCACTGATGATTAAATGGCAGACCAGACTATAAACTATTTTTATCAGCTTTAGTGTTACTGTCTCCACCTCCAGGAATCCAATCTATTCCCCAGTTGAGCCACAAAGAGTTTTTTTCTCTGTTTGACTGGTGGCAGCCAGTAACACACAGACTCTATCTGATGCTGTCAAAATGTTTTAATTTGCATGAGATGCTATGAGCCCATGTCTGTACTGATTTGGCCCCTGAACCAGCTGGGTAAAGCCTGAAGTGGTTCTGAGCATACAGAAGCCGACCACCTTTAGCAAAATCCACCCTCTGGTCTTCAGTCTCCATAATCCAGTGTCCTTTGCAGGCCAGTTCTGACTCTGTCCAAAAAAAATAAGTTTTCCCTGCTGTAATGGAAGTCCTTCTTTGAAACAGCTCAGTAAAATCTTAGAGAGGGAGACGAATCATCATGGTCTCTCTTAGAGGGAGTGAACTGCTTGACAAAACATGGAACTGTCTTGAAATAGCAGATAAAAGTATATTATTAAGTGTCAGTAAGGCAAAGGAGACCCTAGGCAGCTCTGATTTAGGCTCAGCTGTTAATCAAAAATTCTGGGAGAAATCCAAGCCTCCAGAGCTTGAACAGAATAGAAAAGGCTGTTTTATATTATACAAGCACGTAAAGCTGTGCTAAAGGGGAAATCCAACCGGAAAAGGGTTTTTCTCCCTAATCAGTTTGTAGCTTGTGCTGGAGCAGTAAGACGCAGGGTGCTCGGCACTTTTCTGGAGTAGATGACATATTAACCTGCAGTATGTGTAGAGATACAGACATATTCTGTGAACATTCTATTTGAAAAACCTTTTATATGATAGTCAGTTTCTAATGACTTTCTATCAGTTGTACACAGGCTAATTGTCACTTAGGATGTCTCCGAATCTATAAGTCTCATCCAAAACCCATCAAAGTCAATGTAAAGATTCTCTTTGACTTTACTGGGCTTTGAATCAAGCCTCTAAAACAACTTGACATCTGCAGTACATACTGAGGCCTTAATGAACCTTTTTTCCTTTCTTCCCTGAGGCTCCAAAACACCATTCTAACATCTGGAAACCTTCTCTTTCCTGGTGTTTCCCATTTGATATATGTGTTTGTTTTTCTCTTTTTTTTTTTTTTTTTTTTTTTTTTTTTTAACAGATTAAAAAGCATAAGCCTCAGGCCAATTGGGTCCTCTCTTGCTGTGTTAGTTCAGGTTTTGCTGCAAATCAGAACAGCAAATAACTCTTTTCAGACCTTACTCTAGTGCTGAGAAACTGGGACAGACTGTGTAGGAAAGGTCTTTACTGTAACTGTAAGTTAGGTCTTTATAGTCTAAGGAAGCAATATTGGATAGTCCAGAGAACAGAGGAAGAAAGGAATATATCATTGTCATCTCTCAAAGGATAGATGTAGCTAATCTTTTTGAGCAAGTACGAAAAAAGGTCTGTTGCTGAGTCAATGCAGCTGACTCCAACAAAAGAATTGAGATGGTTTGCCTAGCATAAACATTGCTTGTCATTTGGGGCTTTCATCCTTTTTACTCTCCACTCCAGAAGCTCTGAGAATAGGAAACCACCACTTCTGTCCACAAAAGTCTGACCACACATGTTCACAGCAGGAATTTTACAGCGTTTGTCTTTCAGGGAAGAAGCAAATGCTGTCTCCTTACATAACAGCAGTGGTGAAAGGGAAAAGGAAAGACTCTAAACCACTTGGACAAGACTGGACTGAATCTCACATATTGAAAGTGGACTTTGAAACATAAAATTTCCATTTGGAGAAGAAGATGGGAGCCTGATGATGTTGTCAGTAGGAGCAGGGAGGGGGCAGAGGGAAGGAGATGCAGAGTAATTGATACACAGAAAGAGAATTTCCCCACCCCCAAAACTGGAGTGGTTAAGGATGAGGTGAACTGAAAAACAATTGCAGGGAAAGCTTAAAACTTAGGGAGAGGATCATACTTCTATAGTCTTTTCCTTTACTACTACTTTGGTCTTCATGCCATATATCTTTTGGTGAAGTGTGACTGGCTTGCCCTGAAGGCATGTTTTTGATCTAATGGCGCTCACAAGTCTTGAGAGGGAAATAGCTTACAGGTTGGAAAATGGGATCGCTATCATGAAATAACAACCAGCCCCAAAATGATTGGTCCTTAAGTTTCCATTCATGGTCTCTAAGACAGCACTCAGGCCGCAGCAAAAAAAAAAAAAAAATATCTGAGGCATGGCTTGCCACAAACACTCATTGTAATCCCAGCTAGCAGTCTGGCACTTTCTCTAGCTTACTTCTGTCTCCAAGCCACTCAGCTATCTGCTGATCATGTTAGGCATGAACAGCATCCTGAACTCTCTCCATCTGGATTCTTACATATGATTTTTAGAAAGACTCCAACACAGACTCTGTTTCTTTTCTTTGTTTTTGTTTCTGCTTTGTTATTTTTTCCATATCCAAATTCAGGGCTTAGATGTCTCTGTGGTTGCCTTTCTCACAATGACACTCTCATAATTAATCCTACACTTTAGAAGCATCAGTCCCTGGTTTAGCATACATCAAGATCTTAGAATATTTATGTAAAAACTGTGCCTGTAGTTAAGGAGGCAGCATAGAAATCCTTGCCCTAAACTTCTCTTTATGCAGGAATTTGCAGAGAGGGCCAAGCCAGAATCAAATGAGTTTTTCTAAGACTTAGATTTTCCCATGTTTTCTGTAACTGAAAGGTCATGCTGTTTTTTAAAGGTCTCTGCTGTTCCTGAGCTAGTCTCTTCTTCTCCAGCAACCTGTAGGGAAGTCATAATGTGTTTATGATGACATCCTTTTTGTGCTGTGGAAAGAATTTGAATGTCATGAATTCCACCTTATGACTGAAAAGATGGGCTTGGACTGGATTCTCACAATAACACAACCCTAAATTAGGGGAAATTTGAATCCCCAGATGAACTTACATTTTGGGAGCCAAAGCTCTGTTTTCATCCTATATCTTAAAGTTTTTGAAAAAGTTCAGATCTAGGATTCTTTGGCTAAAATTCCTGTCTAATGGTGGCTTCAATGACAGAAGGTTGAGGTAGGAGATAAATAGAAACCCTAATTGGAACAAGTGGTAAGAAAACCTGCTAAATAACTATCTGCAATGAAGGAGCTAGTTTTTGATCTGTCCAATCTGTCCAAACACCTCCCTCTGCAAAATTCACAAGCAAATAATTTATTTTCTATGTAGACTGTCATTTTGCCTACGTACAAGGATTACTCAAGTGGCACAGCTTTTAACACCTCACCATGTCATGTTTTAGGTTCAGAAAAAAAATCCTGTCAATTAAAGAAGGGCTTTAACTATTCCCTTTACAAATGGGAAAACCATTGCGGAGAAATTAAACAACAGACCTAAGTCACACTAGAAAACTGTGGCAGAATAGAAATTCACTCTCCCTGTCCCTCTATACAAATGTCTGAGCGATGGCGCAAATGTTTCTGATGTTGTATGCCCAATGCTCATCTCAAGAGGTACATATAACCTGGTTGCAGCTTTTTCATTTTAGGGTCCACCCAGTGGACCCGAAATGATGATGAACAGTAATGTTCATCATCCAAGATATGTTTCTATTAGAAGTGTGATAAATGCTTGAGTCCCAAATAGGATTAAAATTAAAGTTTGTAATTTATTAAGCGAATAGAGGCAAGCAAACAGCGCTGGGTGCACCGGGAGTCTCTGCTCCACCAAGATGCACACCTGTTACATCAGGAAGCTGATTTTTATGCTCTTAGACTAATACATATTCATCACTATTCCTAGAAAAGGCAGGGTTATTATAATTAGTTCCCAGAATCCAAACCCTCTCCGGATGCATGCGTATCAGTCTCTGGTGGTCTTTCTGGGGGTCTCTTGTGCTGAAGGCTCGTAGTCTTCCTCCCAGGCTTTGTCCTTCGGTCATCCTTCAACTCCCCCTTTCTCCTTATTTGGTGGATCCCTTTGCCAGACATCAGAAGCTTGGGCAGCATCTCATGCAGAAGTCAGTAGTTTCCAAAAAAAAAAAAAACCTCCTTGGTCCTCTTATCTCCCAGACTCGAGTCTCAGTGTTCGTCCTTCAAGCCCTCTATTTACACAAATTGCTAGACTCTTATTTTGCACAGTACAAGAACTATGTACACTAATCACTCTGCTTTTCTTAGATAGAAAGTTACATTTCATCATGCTGCCCTAGCATTGTTTCATACACGACACGAATCATATTAATACTTTTCACAGAAGTTTGTACTTACTAAGATCCAACAGATTGCATGTTTAGTCACTCTTCTTGGTACAGTTCTCTACATCCCTTCTTGTACAATCTTTCACTAAAGTTCAAGGTCAAGTTCCTTTCTTACTCAGTTCTTCAAAAAATCAAGCACTGGAATGATTTATATTAGATTTTGACATTGTTAAAGAAGATAGATGCCCTGCTACCCATATTGCTTTTCTCTATTAGTAGTACCAGGTAATCCTGAGAGCAAGTCAGTCATCTCATAATGGAGATTATGGTGTACCACACTGAGAGAGAAAATATTTTTGGTGGCTTTAGGCAGCTAAAGATTAACATTTACACCTTGAAGACAGAGAATCCATAGTCTTAATACATTTTTCTCTTTATTTTTGGCTTTTCAATAACTGCTTATCCTCAATAATATTCTGTAGTTCTGAGCTCCCAAAGGTAGAGTGTTTTATGTACCAACAAAAGGTTTCATTTCATATCCAATCGATGGATTCCCATATTCTGAGGAAAGATCAGCATTATTCTTACCCATTCAATTTATGACTGCATCCATGTGTGCCCACCCTGTCTTTACAGACCTTCTCTCTAGACTTGCAACATCCACAGTCCAGCCAGCATCTGCTCCTATCCCTGGCAACCCTCTCCCTGGCTGCCTTTCGCACAGAGACTTGTGTGCACATGGGTGGGATTTTCTGACAGACAGCTGTTCAAAGTGCCTCTTCCTATCACCTCAGAGAAACATGCACACACCCCTGGCTCCCAGGCCACTTTGCCCACTCTCTGGTTAATCTAACTTGTATTATTCACTAGTGATCACACACTGCCCCATAAATCCTGACTTGCTTCAGTTGCCACACCTTTGACACACAGACCTTCTGATCTGTTGTCCCCTCCCCAGTGGCTGGCATGCGGACCTCCATACACAAACATGCACACAAAATACAAAGTGTGTTACCCATAAATGGAGTTATGAAGAAGGTAAGATAGACTTTACTGATTAGGTACAGGGAATAGCTGGACAAGTGTACTGACATGCAATTGTTACACAATGAGTTGCTTTTATCTGCCTTTTCCTCTATTTTCCATACTACTTCCTCCCCAAACCAACTTGATCTCTCCCTTTCTCACAATTAAACATTCCTCCACTTCCTCCATTAAATGTTGCTATGGTAAATTTGTGCAATCCAAAGAAACTCTTCCCCTGCTTCTGTAATACTCACTGTACTTCCAGTCTGTGAGGTGATCCAGAAAGATGTTTCCATTGACACATATTAATGAGTATCAGTGCTGGACCGTATGGCTGATGCATTCCTGTGACAGCCCTGGGATGAGAGCTTCTTTCTCTGATTGTTCTTTTTGGGGTGTCTCTACCTGCCACTGTGCCTCTCTGCTCCTTCATGCATGTGGGCATGAGCCCCTGATGGGCTGATGACTCCAGGTATGGGCCTGGGAGCAGCCATGTCAGTGTGTTAGTTGGGTTTCCCCACACGTTTTTCCTCTTTGTGCACCTTTATGACTGTGGAGAAGAGCTTTTATCACATAATCTAACAACAGGAATAAAACATTTTTAGTGCTACCACTTGTTTTAAAGGAGCTAACAGATGTAATATATGAAATAATGCTCTGTCTTGAGATCCTTTTCTGTCTTCCAAGGCACTTTCTTTCTTTGCCCAGTGTTACGGAGGCCTTTATATTGTACATAGCTAAACTGTTGATTACTTGTGCCAAAAGAAGACCATTACAGAGAGGCACTGCGCTGCCTCATGTTTCTCTGATGAAACCAAATGATGGCTCTCCAGCCATTATCAGTAGTGTTATGTCATGTCTCTGAATTAGTTAGTTAGAGCTTGGCAATACAGCTGGGACAAGGTGAGGTATCTGCACATCACACAACTCCTTGGGGTATGTGTTGCTACAAGGTTAAAGATATTGGTCTAGATTCTTATTCTAACAACATAGTACATCATTTTCACAATGAAAAATTGTTTTAGTATGCATATTTGTTTTATCCCATCTAAGTCTTTTATGTTGCAGGAAAAAGAACCTGGGACCCTATTCTTTATCTGAAGTTTCACTCTTTGAATGACTCTGCACTGTAATGTACTTTTATAATTCCTAGATACTAAAGATAGTTAAAACAAGGGTCAATTTTCAACTTTCCTGTTTGAATTTTCACGTCACTATTTTGTTTTTCTAAATGATTTAATTTGTACATTTGTACACAAGTGATCTTATTTATTTATTTATTTTTATTGGGATATTTTCTCTGTAAAATATCACATATATTTCTGGTTTATTCAACTTTTTATTAGAAAAATATGTGATATATTCTGGTGTCCCTGGCATGTTTTGTAAGTTTAAGATCTGAGCACAAAGACTCCATTTTGCAAAAATAAATTCATTCTCTTTCAACTCACATCTGTAGGATATCCCAAATGTACAGTACTGTGTTACTGTGCACTAATATAATATGTAGCTGTGCAACATATTAACATAGTAAGAAAGCATTAATGCTCAACACACACCATTGATGCATCAATTAACTTCATTTGAATTGGCCCCTCAAATGATTGTGATTGCTTCCTTGTACAGAATATTCATTGCCTACGTTTGGCGAGCGAGGCCAGCCAGAGGAACTTGCTGTTTATTTTTGAACCAATATAAAAGTAGACCAGGAGTAGACACCTCCTGCTGCAGGCTAGACCTTACAAAGAGGTCATCTTTGTTGCACATGGCTAAGGAATCATATCCCCTGCTGAAGATCAGGGCTGTTTTTAGAAATAAGTTAGAACTCTTCATTCTTGAAATTGTTTTAATTTCTATCTGACAAGTCAGACCGCATGGCTAGGGAAAAGAGAAAAGTCTAGCAGGCTGCAAGGCCACTATGAGCTGTGTAAAAGGAAACCTGATGAAATTGCTTCTTGTGGTGCTGACAGAATTTTGTTCTGGCAGCACCAATGTGCTAATCGCTATAGGCTGACAAAGAGCCATTGCCCAAGAATAGCTCATAATGATCATGTAAATTTTACTTAAGTACATATGATTAAAAGAAATTGCCCAGAATTTTAACAGACATTGTGCTTCCCTGTTTATAGAACAGTATAGGTTTACTGGCTCCATTTTTCTACTGTAAATGAAAGCCTGAGGTCTTGTGAGTTGAGAGGGGGAGGAAAGGAGATGATTTGGCTTCACAGTATATAACTGCCTATGGAATAATTTTAATGTACATTAAAACCTTATTCAGGTCTGCCACAGATATAGAGTATAAACAATCCAGTGGGGCACCATTCTCATCTAACTATTTCACACCTCTTAGTCTGTAGATTGCACTTCAGTGGATGGCCATCAATCTGCTGGAGACACAAGAACTTTTTCGCCATTTGCTGAGGCGATCAGCTCCGGGGCAGACGTGTTCTGCAGTGGAGCAGGGGACCGAGGCGGGCAGGGCTTTTTGTCCGGCATCGAGGCCACTCGGGGGTGCCGCCGGGACCCGGCAGTCCTCGCGAGGGGGGCTGACGAGGCGCGGGCGGAGCCAGCAGCGCCCCCTCCCAGGCTGTTTAAAAGTTGCCCCTAGGGAGCGCGAGCGACCAGGAGCGCGGCGACCAGGACGGGCAAACAGGGCGTGGTGCGTCGAAGGGCGTGGCGTGGCAGTTTGCGCGGCAGTTCGCGCGGGCAGGGCGAGCAGGGGGCCCATCGTCGCTCTGTTGCAGCTGCCTCTCCCTTCGGTGCTTGTAACCTGCTTGCGTAGAACCTGACCATGGTATCAACCAGGCAGAAAACCGTGGCCTCCGCATCTCATGCGGCATCTCCAGCCACGGTCACCAGTGTGGCTACTCAGACGGAGGGCTCAGGGAAACACGCAGCCGTCCAGGTCCTGGGCTGCAGAGTGTGCCCCAGCCTTCTGTCGGTCTCCGACAGCAGTGGTGGGTATGCCTGTGGGAGGTGTGCCCAGGTTGAAGAACTGCTCAGCCAGGTAGCGGAGCTCTGGGAGGAGGTGAACAGGCTCAGGAGCATCAGGGAATCAGAGATGGAAATTGACTGGTGGAGGTGCACTCTACCCTCTCTGAGGCAGGCTCACGAGCCTGCCACAGCACAGGCGTCTCCTGTTATGCAGAAGACGGAGGTTCCCTCCTCCTGCCAGGCAGCGGGAGGAGACCTAGATCAAGGGGGGGAATGGAGGCAGGTGCCTATTCGGGGTGGTAGGCGAGCCCTCTCTCTGCCCACCTCACCTTCTCATCTACCCTTAAATAATCGATATGAAGGACTAGAACAAGACAATCTGAATGACAAAGTAGATAAAAACCCGTCCCAGTTGGAGGGGGCGCCTAAGACAAGGCGACCTACACATCACATTGCCACATCATCCTTCAAAAAAGAAAGAAGGGCTATTGTTATGGGGGGCTCCCTTCTGAAAGGGACAGAGGGACTGATATGCCGACTGGACCCAACCCGCAGAGAAGTCTGTTGCCTCCCTGGGGCTTGGGTGAGAGACTTTGCCAAGAAAGTCAAGCGCCTGGTACGGCCCACTGACTACTACCCGCTACTGGTCTTTCAGGCTGGTAGCGATGAAGTAGCAACGAGAAGTCCGAAGGCGATCAAAAGAGACTTTAGGGATTTGGGGCGACTACTTAGAGGATCAGGGGCGCAGGTTGTGTTTGCCTCTGTCCTTCTGATAGGGGGGATCGAAGCTGAGAGGCGTGCTGTTCACATAAACTCGTGGCTTCGAGACTGGTGTGACCGGCAGAATTTTGGGTTCTTTGATCACGGGAAGGTCTATGCTACACCGGGCCTGATGGCGCCGGATGGGATGCGCCTCTCTCGGAGAGGGGTAAGGATCTTTGGTCAGGAGTTGGCAGGGCTGATAGATAGGGCTTTAAACTAGAGTCGAAGGGGGAAGGGGCTAAAACCAGGCACGCCGCTAGAATCAGAGGGGCTGTGTGCCAGTGAGGTCCTTTGGTCAGATCCACAAGGTGCTGAGTGTAAGGAGACGCACCTGAAGTGCTTCTACACGAATGCACGCAGTATGAGGAATAAAATGGATGAGCTAGAAGTCCTGGCCCAGTCCCACAACTACGACATCATCGGCATAAGCGAAACCTGGTGGGATGAGTCCTGTGACTGGGGTGTTGCGATAGATGGTTACAGGCTCTTCAGGAGGGACAGGCAGGGAAGGCGAGGTGGTGGGGTGGCGATGTATGTGAAGCAGGGGCTGGACTGTGTGGAACTTCAGGTCGGCAATGGCAAAGTTGAGAGCCTCTGGGTAAGGATCAAGGGATGAACGAATAAAGGGGATGTCGTTGTGGGAGTCTATTACAGACCGCCTGGCCAGGACGATAGCGCTGATAAATTATTCTTTACAGAACTAAGAGAGGCCTCGAGATTAACTCCCCTTGTCCTTATGGGGGACTTCAACTTGCCAGATGTTAACTGGGAGTGCCACACGGCTGACACGAGCAAGTCCAGGAGGTTCATGAAGCACCTAGATGATAACTTCTTGGTGCAGGTGCTAACGGAGCCAACTAGGAAAGGTGCCCTCCTAGACCTGTTGCTAGAAAACAGAGAGGGTCTGGTGGGAGATGTGCTGATTGGTGGCCGCCTTGGTCATAGCGACCATGAAGTGGTTGAGTTCAAAATTTACGGTGACAGAAGGAAAAGTGCCACCAAAACCTCATCCCTAGATATGGGGAAAACAGACTTCAGGCTGCTCAGGGAACTAGTCAGCAAGGTCCCCTGGGAAACTGCTCTTGAAGGCCTCGATGTACACCAGTGCTGGTCATTCTTTAAGCGATGCCTCCTGGAAGCACAAGATCAGGCAATTCCTAAATATCGCAAGTCAGGCAGGCGGGGCAGGAGGCCGGCGTGGCTGACCAAGAACATTCTAATGGAGATTAGGCGGAAATAGAGAGTGTTTTGCTACTGGAAGGAGGGCCAGGTGTCATGGAAAGAATACAGGGATGCTGTTCGTGTTTGCAGGGAGAAAGTTCATGTGGCCAAAGCACACCTAGAGTTGAAGCTGGCTGTGTCTGTGAGAGAAAATAAAAAGTTTTTTTTTAGATATGTGAATGGAAAAAGGAGAACTAAAGAATACATAGGGCCGCTCCTTGATAGGGATGGTCTCCTCACAGACAATGACATAGGCAAAGCAGAGATGCTTAACGCCTTCTTTGCCTCTGTCTTCAATGCCAATGATGGGCTTTGGGACCCAGGGTGCCCTGAGCTGGAGGACCGGGACGGTGGGGATGACAAACTCCCAACCGACCCTGAACGTGTGCGGGATTTGCTACTCCACCTGGATCCCTACAAGTCCATGGATCTGGATGGGATTCATCCCCGGGTGCTGAAGGAGCTGGCGGACGTCATCGCGGAACCTCTCTCAATTATTTTTCAACTATCCTGGGAGTCTGGAGAGGTCCCGGTAGACTGGAAGCTGGCAAATGTTGTGCCAATTTTCAAAAAGGGTCAGAAAGAAGACCCTAGCAATTACAGGCCTGTCAGTCTCACGTCAGTGCCTGGTAAAATCATGGAGAAGATGGTTCTCGAACTTATTGAGATGCACCTGGGGGACAAAGCAGTCATTGGTCCCAGCCAGCATGGGTTTATGAAGGGTAGGTCCTGCCTAACTAACCTGATTTCCTTTTATGATAAGATCACCCATATGGTGGACCAAGGGAAACCAGCTGATGTGATTTTTTTGGACTTCAGCAAGGCTTTTGACACGGTTTCCCATAGGATCCTACTGGACAAAATGTCCACCATACAGCTAAATAAAAACATCATACAATGGGTGAGCAATTGGCTAACGGGCAGGGCCCAAAGGGTTATGGTAAATGGGGCTGCGTCAGGCTGGCGGGTGGTCACCAGTGGGGTCCCTCAAGGCTCCATTTTAGGGCCGGTACTTTTCAATATTTTTATAAACGATCTGGATGTAGGAATAGAAGGTATTTTGAGCAAGTTTGCTGATGACACCAAACTTGAGGAGTTGTGGACTCGAATGAGGGTGGAAAGGCCTTGCAGAGGGATCTGGATAGGTTGGAGAGCTGGGCGATCACCAACCGCATGAAGTTCAATAAGAGCAAGTGCCAGGTCCTGCACCTGGGACGGGGAAACCCTGGCTGCACGTACAGACTGGGCGATGAGACGCTGGAGAGCAGCCTAGAAAGGGATCTGGGGGTCACGGTAGACAGCAAGTTGAATATGAGCCAGCAGTGTGCCCTGGCAGCCAGGAGGGCCAACCGTGTCCTGGGGTGCATCAAGCACGGCATCGCTAGTAGGTCAAGGGAGGTGATTGTCCCGCTCTACTCTGTGCTGGTGCGGCCTCACCTCGAGTACTGTGTGCAGTTCTGGGCACCACAGTATAAAAAGGACATGAAACTGTTGGAGAGTGTCCAGAGGAGGGCTACGAAGATGGTGAAAGGCCTGGAGGGGAAGACGTACGAAGAACGGCTGAGGTCACTGGGCCTGTTCAGCCTGGAGAAGAGGAGGCTGAGGGGAGACCTCATCACAGTCTACAACTTCCTCGTAAGGGGGTGTCGAGAGGCAGGAGACCTTTTCTCCATTAACACCAGTATCAGGACCCGCGGGAACGGGGTTAAGCTGAGGCAGGGGAAATTTAGGCTTGACATCAGGAGGGGGTTCTTCACAGAGAGGGTGGTTGCACACTGGAACAGGCTCCCCAGGGAAGTGGTCACTGCACCGAGCCTGACTGAATTTAAGAAGAGATTGGACTGTGCACTTAGTCACATGGTCTGAACTTTTGGGTAGACCTGTGTGGTGTCAAGAGTTGGACTTGATGATCCTTAAGGGTCCCTTCCAACTCAGGATATTCTATGATTCTATGATTCTATAACTCTGATCTTGTGTTTTCTACAAGTTTTTCACAGATTTCTAAAAACACTTGGGACAATTTTGTGTGACTCTTACATAATGCAGGTCATAGCATCTCACCCAGAAATTTCTGCTTCAAGCTTGGAGCTCTAGCTGACTGATGACATGTATCCAGATCTGGGTTGGATTTCAAGTTCTAACTGAGAAAGAAAACACCTTAATCCCAATGGATGATTTATCTCCCTGTTCAAAAAACACACCTTACTCACAGCCTGCATTATGTCTAAATGCAACTTCTGGTCACTGAATCTTATTTCTGTCTTATTCTGTTAGATTAGAAAGCTATCTCTGATTTGAAATTTAGACTGTGATATTTCCAAACTAGTCTCAGACTGTGAGACAAGTACTAGTAATCTCAAGTCATTCTCTCAGCTCTTTCTAAACAGCTTCCATATTTTCTATATTATTTTGTCATCAATTTGAATAGAAGATTCCAAGAAAACTCGCCTAGGTGTGAGATAGAGAGGTAATATTCCTTTTCCTTTTTCTACTCAATAGTCTCTTCCTTTTTTAACCAAAAATTATGCCTATCTTGACAGTCACATCTCACCACAATTTGCAACTGATCATTTGCTACAATCATCATGTTTTTCAGAGCTACTGCTTTGTGGTACTTGTTTGCTCATTTTAAAATCATCTCCATTCTTTGTTCACAGGTTTTAAAATTCACATGTCTTAAGTGATCCCATTTTATTTTATGATCTCTGCTAATTTTTCTTTGGGTTAATATGGTCTTCCTCTGACATTGTTTGTAGTTCTAATAACTTTATATATATGTTTATATATAACATTATTTATCATTGTTTTATATATATTAAATATATATATATATAATATTCTTTGAGATCACTAATAAAGATATTAACATTCATCCAGAAAAGGGAGAAAGTGGTAGAAACAACACTTGGCGATGGTCTCCTTTTTTACAATTAAATATTTTAATCTGTTAACCTTTGATATATTTAACATGAAGTACACAGATATTCACTTTTACTACCATTATTTACTCATTTTTTTTAGCTGACAATATAGTCAGCTCAACCAAATGCTTTAGACGGTACTAAAATATTATGTCTTCCCAAGTATCTTTCTTTAACCATCACATTTGTAGTTTTTAATAGAAAGGAAATCATCAGAAAACAAACCTAAGCCTCTTATAAAATGATAGAATCACAGAACTATTTGGGTTGGAAAAGACCTTTAAGATCATCTGGTCCTTTAACCCAACACTGCTAAGTCCACCATTAAACCATGTCAATAAACTCTAAATCCATCTGTTTTTTGAAGACCTCCAGGGATGGTGACGCAACTTCTTCCCTGGGCAGCCTGTTCCAATACTTCACAACTTTTTCAGTGAAGAATTTTTTCCTAAAAAAAATAAATAAATAATAATGATATGATAGCATATCTTTCATTTTGATGTCATATTTTTTCATTCATTTTGGATAGTGTCTTATAACAGCCTCTCTGTGATTTTACCTAACATCAGTGTCAAGCTATCCTTCTTGTACTTACCCTAAATCCCTCCAACTGACTTCTTAACTATTATCAGTGGTTCTCTCTTATCCATCCTATATAATTTCCCAGTGTCCAAATTTTTTTAAAGTTCAACATAATTCATAACTCAGAGTTCTCCTTGGCCAATTCTCAGGTGCAATGATTTGTTCCTATTAAAAATATATAAATATAAATAAATTAAAAATAAAATAAAAATAAAAACTAGCAGCAAAGAATATGATTATTATACAGCTACACAATTCTGTGAAAACTCAGGTGAGTGGGTTTTTTTTTGTTTGTTTGTTTGTTTGTTTTTTCAGTTCTCTCCAGAATTTAAACTGGAGGAATCCTATTCTTCCTCAGTACATTTCTGCAGGAATATTTTGAAAGGTTACTTTAATTTTGAATCCCTGAAAGAAACATTTAAACTTTCAAACGGGCTATTAAGCCTATAAGACAGGCTTAATAAACCAGAACACACAAGGAAAAAACACTTTTCTTGAAAGGCTTGGCTGCTGTCTATGTTGCCTCTTGACATAGTTACATAAAAGACATACTTTATTTTTCCACTTTCGGAGTCAGAAGAGCTTTGGAGAAATTTTACAGTGGCCCTACTAAATGTATGGAGCTGGATTTCCAGTGAGACTTGAAATGCACCCAGAAATTCAAATTCTAACATAAGATTTATTTTGCAGAAAAGTGGGTAAGATGGTAGCCAAGGAATCAGGAGACCTGGGTTCATTTCTTTGCTCTGTCATAGACTTCTATATGATTTTGCAAAAATTATTTAATCTCTGCATATCAGTTTCCTGTGGTAAAACTTTCTGGTTTCTTGTGAAGATAATCAGATCAAGAGGGATGCTCTGAAACCAGACCCCATATGTCTGCTCAAGAAAAGTAGTTAGTTTTTAATCAAATGCTCTTTACATACGCTGACACTTGACTTTTGATAGCTTGGCTTGAAAGGATGTCTCTCCTAAACTGCCAATGCCATTACAAAGATTGAAATCTCAGTTGAAGAGTACTTCTTGCACACCAACAGTTCCAGCTGCCACAGATCACTAGAATCATTTAGTAAATCTTCACTCTTTCTCACCTTCTCCCCAACTGAGAAAACATAAGTATCTCACCTGTATCCTGAGACCAATGTCCTGTCATCCTGAAAATCTTTCTTAAAGGATGGTCATAACAATAAGTCTACTAGGCAGATATTAATATGATACTTTCACAGTTTTTGTTAGCTGAAGTTTCAATCAAACTTGAAGGCTGAGCTGCCTCTGTGTCTCTCCTCCTATCATAAGACTGTTTTTTTCTTTCCTCAGTAAAAGGCAGAGGTGGGAGATTATAAAGGGAATACCCAGAACAATCTAGACCCTGATGGAAAAGATATTTTGTGAGAAATTTTGAATATATGAAGAAAATTAACACTAAAGAAGTGAATCTTCTCTTAAGAAAATGTGTAGAATTGAAGAGTGTTTTATGAAGGGAAAATCAACAGGTTAGAGTACGGCAGGAGTGAGAGAAGTTTGATTAAACATCAGGGGCTGTGTATCTACACACAGAAGGGTCAGGGAGAGGGGAACTGACTGCTTCACTTCCAACAGATCATGGATAAACTTGGAGTTAAAAAAATTGTCCAAAAACTGTGTTCTGTTATCTGCTTTGGCTCGGACTCTCTGTATAGTTTATGGAATGTCATATTTTCATTTTATGCTATTTTTGTAAATGGGGGTTAATTATATTCTCCTACTTTAGAGGGATGGAATAGGCTAAATCCACTGAAGATCAGAAGGGGTTCAGAGGAGTAACTAAATTAAACAATAATCAGACTTACATGAAGGGGGTGAAATTGACTAATATTGTTATATACCAGGAAAAAAATCATCAAGGCAATATGTACTATTAGTTATGACAAGGTTCCCAAAAGAAGCAATGAGGATTCTATTAACTGGTAAATTAACTTTTTGTTCCACCTGGTTTGAAGGTTACAGAATGGGAGAAAAGCACTTAACTGGCAAATATAAAAGCCTGAGACATTTTAACGTCTCTTTAGATCTCTAATTTTGTTGACTAATCCTGTATTTTATGATGCATGGAAGAATGGATCTGGATACAATAAGGATTGACCTTCCCATAACTTCTAGTGAATCCAAACCCTTTTCATAGAATTTTGGTTAACTGTTTCTACTCTTATTTTAATTTCCCACGCCTCTTGACTTCCAGGCTATGCTTGTGACCGGAAGACAAAATGCCATGAGAAAAAGCTCTTCCTGTGGTAATTTTAACACTGCCAAGCATAAGGCCTACTAACCACACAGGAAAGCTTGTTCACATACGATTCACTGCCCAAAAATATCCAAAAAACTTGGGATAAGAATCCAACCTTTAAACATTAATACAAACCAAACTTCTCAAATATTTCAGAGTCAGCCCTTTTAGTAGTTTCTATCCAGAAGAGCAATTCCATTAACCATTTTAAATGTTTGCTGAGGATGCCAAAGCCATGATTCAAATAATTTATTAAATATATTCATCTGCTTAGTGTAGTTCATAACATTAAGTGTTTTAAGCAGCATATTTTTACCTATTTTACACAATACTGATAAACTACTGAAGCTCCTTCATGTCGTTGAGATCCTGCAGATTTACACCAGATGAGGATTGTTTCTGCATGAACTGCATTCAGTCTCAAGTCAAACCCTGCTTCCCTAAGCACTGTCTATACAGTAATATCTTTTTCTTCTTTTTCTTTCTTTTTTTTTTTTTTCAGAGAATTCATGTTGCTTTTTTGCTTTTCAAGATTGTCTAACAACTTCAGAATGTTGTCTGAGACAATCCAGCAAAGACCTAGTCTCCAGCATCGCCATAAGCAGAAGCCAAACTGTAGTTAACCCAAGCCATGATTGAACTGTGCTGTACTTTCTCCAAATGCTCTCCCAGTTTCTGACTATTTTTGGCTTAAGATAGATCCTGAGCCTTATGTGCTTTTTTCCATTTAGTAAGGGAGTTCTCCTCTGTACACTTTACCAGGTTTCTTTTGAACCCATGAACTTCAAGTTTATTTGAATTCTGCATAAGCAACCCTGTCTGACAAGAATTTCTACACATCTGCTATACACTGTAAGGTCTAGCAGAGAGAAAAATGCTGAGTCTTTGCAGCAACTGTCTGCACTGAGTTCCTCAAAACTGTTGCCTGCTCTTGATGTTTTCTGTGTATTTCTAGCCATTTTCGAAGTCTTGACCATCTAAGGGAAGAACTAAATAATGTTAACTTCAAATAATGTACTTATTTTAGGTGTACTTTAATTACATTAAAGTAAGCATGTATGCTGTTACCAGGGCATCTGCAAGAGCAAGGATTTTAGCAAAGGCTGGGAGAAATAACAAACAAACAAACCCCAATTTATTTAAGCAACCTGCTGATAATTTATCAGGAGATCTGGGCTGCCAAACCCGTATGAATAGCTCTTCTCAAGAAAACTATTAAAGCTAGATTGCATGTATATCAGAAACCATTCTGCTCTGACACAGAACTAGTTTGGTTTAAGCAAGACATAGAGCTTTCTTGGAACCTACCCCAAGACAGTGAGTTAAACATCAGATGGGTTGAAGAACATTAACTTAAATTATTATCAACATCATTATATACTACTTCAAGTGCAAACTCCATTGCTTTCACCTTCCTTCTCCAACAACATCTCTGTATTGAAAACAAAGGCATAGAAAGTCCATGAATTACTTCAGCTCCTTGCTGGCAGAGCAATGAGCAATGCTCTTCAAGGGATTCAGTAGAACTTCCCCATTACCTTGCATAGGATGATGTTAGGCCCTATCAGATCTTTTTTAGAAGCCTAGAAAATCAGTCTCAGGTATCTTTATTCCCTAACTTGGTTAGGAAATCCACATGTAACCAACCAGGTTGCATACATAGAAATTTCTCTTTCACACATGTTTACTTGGATTTCTGTGAAGGTGATGTGCTTTGACTTCTGTTTGCATTGGTTCACTGTTCTAGGCAGTGTGTTGCTATTCCAAGGTGATGACTAGTTTGGGAAAGCTACTAATGGCCTTGCTGAGATACTCTCTTCAGCTGTGGATTTCCTTCCTGTGTCCCTCCCCACTCCCTCACTTCCCTATTTCCTCCACATTCTTTTACCAAAGTGATTCCACCTTTAGTATCATGGAGAATTTATACCAATTTTGACTGTGTGGATTTAGTTTTTATTTCCTAATTGTCTGTAAACATGGTCCTCATTCTTCCCCAAAGCCACTTCTCGAGAATGTCCAGAATGTTAACTCCCACTCCCTTCCTTATTCAATATGTTTTTTCTGGTTCAACCTCTTCCAGTTTTTACCATACTTTAAAAGGCATTTAACATTTTCATTATTCATATTGTTGTACTCTTAATTTTCAGCCTTCCACAGGAAGACTTCTGCAGGGAAAACAAATAACTTATTTGGTATCTACAGTACTTCTAAATACTTTCACCCTTCTCTTTCCTTTCTCTCCACTACCACCTTGTGTCAGGTTTTGGTGACTATGTGTGTGGCAGTCATGAGGGATGATGACTATAGGAAGAACAAGAAACTAGGACATGTGTCTATAGAGAGAGTAATCTACCTTTTGCCAAAGGCAACAACAATAACAAATTTGCTTTTTCCAAATAGTTTGGAAAATAGGTTTCATATTCACAGTTTACAAAGGAAAGAAACAACATCAACAATAAAAATGAAATAAAGGAAAAAATAAAGTCTGGATTGGCTTTTATCATGTCAACTGTTAATGGGAAAGGAAGACATGTTCCTGGAAGACCATGGCCATGAAGAAACCTGTTCAGTCAAGCTTTCAGTGTTCTTTAATGATAGGAGTTACCTAATTACTTATTATGACTTTATCAGCAAGTAAGATTAGAAAGGGAAGCAGATCCCCATTTGCTATTATTCATGATCTCTGTGTGCTTTTTAAACATCTAACACCATGTCTTCTATACTGACAACACTACACATGCAAGGTCGTTGAGGACAAAAAAAAAAAAAAAAAAAAAAAGGGAAAGGGTGACACCTGCTGAATCGCTAACCTTATTCCTTTCCTCATCTTGCTGCATCTTCACAGAATCACAGAATTTCTAGGTTGGAAGAGACCTTAAGTTCATCGAGTTCGACCTCTGACCTAACACTAACAGTCCCCACTAAACCATATCGCTAAGCTCTACATCTAAATGTCTTTTAAAGACCTCCAGGGATGGAGACTCCACCACTTCCCTGGGCAGCCCGTTCCAATGTCTAACAACCCTTTCGGTAAAGAACTTCTTCCTAACATCCAACCTAAAACTCCCCTGGCACAACTTTAGCCCATTCCCCCTCGTCCTGTCACCAGGCACATGGGAGACCAACTCTCACCTCACTACAGCCTCCTTTGAGGTACCTGTAGAGAGTGATAAGGTCGCCCCTGAGCCTCCTTTTCTCCAGGCTGAACAATCCCAGCTCCCTCAGCCGCTCCTCATAGGACTTGTTCTCCAGACCCCACACTAGCTTCGTCATCCTTCTCTGGACTCGCTCAAGCACCTCCATGTCCTTCTTGTAGCGAGGGGCCCAAAACTGAACACAGTACTCGAGGTGCGGCCTCACCAGAGCCGAGTACAGGGGGACGATCACTTCCCTAGCCCTGCTGGTCACACTGTTTCTGATACAAGCCAGGATGCCATTGGCCTTCTTGGCCACCTGAGCACACTGCTGGCTCATATTCAGCCGACTATCAACCATCACTCCCAGGTCCTTCTCTGCCTGGCAGCTCTCCAACCACTCATCTCCCAGCCTGTAGCTCTGCTTGGGGTTATTTCACCCCAGGTGGAGGACCTGGCACTTGGCCTTGTTGAACTTCATGCAGTTGACCTCAGCCCATCGGTGCAGCCTATCCAGACCCTCCTGCAGAGCCTTCCTACCCTCAGGCAGATTGACACACGCACCTAATTTGGTGTCATCTGCGAACTTCCTGAGGGTGCACTCAATGCCCTTGTCCAGATCATTGATGAAGATATTAAAGAGGACTGGCCCCAGCACCGAGCCCTAAGGAACGCCACTAGTAACCGGCCTCCAACTGGATTTCACTCCATTCACCACAACTCTTTGGGCCCAGCTATCCAGCCAGTTTCTAACCCGACGAAGCGTGCGCCAGTCCAAGTCAAGAGCAGCCAGTTTCTTGAGGAGAATGCTGTGGGAAACGGTGTCAAAAGCCTTGCTGAAGTCAAGGCTTGTGTAGAACACATCCACAGCCTTTCCCTCATCCACCCAGCACATCACTTTGTCATAGAAGGAGATCAGGTTCATTAACCAGGACCTGCCTTTCATAAACCCATGCTGACTGGGCCTGATCGCCTGCTTGCCCTGCAAGTGCTGCATGATGACTCTCAAGATAATCTGCTCCATGAGCTTCCCTGGCATTGAGGTCAAACTGACAGGCCTGTAGTTTCCTAGGTCAGTCCTCCGGCCCTTCTTGTAGATGGGTGTCACGTTTGCTAGCCGCCAGTCAACTGGGACCTCCCCCAATAGTCAGGACTGTTAATAAATGATGGAAAGTGGCTTGGCCAGCTCCTCTGCCAGTTTTATGATCTGTTTTATGAAGATCAATTATCAACCAAATGGAACTGTTGTACAGCTCTGAAAAAGATCCCTGAAGCTGAATGGGTGAAACAAGAGAAATCCTGTAATTTCTAACAGCTTCATTTCATAGAGAGCAGGGAAGGGGGACAGGTCAATAGCAGATCCCAGACACATCTGTTCCAATGGAGCATTTGAAGTTTCTTATTTGTCTCTGGTCTTTCTGTAGGTGTGGTTTGTATAGTCTGGGAGTTCTGGACAATCTGTGTTGCATTTCTGGTTGTGTCAACCTTTGCAGTAAAGGACAGTTGTGTTTTTGTTTGAGAAATGGAATATGAGGCTCTCAAGACCTGGACTGAGTGGCAAGCTACTGCCTTGCTCTTCTAACACCTCCATGTCAACTGTCTTCTGGGAAAAGTCCTGCTCAGTAAGCAAAGACTATGCCAAAAATTAAACCTAAACCTTTCTGATCCTGCTCCACATTACAATTTTTTTATTATTTATTTTTACTTGGACTTTTTCTTGGACTCATAGTAAGTGTGGACTTAGGACTGAGGGATAAGGGTTAATTTCTACAGCAATGACAGGTCCTTCCTGTTTTTGTTTTGTTTTGTTTTTGTTTTTGTTTTTGTTTTCTTTTTTTTTTTTTTTTTGACACTGTTCAGGGCTTTCTTTTTTACTCTACTTCCTAGAATGTCTAGTGCTGAGAGATGTATTTATCCATAATGACGAACACATGGTGTATGCTGCCTAGGTATTATATATCCCTACATTTCACAGGGACATATTGTTTTAGGTAAGTAAGTGATGAAGCTTTTTAAAAAACTTTGAGGGAGTTTCCTGAATCAAAAACCCATGTTCCCAAGGGTTTCTGCTCATAGCTACGTGCATTAAATGAAGGCCACATATCTGAAAGCATTCCTGGCTATATGCCCTCTAACTGTATCTTTGTAAGAGCTCCATTTGGAGTTACAATTTTTATTAATTTTTAATGGTAGTGAGCCACCCTCTGTGACTTAACCTTCATTCTAAACATGTGCCAAGTTTTTCCTGTTCTGCCCATGGACCACTTTTCAGCCTTGCAAAAAGAGTCAGTCAGCATCACACCTAAGTTTTCTGGTAGAATATTCTGGACTGGTGCAAGAAAAAATATTCTCAAAATGAGCTGTAACCTGGAAAGACAGGTGATTCAAACTATTTGGGTGATTTCATATTGTCATTATTGCAAACATAAGAATGGTAAAAGGAAGCCCTTGAAAACAAGAATTTTGGTTGATCAATTTAGTAACTTGAATATTTTTTGCATAACCTATTAAGTATTTTAATAGGCCACTCTCTGAATGTAATTGTATCTTTCAAAACACTCCACATTCTGTTAAAGTCTCATCAGCAAAAGTGTGGATTTGGTGGTGACAAGTGAAGGAAAACTAGCAATTTGTAAATGGCAAAATGGGCATTCCAACTCAGAGTACCATGGAGTCCCTTCATCCAACTAAGAGGAAAAAAAGACCATGCTTCAATGAAATAAATATCCTTGGTAAACTCTGCAAGCACAGAATAGTTATAAATGGGGGAAAGCTTTACTTTTCTGGGTTGTCAGGTCTGTTTTGAGGTGTTAATAAGGTATCGGTCTAAATTACTTGGCAGCTGTCAAAAGTATTCTTGAATAATTTGGACTGGCATCTAAAAGGGAGTGTTTCGTTCTGTGTAGGTAAGCGTGGAAAAATAAATGAAAAGCTTAACAGTGATACCACAGAGTATATCTCCAAGCCCACATCAGAGGAGAGAAAGAACTGCTAAGGTGGGAAAAAATCCCCTATGGATGTTGCTGACTGTGATTTTTGTCATGTATATGAATGGCTTAGGGCTGTAGAACAAGGCTGCAGTTGTCAGGGTATGAGGTCCTGCTGCTTCAGAGGTGTCAAATTATTACTCCTCAGCTGGAAGAAACTGAGCCACAGTGCCAGAAGCCTGTAGACTTTGGCCTGTGTCTTATCCACTGCTGGCATGTGTTCTTTGTTGTTCTAAAAAATATATTAATAATAAAGGTTTTAATTCTGCTTTAAGGAGGCAAATACATTGTTGATGTTGCTAATATCAAAGGGGCAAAAAACAAAAGTCATCAGAGGAGCCATGAAGTAAGGAACTTGTTACTGCTTAGCTGCCTGGTTTAAATGTGGTTCAGGTGAGAGCAACTGAAAGGTGCTTCCATCTGATGGATGGGGTTGGCCTACCATCTTTGAAACTTCACCATTCAGGTCATCAGTAAAGTGTGCTGAAACTAGAGATGATTTGCACAAGTGTTGTCCCAGATTTATCAGTTCTATAGGTAAGAAGACAACCTGGCTATCCTGTTCAACAAGGTGTACATTCATGTTGAAATACTCAGCTCAGCACTGGAATTGTCACTGTTTTAAACCTGTGATGAAAGGAAGATTTCTGCACTGAATGTTATTATTCCTGAGCCAGCCCCAGAGGTTATCTAGCTGTCTAGCAATAGTAACAACAATGATATCTACTGAAATTATCCCTCAAAATTCCACAGGCAGGTGAATCTCTGCAGAAATGAGTCCAGGTACTGTTAAAGCACCACTCACCTTGTGATCTGTGCAATTTGGCTTACTGCCTAACCTAAACTTAAACTAATAAGAGTCCGGATAAACATCGTTTTGCACACCCAACTCATTCAGTACTGTTAAAAGAAGGTTTTATGAATTTTCAGCTTTGTGATGGGTTGACCCTGTCTGGCAGGTAAATCTCCACCCAACTGCTCACTTACTTCCCCACAGTGGAATGAGGGAACTGCAAGGGAAAAAGCAAGAAAAAGAACCTATGGGCTGAGATAAGGAGTTTAATAAGTGAAGGGGAAAAAATGGAAGAAGAAACAAGTAGTGTAAAAGCAATCACACACCAGCAACAGCCTATTGCCCAGTCAATCTCCAAGCAACAGCTACTTTGGAGAAACTGCTGCCCCCCAAGTTCTATTGTTCATGACATAATACCCATGTTGGTTTTGCACCCCACGGAGCTTACCTGCAACCAGGCTACTCACAAGGGGACAAAGAGAGAACCAGAAGGTCTTGATGTTGGGGAAGTGCTGTCCAGGAATATCTGAAACACCAGTATTATCAACATTGTTTTGGTCATCAAGCTAAAACAGAGCACTATATGAACTGCAATGAAAAAATTAACTCCATCCCAATCAGACTCAGTACACATTTCTAAAAACAGAGATCACTTGAGAGCACCCTAATTGTCTGTCAAATATACATTGGCTGTCCTGGTTCCTGCTGGGATACAGTTAATTTTCTTCCTAATAGCTGGAATGTTGCTGTGTTTTGCTACTGTTTTGGATTTAGGATGAAAATAATCTTGATAACACACTGGTGTTCTAGTTGTTGTTGAGCAGAGCTTACACTAAGTCAAGCATTTTTCAGCTTCTCATGCTGCCCTGCTAGCAAGGAAGCTAGGGGTGCAGAAGAAGCTGGAAGGGGACAGAACAAGGACAGCTGACCCAAACCAACCAAAGGGATATTCTATACCATATGACATTATGCTGAACAACACAGCTCTGGGGAACAGTCTGGGGCTGTCATTGCTTGGGGACTGGCTGGTCATTGGTCAGCTGGTATCGAGCAACTGCATTGTGCAGTTTGTGCATCACTTGTTTTGTTTACTGTGTTGTGTTTTTTTTTTTTTTTTTTTTTTTTTTTTTTCTGTATCCTTTTTTTTTCCTTATTAAGCTGTCCTTATCTCAGACCATGAGTTCTTGCACTTTTCTTTTCAATTTTATCCCCCATCCCACTGAGTGGAAGTGGGGAGTGTGTAAATGGTTGTGTGGTGTTTAGCTGCTTGCTGGGTTTTACCACAACAATGGTTTACACTCACTGAGCTTTCAACATAAAGAGCTTTCCAAAAAAGAGGTTTATCTGAGAGTTTTTCACTTTAGCTTCTTACTTCAGCCAGGAAATTCAGAGATATCACAGTAATATGGATTCTGATTTTTAAGCTGAGATTCAGGCCTATACTTTTCTTAATCAGACTACCTTACTCATTCCCAGATACCCTGAATAAAACCAGTCAGCTTTCTTTTAAGCATTTACAAGGACAAAAAGCAGCACTCTCTCTCTGAAATCTTTGACATTTAGGCTTCTATGGCACATACCCCATCTTAAAAAGTTTTTTTTTTTTTTTTTTTTTTTTTTTTTTTTTTTTTGTCACAACAGCTGCAGAAAAGGCAGGGAATTCTCCACTTCAAAGCACTGATTTTACTGAAAGGAATACAAAATAAATTAAGCTTTCTTTGAGGTAAGTCTGCTAGAGTCATGAAGCTAATATTCTTTTAATATAGTGGATTTTTTGAGACTTTTACCTAAATTTAACTCGGCATGCTCTGTTCCAGTTCTTACTGCTCTAAAATTGTCCAAGAGGACCTATATTCCAGGAGTGAAGGAGAATTGCAGCATTTGATTTAACTTCATCTGAGCCAAAGTTTTACTTAGAAAGTTTTGCCTTCCTAGGCTTGTCTTTGAAAGTGTTGCAATGAATAGGATTTTCTCTCTGTTTCTTACATCTCTTCTCCCTAGCTTCCATTCTTAATGAGATTTGGGCTTAAAAGCAGGTAGTTAGGTTGTACTTCCATTTTCCAGATTCCCTGTTTCTGACAGCTATGAATTCATTCCTCCTCACTCAGAAGATTCTTTGCAGCTTCCATTCATTCATTTCATTCTGGAAAACAGCCAGAGGGACCTTAATTGTTCTCATTGTTGGCATTCCACTTGTAGAAGACAGGCATTTGTAATGAAAAAGAGATTTTTCACATTCTGAACTTCACTTACAGGTTTCCCGTGCCAGCATTATTTCATGCTCAGAATAAGTCGTATATCCAGAGGAAAGCCTTTTCCAGATGATAACCAACTGTATTTTGCATTTTCTTTGAAGTATTTTATTATTTTGGAATTTGGAGTGTAAGAAGTGTAGATAGTGGAGTTAGTGTTTCACTGAAGTTTCACAGAGCACAGCTTCTACAGCTCCAAGTGATAGACTTATGGCTACTGAAGTAATATTAATTTATTTATTTATTTATTTATTTTAAAAAAAAGACAAGGTAAAGCTTATTAAAAATTACATCTTCCACTGTCTAAACATGAATTTAATATGAATCAGTTGTGTTTTCACAACTTGCTTCATTGCTTAACCATGGTGGTGGTCCATTAAGGAAAGATATAAATAATTAACATGTCCCTCTAGGTTGCAAAAAGAAGGTCTGCTTTGTGTCATTCTATGGTTCTGTGGCCAAGGAAAGAGACCAACTGAGTGTGCTCTATAAGCAGGAACTCTATAAGCTATGCAGCCCTATATGTCTGCAGGCCCAACTCTTTTGTCTATTAAAAATTATTAATTTAGGAAAACTTTAAAGAAATTCTTCATTAGATTCACAGCCAAAATAGCCAAGATTTTATTTTATTTATTTATTTATTTTAATATACTTAACAAAAATGTAGCTCTGAAATAAAATATTTCTGAATTCATTATTCACATTTGGACAACTCTTATTTGAAGTATGCTTCTTGCTGCCAGATGGAATTGGCTAGTAGTTGAGCAAACGATTGTGAGATTTTAAAAATGATTTTATTTCTTAAGAGCAATTATACTGAAAATGGGAGAGGGGGAGGTTGAGAAGGATTGTTCCAGGAATAATCCACATATCTCCAACTGTATAAGTAAAACCGTGAGTCTGCATGCTGATGGCTGTAGAACGAGAGTCAGTTTCCTAGGATATCATGTTAGATATCCCTAACTGCTCACTTAAATTTTTGGCTTCAGTTCTCTAAGCATTCACTTGAAAATAAAAGGTTGCTTGGAAGAAGTTGCCTGGTGGTGCCAATCCCACCAGAGCTGTTTCAGCCTTTCATCTTTAACAGTGATGTGAGAATGTGAGAGAAAAAGAAGTAATCCATCCACTTGGCCACACAGTCTGAATTTATTTTTCAATGAAGTACAGAGAGCAATAGGAATCCAATAAGAATCTATACAAGGATTTTAAATCTTTGCATGCCAACAGTTTCACCATGGTGTCTGTATCAAAAATCTTAACAACTAATACAGGTAATTCATCAACTTTTTTTTTTTTTTTTTTCTTAGTTGCTTTCCCATCCCAGAAGCTGTTGCATTTCAACAGACAATAATGATTTTATAGGTACTATCTGGAATAAGGAAACTTTTTTCCCTGGAGACCTTATAGCCCCCATGATAAGAACATTATTCCTACATACAAGTACCCAAGCAATCTCACGCAAACGTGACTTGAGATACATAGTGCTTTATGTCTACTGGGAATGAGGCAGAATGCTCTGTATTGTCCCATAGCTATGTAAACTCAATGTACTCAACTACTTGAGGCATGGCACGGGTTGTCTTCACAATATATACGTGTTGTAGCATTCTTTGGCTGGAAAGAGTACCATTTTACATGAAGAAACATCAGTGGAGTAGTAGCACAGAAATATGTAGGTTGGGTAGATAATGAACTATCCATAACTGACTGTTTAATTATTACAGCTGATAACCTATACTTATGCCATTCTTATTATGGTCTATTTGGTAATAAGATACAATATAACTTGCCCCTAAACTATTGGGAGAAATTAGTGTTAGTTATTCTGCATTAAACCTATCACTCCTTTACAATAAATAGTGATTTTCTTCTTGGAGATATGAAAAGTGATCATCCTTGATCCAAAATAGCCCATCTTGTCTTTGGTGCACAAATAAGGCACACATTTACTTGGTGTCAGGCTAAGTAGACAGGTAATTCATTTAACATAGATCCTTGCAAATGCTCAGTGTTAATTTCATTTTTATTATCAAAACTGGGATTTAGACCTTATTTACGTTGTTAATGAGTGACAAGTTATTATCAGTGTGAGTCATAGGCATTAGATTTATGTTGAACAGAACACAGATGAAACAGGATCCATGTGTGGCTGTGATTTGACCCCTACCTTCTTACATGTTCATAACTGTACAGGAAGAAAAAAAAAAAGAAAAAAAAAAAAAGGCACAGATCTATGTTTAGCACTGCAAAGTCCTAGCCATGTTGCTGCTCACTCTTTTTCATTGTTTGTTTGTTTGTTTGTTTGTTTAAAATATTTTTTCTTCCTTTTTTTTGTCTGCACAGATTTGAGTGAGAAAAAAATCAACCCAATTAACTTTGTAGTAGCTTGAGGCTATTTCACTTTGATTCCTCAGTGCTTCAAGTTCTGGATTTCAGATTTCAGGAGGCAATGCTTGGAGGCAATTTTTTAATGACTATGGAGTAAAATCAAAATCATGTAAATACTCCATTAGCTTGTGGGTAAAAAATCTTTACAAAAACTTAGACTTTTGTCATGTTTTGAGGCCAACAGTCTCAAGTTCCAGTTGTTCACTGTGCAGTCCTATGTCAGTCCACAGTGAAACCTAAAGGAATAGACATTGAATTGTTTCAAATGAAACTGTCTGTTTACCAGCTGGATTGACAATCCTTGATGTGTTATCACTTCCCTTCCCCCAAAAAGACATTGTGGGATCTGAAATTGTAAATGTAACATTAATAATATAAAACAAATCATATTATGATGAGGTAATAAATATTCCTGAATTAGACATATAAACACAGGAAATTCAAGCTGCACACTAACCTTGAAAGGTAGCCAAACAGATTATATTACAGAAATGCCAGGAATACCCTCCAAACAGCTCTGTGTTGGGATTAGAGCACTCAATGACAATATTAAGATTATAACACTGGAATGATTGTTTTCAAGATTTATTTAAACTGGTACTCTCTCAATCTCTCAGACTCTCATTTTTGCTTTTCCTTGCCCCATTTCACTATGTCTATACAGAAAGCAGTTGAACTTTGAATGTCCCAGTGCATTTCCATATTTTAATGCATTTCAATATCTAAATTTTTACATTACTTATTATGTTTATTTTAATTTCTGAGATCAATAATACTGATTTTGAGGATAACTGGCATATCTCTGACTTCTAAGGTCAAATCAAAGAGTAATGGTATACAGGAACAAGGATGGCAAAGTGCCCAGAGAGCATGTGAAAAAATTATGTGCAGCTGGATAGAAGGAAAAGTGAAAGCTAGGTAGGAGAGGAAGGTGTAGTGCAGGGAAAAAGTAGAACCAGGTAGAAACTAGTGGTAGAAATTTAGTAATTTCTGTTTTATTTGTTTGTTCATTTTGTTTTCTCAATATATGACTTTCCTATGTAATTTATCTTACAGTTTGAAATGTTATTTTCTGATTCCAGCTACAATTCACTACTTTAATGGACTTCCAAGATAAAACTAATGGGCTTTCATAGGTACGGTAAGTAAGCCGGAGCTCCTCTATTACAAACATTGTATGATGGCCTGATTAAAATTTATGTGACTTGACAAATAAAGCTTACTTAAATAATAAGCTTCCTAGGAAGTTAACTAAAAATGTCCTCCCTTTTCTTCTATTTGTCTTTCCAACCCAAAAGAAAATCTGACTAATATCTACATCTTGGAAATTAAATATTAAATATTCATGTCTGGCTTATTTTAGGTTATAACTTTTTGTTTATTTATTTAATGAAATTGAAATTTTGGCAAATAATTTGTTGGACTCCAGTGTTAAACAGTAAATTTACAGCTAATTTAGTCTTTCAATCCTTTCTGGTTTATTTCTTTATCCTGTCAAATGGGGGCACTGGAGAAGTGATGGAAACCACAAATTGGATCCATGAGCTACCAAGTAAATAGCAGTGCTCCAACCTCTTAGGCATCCTGGGCGGTGGCAGACCTCTTAGACACTTATCGTATGTGCTAAACAGAGCTGTGAATTTTACAATGAAGTGTATGAAACGTGCTTTCTGTTTTGGAGTTTGCTTGTTCCTTTGCAAAACACTCTTTCATGAAAATCACTAAACACCATAGCAAACAAACAGCTGTAGTGTTTGCATCCACCTTGTATCTACTGCTTCATTTACCACTAGCTGCTTCTTTTAACAATAAGTCAGGTACTTCCTACGTTTTCTCATATTTTCTTCCTTCTTTCCAAGATAGCTGAATAATGTGTAGATACAAGATACAGGGAAAATAAAATTAAAAAATAAATAAATAAAATAAAGAAGGAGAGAAGGAAGGAAGGAAAGAAAGAAGGAAGGAAGGAAGGAAGGAAGGAAGGAAGGAAGGAAGGAAGGAAGGAAGGAAGGAAGGAAGAAAAGAAGGAAGGGAGGGAGGGAGGGAGGAAGGCAGGAAGGGAGGAAGGGAGGAAGGGAGGAAGGAGAGAAAGAAAGAAAGAAAGAAAGAAAGAAAGAAAGAAAGAAAGAAAGAAAGAAAGAAAGAAAGAAAGAAAGAAAGAAAAAGAAAGAAAGAAAGAAAGAAAGAAAGAAAGAAAGAAAGAAAGAAAGAAAGAAAGAAAGAAAGAAAGAAATAGAAATGCAGCAAATCTCATAATGCTGTTGACAATCAGGAAGTTTATGTATTTAAATCAGGACCATCACTAAAAAGTAGACTATCTTTGAAATGATTCTTAAATTATTTTTCCCCTCAAAGAAAACATCTTTTTTTCTTGAGGTTTCTCAGTAGTTTAGACTTACTATTAAATTATAAATAACCAGAAAGCATTTTAATGCAAAGGACATATATTCAACCATCTGAATAGTGATTTATAACATTTAGTAAGAATATTAAGCAACTTTAAAAGTGATGGGTTTTAAACCATAAGAATCAAGAGACTATGATGGAAATAAGAATTATTTCTAAATATATTATTTGGCTTTATATTTTGGAAATGAGAGCAAAAGATGATAAATTCACTGCATCATAATTCTTTACTGTACCTGTTACATATATGAGACAAAATACAAAAATAAGACCGAACTATTTGGGATCAAAAACCTGCAGTCCACTAAGAAAAAAACAAAAGCACGACAGAATGTATCAATAAAATATGAACTAATATAGAAACTAAGAGTCCATTTGAAGCTTGTTTTTCTAATCCACTTCACAGTAAATTCACGTTTACCATCACTTTGTTAAAAAAAATCATCAAAGCTGTGTTGAGATCATGTATGTAGACTTTTTTGACTTAGGAAATTAAACTGTAATACAATTAAAATATTTCTTTGACCTTGCTAAGTTTTTACTTTTAAAATCATATTATGGATGGTGTACAAGCTTCAGTGTAGTATAGAATTTTAAACAAATTATTTACCTTTCTGAAAATTCTAAACAAACTTAAGACATTTTGGAAAGTGAGAGGACACTGTAAATATGCAAGGGAATTACCTGAACATTGAATAAGCTTATTGTACAGATCAGAGTATTATGTTTCTGTCTTGTTCACAGTTTCCAAAAACATAATTTCTTTTTCCAGTATTCTGATATTTTTCACCATGTTTAATATTCTATAGTTAAGAATAAAAAACCTTCCTTCCCCCTTGAAGAAGTCTGAACTGAAAAGAAGTTTAGCTATATAGATTATACTCTGACTTTTGTTTAATTCTTAGCATATTCCATGTTCCAGTCAAATTAATATATCTCCACAAGACTCTTGTTTTTAAAGTGTAATAAAGTACATATAAATGTGCCTGCCTCATTAACATGTAGTTAGACAAAGTGTAATCAAAGATGCAGGTAATATTTTCTAGTGAGGACGGGTATTAAATATAGACTATTGACTTCTGGTCATTCAACACTGACTTCTCTGTAGCAATAATTGCTTTATTTATTTCATATGAATACTGGACAAGTTTGCATGGATGGTGGAAAGTATGAAAAGGACATGGAATCCCTGAGTGCCTACAAGTGAGAAAAATCATTTACATGTTGTGATACTTGAGATATCAGCCATTCTTTCAAAGAAGCAGGGCTAGAAATCCCATATAAATGGAGTCTAACAATATTTGCCAAAGCTGGGCAAAGTATTTTGATTACAAACAGTATGAATATTTCAAGATAGGAAAATGTTAATGGGGTTTAATAAATCTTAGAGTTAACCAATACACATATTTTTGTCTATTTTTATTCAGTTTTGTAAACATCAACATACTCAGATTTAACTTAAACTCATGTTAACTGAGTTTAAAATGGAGGTCAAAATATCTTTTCCTAATGCAATTGTATTACACCCATTATCATGGGCTCTCAGCATACTTGTAAATAAATTAGCTTCTGTCTTTTCCACTTTTGACCAGAGCCCCTGTGCGAGACAATGTTCTCTTGGCACTGCAGTATTCCAGTTTTTACTGTAAAATGACTGAAAAAATTCATTTATGTAAAAAGAGAAAAAACGAGAGATGATTGATTCAACTTTCCTGCTGCAGATAGGTAAGGGCTTGGGGAGGGCACCTGAAATTTCTCTGTAAACTCGAAGAGACATCCTGAAAACCTGTCAAAATAAACTGAATAGTTTGCAGTTCATAGAGCACTATTAGCATTCCTCTGAAGGGAGGTGACTTGCATTCATTACAGTAGAGTTAACGAAAACCTGGTTTGCTTCACAAGAAACTGAATAAGCTACAATGAAACCTTTCTATTCCTAAACACAGTATACGGCTCCAAAGAGCAGTTCTAATGTGGATTTCTGATTATACTTACTTTTCTGATTGATAGAATTACTTTTGCTGTTGCCCCATTACCTGCTCCAAAAAGCATCTCCCAATATATTCTGTGTTTGCCAATGACAGGGAGACAAAGCCATAGGTTGCAAAAAGCTCGTGATTTGTTTTTCCTTAGCCCAGCAAACAGGGCTGCATAAAAACAAAAGAGCCCTTGCTTCCTACTGAGCTGAACTTTCCTTTTCCCTTGGGGCTACTTGTCCTATGATAAATAATATTCAGTACCTTCATGTAAAGCTTATGCTCCATTTTCAACCAAATATTCTTAATTTTTATGTAAATATGAAACAGCCCAGTTCCAGTACCACTGTACTCTTTAAAAGTAAATATGAACACAAATTTAAAGCTTAAATAAATACAATTTTTCATGAAGAACAAGTCTCATTGTCTGGGTTGGCAAATTTACATGAAGTTGTTTTATTTTTGTTTTGTTTTGTTTTGTTTTGTTTTTGATACTTAATTGAAAAACTGAGCCTCTAGTGGCCAAAACATACACTGAAATGCTAAAGACATTGGGGCATTGGCATCTTCAGGAACCTGGAAGTGGTTACTCCAGCCATGACTTTCTTTGCTGAAAGTCTGCTTTTGATTTATTTCCATAACAAAGAGCAAAAAGCTGTAGCATCATAATGATTGGAGGTATGTTTCTAGCTAACAGGCCTCTGGTGACCTTATAAATGTTATGGAAGCACATATTAAAGAAAATGGAACCTGACAGTGGAAAAGACAGGATACCCAGCATGACTCTGGTAGGTGGTATAAAACATGCTTCTAACCACCTTCAAGAGCAAAACTGCTCTAGCATGCCTCTCCTGCTCCTGAGACTTTTCCATCATGCCTGCTCTTCTCTATATTTTTACAGAAAAATATGTGAATCCCATGATTTTTCCTCTGGTAACACCCAAGCAGAGCATCCTGGCTGGCTGGAGACAGCTCAACAGGAGGCTAAGAGGAAGAGAGGGAACATGGAAATTAGGGAGGGATTAACTGCCCTCACGAGAAGTGTGGTATTCACAACCTAATGAATAACTATGAAAGACTTTGCTGCCTGGAATATAAATGCTTATAAATACCTAACAGAAAATCAACATTGTCTCACTCCCAAGTAGTAATATCTCATTCCCAGACTTGTGGTCATGCTAGCTCAGAGTTCAGATCCATAAATTTATCTAAAGTACATGTTTGTTTGTTTGTTTGATGTATTTTGTTGTTGTTGTTTTCACACCTTAGTTCATCTCCGTCTTATTCCTTTAGAATGAATTGTACTTCTCAAAAAGTATGGAGGGCTCATGTATTACTGTGTGTCAACACAAATAAGATCTGTGTCAAGCAAATGCAAGTCATCTGAAGTCTGCCTTGACCCTAGGCATCCCTGGGAGGAATATCACTTAAATCAGGTCTCTCCTATGCTTTGTGCTATTTATTGGCGCACTGGAGTCCAGCTTCAAAAGTATAGATTTGTTTACCCCCATTACATTCCCAGTGTTCTTTTAATTAAGTTAAGAAGTCTTCTTATGAAGTCAGAGCATAGACAGACTAGCAGGGAAGTCTTCTTATGAAGTCAGAGCATAGACAGACTAGCAGTAGATGCATTGTGAGCTCCTCCCTTTTCAAACACCAAGGAATTCAACCATAAGACACAAGGCTGCAGGAAACTGGGATTTCCTTGTTTCACTCCACACAATACATTTTTCTCAACCTCCAATTGTATGTATCTGAAACAACATATTTCTGTAAACTGCTTTATTATTCTTATAAAAATCTCTAATGGACTAATTTTGTCTCTCTTAACGTTTATGGCTCATCCATGAGAAACTTTGAATGTTCTTCAATTAATTTGATGTTTAGTAAATTTATAAAGCTACATCTATAAATGGATCTTGTTAAAACTAGAAAATTGATCTGTGTTGTTCAATTTTATCTGGGTGCATGAGTAACATGACATTATATGGCCAGAGTAGTTCTGTACTGAGTGAGAATCCTGAATTCATTCTAAATTCATTCAGTAGTTTGCTTCTTACAAATAGGGTCTTATAGTTCCCTAAAATTTATTGAGAACATTCCTGGCAGAAAATTATGTTCACATGGACATTCATGTGAAAGAAACAAAAAAATGGGCAACACCACACCCAACACAAATAATTTTATATGCATAAATATTACTTATTTCAGATTTTGATTATCACTCTTTTATTCTGGTCCAAATGCCTGTATTCTCCACTACTATACAACATTAAACAATGAAAAGATTCTTGCTGCCAAAATGTTTCACTGAAGAGATTCATCAATCTGTTTTATTTCTTTTAGACCATTGAGTATCTACAGCTACACTGTTAGAGCAGAACCAGGAATCAGGCCAAGAAAGTCTGAGATAAAGATCTTTGACTATATTGCATACTACAGACATTATTTTTATTTATGGAAGTGCTTATCTTCACAGGACATTAGCTGAAATAACAAAAACAGAAAAACTGTTTCTTCAAAGACCATTTTTAAGCCATTCTGGCTAAGAGGACTTTCTTTCAGATAACTATTCTATTTTAGAAGCACGTCAATTCTTATGGGATATAGTGTCTTTTGTTTCAGAATGACATCTACTTTAAAATATTACAGTATCATAGAGTAATTTATATCAAAATAACTGCTAATATTCCTCTGTAAACATGACTGCTTTGTTTGTGTCAAAAATCAGGCTTAAGACTTTAAACAATGTAATTTTTCATCTTCCTGTAAATTAAGAACTGTGTCGTGGATTAAAGAATTGAGAATATGGTGAATAAGTTTGTAGAAGACCCAAATAAATGTTAGATTCTGCAGCCAGCTATTCGTACTCTAACCCTGGTTGTTTCTGAGCAAGAAGTATTTGAGTAATGGATTAAGACTGGGTTCTAGTGACCTTATGACCTTTCCTCATATAAAATATTTGATGTGACCACAGAAGTGAGAGACTACAATACTGTTTGATTTTTTTTTTTTTTTTTTCCAAGAAAGTAGCAAAGATCAAAATCAAAATGTTATGCCTACTGCTTTGCTGTTAGTTTCTTAGATGGACTTCATGGTCTTTCACCATTATTTACTATCTTTCTCAATTTTTTCTGTCTTTGGCAAGTTGCTTCACAACCAATGTTGAGCATAATTCCACTGCAAGCATAGACAAAGGCAAGCCATATTCAATATTTAACCCAGAGTACAATAATAAATCTTCTTTATTCTCATCAACACTTTCACCTAAAAAGCAACTAGCCATCAGCTATGTTCATTTTGAAGTAAACATTGAGTGACAGGCTAACCTCTCTAGTCTAGGCAAGGCTCACACTACTGTCTTTCTAACACTTAATTTCCCATATTCTGATTTAATTTCAAACCTTGAAGCCTTTTAACAAGGGTTTACTGTAATTTCATATACCTAATAGTGTATTAATAATGCAACTTTAAAAGAAAGTCCCAACTCAATTTCTGAAACTTACCTTATTTTAAAAAATTCATCAGAATTCTTTGAGGAATTTGCTGAAATACATTAAAAAAAATGTTAGACACTTTAAGACAAGGCAGCTCCTCCTCTCAATAAGAAAAAAGATGTAGATTAGTTTGGATATTTTGGAGGCCATGAGAAAGAAAAATCATCTTGGCACCCACCAGAAAGAGCTCAGAAATCCTTATGAAGCAAGAAAAAAAAAAAAAAAAATCTAATAAAAGTCCTCAAACAGTGCTGATTGTGACCTGGGGTGTAATAACCTCAGGTCAAATTATAGAACACATCACAAAGCACAATCTCAATTGCTGCTCAGAATGCTTTAGAAAGCAGAGGGAAACATAAACTGAGACCCAGAACCTAAAATACCCCACTTCCCCACTTACATCAGTAGGTTCTCCATCTTTTGTCTAAAGTCAGTATCAGGAACGTGGCCTGAATCCCAAGCTCTTTCTTACTATAACTGAACCCCTCCACTCTCAAGAAAAAGAAAAAAGGAAATACTGAAAAAGTAGCTTAAACTCTACTCTCTTAAACGTCCTTATTTCACATAGTAATTATGCTACAATTCTGCATAAATCATAAATTTTGGGGTGAAGGGTGGCAAACCAGCCTTTGAAATGCAGTATTATGAAACAGGGAGAAGGAAAAGAAAAGAATGAGATCTTCAGAGTTGCATTAGAAAGCTGTTGGCCTTAGCTAGTGATTTGGTGGCCTTTACGTTAGTTTTTGTTTTTCTTGTTTGTTTGTTTTTGTGTCACTGTCCTACTATTATTTAAACGTAAAATAGATTATTTTTTTTTTTTCATATTGAAGAAAGAAGTATTTTGATTGTCAGGCTTTTCACGTTGGTATTCGGAACTTGAAAAAAAATATATATTTTCTTCCTCATTCTGCCAGTCTAGTATAGAAAAGGGGGACTAGGCTATGAGTACCAGTATAACTGTTGGCAAAATATGTCAAGAATATTAAATGAAGCTATCTTTTTTTTCTTTTTCTTCTTAGTATTTTGCCTCAGCCCATAGTGTTCTATTTATCCAGATGCAGGATATTAGAGAGTGGACTGTTAGACCAAGCATAGCTGCTAAAATACTATCATGCTACACAATAAAATTATGTGTCAACTCTACTAGTGAAATGCATTTTGCTATCAAACCACACAACCCAAATGAGCACAACTGTCAGTCTTACACACTGAAAGCATTATAGGTAACCAAATATTTTCAGTAACAGCACATCAGGGTAAATAAGGTTAATTATCTGTGACAACAAAGATCTACTATTGGCACAATAATCTGCTTCCATGACAACCTGATTTTTTTTTTTGACCTTTCTGTGTTCTGAAAGCATGAGTAATTTAGCTTTTCTCAAGCCCAGACCTAGTGAAGTAAAAGATTTCATGGTTTTCAAATAAATAAATATTGTAAATACCTGGTGGGTTTGCATCAGAAATCTTGCATTTGGACTGCTATAGCTCAAAAAGCTTCCTCAGATGGTAAAATTATTATTATTTATCATTGTAAGAAATTTGGTATGTTTCCTATTATTCTGCAGAACTAGCAATTGACTCTATTCCACTCAGGGGAGGGAAAACAGGGGGTCTTTGGGCTCCAGGCCAGGCATTCAACAGAAGTACAGTCCTCAATGAGACACAGCAACTGTCAACAAAGGAGGAAACTCAGTCTTGTTCATCACACCTGGCAAGGCCATATCAATGTTTTAAGTAAAACATTCCAAGTCCAAATCAAGGTGGGGAAATAAAAACAAGAAGGGTAAATGTAGTGCTGAGTAGAAAGTGGTATTCCTGACCTGGAAACATGCTTGAGATTTCCATAGTATTCCTGAGAGGGACAATTTTTTTTTTCTATTTTTTACTTTCTTTAGATGTGAGAGCACAAAATCATAGTAATCAAGGGGATAAAGGAATCAACCAGGAGGTAAATTTCAGATAAAATTCCAATTTCAATCTAAAAACTTCTGCACGATAGATGTCTTGATCATCATAGAGGATGAACAGTTATTTATTCACTGGAGCACAAGTCTGGAACCAGCCTGCCCACACAGCAACTGATATAAAGGAAGAGGTACTGTGCTATTAATTATTTGTGCATTTGGTTAGTCTTATCTGGAAAATTTACCTTTAATCTGAGAAATATCCTCTTCCTAAACTTTGCATGAAAACGTTCATTTTTGATGAGTCAACAGCTTACAGAACACTTCAAATTAAAATGCATTTATAAATTGGGTGGTTTGTGGGTAGTGGTGAGAACTAAATCCATAATGAAAAATGTTTCTTTGATTTCAGAAAATAGTGTACTTAAACAACAGAAAAAAAAAAAATATTCTCTTCATCCTAATTCTGAATATTGTCTCTCCTCCCCTCCTCTCCTCACTCATTTTAGAAAGACAGAGCAATAAAATTACTTTAACGCACCTCTTTTACATCATATTCTGATTGAGTTTGCCTATATGACAGGGTGGCTTTGGTAAACAGGAGACCTCACCTAGGCTTCAGCTGAATTTGTAGGTTTTCTAATGTGTCTTCAGACAATTAGATCTTGAAATGCCAATAAACTGCTGTAAACAGATGAGTACAAAAGGCAAGCATCTGGCCCACATAGAAGAGGGCCAGACAAGGAGTCATAGAATCATAGAATCAGAATATTCCGAGTTGGAAGGGACCCATAAGGATCATCAAATCCAACTCCTTGCACTGCACAGGTCTACCGAAAAGTTTAGACCATGTGACTTAGTGCACAGTCCAAACATTTCTTAAATTCAGACAGGCTTGGTGCAGTGACTACTTCACTGGGGAGCCTGTTCCAGTGTGCAACCAGCCTTTCAGTAAAAAATCTCCTCCTGATATCTAGTCTGAACTTCCCCTGCCTCAGCTTCACCCCATTCCTGCGGGTCCTGTCACTGATGTTTATAGAGAATATATCACCCGCCTCTCCACTCCCCCTCACGAGGAAGTTGTAGACCGCGATGAGGTCCCCCGTCAAATTCCTCTTCTCTAGGCTGAACAGGCCCAGTGACCTCAGCTGCTCTTCATACGTCATCCCCTCCAGGCCCTTCACCATCTTTATCACCCTCCTCTGAACGCTCTCCAACAGTTGAATGTCCTTTTTGTACTGTGGTGCTCAGAACTGCACACAGTTCTTGAGTCCTGATCTCAAGAAATATCTCCTGGCTGTAAGGAGGGCTTTCATTTTCTCTGTTTTGCTGTTGTTTTGTTTAGTTTTGTTTTCTTTCTTTCCACATTCTACTTTCTTCATAAGTTCATTTTTAATTGGTATCTCCCACAACTTTTCTCCCTTTATCTCTTCTTTGTATTTCTCTTCCTTGTCCTACGTTGCCCATGGGTAATCTTTTCCTATGATTTTCTCTTTATAAACTCCTTTAATTCCTCATCATTTCTCTCAAAATCTGGTTTATCTGTTTCTTCTCCCATTGCAATCTTACAATATTTGATGTAATTGTGCTTTGATCATATCACAGGGATTACTATGTCCATCTACAAGTACAAAGTTATATAACCCTGTTAGGTAGGGTCACTTTGGAAATGGAAAAATCTATCGACATTTTGTCCATAGTCAGTTCCTTTTCACAAGCTGGGTATCTAAAAATAAAGTTGGAAAAAATGTCTAAGCTGGAGCAGTTACTAAAGCGGGGTTCAGGAACTGGAGTTTCAGCTTAAAACCATCTCCCACAGGAAAGGGATCAGTTCTACTCCCTGCCATCAAGGTCATCTGGACCTGTTCCCATGAGTCACCTAGAGAAGACATTTAGCTGCATTATAACCAGGTTGATGCTGAGACCAAACAGCCCACCTTCTGGCAGGGGAGATGCTTTCTGGACCTCTATGTCTTTCTGGTTTGACCAGAAGCAGGAGCCTTTCTCTTTTAATAGGAGTGGTGGATAAACCACCACTAATTGGAAGATTAGTAGGCCTTTTGGCATTTATTTTTGACTAATGTCAGAACAAATTGAGAATCTTTCATTGTTTTATTTTATTATTATTTTATTTTACTATTTTATTTTATTTTATTTTGTTATTTATCATTTCATTTCATTTTTATTACTTACTGATACCTAAATAAATATAGAAATTACAATATTTGAAAGAAGGAGGGTAGCCTGCTGAAGAGAATGATTTCACACTAGTAACAGGAAAGACCATTAGATTCCCATTTCCCCTTTAATATAGGGGATCTTGTTTGATATTGGAAGGATGGCATTCTGACTTTGCCTGAAGATAAAACTGAAATTTGGACTTATGTCTCTTAAGTACTGGCTACTATCATGAAATAGCATTCAAGTTTTATTTCATAATAAATTAATCATACATTTAAAAATAGTGATAATGATTTTACAGTCCAATATTCTCTCATCCGAAGAAATTGCCTATTCATAAAATGCCTATTCATAACTATGAGAAAATCTCCATTTTAAGCTCTAAAGAATAATAGAAGTAGATGTCAAGTTTCATCAAATTGCTACCTCATTAGACTCTACTTCATTTTAATTATATAAAAGAAAAAAAAGTATAAAATCCAAGAAGCACAACTTTAATGCATAGACTGTCTGCTGCTCCATGCCATTTATGTGCTGATTGACTAGAGTATGTGTTTCATAGCCTAAAACTAATATGGTTTTAGCTGTGGCTAAAATTTGCAAATGAATTACATTTTGTGTAAGGCATTTCTAAACTCTGAAACTTACTTCATCTATAGGAGCAGAACAGAGAATCATAGAATCATATAATGGTTTTGTGTTTTTATAGATTTAATGGTTTTTCCTTTAAGAAGAGACCTTAAAAATCATCTAATTCCAGCTCCCCTGACATGGGCAGGGACACCTCCCAGACCAGGTTACTCAAAGCCCCATCCAACCTGGCCTTGAATACCTCCAGGGATGGGGCATAAACAGCTTCTCTGGGCAACCTGTGCCACTGCCTCACCACCCTCTGAGTAAAGAATTTCTTCCTAATATCTGATCTAAATCTACTCTCTTTTAGTTTAAAATCATTTCTTCTTGTCATATCACTTCACTCAATGGTGAAGAGTCCCTTCCCAACTTTCCTGTAGGCCCCTTTTAGGTACTGCAAGGCCACTATAAGGTCTCCTTGGAGCTTTCTTTTCCAGGCTGAACAACCCCAACTCGCATGGCCTGTCTTTATAGGAAAGGGGCTCCAGCCCTCTGATCATCTTTGTGGTCCTTGTCTAAATGTGCTCCAACAGCTCCATGTCCTTCTTGTGCCCAGAGCTGAATGCAGTATTCCAGGTGGAGTACTCATAAGAGTAGAAGGGGAGAATCACCTCCATTGACCTGCTGGCCACACTTCTTTTCATGCCACCCATGATATGGTTGTCTTTCTGGGCTGCAAGTGCACATTGTCAGCTCATGTTGAGCTTCTCATCAACCAACATCCCCAGGTCCTTCTCATCAGTGCTGCTCTCAAACCATTCTCTTCCCAGCTTGTATTTGCATTTAGGATTGTCCTGACACAGGTGTAGGACCTTGCACTTGACCTCGTTAAACTTCATGAGGTTCACACACCTCTCAAGTCTGTCCAGGTTCCTAAAGATTCCACACCTCCAGTGTGTTGATTGCACCGTACAGTGTGGTATCCCTGACAAATTTGCTGAGGGTACACTCAATCCCACTGTTCATGTCACTGACAAGGATGTTAAACAGTGCCAGTCCCAACCCCTGAGGTACACCGCTCATCACTGATCTCCACCTAGACATTGAGCCATTGACTGCAACACTTTGAGTGTGACCATCCTGCCAATTCCTAACCCACTGAGTGCTCCATCTGTCAAATCCATGTCTCTCAAATTTAGAGACATTGTGTTGAGTGGGACAGTGCCAAAGCTTTAAACAAGTCCAGGTAGATGATGTCAGCTGCTCTTTCCCTATCCACCAGTGCTACAATCCTGATGTAAAAGACCACCAGACTTGTTGGGCACAATGTGACCTTAGTGAAGCCATGTTGGCTGTCAGCAACCACCTCCTTATTTTCCATATGCATTAACATATTTTCCAGAAGGATCTGCTCCATGATCTTGCCAAGCACAGAGATGAAACTGACTGTCCTGTAGTTCCCCAGGGATTCCTTTCTTCCCTTTGTAGAAATGGGGTTTATGTTTCCGGAACCTCTTCCAGGCAGTGGGAACTTCACCAGACTGCAACTTCTCCAGTATGATGGACAGTAGCTTAAAAACTTCATCTGCCAGTTCCCTCAGGACCCACAGATGTATTTCATCTGGTGCAATGGACTTGTGCACCTTTGAATTTCTTAGAAGTTCCCAAACTTAATCTTCTCCTACAGCATGTAAAAGTTACATTTTACCCTTTCTGGAGAAAGACATTTTCAGAATTATATTTTATATTATATTTTGCTGGCTTGCTTTACGCTTGTGCTGAGTTTCAAATGAAGATTTCTTTACTGTTGTAAACTCAGTGTCAGTGCCCTGAGGTGTACAGTGCCCAGTACACCTGAATTGCCACAAGCCATTTCATCAGCCTCCCCCTTGCCCCCCATTCCCCCTTCCTGCTGCCCATTACCCCAGGAGGTCCATTTAAATTTGTGTCCTTTGTGTCCTGTCCTGTCTGTGCTTGTTTACTCATGGGACTTTCTTGAAGGACTCTAGATGAAAGCTGTAGGTAGCTTCATCTTCACTCCTGCCTCTGGACCTCTCCTTCTATTTTTGACTGGAGTTCCTAGGTAGAACCTCATCTCCTGACCTTGACTGAGGATGTCAGTGTACCCTGCTATCAGCATTCTGTTCTGCCTACCCTGTTCAGACACTGGGACTGTGCCCTGGTAAGTGAGGACACTGTCACTGGAGTCTTCTGTGGCTGGTTTTGTCCTCTCCTGCAGAGCTGCCTCAATCTTGCTGACCTCTGACACTAACGGTTCTGACTCTGTTGGTGACGCTTGCTGGTACAAGAAGAATAGCATACAGATGGCCAGTGGAAGTCTGTCCATCTTATCTGTATCTATTTACTAGACAGACTTTCTGTTCACTAAACAGAAAGTTCCATTATTCATTGTAATGTGGTGTAACACATCAGCTTGAACTTCTAGATCTTTTATGTTCTGCAACTGTGCCAACATATGATCTCACCTTGTTAGTGGGTGTTCTTTAATGTATTTGAAAACTTACTGGACCGTACACCTGGTGTAAATCGGGTAGCTCCATCTGAATTATTGAGGCTGAGCCAGTCTGTGCCACTTAGGTGTATGACCCATAGAAAGGACTTTTTTTTTTTCTTTTTTTTTTTTCTGCTTTTTTTTTCTTCTTTTCTTTTTTCTTCTTTTCATTTTCTTTTCTTTTCTTTTCTTTTCTTTTCTTTTCTTTTCTTTTCTT